>OZ005740.1:47843444-49095515 GCA_963930735.1 Dioctria linearis
CGTATTCTTCCGCGGTACCATAAAATTATTTTATGGATTCTTTTACGAACATGTAACATAAAATATTTAGTACATTCCACAATGGTTTCTATTACTTTCTGAACAGCTGATCGATTGATATTCGCATGAAACTACCAAATCAATAATCGTTTATGAGAGCAGTTACCTTTTTAATACGTTTCGACACATTTGGCTATCAAAGTGCTAAAATATGACAACTCCCGACTAAAGTTTGATACGAATCATGTCCGTACAAATCCAAAGCACTTATGAATCTCAAAGTTAACGGAATGTATGTATGTCTTTCTGGCATAAGTCTCTAGTTTCTCGATAAGTATATTAACTCCAACCATATCTACCCGAAACAACTTTTAAGCAATTCGCATGGATCGTAGGAATCGCAAAGATTTTACGGATTTCTTCTATGATCTCTCTGCATAAAATTTAAACTGTAGACAAATTTCATTAACTATTTATATTTCACCATATACCGAGGGCGAATAGGATTTTAGGGAATTATTTCATTTAAAGGCATAAAATAACATAAAATGATAAAATTTTACCAACAGCCTTGAGAGTTATTTTCACGAATTTTGAATTTTGAATTTTTGCCGTCACACTCGTTGACTTTTTTTTCCGTGGGAAATACAATGTAGAAATAAAAAAAATATTTTTCAAAATATTGGTATAACAAAAATGTACCGCCATCATTCGTTTCATACCTACTACACCCAGGCTATACTACTATCCCATATAACTAGTCACCTTATTGGATTTACATGAAGGTAAATAACAGGAAATATTACTCAGAAGCCATTAATTTGATATCGCTTGGTTTTACTAACTTCAAAATTCCGTTTAAGGTTTTATGTGATTCAAGTAAATTGTATGGATTTGCAGTAGATGTCTTCAAGAAAGAGATTTCTCGTCTAACAGACTGAAATTTATTGAAAATAATTTCAATAAATTTACAAAATGCATTTTAAGAGCAAAAAAAAATAATTGAACATTTCGACCCAGCAATCAGAGAGGTCTCATCGGTATGGATATCTCTGATCGCCTACCATAGAAGTTCAATGTTTGAGGTCACACAAATTTCAAAGCGCAATGATTTATCTTGCACCATATAATTCACACATACTATTTATAAAAAGTATTTATATGGGCAATTGGTGTGACCTCCAACATTATACTTCTATGGTAGGCGATCAGAGATATCCATACCGATGAGACCTCTCTGATCGCTGGGTCGAAAAGTTCAATAATTTTTTGCACTTAAGATGTCTTCATATCAACGATACTCTTTTTGAAAGTTATAGAAAAAGTATTAAAAATAATTTTTTTTATTTACCAATATAATTGAAATACATGCAGAAATGACACAAAAACTTACAGATGGGGAAATTATGAGAAGAACGATAGAAGCTGACTCGGACAATGATAGCGATTTTGAAGCAAGTGACGAGAGTGATTTTGATTATCTGGATATTTTAGTGTTGATATTGGGGAAGATGCCAAAAAAAGTTTTGAGGAATCGTCCGTTTAAATTGTGTTGTCTTCCGATAACAATGCCTTATCTACATTGCATGGTAAAGCGACGTCGTCAAAACGATTTCGTTTGCTGAAGAATGCATATAAATACACGAAGTATGTAAGTAGTGGTAAGGTGCTAAATTAAACAGCTGTTGGAAGTATTTGGTCTCAATAATTTAAACTATAAGTATAGTAAATTAAGAAATCGTTTGGGACAAGTCGAATAATATGACATATTACTTTCAAGACTGAAAGTACAATTTCCAGTTTACAGCTGTTTTGTTCTAAATTCCCCTACATGGTTAAAAATTATACTAAATACACCTGAGGTAATACTACATCATTTTTGCTGATTAACTACTTCACCTAAGCTCGTGCTCGTGTCGTTACAGGAATGAAAGAGAAGAGACGTTTTTGCAAGCATGACTTTTCAAATGTGAGTGAGATGCATATACAAAAATCCACGTCGTTTGCCATGCACTGTAGATGTTCAGGATTCATAAGAATCCTGATATTATGATATTAGCAATATTACCGAAAATACATGTCAACACATGTACGTACTGACCTAAAGAAAAGAAAAAAAATCACACCGAAATTGTAACAATTTCACAGTAAAACAAGCCAGAAACAACTGTACATGAGAGTACACTGCGATTTTGCCTTTGGTAAATCGACATGAACATCCATTTAATTTTTTTTTTACAAAAAAAAAATGTTTGAGTAGGCAACAAATTCCAGTTTTTTTTTGTATTCTTTTTTTTATATATATATGTATACGGTTGCATTTCAAAGTGCAGCTGCTATGCCAATTATTGTTGTCATGCGCCTTTGAATGCCGTTCTTTGGTGCCGTGCGCAATCCATGGCTATATAATCAGTAGTTCGACTTGATTCGATCTCTTTTCTGATTTAGCAGTGCAGTGATCAACTAACGATTTATTCGTTCGTTATTTCCTAGTGATTTTTCCTATTTCCATATTTTATTACTAAATTAAATACTTGGTTTAATTGACGGCTAAAATAAAATATTCTTATTTTGGGTACCGACTGGATTAAGGAGTTTATTTTAGATAGCGATTAAACTAAAGGTTTTTTATTGTGGATAGCGACTGCAAAAAAAAATATTACTAACAATATTTTTATTTCTGGTCTCGATGGAAATAAAGAATCTTGCTTCGGGTCTCGACTGAAGTTAAGATACTTACTAACTCTCACTTTACGCCGGGTCTCGACTCACTTAAAGAATACTATCTCAAGTCTCGACTGAGATAATATATTACTAACAAATCACTTTAGTGCGAGTCTCGACTGTAATAAAGAGTCTTACTGCGGGTATCGACTGTAGTAAGACAATTACTAACACAAACACTTTATTGCGGGTCTCAACTGTAAGAAGACAATTACTAATAAAACCACTTTATTGCTGGTCTCGACTGTAATAAAACAATTCCTAACAAAGCCACTTCATTGCAGGTATCGACTGCAATAAAGAATATCCTAATATCCCAAACCTCAGTCAAATAAAATGTCAAGTAAATCAACTGCCATATATCGATCAGGTGAGTACAAGTCAATTGCAACAGTTGTATAAATCAAATTTATATCTTAATCATTTATTGAATATTGGTTTCAGTTTCTTATACTATAAAATATATATAAGTCGTGTATTTCTGAGCTTGAAGCATTTAGTGTGAATGTGAAGTGTAGATTCAGTGAATAAATGAATAAAACCAAGAGCTTTACACCAGTGGCATAATTTTCACAATACTCTTCATTTATTGCATGTACGCTCTAACTACGGGCAGCACAGTAGGTAAGGCATTATGATCCTGAATTTTAACGGAAAAATATTTTAGTAAGGATAGAACTGAATCGAACACTGAGCCGTTTGATCAAGGAAGAGCTGCCAGTCATAACGTCATAAGATGCCAATTGGACAAAATTATTTTACCACCTGGAAGGGGTATTGATGACGTAAAGATTGCGTTCAAACTTTTTTTCTTTTCGATAGAACAATTATTGAACTTATACTTGAGTTTACGAATAACCAAGGGTGGTCAAAAATTAAAGTTTACCTACAGCGTCTAAATTAGAGCTTTCATAGGACTGCTTATTTACGTGGGCACTGAAAAACCAGGAATATTTGATTTTGCCGACTTCTGGGATCCAGTTCGTGGCCATGCAGCATTCAGGAAAATAATGTAAAAAAATTGATTCGTCAAAAATTTCGCTACATTTGCGTTTTGATGACATATCAACTAGAATGGAAAGAAGACAGAAAGGCGAATTTGCACCAATAAGAGGCCTTTGGAACTCTGTTATGATAAACTTGAGAAAAAAGCTATGTACCAGGTATCAACCTGACAATTGACGAGAAACTGTTTCCTTTCCGAGGCAGAGTGTCATTCAAGCAGTACATATCTTCAAAACGAAATAAATATGGCATTGAGATCTGATGGATATCTGATACCGCTACATCTTTTTGTTTGCTATTCCTTACCTTGGAAAAGAAGGAAACAAAAGAGAGTGAAATCTAGGGGAGAATGTGGTGTTGATGCTTTTCGAGTTTAACTCTAAGAGGAAAAAAATTTTACGTTTGATAATTTTTTTACATTTTTTTAAATCATTTACTGAGCAAAGGTCTTACCAGTGTTGGAACTTTGTGGAAAAACAAAACATGGATTCCTCAAGAATTTCTATCAAATAAACTCAGAGATCAAGAATCAAAGTTTTTTGGCTTCAGAAAAAAAAACACGTCGTTAGGGAGTTAAGTCCGTGGACAGTATACTGCCCAAAGTAGGAGTATCAAGCACGAATTATGCTGGGAAAATGCTGCTTCTGTGTTAGACTCAATGAGTAGTAGAAGGAAAAGCCCTGAACAATGATAAACAGTAGGTTTTAATTACTTTATTAAAACTTAAACAAAAAATACTTACTTCAGTGCTGAATTGACTGGAAAGCGGATGTGAAAAAGGAATACAAAAAGATAAAAGCTTTCAAGAAAAAAACAGTGTTTATGATAAGAAGGATCTAGGATACTGATTATGGAAAGGTGTTTTATAAAAATGAGACAACGCGTGCTTGAGTACTACAATATTTCGATTTAATCACTCGGACTGTCTGATTACAACTCAATTCTCTTTACATAGGCTTGCATATCGGATACCTAACTTACATACCTACAGCGGGATTACTACAGTGTTAATTAAACAACTAAGAAGAGCCATTATTGGTATTTAAATATGCATAATGAATTGATCAAACAAGAAATTTTCCTCATCCTTTAAAAAAAAATGGATGAAGATGTTATTCAATTTTTTTCTGATGAAGGTTGGTTGATGGAGATGGAGCTACTCCGGAAGCAAGATTTGATGACAAAACGGTAAAAAAATTAAATTTGTAACTGCATAAAATTAATTTTTCTATTTGCAGACTTGTATCAACTTTTTTTTTAATGAGCAGATTTTAGTTGACGCTGGCTCATCAACAGCTGTAGAAGTGGAAATACCTGGCTAGCGTCATAGAGCAGCTGTCAAATATGATAGTGGAGAAATCACAATCGGTAGAAAAAAAAGGCATCGGCGGTTTTAACAAGATAAACCAGACAAACTACAATAACACCTCGACAAAAATCAGTTCAAGTTCATTCAAAAGCTGCTTGAGGCGAAGAAGTATCTGGATCAACAGAACAATGCGATGTTAGAAGAATTAAAGAAAACGAATGCAATAGCACACATCGTTTTATTTTTTTAATCACATAAACTATCTTTATTAGTTAAAAAGTAAAAAAAAGCAACAAAATTAAACACTAAAGTAATTCTTACTATTTTTTCTCTAATAACCCTACCTCATGTTAACTACAAGCCTTGTATTTGTGTTTCTCCATTATCAGTTTCATGTGTAACGTTATCAATATCTGAAGGCAATGGTAAATTATATTTTCACCGAATATTGTGAAGCGTGCAGCATGCATTTATGATGCAAACCGCAAATGCAGGGTTAACTTAAATGCCACGATTACAAGATAAACATGCAAATAATTTTTTCAAGACTCCATTCAATCTCTCTACACAGTTTCTAACTGAAATATGGGCATAGTGATATTTTTGTTGGTTCACAGTATTGGGATCACTGATTGGCGTTATTAACAATGGTTGTAGTGGATAACTGGACTCGCCCAATCAGCTAAACTTCACGTTCATTATTTAGAAACTCTTGTTCTAGAAATGCTCTTGCTTCGCTTGCATTCCATATAAAAGCGTCATGGCTGCTACCACTAAATCTAGCTAAACCGAGGATTAGTTACACGAGATAGTACAGCTTGCATGCGACTTGCACTGCAATACTTTTTGCATGCGTAATCCCTACTGCCATGCTGTCAGCTTAGCTTTCAACGAACTTGCATGATGAAAAATCATGGCAGCTGAGATGATAGTAATTTGACATTATACAGTTTTCAAGATGGCGGAAAATAAATTCTTGAGAGAAATTCATATATTTACACTGGGAAAATGAGATTTTCTGAGATCATTTGCATTACATACCAACACCTTCCTGTTTATTTTTTCCTGGGTTTTTACTATTCTGCTGCTTCCTTTATTGCTATAATTTTCCAATATACGGAAGATATACGTCTCAATAAAAATTTTTTAATGAACTTACATGCAAGTTGATTAGACATCAACCGAACTGCTTTCTGCTGTTAAGGTTAAGATCGCGTTGGAAGGGAAGCTTGCATGCAAGCTGTATTATCTCGTGTAACCCCCGGGTAAGCAGCTGAATATTTTCAGGTCGAAATCACAAATTAGTTGAACATTCTTCGAATGAATTCCTTTACGCCTGAATATAGCAGTTGTTCGACTTTCAAGGATGGTTTTTTTAACATGGGTACAGTCTAATGCTACAATTGCCTCAGGAAAACCGGTTGTTTCGTAAAATTTGAAAATACGTCATTTCGGTCAATTTCGGTTCATTTAATCCGAATTATAGAAATTACCGTCTTTTAATTTGATTTTTTTTTCTGCTGTGTAGTTGAAAACTTTATATACTTTTGCATAAGTTTGCCCTGAAGAGCATTCGTTATTTTATTAACAATGCGGCACATCATCGTCTTGCTAATTGGGCGGATCAAATCTTGCCCGAAATCCCTTAAAAAAGGAACCGGTGGCATAATAATGTAATGCAGCACACATCCTTATAATTTTGGGATATATGTTCTTCTATTTGCATGTTTCATATGGGACTTAATTCGTTAAGTAATCTTTGGTAATTATTTAGGTAATTCTCTGGTAAACCGGAAAAGCTCAATAAATCTCGCTTGAGGAAAGTTAAAAGGATCGGTTACATCTCTAAATTACGCTGGTGGATCAGTACCATACTTCTTTCGTCATAAATATTTCCATATATTAACACGAATATATTGGCCATATTTACTTGATATATAAATTAAAAACAATTTTCACTTATACTTCAAAAAACTTTTCACAAAAATAATTGCGAATAACAACCAATGACCAGTGTTGCCAGATTATGCCATGGACTAACAGCCCAAAGTAAGAAAAAACGATTGCCCAAAAGGGCGCCAATATGTTTTTTTTTAACAAGGCATCCCAACAGGCAGCATACACGAATCACGAATTTCCATATTACTTCCTTCACAAATTTGAGTTCATTATCTATAAAAGAAACACTCCCCATAAAACAATTAAGTGGACATTCCCATTAATGGAAATTTGGCCACGGCTGACCAAGCGTTATATAACTTTTTGTAGAATAATTATATATTAAAAATGAATATGAAACATAGTTTAGCAGTAGTTGTATTTTATTGTTAAAAGTGTTGAAAACATTGAATGTAAAAAAAAAAGACAAGCCCCAGACAACTTAATAATAACAATAAAATTTACAGTTTAAAAAAATTATAAATAATTAATTTTTTAAAACGATAATTAAGATCTCTTAAAAAATTAAAAAGCTATGAAAAAAATATTGAATCAGCGTAGAAGGTTGAAATTACATTATCTTACAAACTCTAAATGAACATTTAACCATTTTAACAGTTTTGTAAGTCCATACATATTTGGGTCACCCTTACCTAATAGTCTTAGGGCTTACGGCGATATTTACATCAGAAGCTGGATTTTATGCAGAAAGGAAGCCGCTTTACCCAGTGATACTAGGGACCAATATGAATGATTTCATCCGAGGAAATAAAAACTTAATCCACTGGAAATCAAGATGGCGGATCATTTCCAAAATGGCGGCTGCCAGAATTTAAAAAAATTATAGACTCAAAACGGCTGAACCGATTGTAGTGATTGGGATGTCAATCAATTCGTATTGAATCCTTTAATCAAAAGAAAAAATACCGTTTAAGAAATTAAAGATGGCGGCCGAATATTAAGAAAATTGTGAAATATTCAAATAATTTTTTTCGTTCTAAAGAAAATAATAGCTAAATATCCTACAATATTTACACATACTTTTTAATTTAAATAAAACCTGATAATATTATTTACAAAATAAAAAAAAATCTTGACAATCCGTCGGATAGGTTTTGAACTATACACAGCACAAAAGATGCGCGTGGTTTTAAAAGCCGTCACTGTACGTCATGTGATGCATCACACGATCAAAACGAACGAATGCAATGCACCGATTTCAGTAATATACGTAACAGACGATTTGTATTTATATCCTATATTATATGACGTCTTGTGATAACCGGCTAAGTGCGAGTTGGACTCGCGCATTAAGGATTTCGTACGACACACACGACACACCTACTGTACTATTGGTTGGTTTTGGTCAAGACCACTTTAATTTAATTTCATTTATCGTTCGGCTTATTATTACTCGTCTTTATCATCTTGGTCCGATGTGGTTGAACTGAAAGAAAATTCGTATGAAATCAGAACGAAATATACCTGATATAATTTATAAATAGTAAGTAAAAAAATTATCATATATATCTTTCGATTTTGCAGCTGCCTTTGCATGTGCTGCATTGCACTGTGCAGGGTAGATCCACCCGCCTACACGTGCAGCGCATTATTTCGCAGCCTTTTTTACAGCCGCAGTGGTCCAAGTATGTTAACTCACGCCATATCTCCCTGGCTTCAGACCATTGCGGTACACACATTAGATGATTTACAACCCCAAGATTTCTTCAGGAAGACTTTGTAGTGGCTGTGATATTTCTTTAAAAGCTGGTGTAAATTCAGGGTGTGACAACCACGTTTTGAAGAAAGACTTCTTTCCTTTTATACGGAAATAAGAAGTGGTGTCACTCCCTGTCAGTACCCAAAGTATTAGCTATTTTATAAACTTCAACATAACAGCGTTTATTTGCAGTCCCGGTCAATAGCCATAACTCGTGCAGACCACTCTCAATTAAAGTTTGATAAAAATATGATATTAACAACACCAAAACATCTGTAGCGGAAGATCTGATCAAAATACGCGTGATTCCCTGTTCTCCCATATCTTTTGCGTGAAGTTCGATGCGGCCATCGGCTTCTTCCGCATGAGTACCTATTGTTTTTACAGAAATCGTGGTGCAAGAGTAGTCTGAGGGTGTCATTTGATTAGCAACATTTGTCACCACATTAGCAGCATCAAAGTCATTTAGGGAAGTTGGCCCCAGAAATGGAAAAAGCTCTGATTTGTTTTTTTTTCATTTCGCAGCTAATCTGACCAATAAGCTATTATTAGCTTTAACTTGACGTCGAATGCCAGCTCCTCTTCCTTCTCGTTCTTGTCTCTTCAGGATATTCGACAGATAAAGATCCCATACGAGGTCTATTCTCTTTGCATTTACTTTTTGCACGAGTTGGAGAACATGAGGCCTGAGATCTGTTGCGTAATTTTCTTGAAAAATTTTGGAGTTCTTTGCCCGAATACTTTGTATAAGTACAGCACCATCAAAGATTATTCCATCGAATTGAATGGGTTCGTTTTCTGTTCGTACTAGAGATTCCAGGTTTTCAGCTGGATCAGCCTTAACGCCCGAGCGGAGTTCTCCATTTGCTGTAACAGCTGTTGAAGGAGCCAGCACTGGAGTATCTAAAGCCAATAGTTCTGTGCCATGCTCCATAAAAAGGTTACCGGTTTTAATAAAGCTGGTTTTCAATGCCACACATCGGTCAAGGAATGTTTTTAGATAAGCAGGGTACTGTTCATGGTGCGTCTGAATGTTATGCACAGCATTGAATTGCATTGACTCAAATTGCTTTATAAGCTGAGCTATTTCTGGTCCAGCCGTCGTAAATCGACGAAGTGATGTAGAATTTTGCGTCAATCCGGTAGAGGCGGATCAGTTCTGGAATTTTGAAGTAATACTCATCAATTTCACTATTTAATTTCGCGCGGATGAAACCCAATTATTCAGCAAACGCTATCCCTTCGCAAATACTTTTATCTGTTTTTTCAATATATGTATTGGTTGCTCCGCATTTTTGGATACAGACGGGTCAGACAAATCTTATGATATTTTGCCTCTTGAGCCACGAGATCACCTGCGCTCACGACCGCAAGAATTTTTGAATCTTGCATACCATGTGCATACGATTCTATACGCTAAATCATATTAGTAGTTGTGACATTGTGGATGGGTTCATTATAGTGCTTTGGTTTCATGCAAAGAAAACATAACTATTCTTTAGCGGAAGCTAAAGTTACTGAAGCTCGAGTTACACGTACTGAACTTGAAGCATCTATGATTCTGTCACTACTCGTTTTTAAATTCTGCATAGCATTTTTTGGGCCACCTAGCTTGGTTAGTAATTATAGCCTGAAGAATGCTATCACCTTAATTCAACTTAGCAATTGGTTGACCAAAGTATAATTTAAATTGTTAAGTTCTTCAAACACAGAAGCTAAGGTTCGGTAACCGAAATTCAAGTCTTTTGAAACTGGATTGTTACCTACTTGGGCAAATGAGATTTTTAATGTCTCTATTTTGACATATACAGCAGCGTGACCAGTCCATGCAAACAGGATCCAAAACCGAAGTTGACGCTATTTTTACATGCTTCGACATGCCTACAACCAACAAAATTGTTAGCTACACCATAATATAAAATTTTAGCGAAGTAAACGAACTAAGAAATCACAATATGACTTATCTAACGAAGAAAAAATCAATTTACTTTCGGGTATTATAACATCACTTTTGTTTTTATTGCTGTTTACCGGGTTAGAACAAATAAAACACGTAATACCTCGTCACAAACGAATCCTAGTTTGAATGAAGTTCATCACTGGCATCACTGGTCAATCTATCTGGCATTCATTCATTCGCTTTGCTCAATCATTTGGTTCAAGGCAGGCGCGGGCGCAGGCAGACGTTTACCTCTCGCGCGTATCGCTTCACGTAGCCTAGGCCAGCATTGGTGCGCTTTTTGAAATGCGTATAGTTCAAAACCTACTGGACGGATTGTCACGTATTTTTCTTTATTTTGTAGATAATATTATCAGGTTTTATTTAAATTAAAAAATATGTGTCCATATTGTAGGATATTTAGCTATTATTTTCATTAGAACGAAAAAAATTATTTGAATTTTTCACAATTTTCTTAATATTCGGCCGCCATCTTTAATTTCTTAAACGGTATTTTTTCTTTTGATTAAAGGATTCAATACGAATTGATTGACATCCCAATCACTACAATCGGTTCAGCCGTTTTGAGTCTATAATTTTTTTAAATTCTGGCAGCCGCCATTTTGGAAAAGATCCGCCATCTTGATTTCCAGTGGATTAAGTTTTCATTTCCTCGGATGAAATCATTCATATTGGTCCCTAGTATCACTGGGTAAAGCGGCTTGCTTTCTGCATAAAATGCAGTTTCATTTTGCTAAGCCCTATATCCGAACGGAAAAACAAAATAAACTAACTTGCGCAGTTGTATTTAACTTCTCGAATCGGAATCGAATTGAAAGGATAGTGAAAAACTACGCCGGGTCGGCCGCGGTATGTTTTCATAATATCGGATTAATAGCTATTCTTATAAAGAAAGCTTCTTATTGGGTGGATCACCATACAAGTGAAAGTGAAGTTTGCTTCAAGTCAAAGTCAAATGTCAATCCCAAAATTCGCCAGTTCCCAAAAGGTTGCATTCCAAAAACTAAAATAGGGAATAGCTAAATTACATTAACAGCGCCGACGTCAGCGTGGCTTTACGAATTACGACAACATTTATTAGTTTTTCACAAAATGTTTTATAAGGAAAGTGAATACAATATGGCCACCCAAAGGGATGTTGTTTTTTTTTAACAAGATAATGAAGATATAAGAAACGGCAATTATATATCATAATAAAGTACAACATGTTTAGAACCAAAAAAAAAAATAATAATAATTGTTGCGGAAATTATTTTGAAATATTTTTTACCTAATTTTGAAAAAAAATGTGTAAATGGCCATATTGCCAACACGGTATTGGCCATAATATGAAAAGAGTTGAAATTATAAATAAAAAAATTGATCTCTTGGAAGTGAAATATTTATTTTGAATATAAGTAGTACATTAGGTAAGAATAAGAAAGTAAAGAGTTTACATACTGACAGTACGAGCATAACGTGCTAGCAATATACCCATGAGCTATTACCAACTCCGCATGGTGGGCATTTTGCTGCACATGAAGTAAAAGTTTAGTAAGGCTTTGTTTTTATCTAATGTTTTACTGCAAATTATTATTTTTTTCCACAATCTAAGCTTCAATACCGATGTATTGAATAGAAGACATTGCAAGACATAAGCACTTTTTTTTACTTACTTTTTTTTAATAAAATTCTTAGCTCGTAAATATTTGGACGAAGTCGTAAAAAATCTATTTTCGCTGACACTACCAGCTTTGCGACAGCTACTAATACGATTTACAGTTCATATATTACAATGGCATTATGGTTAGCTATGTGCATGACATTTTCCGGCATCTTTCGTGAAATAACCAAACTACGACCAGTGGGCATATTGCCAACATGCGCATATTGTATTCCCATACCTTATACAGGGTGTCCCGAACTAAGATGGCCATATGAAAGGTGGTGATAGATCTCGGCAAAGAACGAAAAAAAATATATGGGAGGGGGGTCTAACTTCACCCCCCTGGGAGCTACGGAGGTTTGAAGTTTTTTCCCAGTGATGAGTAAGTGCTTCAACATGTTTCCCAATATCTCCTAGTTTTTTTAAATATCGGAATGCGTCTTTTTCCAATCAATGGATAATCAATTGCCCATTAAGGAGGTGTAAAATTCTGTTTCCTGTTGTTTATGTCTTCAAAGTTATAGACCTTCAAAGTACAAATTTTAGGTAAAAAAATTAATTTTTTCGGATTCAGATGAAATTATCTCAACATTTTACCCTATTGAAGAAAGCTCAATCGGTCTTCTATAAATTAGTCTTCACAGCACACAAAAATATTTGACCGTTCTCAAAGCATAACGTAAAATGTGCAGGTCTTACCTGAATCCCTTGAAACCTTTTTCAGAAATAATTACAACAATTTTCAGTAATCTATTAAAACAGAAGATGTATTCGAAAGGAATGATGACAACGTGGTGACTGTACCGCAACTGCACTAACCCATGTACCTTTGATTGGTCACATCCTCAAATTTAAAGCAAGCCATAAATCAATTCCAATTTTTGTACGAATTACAGGTAATCTGAAGGATGGTTTTTAGGGGAATGTGTATTACCTGTAAATTTTGCGGTTTGAATATTTACATTTTAATACTAAGCAATTTTCCTAAGTTTATTTTGACCAATTATTATTATTTTGGTCAAAAATACCACTCACTGTAAAGACATTTTCATGGTGGGGTGCGGATAATTAAGTGTCACTTAAGATATAAATTGCAGTTTTACTAACTATTAGTCCACATCTTTCCAAGTGATAAATAAAAAGTAATAAATAAAAACAAATGTCCGTGTATAGTAACGAAGAATACGCTGATTTTGAATATTTTTACGGCGCTGCTCTAGGAAGTAGTCAAGAGGCTCAAAGGCTTTATTCCGAAACATTTCCTCAACGTTGAGTACCACACAGATCCATGTTTGCAGTAACTTACCAAAGATTGCGATAGAGTGGAGCAGTCAGCAGACGAAGAGAAGACGAAGAAGATGTTTGCTATGCAATCAAAATAATGGCGGACATTCCAAGAATATTTTGAACAGTTAGCGTCAGTTAGTTTTACATAATTTTTGTAAGTATTAATAGTTAAATCTGTAATAATGTAATAATAATGGCAGTTAATAATAATGTATCTAACAAATCGGAATTGATTTTTCTTTATTTTTGTCTAAAAATGTGTACTTGTCTGCTTGTATCTCGCTTTTTGTCTATAATTTTATACACCTTGGTTCTGTTTTTGGACTACTGAAAATTGTTGTAGTTATATCTGAAAAAGGTTTCACTTTATTTCACTTTGTTCTGGTGAAAACCTTAAATTTATAAAATGGGATTCAGGTACGACCTCCACATTTTAGGTTATGATTTGAAAACGGTCAAATATTTTTGTGTGCTGTGAACACCGATTGGGCTTTCCTCTAAGCCGAAAAAAATAAAAAAAATAATAGGGTATAATGTTGAGATAATTTCATCTGAATCCGAAAAAAAAAATTTTTACACATAATTTGAACTTTGAAGGTCTATAACTTCGAAGACATTAACAACAGAAAAAAGAATTTCACACCTCCTTAATGGGCAATTGATTATCCATCGATTAGAAGAGACTCATTTCGATATTTGAAAAAAACTTAGGAGATATTGTGAAATATGTTGAAGCACTTACTGAACACTGGGAAAAATTTTCAAACCGCCGTAGCTCCCAGGTGGGTGAAGTTAGACCCCCTCCGTTACAGTTTTTTTTTTCGTTTTTTACCGAGATCTATCACCTCCTTTCATATGACCATCCTAATTCGGGACACCCTGTATATAAATAGGGCCCAAAAAGCGCAGAAAAAACATTGCCCAGACCAATTGGGCGTTGGGCGGTTTTCATGAAAATCGAGAAGCGCAAATTTTGTAAAAAGATAGCCCAATTTGCCGAAAGCCCAATCTGGCATCACTGCCAATGACAGCATACAATAAAATAACAGGCTTTGAAATTTCTTTTTTAAAATCGAAGATTCCTTGATTCCTTCCAATCCCAAACAACTCACCACACCTTTCTCAAAGAGTATACAGAAACCAATAAACTCAATTAGTAGAATTAAGGATGGTGAACTTGCTTGACGGCGTCGAATAGAGAATTTTCTCAACTGAAATTACAGAAATGAACTGCAGATTTGTAATGCATTTTTAACAAAACGAAAGTCAAACAGGTGGCCCGTTATTATTTTCCACAACCTCTGCATATGTCATTTGGATGAAAACATATTCAGCTTGGAAAAGATCTAAAAATAATAAAACAAGACTACTGCATTTGAGAGATTTACCATAGTGGAATTAGTAACTGCATTTAAACGCCGGAAAACCAGATATTTAAGACGGTCCATAAGAAATGTTGTTGCTGATATATGTAGTATCATCCATCTGCAATTCAGAATACTGGGGCCGGATTCTGCAACACGGAGAATATTGGAATTTGGGAAATGAGAGTTGTTTTGACAGTTAATTCTCCACTCGGAATTCTGTAACTCGGCGAATTTGTTTTGAAAATTCCCACATTCTCTACTCCACTTGTTTAAATTCTTCGGTATTTTAGTTGTGGAAAAGTAAGAAGAAGAATTCCCAACTGAGCATATTGCCTATTTATGTTGTATTTTGAGCAGGTAGGTAACCTAGGTAACCTACGAATTTTCAAATTAACCGGTGCGAATTGCAATCTCTCTTTTCGCATTTCCCTCACATTTTTCCTAATTCTCAAAACCATGTTCGTGAATTTGGAATGGAGAATTAGGGAGAATCCCGCCCCTCGTCTCAATAATGCAAAACACTTCGCGGAAAAGATAACGATGCATATCAGATATAAATCACAGTTCCAGGGAATTGGACTTAGAGAGTAATTCAATTCTTAAAAGATTTTGCTTACAAATCTTTAAAGCATTTCTTTAAAATTCAAATGCAGCTGTGTCAATTTAACACTGCGAAAATGCTAAATTACCATGAATATTTTTGCATTTTATTATTTTTCTGACAAAGCTGGAGGTCCTGGACATTTTCAAAGCAGAAAGGTTTTTTTGCATACATCAATACACTTCGCTGTAGCGTAGCTTTCTTTCTTAAGTCTCTTTCTAGCCACTGGCGAGCTTCCCACTGAAACTGAAATTCTGTTGAGCGATTCTAAGTCAGACTGAATACGGAATACAGACGGAAATACTACATACTTTTTTACCTACACCCAGCACCATATTCATATTTGGTGTTAACAATCCGAAATGTATCCCTGCTTTTTTTGTATCATTCGGAAGTAATACACTTCCACTTCATTGTGGTTTTTCTTCAATACAATATACTATATTTTTTCTACATGGAAACTTCTAGAGGTCCTCTATAGAAAAAGAAACAATAAATTCCCCTCAGTGCAGTGCTCCCATACAGGTTACTTTGGGTATACGTTGACTTTAGAAATTCATATCTCAAAAACAAAGCCGAACGCCATCTGAATTTATTGCATATATGTAGATATGCTTTTTACCTTCAAAATCAAAATAGAAAAAAAGAATGTGCTATAAGTCCTCTGTAGTGAATAATACTATTTTTTTAAACAAATACTATTATTGACAATAAAAATTGTTCATTCGGTACTGCTATATTTTTTTATCACAAATATAAAGCCTTTTGCTTCATTTGGCATTTGAATCAGAAAAATTGGTTGCTCCGTTCTCAAGATATGATTTTCTGAAAATAAAGCTTCATCATAAAATCACAAATCTTCTAACGCCCTGGACCTTGGGGGGGGGGGGGGGTGATATTCGAAAACAAAAATATATGAGTGAGCTATTTTGGTATTCCCTACAAACTGTGAAAATTTCATCCAAATCGGAGCTGGTCGGGTTCTAAGGCGATCGGTTTCGTGTGGAATGGCTGATTAATAATTTTATATTAATATAAAAAATATAATTTGTGTTATTTATTTTTATATTATTCGAAATGGCTGCCGCACAATTAATTATTCTGCTATAAAAAAAGAGCTACTATAAAAATATCTATAGAATGCTGGAATAAATACGTTTACGTTATCCTGACCTATCACTCATTCGTTTCACCTATAGACTAAAAAACAATCTTCAACGCATTTACTATATTTTTTTTTAATTATGAATTTGAGGTGCACTCATAATAATATTATTCAATTTTTAAGAGAATATTTTAAAAGAAACGCAATTCTCTATTATTAGAGGCCACCCGAACTTGAATGTCGGAAAAAATTCATTCAAATCGAAATCACCCGATAATACGCAAAGTATAAAATGGCGCATCATGTAAAAAGTGCCATAGTCTGTCCACTTGAATCCGATGTTAATTAACTTCTGGGGAATTTACATATTATTTTCGACACTATGAATGGGTTTTGGAACATCCATTGAATTTCGCTATGAACACAGATAAAATCAAATTAAAACCATGAGTGGTGGTGGTGGTGGTATTTATTAAGTGGAAAATCGAAAGAGGATTAATAACAAAATTAATTGAATTTTCTAGTTTTATTTGCACGGGACTTAATTAATCGTAATTATTTGAAAAATTGATCTGAAAAATCAAAGGAAAGTAGACAGTTTTGGTATAAAATATTATATAATTGCAAGGATTGTAGTATTTTTTTTTAATTATTGAGAACGTGCATGCAGAATGATCATCACGAAGCTTAATTGCACAATATCCAATTAAGCCTCAAACAAAATTGTTTCATTCCCTCCGTTTCGATCGGAATGTTCAAGCTAATCAACTTAATAGATAAAACCGAATAGAATGGACCGAAATAAGTTGAAATATTTAAATTTATGCGAAACGAATGAAAAGCTTAACCGTGACATCCGGTTCGGATGAAGAAATTCTGTTTGGTGCCTACCTGTACCGGTTCGGATGAAGAAATTCTGTTTGGTGCCTACCTGTACTAAGTACTTTTCACCAGAAACCAAGTAAGATCGAAATTTGCCAGAGAAAATTTTGCACTTAGCTCCCCTTAATAAAAATAAAAAGAACATAGCAGAGAGCCATATTATGTTTAAGAAGAAGCTTTGTGAAAGCGGGTTATAGTCGTACAAACCCGGCCTTAGTGACACCACTCGCATCTGTTAGTGAACAAGCAAAAGACAGATAGGAGTGAGGATAACAGATATTTTTTTGCGGTCTGACGGCTGGACAAGAGGGAGGCGAAAAAAATCGTGAGTCGAGTAAGCGAGTTTAAAAAGCTTAATTGTATTTTATTTAAAGTAAGATCAAACGTTAAATAAGTTCCGTCCTGGAATTAATAGCGAACATAAATGAAAAAAAAAAAAAATTCCTCTGGTGCGGGCAATCTTCGAATCATCATTGAGCTAAGGAAAAATACTGGAGAAGAAGCGTCGCAGATTAGGCCGAGATAAGTTATAAGGAACAGTTGATGTGGAGTAGAAAGAGCCAACCCTAGTAACCATTTCCAAGGAACTTACAAAGAAATTCTAAAGAAATTGTCCCGTCCAGACTTATTATTCCTTGGAATTGTCTGAGGATAAACTTAAGACTTTTAATGGAATGTCCGATGGGAAATGCAACGGTGTCCAAGGATTAAACTGGGACAAAATCATAGGATATTGTAATGCATATCTGTAATCATGCATCATTAAAGCATGTAATTGCATATAAATCAAATGCACATCTCCGTAAAAGAAATATGATAACAAGATGACAACTAAAGTTTTTAATTCATTTCGAAAGTTAAAACTCGAACAAACAAAAATGAAAATACAATTGACATACATACAGATTTGTATGTAATCACTTTTGTGTGAATCATTCATACCTCGTTATGAATGAAGTAAAATAAAAGCGCATCATATTACAGCGCAAGCAGAAAATAAATTACGTATGTACAGTGCACCAAAGGTCATAAGGGTTTCACTGATGGAATTTGATTTGCTTATAGAACTCTTAGGAAATTTAAAAAAGAGTCCAGGTAGGAAATATACTGCAAATTACATTGAAATAAAAAACAACGAAATCAACGACGTCTGGCTGGAGATAAAAAAAAATATTACTGATAAAGTAAAATTAGAAGAAGCAAAAAGAAAATTTGAGGAATTAAAAAATAAAATAAGTGTCTATCTCATTCCCAAAGAATCATTGGAAAATTCTGACGAGATTACGCAAGAGACAATGGCAGCATTTTATATTGCGACTGCAACAAAAATAATACCGGAGTTTGATGGTGATTTTAAGACACTATCAAATTTTCTTGGTCTAGTTGAATTCTATAAAGAATCGCTAAAAACCGATCAAGAGAGTATACTGTTGCGATTTATAACAACGGTAAAACTAACTGATAGGGTGAAGAACAGACTTTTGTCGGAAAGCGCACTAACAAAAATATCAGAATTAAAAGTAAATTTACAAAAACATACAAAATAAATAAAAATCCGCTGAAAATACACAGTGATTTAGCAACGATACAACAAGGCAATCAAAGTGTAAATACCTTCGCTGCAAGAATTGAAGCTTTAATAGCATCATTAAACGATATTCAAATAACGGAACTGATCGTGAACATGAATGATCAATTAGGCTTAAGTTCATTTAAAAATGGCATTAATGAACCATACAAATCCATTCTCATATCAGCAAGGCCAAGCAAATTATCAGAAACCATAACCATCACTACAGAAATAACTGATAGTCCAAAACAGACAAATATGTATCACTACAAACAAAACTTCAACGGTGCTAACAGATACAACAACAACAAATATCATAAAAACAATTACATGAACAAGAATGGGAACTATAATAAGAATTACACTAGCAGCTTTAATAGAAATGAGAATAACAATTTCAAGAATAAATATGAAAATAATAGGAGAAACTATAGCAGCAGCTATAATAGCAGCAGGAATGGCGATAATAGATATAATAAAGGTTACAATAATAAATGGGACAGAGAATCGGAAAACTTAGCTGTCCCCGGAAAACAGAGAACCGGGGGAAACATATTAAGAGGATAATACATCTAAAACAAGGAAACAATTACACAAACTACATAAATATATATACAAAAGAAAGCAAGTACCCGATGACATTTCTAATTGACACAGGAGCAGATATATCGATATTAAAAAGTAACCTAGTAGAAAATAGAAAAATAGATATACATAGATGAATCGTGTGAAATAAATGGAATTACTAATAAGACAATAACTACCCACTGAGTTACAGAGTTAGAATTGTCAATATTGTCAAGATATCATCATAACACATAAATTTCATATAATTGATGAGCAAACAAACTTAACCACGAATGGGGTATTAGGGCGTGATTTTCTGATTAAGTATCATTGTAATATAGATTTCGAAACATGCGCATTAACCATAAGAACAAACATGAGGGATATAACGTTACCAATAAATATGGACATCAAAACAGTCTGTGTCTGTGTCTGTGGATATCACGACGATATTTTCGGCGGAAATAAACTGATGAAATTCTGTGGATATCAAGACGATATTTACCAAGGATTAAAATCAGATAAAGTCATAGCAAATTTTATAGATATTATCTCTATACTTTCCAAGAAATAAAATCAGACAACCAAAGGAAATTCCGTGGATATCACGATGACATAAATGTGGAAATAACCACAGGAAATATTGTGGATATCGAGCCGATATTTTCCCAGGATTAAATTCAGATAACCAGGGACTACGATTTCAATATTGTTTTCAATAAGGACTTAAATTAAATAGAAATATGGCTGCCTTCAATTATTTGTTAAACCTATCCTCTATACGAGTGTATATATATATACAAAGTTTTTCTTTAAATGTAATTTTAACAAATTAGCAGTGAACATAATACCTTCCAAATGCTGCATATATTAAGTCTTCTTCAAAGCCATTCTGTGTTTGCTCTCGACTGTATTCCACGTTAGTTGACTTACTACTTCTTCAGAAACTGAATTTAACACACACTTTCTGAAAAAGTCGCTAACATCGAGCGCTCTGACTTGTCAAAATACATTCTACGAAAGCCTTTTATCATTTAAAAATCAAATAATAATGCAATGCAAGGTTCTTACCATTTTATTGACGTTGTTTCTCAAATTTTCTTCTAACTTGTGAAAATCGTTAGAATTTGCGATATATATTCCACTTTGATTTCACGGCTGAAAGGCTTGGACGAACTAAGAAGCTTGTAGTAATTTAACTGCCATACTTTCGATGCACTTTGACAAATTTTGTTGAAGATCGTTAATGGATTTTTCAACTTTATCTGTGAGTTCGCTAATTTTTTTATCTATGTATCCAATTATATTTTTTTTTCCGTATCCTTCAAATTACTTTCTGGAATTATTTAAGGTAAGATTAATAATAAAATGTGACTATAACTCGCTTTTAAAGTACCTGTAATATGCTCTGCTTCATTGTCTTTTTCAGTTGGTTGGAGAAATGTAATAAGATCATCTCCAAAGTCACTAATGACGTTTATAGCTAGTGAAGATTCCTATAGTTCTCCCCCCACAACACTTGCCGAGTTGGTTCGATATTCATAAGTAGCTTCTACTTCACATGGTTTTAATCTTTAGAACATATTCTGTTCTCCTCATCTTCTGTAGAAGACTGCTACTGGTACTTGTCGCATTTTGAGTATGCCTCTTCGTATGTTCCTATAGCAAAGAGAGGTAGGATTATGTAAACATTTTGAAACTGCAAGGTTTTACCTGCACTAGATAGTAATCTGCAAGGACAAAATGTGCCAATTTGATTCAGGTGTAGCTCTCTCTTTTTGCAGCTTCCTTACATTTTTGCTTAGGGGCCAAAAACAATGAATTTTATCCGAATGCAACCAATTTCTTGGAATTAATTCACATGCTTCTTCATCATCGAAGGCATCAATATAGTATAAACTATAAAAAACATGGAATTTTAAGTTAAACACAAATAAAAATATATTTACCAGACTAAATCCATTTTTCAGTTATTCAATAACTGAGCAAGCGAATTTTATCCAATTTTTATCTCACCTTAGGATTTTTAGAGGACAAAGTGTGGACAAAGTTGAGAAGAATCTGCATTATATCCAATATTTGTCCCATCAAGCTCAAGCTTGGACTTTTATAGAACTAAGGTTAGACAAGACTGAGACGAATCTGCATTATATCCAGTGTTTGTCTAATAAATTCGAAACAAGTAATATTTAGCGGATTTTAGTAAGCTTAATCAAAATGAAAATCACCATTCCTTTGCTATATATTCTAAGTTGGCAATAATTCGTTTAACCAGATCCAGACATTGAAATATATAGATAAAGATCAACACTTTTCGATGCACATTTGGAGATAAGAAAGCACTTTCAAATGAAAAAAATATTTACGCAATGTGGAGAGATTGCTAGAGAACATGTTGCTAAAATTTAGATATAATAAAACATCAATTATACCCACCAAATAAATAGAGTTAAAGAAACACTAGAAAGACTAGGAATACCAATAAAAATTCTAATTGTTTACTGAATTAATTACGGCACTAACAATATACACATCGACTTATTCGCATGACACTTCATGACTATCTGTCTGGTTAGTGAGCAAGCGTGTCTTGCAATGTTGATAAAAGTTGAAAAAAGTTAGGAGAAATCTGAATTTTATCCAATGCTTATCTCAACTTAGGACTTTTAGAGGACAAAGTGTGGATAAAGTTGAAATCAATGTATGTCTCATCTATTTCGGACAAAACTTGGATCCAATATAGAAAAATTCTATTATTAAAAATAATCGGATAAAGAAAGTACATCGGTCCAATGTTTTTTACTATACATATTGGACAAAGATAGGACATTGGACTGATGGTTACTATGGAACCTCCGTTCGTCTTCCAATATTTGCAACACAGTTAACCGGGAGATCATTTTATTGGCCGACTGTACGGGCCTGTTCTAGAACAGGGAGACACTGCTAGCGTGCCCAGAAACAATCTCATTGAGTAGGTATTGTATTTGAAATTCCGACCCAGTATACCATTAGGATGCAGTGCATTTGCACGCTCTGACTTCATAATTTTCACAAATAAATATTGTTGAAATAACCTAATTCGGATCACATGTGCATGATAACGGTCCAGTATAACACTAGGAAAGATCCCAGTGCGAATGAACATCTTTGACTACATTTCATTTTGGGATCAATCATTTTTGTTGAATCTTAGCTTCTGTTAAGACAGACGACGTGCAGGGAAACACATCTTACGATCTTGTATTTTCATACGAGTAGTTGTTACTGTTCAATCTTCTGTTAATGCATGCAGCCCGGAATTCCTTAACAATTCCCTGTCCAGGCCTTTCCGCTAAATGCTCCATGGACAGAGCATTACTAGTCCTTAAAGTGTACGCATCTGCTCCTGTGAAGATCGTGATCATACGGACTAAACAAAGAAGTCTCGCAGAAGTCTATTTGATGCCCCGGAAGGCACTGGTAGAACTTAAATAAATTGTGAAGAGAGTGACAAGTCCAATGCTGCTCAAGGAGTTTCTTTCCTTCAACCGACTCCAGGTCACTCCAGGTCAAATGCAATTTAGTGTGGAAAACTAGTTTTAGGTGCAGGGATAGCAGATTTTGATTAGGTCCAGTCATAGTTGCAGGGTACCTGATAATGTTTATTTCATCCGTTAGATTGACAGTGGAATGGCAGAACATTTTGGACGCGGCTCTACAGTGGACCGACCACAACAAAAATTTCATCTAAGTTCTTGCCTTAAATTTTTGCCTTTTCTTATACAAAATATTGTTTTTCTGTATAACTATATTATATTCGTATTACGTCGTAAATATCCTTCGTGTCAAAAAATTACGGGATAAAGGATAACACCTGAAATTTGTATGATTGTTTTTTTTTTGTTTTTTTTTCAACAATAACCAGAACCCTATTGACGAAACAAATTTTCTGTCGTAAATCATTTATATTAATTACTAATTTTTTCATTAACTTGTTTGTAACAAAAACTCAAACTCACTCCACTTTATTCCTTCTCCTATCTTTTCACTGACCAGAGGAGACCTGGAGATTAAAAATGAGCAAACTTCGGAGATAGAAAATCGAACCTGGAGATCCGTTTATTTTAAAACACACGACGGTAAACCGGAGATCAAACAAGTCTCTAAAGTTTTGGTTTCTTTTGGGATATTTTGCGCCTCTGAAGTCTATACAAGGGTTTCTGGGTATCCAGAGACCAAACTAAATGGGTTTCTGGAGGCCAAAGTCTCTCGCCGTATAGCCTCACCTTTATCTGACAAAAAGTGTCCAGTGCGCAATAGTCCCAAATATACTTTATATTATTATTCCTGTTGATAACCCAAAGCATTTAAGAAAAGAAGTTTTGCTAGGGCCCCCATATCTTAAAGTGCCCAGGGTCCCCACTTAGCTAAAGACTGCCATGGTTACTGCAATCTCCAACGAATCTTAAGAATTACAATAAAGTAAGTAACTTCAGTTATCAAGAAATGGTTCGCCTTCATTTTCGAACATATTTGCTGGGGCCTAGTCCCTCTAATACTATGCATGTTGATTATCCAATATATTATGATGTATGCATGTTATTTCAACATTTTTTTCTAATGTAGCTTATTAGAAAAATGAAAATCAACAGCCATTCAAATTGTTAAAATTACTGTCAACATTAACAATAGGATTTTAAGTGTTCCACTGACATCCATAGCCCATTAAAATTAATCGAAAAAAACACAAGCCTCTCTTAGCCATTATACTAAAAACCAAGTAAAAACTTAAGAAACTTTCTTCTCTCTGCACTTCCTATTATGTCCAGTCCCGAGGTTGTTAACCTTAACCGTGGTACACGCATGAAAGTGACAAACCATTTCAATACAAACATAGACAATTTGCAAAACCCATTAGTTTTTGCACAGTTGGAAACCAGTTTCAATACGTATGAGAATCATCATTTATGTGCAACAAAAAGCAGCTATACGATAAGAAATAAATAAAAAATTGTAGGTATACCAAGTAAGTACCCATAAGCCAAGAGGCACGACAATATACTAAATAAGATGAAAATGGAATTGGCCAGAGCGAATCATGGGAGCTATCGACACTTCGAATTTCTATAGCCAAGTTAACTTGAATAGAGAGAGAAATGAAAAAAAAAAACAGGTCCATCAAGACCTGAACCGTGATCTGAGGGATTTTCAAGTGAAAACTGTACGGCGGACGATGAATAAAAAAAACTCGCACGAGATCAAAATATTTTTCCTCTTTTGTGCAATCCCAGACTTAAAAGTGTAGTTGACTTTTTGAAAGCAAGAAGGACAACTTTTCTGGATTCGGAAGAAAGAAGCCGTAAGACACTAGCCTAATCCGTTAGCCATTCAGTTTTGATATAGACGTCCAGCTGCACACAAGAGCAGCTTGCGCAGTGTGTTAAAAGAACAACCGGAAAGAACTTATCTCATTACTGAACCATTTATCAACGGTACTAAGTACATAACTAGTATAGTTATCCACGTGCGAATCCAACGTGTAAAAGTTGACCATCCAGAGGTGTGCCACGGTACAATTGTACAGGTGTACAGAGCGAGTTTTAGTATAGTACTAAAAGTAGTGTGCTGTAGTGAATGGTGACCCTCTGCAGCCGGCAGTGCGACCGTGAACTTTACCGTTATATCGCATTGTGATTCTATTGCAGGGCCGCAACTTGCTTCTACAACCGCCGGGATGAACTGTGTACGGTAGTAAGTCTTTTGTGGCATTGGAATTTGGTTTTTATTGAATGATCAGAATTTGAATAGGCGTTTGGTGCAGTGCTGCATTTCCGCCGCCCACGACCAAGCGTTCTGTCCACTCTTATGGAGGAAAAAAAATGAGAAAAAATAATGTTTTCACTTTTCTCTCGACGAATATTTCTAGATTTATTAGTGTTCGCGGAGTATTGTTTCCATTCCCTGAATTTCTGGAAAGTTGCTGAGGATTTTGTGATAAGTTCGTGGTTGAATTGTGCACAGTGCGGATATCAGATTTTTTATTTTCACTTTTTTCTGATTTTTCCCTTGTTTTTTTTTTTTGCAACGATTGCTCTTCTATTGTTCGCTTAGGAAAAAGTTTCCATTGAAAATTCAATCGTACGTGGTCTCGAAATGGAAAACTACATGGAAAACTTTTAGGGAGTTAAAGAGCAGATTTGTGTATTATGGATTTTTTTTTGCGGATGATTATATCTGGCCAGAGAAGCTGACGTATTAATATTATTTTCAAAACTTGGAATGCTGTTGATTCTCCAGTAAATCCGCAATATTTGCGACAGACCTGGAGCATTTGCAGCCTGTGCCAGTCCCCAATTTGCCGCCCTTTCTAAGTCAATCAAAATCAAAAGTGTTTATTGACAATTACGGAACATAAATAAATACATAAAAAAAATATTTCTTTTGTTTAAACAGATTCTATACACATAATGATAAAATGTAAGCGTGTTTATATATTTATTTTGCTTACATTTTTATTAGAAAAGTCTTGAATGACAGCCAAAATTTATATCATCTTTAAGCTGTTTTTCTATGGAGAGTAACGCTAGATTTCGCAATCTTAAATCACTCAACGAAGATAATTTTTAATTAACCTTAATTTGGAAAACCTCTGTTCACTACTAGCTACACTGATGGCTATTGTTAACAAAATTCTTAATGATATTACTATATTGGTAACAGAGTCTTTCAAACTGTATTTTTACACCCTATAGAAGAAATCTATAGGGTATACTGAGTTTGTCATTTCGTTGGTACCGCACAGGAATAATCACAGTAGAGCAAAATGGATTGGAAACCTACGAAAAATATTAAAAGATATTTTGACTTTTTTATGTCCGCCCGTCCGTCCGTCTATCCGTCTGTCTGTCCGTCCTCACATTAACTCAAGAACTCGTACACTTAGAGAGCTGAAATTTTGCTGATGGCCTTTTAAAAAAACAAAGTCAAATTATGTTCGAAAATGGGACAAATCGGACAAATCCTTCATAGGGGTGCCATAGAAAAATTCGTTTTTCACTATATATTTGGACACTGCCTAAGAATGCGTCAACATCAACAAATAGTAAATATAATTTAAAAAATGGGCTAAATGGGGCAAGCTATTCTAGGTGTTGCCATATAAAAAAAATTAGTTTTTTTACATACACTGTGAAAACGATCGGTCCTAGGCATTTTTATTGTACTACTTCAGAATAAGAAATCCCATGAAAAATGGTTTTTTATCATTTTTACTGCCCGACGAACCATTCTAGAAATATGTCCATTTCAACAATCAAACTTGCACTAATGAGTGACCATACCAAATCCATACGGGTATTCATCTAGGGCAGGGGTCGGCAATTTGTTAAATGAGAAGAGCCAAATTGTCATGGAAACAGGATAACAAAGGTACCAGGGAGCCGCATATATGTACTTCAGGGTATGGAATTTTAAGGAAAAAATATTTCGAGATTTCTTATTTAAAAACTTAATTAGAACGGCGTGCTTGCATTGCTTTTGATAGCTTTACTACATCTAGCAAATAGCTAGTTATTTTTAATTGAATACATGATTCTAAGTTTTCATCCGTTATTCTGCTTCTAAGTTTATTTTTTATTTGGTTATTTTACCAGTCATATGTTTTAGGCAAACTATTCCACGTATCAAATATTATTGCTTTTGTTGTTGGTAGTTGTTTTTTAGCTGTCCACTTATGCTAAGAAATCAAATTGCATATCTTTCTTTCGAGCTCTTTCAAGCTGCTGGTCAGTTCTGTAAATTTGTTGCTCCTCAGTTCCTTGCTTTTTAAATCAATTTATTGCATCTGTAGTGAACCAGCATCTGTATCGAACTGTGATAAGTTAAGTTCATTGACATTTATTTTGAGAAGACGTGCGATAAAAGCGACTGTAGTCTTATTTGCTCTGAATTGTTGAAAACGTTCACCAAAACTGTTCTTCATTTTTAAAAATAGTATCCTTACCGTTCTTCGCAAACTTTTCTTCGAAAACATTTCATCGAAAAAATTTTCTTCGAAAACATTTCATCGACAAACTTGTCTTCGAAAAGATTTCATCGACTAACTTTTCTTCGAAAACATTTCATCGACAAACTTTTCTTCGAAAACATTTCATCGACAAACTTTTCTTCCAAAACATTTCATCGACAAAATTTTCTTCGAAAACATTTCATCGACAAACTTTTCTTCGAAAACAATTCATCGACAAACTTTTCTTTGAAAATACTTTTTTTCGAAAAATTCGTTTATTTGAGAACAAATTGATCACTTTCATCTTTAGCGCTATTCGAGGCCAACGACGAGGACGTAGTGAAATTCTGGCTCCATTTCTTTTTATTTTTGCTGCCTTAGATGCATGGTTTTGAAAATAAACTTTTCTTCGAAACGACATTTCTTCGAAAACATATTTCTTCGAGGTCTCCGTGAAGAAATATGTTTTCGAAGAAATGTCGTTTCGAAGAAAAGTTTTTCAAAGAAAAATAATTGAACCTTAAAAACACGCTGCTGATATAAATCGCATCAAAACAAGTGATTTTTTCGTCTTAAATTGTCTTAAATTCTTGAAGTGAAGAAATTCACCTCTCTCTATATTTTCGGTGAGAACTTGTAATATTTTTCTTTCGATAATGTATATGCGATGTTTACTTTATGTGTTTATATTCAAAGCATTAAATATGAAGTAATGTCGACCATGAAATCTAATTTTTGTAGGGTTACTTGTGCTCTATCACTAATATCACACGCCTCATCAGTTGCGATTGACATTGCGGAAGCCAGATTAATATCTTCGACTTGGTGCTCTGTTACATTCGAAGACATTCTGACAGTTCTATCATATAGGCAATTCTTTTATTCTTTTTGTGATTGCTTCTTGTCTGTCTAAGATCGATTTCGTATTATTTGCGATCTTTTCGTGACAGATGAGACAAGTCATCCATATTTGAATGAACTTATGTATATGACTCAGTCTATTCATTATTAAAGTCACAATTTTAGTGAACTATTTTTCTCTCCTTTTTGTATATACGGAAGCGATTTTGTGGTTGAGTTGTATAAATTTGAATAGACCACAATCTGAAAAAATCAAAATTAATATTTTCGGAGGGGGAGATCTGGTCTATCATAAGAACAGTGTCTATTAAAACTTTGTGTGAATGTTCTTCTGCTAAAATGTTACAGAAATATTTGTTCTGAAATCGAGAGTGATGTTTAAATTAAAAAAAAGTATTTACCGTGGATTTGTTCATGTTGCTTAAAAGCAGGGACCGAAAGAGTTATAAGAAATAATTTAAAAGTCTAGTTTTAACACTTTGTTATTGATAGTTCATATATTTTATCTTCTAATGAAATAGTTAAAAAGAGAATTTTATTTTCTTCTGAGTAAATAACAGTCTTATCTTAAGTTTTATATTTCTCTCTCGGTATCAGATTTTTTTTTCTCCCAAAAAAAAAACTCAAAATTCGAGTTTATCATTTTTCTCAGCATTTAACAATTGAAATGAAACAAATGAATTTTATTTTTTCCCTTGGTGTTGCTATATATAGCTTTGGTTTTGCACTGTAAACGGCCGTTTTAAAAAAAATGTAAATTTAAGTTCAAAAATAGGACCAATCGGGCAACTGTTTCGTTGATAACAAAAATAGAGAACATTGATAAGTTCTATTTCCTGAGGAAAATAAAAAACTCCGATTATGAGTTTTATTTCCCTGAGGAAAAAAATAAAACTCATTTTGATTCTCATAATAGACGAAATATGTAAAACTCTGGCAAAGAGTTTTAAATCGCTGTAAAATAATATAAGTATTTTTTTTAACAGTTAAAATTGAAATATAAAAAATATGTCTTACAATAACAGTTGGTATTGGATTTATATATTAAAATCGAAACTTTCTTGATTTCAACGTAGGCAGCTAGTCTAAGTGCTGCACATAGACCCCTTTTGTACTACGCTACTTCCTAGAAAATTTTATGAAAGAGTTTTTTCGCTCACAAAAAAAATAAAAACAGTTATTTTCGGTCCCTGGCTAAAAGCTTCAAACAATATCAAAACAACGCGATAAGTACACACACATGCAGATGAAAGCGAAACACAATAAACAGCGACTAGGCTCGAAGCTTGACCAAAGATAACTTAATAGGAAGCTAGGAATCAGCCGAACAAAATTGTAAATTTTTCGTGTTTTCTAGAAAGAAACAAAAAATATCCTATACATACTGTCGTCTGTTGCATGAATGGGAAGAAGAACTTGGCTATGCATTATTGTAGTGCGACTGTGACCACGAGTTAAACACAAAAATTGGAGAGAACGTAGGATTACCCGAATGATAAAATCTCATTGAATATCTTCAAAAGTCTTCAAAGTCTATTTATACTAACGTATATCGGTTCTCAGTACCTCAATTTTTTAAGAAAAAGATAAATTTCGCTTTGGCAAGGTACTAAGGTACTGAAGGGAGATGTAAAAATTCTGTCGAATAAAATTCTCATTTTTCTCAAAAACATCAGCGAATCAGGCGTGAGTTTCTCCCACTTAATCTCTTCAGAGCAAAACGAATGTAAACAGAAGCATGTGCGTTCAAATATTACAGATTACAGCAACAACTTTGAAACATAACATAGGACTCAGAACCTACTTTGGATCCAACTCTCTCAATATCCCAAAAACACATGTTTTCACAAAAGCGCGGGAGTATTTTATGAGTTGTAAAATTTGCCATTCTGTTTCGCTGCATGTAATCTGCGCTTTCACAGAGGGGTAGAGTAGAGAGTATGCCGTACGGGTCTAAGTTTGTTGGTTCTGCGGGGTCTATCTCAAAAACTCCATTGTTATACATAATGCTGCTTAAGAATTGAGATAAGATGAAATGTGAGTTTATACCTGGAGAGCCGCAAACGTCTATGCAAGGAGCTACATGCGGCTCGCGACCCGCTTCTGCCGACCCCCGATTTAGGGTTAGATAAGAATTGGTCTTAGACAAATTCTAGCTTTTTTACTTAATGAATAAAAATTGCCCTTGCCGGTTTTTCCAACATTTTACTTCTTCTTATTCTTTTCGTTGTTTTACGATTTATATGGAACTGCTCTTCATCATTGTGGTTTCAAATTTGTTGTCTTTATTCGCGAAATTATCAACGAGAGTCCTAGATAATAACGAAAAGTCCGTATGTGTATAGGCAACGACACGTGCCACGCTTAACTCTGTATAATACCGTTTGGAAACCCGTACGGTATTCCTGCATGATTTTTGCCCATATCGTGTATGCCTAGCTGGTTTTATTCAGCGTTTGTGCATCGTGATACTAACAAATTTTTAATACTGAGTTAGGAAATATTCGAAAAACATATAAAATCGGGTGTTTTGAGTATATAACAGTGATTTTTTAAATTTACAAAATTTAAATATATCAACGCATTAATTATTGCACGGATTCTCTTCTTTGAAGCCATTTTCACCAACTGACGATATTATTGAAATAATAGGAGCGTCTCTATCTCGAATGTAGAGCGGACAAATTTTGCACACTGCAGATGCTATGCTTCTGAATGAAAACAACAATCCATATAATCTTAAGTTGTACGCGCAGGTGTTGGGGAAATAATGTGTGGGGTATGGGTGAGGAGCCATAGGCAACCATGTGGGCAATGTTTCGCGCAATAATTTAGCTGTTTGCGTGCGAATAGGCTCTTGCGTGCATGGCTTACTAATGACACTAAAGAAAGTATTAACAGGTGATGTTTGTTTATACACGTTATTACCCAGCAAACATTTTAGCGAATTTCGTTTTCAGCGAAATATTGTCGAATTTCGAATTCGAGAATTCTTCGTTTAGTGACGTGTATCTGTCGGAAAAATTCCCGAATTTCGAAATTTCTTCGAGAATTCTTCGTTTAGCGATGTGTAGCTGTCGTCCGCACGGTAATTTTTTCTTTTTTTTCACCGTTGGTGAATTCCCTACAGAAAAATATTAAATTTATCAGATTTGAAAACAATTTGAACATATGAGCCGAGTATCCATTTACTCCTATTCCTTATTTAACCAACAGGATTTCATTTACTTGTGAGTTTACTGAAATGTTTAAGAATCCTACGAATACCGTCGATTTTAACTTGAGACTACAAATCAGTCTCGAATCGTTATTACGAATCCTTATCGAATTGTTATACGAATCGGTATCGAATCGTTATTACGAATCGTTATCGAATCGTTATTACGAATCGTTATCGAATCGTATTACGAATCGTATCGAATCGTTATTACGATTCGATATAGAATGTTCGTTTTAGTCGTAGCCGGATCGAAATCGAATCTAGAACGACATCGAGATCGAAGTCAAACTCCGTTAAAAGGAATCGGTTTCGATTCGATTTCGAAACGCAATATTTGCTGGGTAGACCGATATTTGTGCTTAGTGCTAGAGTTTTGGAAAGTGACAAAAGTTATTAAGAATTACAGAGATCTACCAACTTTTAAATGGTAACCAAAATTTAGCAGTTTGTATTAGGTATTAGATACATATACTTTCAACAATGTAATAATTCTCTTGAAACAATTGGCCCCTTAAGGAATGGTTAGACAGTGCCGGATCTAGAAAATTTTTGAAGGGGGCAAAGACGTTATTTACCCCCCCCCCCCCCTCAGAAAGACTCTTTATTTGGGACAAATTTTATTACAGTTCCAAGGTATACTAGGCATCATATATGTATATATGATAGATGACCTATTTATACTGCGTACCTTGGAACTAGAACCAGAATTGTTAAAAACAATTTGTATTTTAAACAAATGATTGTTAAATAGAAAGAATTTGAGATTCAAACAAAAAAGTAAAATCCATTATAGATCTTAAATGTCGTTTGAATCTCAAACTGTTTTAAAATAAAATGAAAGTATAAAATCGTATCATTACAAATACGGTTTATTTTATACCAGAGACAGACTGCAATTTCAATATTGATAATGCAATTATGGCAGCTGCAATATAAAATTTCAGAGACACACTTGCGGTTTACGATACTATGAATTTAATTAGAGAACTTACATTTGATTTATCATTTAATTTGTCATTTGACTTAAGAAAGTTCGTTACTTGTCTATATGAAAAATAAAAACGAAATAGACACTCCAAAATGACAACTGTCAAATACTAAATGTCAGAAAAAGTTGTAGGGAACATTGCAGTATTAAATTCGGTTCTAAAAGGTTCGTGTATTAAATGATTATGGTTTATAAGTAGGGTCATATTGCAATATACTCGTATACCGCGTACGTTTTTCGCGATTTCAATCTTGAGCTCCAATGTACTACATACTGAGTGTACACCGAGTATATACCGAGCTGTCTTTCAGAATATAGAGACAGATTTTCGGTTGAGCGCAAAATGCAATATTGAAATTGGAAGTCTATCTCCGGATTAACACAAGGATAACAAATTAAAAAATTTAATTATGTTAGAGATTAGTTTTTTTTATTTTTGCCGCTTTTCAATATGAATCTTCTCGTCTAAAACTACTAAAATTTGGGACCGTTTCAAAAAACTCTGGGTATGAATTCTGGCAAACTACAGTTCAAGCTGAAGGGGTTTATCTGATTTTTTACTCAGATTCAAGGGTCTGAATTCCAGCTAAAATGGCTAAATTTAGCTGACATAAAAATATTTTCTGGCCACTCTGTGGTTATGCCTATTGTCTTATATTCTGTCTACATTCGAGGTAGGATTGATGGATGATGTGGAACATAGGCCACTTCTATACAATTTGTGAATTCATTTCATATGATTCAAAGGCACAATTTGAGTATTTAGCGGATTTTTTAGTTTAATTAACTTACAGCGGCACACTTGAATTTAATAGTCAGTAAATTGATTGATTGTATAGGTATAAGCAGAATTAAAAGTATGACATCAGCAAGGGAGATATTAGATTCCGGAAAGAAGACTGAAGTGTTAAGTATGGTCTGAAAAAAATTTCCAATTCTTGTAATTAGATTTTTTCTCGTTTAGTTATAGGTTCAGAAGTCCGTCGTATTGCCGCCCCCTTAGAATAAGCGCACGGGGAAAGTGCCCCCGCGTACCATCCATAGATCCGGCCCTGGGGTTAGATTGGTATTTCGTTTGATCAGTTGGAATTAATATGCTGTTAGCTGTCAGTTCGCAATTTTGACTTTCTCAATCAATTTTTCACGAAAGTACTTTTATGCCTGGAAATAAAAAAATCTTAAAAAATCCAGCAGCAGAAGATATAATCTCCCAACTGTGAGTATAAATTCATCGCTTTTGCGATGAAAAGTAGAAATTCGCCTAATTTTTTCTTCGGGAACATCGTTTGCGGTTATAATCTAACACTCCCTATACAACAAGCATACTTTCGATATTAAATGTTACGCGTTTGAAATTTTTAATCTGACTCCCGTTTTAAAAAGTACTTTCTTAGGAGTTCTAATTTCTACCGCCAAGCGACGTAGCTTTATGTGGTTATCGTAAATTCCAAATTTTCGGCGCAAGTATCATAATTATTTATTTTTGTTTTTATATAATTGAGACAGACGTATAAATAATGCCGCCCCAAAATAAGTGCCGCCCGGGCCGGACTGCCCACACCGCCCCACCTTAGATACGCTACTGCAGTCATTCGTTTTAATTCATTTTAATTATTATTGAACCTACTCAAAAACTCTAGCGAAATTGATAGCCACCTGCATATCGTATAAAAAACGATACAATCTTGGAATTGTTAATTAAGAATCTAAGGTTGTCAGGGCTTATTTATAGAGGGTCGTTCCAAGGAAGTCTAAGAAGAGTGGATCTAAGGAATCGCTTCAATGTGTATATGTTACAGTCAAAACACAAAATCCATCTAAATCCTCTCTGGGTAATTCTAGTTTTAACTAATATAACTGAGTTAAGGCTAATATATTAACGGTATGCAATTGATACTACTATTATTATCTAAAGAATATTTAGTTACTTTTGTTTCGGGCTGAATTTTCGCACAGATTTTAGTTAACCCTAGAATTTACACCATATCTGAACCCTATAGTTGATATACCAAAGCGCAAAGGTACAAATATTCCTCCTTGTTATTGAGAACAAAATGTATTGAATATGCGTGTAGTGTGAGATTAATATAGGAAATAAGATAGTAAAAAGGTAGATAACACAAAAAGAAGAGTATTATGTTAATTTTACCATCGGTATCCTGACATGGTATCCACTTACATTCCCACTCTCTCTCCCTCTGCTGTATTATTCCACGTAAACACTTGGCAACATTTATTACCAAAAGCATTCTTTGGTTGAATGTGTAAAGTTAAATTCCACATTGAACTATAAATTGAATAATGGAACCCAAGATGATTTTCATACCAGAACGTACACGCTAGCAGATTTCTTGCCCCGAGTTGTAAGTAAATCAGCCCATTTCAGAATAATGTTTGAGTGCGGTCTATTTACCTACCTATATAAAACTATAGGGAACTAGGAAATAACAGCAAGTAAAACATCTTGAACCCTAACAATATTCTTAAGAAATGATTTCTACATCTCTATCGAGTTCAGCCGATAGTCTGAAAACGAAAATATTTATTGGGATTCCAGATCATTTTTGTATATATTTTAGTTCCCTATTCTTTTATACAGTCGAGATATGTATGAATAACGCCTCGGCTGCCATAATAAGGCTCCTAAAGATACGTAGGTGCAATTGTACCTTCGGTATACATATTCCGACTTGCATGATATCAACAAAAACATCTTTCTATTTTCAACGTTAAACCTCCGTAAAAGATATATTTGAGGCTATCATAGAATTCGCTCTTGCTGCGACAATAAATTTCTATTTCAAATTGCAATTGTTTTCTCAGCAAAGGTACATTTGAACCTTGGTGTAGATTTTAGGATTAAGTCTAGAGCTGACCGGTTGCTCTTGGTAAATTCGCGTTACGATTGAAATCACACACCGTTAAACCTTGATGTTTATTAAAACTCTTTAGTTATAAATTTGTAAAATTGCTTTTATTACACCTTTGCAAATTATCCCGGCTACTTATTGTAACAACACATCCGGTTATGACATTTACGACACAAAAACATCGCTTTAAAATTCAACTTCTCTTGCAGGCGCAGCGGACGAACCCTTGACCTATGGCACTTTTCTTTGCTGTGTCCTAAGAGAAATTTCGTGATCATGTGGCACCCATTTTGCAGTAAAAAAAAACTGCGGGGCTGCGGGGTATACATCGCATTCAGATCTGATATAAATATTTATTGGGAAATAGATATAACGAATTTAAATAGTCGCTTATTAAACTTTAATTAACCTACACCTACCTGGCAACATAGCTTATTCAAAATTCCATATTATTTGCACCCACTTTATACAGAATGGATTCATTTCTTTCGAACACAACATGTGTGAGATATCATCCGCGTTAGAATTTTTGAACATTATTGGTAGCCGGACTGCTGACAGCATATCCAAAAAGAGGGTAGAGAAGCATTCAACATTATTTTTTTTTTCTAGAAATTATTTCAAAAATTCTTTTCCAGTATTGTTGGTGGTCGACAGTACTTTCACTTATCTACTTGATCCCAGCAAACTTTGCGAAGCCAATGCGAATCGTAACAAGTAAAAAGCTAGCATTGGTCTAAGACCAATTCTTATGATACCCTAGATGAATGTCCGTATGAAATTTCGTATGGGTACACATTTGAGCAAATTAAATTTTTGCAGTGGTTTTTCGCATATATTTCTAGAACGGTTTGTCGGACAGAAAAAATGATTATAACCAATTTTATAGGATTTCGTATTCTGAAGAAGCTTTTAGTACAATAGAAATGTTTTGGACTGATCGTTTTCACAATATACGTAAAAATCCTAAATTTTTATATGGCAACACCAAGAAGGAGTTGCCCGATTTAGTAAATTTTTGAAATTTTATTTGTTAGTACAATGAAAACACCATGTACCAAATTTCAGCTCTCTATATCGCTTCGTTCTCAGGGGCAGTGTCCAAATACGAAAACGAAAACGAAAGTTTTGTATGGCAACCCCACGAAGGAGTTGCCCGAATTGTCTCATTTTCGAACTTAATTTTTTTTTCTTTTTTTTAAAGTCCGTGTACAAAATTTCAGCCCTCTAGGTATACGCGTTCTCGAGTTATCGTGCGCACAGACGGACGGACAGACGGACATGCAAAAATCAAAATAACCTTTAATATTATGCGTTGGTGTCCAATCCATTTTGCTCTACCATCATTATTTCGAGGTGTTACGGTATTACGGTGTTAGGGTATAAAAATATCACAAAGTGAAAAATATATTTCGCTAGTGAATTCAAATGAGATATGAAAGCGAAACCTCGAGCGGGAGCAAATGTCGTCAGAATAAATTGGTGGTATCATTTCAGATTCGCTTTGTCTTTCGTTTTCGACAAAATGTGGTTAATTTAAATGTATCCAAAGTGAATATTAATTTATTCATTTTCACAAATGAAAATATTTTTCAATTATTAGCGATTGGATCTTCTTTGCTTCTCTTTCTATCTAATCCAGTCTGCTATAAATGTAGCCTCTCATTTTAGCCTTAATATTAATTAAATATATTTTTAATTGCTCACATTTCACAATTCACTGATAGAAATAGGAGACAATAAATTTCTCTTCACGCTGAAATACAAACTCAGAATGGTAAAATAGAACAGAAAATCTTGAAACTATAAGATTCTCAGAAGTTCGGGCACAAAACAGGGCACATAAACATGTTTATGTAAGATAAATAAAAGAAAACAGAACTTATATTCGCGTTCGTTTCGCTTTTATATCGTTTCGATAACATAAATAATTTTTAGCTCTCTCGCATTTACTCTCATGCTTCGAATTGTGCAGCTCTATTATGGCTTAAGTTTCGTTGTTGCGGACATTCGCCAACTTGTTTGTTGGGTAGTTATCTAGCGCGGATACATATGTATCTAGTGCACTATCAGATAGGCTTGGTGCAATAAGTAGCTTGTATAATGTGCAAGAGTATTTTTACATAATTAGCCAGTGGAAAATGGAAGCATAAAATCATGCAATATAGAACCCTTCCTTGGAAGTTGTGGATGCATGAATCTTGGTTTCCCACTGTATTTCTTTTTATATGGGCATGTGCGCGTGCAGAAGCAATATTTTCGGTGTGCTCTTGTGAGCTTTCATGGCTGCAAATAGGAAGCATTGGTGTTCGTCTTTTACAGCAATAAAGAAGGTATGTTGATGTGCTCTTTTGGAGGCAATAAATAACGCAAATTAATGTGCTCGTTTGAAAGCAATAAAGAACGCAAGTTAATGTGCTCGTTTGGAAGCAATAAAGAAGGCATAGGGGTTCGCGTTCTTTCTATACAATAAAGATGGTATGTTGATTTGCTCTTTTGGCAGCCGTGAAGAAAGCATTTTAAAGAATTAAAAAGGCTCCTTCCAATTCAAAGTTCTTATTTTTTTATTCTTAAACAAAGTAATAATTTTGAAGAAGGGAATAATGAAACTAAAACAATAATTCAAATATTAAAAAATAAAAAATTCAAATGATACAGTTTTCTTTATTTTGTAAGTATTTTTATAAAAACGATATTTCGCAAGTATATCGTCTTTAAATGTATGAAAGTCATAGTCGTCTTCTTTGATAGCTTCTGTAAAAATAAATACTACTAAATGAAAGAATGAAAATATATTTCCTTACCCTTTAGATAAATATTGAACTTACCATGAAAATATATTGCTGCAAAAATTCAGTTTATTTCTAAAAATAATATTGTGGTCTTCTCGACTTTTGATCTTAACACTTCACAGTGCTGAACACGAATGATAATTATATAGAAAAAATGTCAATTTTCATAACGGAATTTAATGAGAAATAACACGTTAAAACTTGACTCAGTCGGCACATTTCGTTCTATTGCTTCATTCCTTGTCTTCAGTCTTACATGCATCGTCGACATTTTTCGATTACATCCACATTGGCTCTCTGGGAAGGCCTGACCAAATTTACAGCGTTTTATCATAGACAAACTAATAGCACACAGACAAACACTGGGCAAGTAGAACAAAAATCTGCTACGCTTTGTTCGAATATAAAATCAACGATCCCTCGACGATACTTCTACCTCGATTAGCTAACGTAACCAAAGGTTAAACTAGCAATGCCTCACTCTGATATAAAATCAACGATGCCTCGACTTGATGTAGAGAACACCACAATTTTTACTGGACATTTTTTCTTTAGAATTTGTTCGTATTATTGGAGGCCGCTAACGGGTGCTTGGGCCATTAAATTTTTTTATGAGCATAGCCGTGTAGATGAGCAAATAGCATTCATTTCTTCTTAGAAATTTTTCTATAGAATTTTTGTTCACCTTGGTTTGGTGACGACTGAAGTTATTTTCAGTTACAATACTTTCATGTGTACCATTGTCGGCCTCCAATAATGCATAAAACTGCTAAAGAAAAAATTGCCAGAAAATTTCAACGAAAAAATTGTGGTCGTCCTTACATCAAGTCGAGGCATCGTTGATTTTATATTAGAGTGAGGCAATGTAAGTTTACGATTTGGTTACGTTAGCTAATCGAGGTAGAGGGATCGTCGACATTTCTATGTGGACAGTGAAACATATGAAATTAAACGATAATAGTAAATAAACTAGTTACTAGAAAAATTAATTGCTTTAATTAATTAATAGAGCAACTGAGGGAAGAAGTTATGCTGTGCGATAAGCGTCATTTCCACTGACTTATAACAATGGACAGACCGATTTGCTGTTTCATGTTGCACAAATATTGTGTTTTAAGTTTATCACCGTTAGAGCACCCTTTTAAAACGTTTATTACATAAAAAAACATGTAAAACTCATCCAATCAAATGAAATTTTACACCCGTAAATCGAATTAAATTAAAAAAATATATATTTTCTTGTGCCCAAGTGATATTTTAATAACTTATAAGAAATTAAACTCCCCATTTTAGTTTACGTATGGACAAGAGAGACGGAGCATGGTAAACACTATCTTTACATTATTCTTTCTGCGGTGATTGCATCTGCAGCCAACATAAAAACGTCAAATTCCATAAGAAAACGTTCAGTAAGCAATATTTTGTGTTGGTAGCTCCAACTCTGCCATAGGGCGAAAGAGAAAACTGTATAGGAAAATGGCAATGCTCTCAGTCCATTGTTATAAGTCGGTGGTCATCCCATGTATAGTCATCTCTTCTTAATCTTCTATTCAGTTTTTTCTTTATGCTTTGCAATTTTAAGTAAGTCGCATAAGCCATATAAAGATTTTTCTTAATTTTTTCCTCGTTGCCAATTCTTTTACAGTAAATAAAATAGTAACCGCTGTCAAAAACATTTGTCGCGTTGTGCTCACTGTGTTTTAAATGTGACATTGTTGCCAACATTGCTGTGTCGCTCTCACTGTGTTTTGGCCTTTACCCTTTGGTTAGGTCAGCAAGTCGAAACATAGTCGAGGCATCGTCGATCTTATATTCGAGCGAGGCGTTAGAAAATACTTGCCCAGTCTCTGTAGTTATTAGTTTGTCTATGATTTTACTTAACATCAAAGTTTAACGATGACACATTTCAATCATAACGCGAATTTACTAAATAATCTTTAGTTAATACTAGTAGCGTCAAAGACATTTCGTTAATATTATACTTAACTGAGTTATATTAGTTAAGACTAGAATTACCTAGAGAGCTTTATTAAAATTGGAATTTCCTTGTCAACTCGGATTTTGATAGATTGACAGATTTGAATATATACCGAAGTCCAATATGATTCTAAAAAGGGAAAGCAAGTTTTAGAAATGCCAGCCAAAATAGTTGGATCCGAATCTATTATGGAGAGAGTAGGAAATAATTTTAACTGTTATTATTTTAGACTCATTTATTTTTTATACGAAACTCCACGAGAAACTGAGCCGGGACATATCATGTCTCCTCATGCTTCAGGCTATAAGATAACCATTTTGACAGAGGAGTTGCATCAAGAATTTCTTTTAAAAATTCTTCCTCTATTCATCGTGTCTGCAACACTTACTGTTAAACCCCCAGAGCAAAATTCTGAGATTCCTAGTGCTACTTAAAGTTTATTGGGACCCGCGATTTTATGCGCATAATGATTAGGTAATAATTTGTATGCTAATCACCATCTTCCTTTCAAAATTTAAAAATAAAATTCAAAACTGTTCTCCAATATTATCCAGATTGGAGCCTTATGTTAAATCAAAATTTTTAAACGCAATCAGTAGGAATAGTTATAAAGCCTAATCTGAAATATAGATTATGGTTAGCGACAAAGGTTCGACTGATCTTCGGATGATTACTGGTAGTCATATGGCAAAATGGAAGTGACATCGTTAAATAATGGAGATTGATAAAAAGCAACTGTGACTTGACGATTATAATATCTTAAAAGAACGAAATGCAATCATTCTACATTCGTGACATATAATGAAACTGAAATGTTCTGTTTTAATTAATTTTAAAGAACTTTTCTATGGTCCTTATAGGCAATTTAAAAAAATTTACTATTCTTTCTTCCAAACAAAATGTAATAGGAGTAGTCACAACCAACAATGAGAAATATATAGAAGTGATTTTCAATACTATCCTTTTCCAATTGCTTTTCTAATTGCTTCCATCCAAACCGACCACAGTGAAATGTGGGTGAATTTAATCCAACTGATAATAATCAGAGCATCTAAAAGTTTTGGTTTTGGCTCCTTTGGCTTGAAAGAAAGTTTCCCACCCAATTTCAGTTATCCCCGTAAGAGCGAAGAAAATTGCAGAAAACTGAATGGAATAATACCGATTTTGGGATATCCATGGGATCTGGAAACATCTGCTGAACACAAGATTACACTTTGGTAAAGTTTTTCCTAACTCCATCCCAAAAAGTTGTTCGACGAAAATAAAAACGTTGCACAGATGTAGACACTTCTCTGATTTTATTGTATTGAAAACTATTGCCTGACCCAGTTGCTTCTTAATCAATCCGTCCTTCGTATTGTTTTCTAAGAGTCCTCCTTGGCCCAAAGCTTGAGAATTATTCTGGTTGCATTCATTTTTGCCAAAGTAATTTGCTTTTGGTGAGAATTCTTCAACAATAACAACTAATTGGACTCAATCCCCCCTTCTTGAACTGAGATAACAATCTTACAGCGAATTAACGGAACTTAATGTTTTGAACAACTATAGAAGAATACCTTCCGGGTAATTTCAATTTTAAATTGCCTCAATCCGCTTATTCGTAATCCGACAGAAATGAAACTTTCTGGAGATTTATTGTTAGACAAAATGTTATAAGTAAAAATAAAAAAAAAATAAAAGGTGAAATTTTTGTATTAATGAAAAAATGGTATTTTTTTTGTTTTTTCTTTGTGTTATAGCGGAATAGAATATAAGTTCTGTTGATAAAGAAAGGGCCGAACTATCTAAAGTTAAAAGACAGACTAATCGCATGATTCGAGAAAAAAATGTCGCAATAATGAAAGAGGGGCCGGCTGGTTTTCTGCACTGATCAAATCAATTTGCCTTTAAATATACAACCAGCATACTTAAAAAAATTACATCATTTCGTACACAAATTAACTGATCATTGATGAATCTAATAAAAAATTAAGTTAATATTAATTAGAATAATATATTTCAGGGCCGTATATATGGGGTTGGTTTGAGGAGTTCAAACCCCCTGCATCGTTGTAGATTGTGCTTATCTGATAAAACAAATTTTTATCCACAGTTCTTTATATGTAGCGGCTCACAGCAATTTTAAGCGAGAAAATAATCGTGAAAGAAAGTACATAGGTATACATACACATAGGTATGCATTATCTCCTTAATTTTTTTTTTAATTATCTTCAGATCATGTAAAAAATACGTGTAATTATTGAATCGAATAAAGTCGAAACGACTTCTAATAGGTGGATTCAATTAAAAAAAATTCTATTAGATATATTTTAAATATAGCTATAGTCGTTTCAACTGTACTCGACTCAAGTTACAAGTACCATCCCTTGATCTGCAAAAATTTATTGGTCGTCAATATTCTCATCGGTTATTATTCATTGAGGTTTTCTTCGATCATTATTCTTTCAAGTTTTCGTCGAGGACATTTCATTGACGTTTTCACCGATGATTATTCCCCGACGCTTTCATCGACATTTACTCCTGCAGAAAGGCATCACACCCTCCCTAGGATATCGTGTGTAAAATTCATCGTGGTTTCGGTGCAGAAATGGGTCGATGATGCAACCCAAAGGTGCAATACGGCTTCGATGTGGTATTGCATTCATTTTCCGCTGGGTTGGTTTGTCATTTTATATCTTTCCTCCGTAGCCTTTTCATTTAAAGCAACTTACTTTAGAACAAATGTGTCCTGAATAGAGAAAGAAATTAGCAGTCGAATGCATGTATGTATTTACAAATCAGCAGATGGAGCTTACTTTGATACAACGTAGCTTAATCGCAGTGGTATTTTATAAATTTTGTTCATATTTTTTTTCCCTTAAAACACCAACTTTGACCAACCATGAAATAAACTTAAATATATTAAATAATTCTTTTTTACTTTTTAGGGCTTTATAGATAATAATAATATAGTTTTATCTAAAATGCCTTAAAATATAAAATTCGTTTTCTTATTAATTTTTTTAAGACCCCGGCAATAAAATCGCTCTATTAAGCGTTCATCGAAATGTTAAAATTGAAACGAATGAAGTATTTTTCTCCCTTCACGGCAAGAAAGAAAAGACTAAATATAGTTCTGTAATTTTTTTCTTTTTTTAAAAAGTAGAACTTTATATATATTTTTCATAGAATGTAAATATATGTAGTAAAAATATGGTTAAACAACGTGTTTTCAAACATAACTTTTTAAATCTCTGCAGACCCACGGAGAATTAATTGAAAATTACGGTCAGTAATATGTAAATAAATAGAATTTTTCGATTCAATTGGAATGGCGATTAAAGGCCTAATTAATATTTTAAATTTACATAAAATTCCGATTATTAAGTTCAGATTAATTCTCAGTTATTCTTTCGCTTCTAGAGGGTAATAGCTTACTAGGTTAAACCCCTCCCATTCGTGATCTATATATACGACCTTAATCTGGATAAAGTAGGATAATACAATCTTTTCATTATGCACTTAGGCTTTGTGTTAACAAAAACTGGATTAATGAGTAATAAAAAAATAAAAATAAACAATCACTTTGGCATAATTCAGTATTAAAAATAGAAAAAAAATATGGTTAAACAGAAAAGAAAAAGATAAACAAAAAAGAAAAGAAAAAGATAATAGTAAAAAAAAAAAACAAATTACTTATGTATGATTATGAATATAGGGAAAAAATAGTGCCCATCCTGTGAATATCACAAGGTAAATTATTCCATGTGTGGATAGTGTGGGCAAAGAAGGAACGACGTCCTATGGATGTGCATAAGTGCGCGGAAACAATATTTTATTCTAATGACGAGGAGATCTAAGAAATTTGAATTTTTCATATAAATAACAGAGCTCTTTTGAGTATACGCGTTATTCTGTCCTTCATTCTCGTTATAAGAGAATTTGTAATCTAAAAACTCTGAGACTAAGCTAAGCTAAATCCAGATCTGCCAAACAAATTAAGTGTTTCTGGCAAGGAGTCACATAAATGTGATATTGATTCCGACAGTCTAAATAAGTATTTCCTTTCAACTAATAGAACCGGCCGTTCTCCGAGTGCACCAACTCAAATTACACCTCATAGTCCTTCGCATTCCTATGCATCGATAGTTCTGAGGTTTTAGCAGCATTTTACAAGGTCAAATCTACAGCTGCTGGTCACGACATGCTGTCTCCCAGGTTTGTTACAATAATTGCACCCTTTATTGCTCATATTCATGCCCATATATTCAATTATTGCCTTATGGTTTCCCAATTTCCCACTTCCTGGAAAAAAGCGCCCTTATTTTTTTCATCCCTAAACAACGTAATCCTAACGGTGTTAACGACTACCGACCAATCAGTCTCCTTTGCTTCCTTAGTAGAGTTTTTGAGAGGGTTATATACAGGGTGGGCCAAAAGTCACCATGGGGGCCAAAAGTCACCATGGGGTTTAAAAATTTAATAACTTTTTCGTTTATATATTTTTTTTAGATTATATAAATAACATCTGGAGAATAAATAATGGAGAGATTCACAACTGAACAAAGAACCAGAATAATAGAATTTTATTACTTAAATCAGCGATCAATTATTTTAACGCAAAGAGCATTTTTAAACCCCATGGTGACTTTTGGCCCACCCTGTATTATTCTGGTTCTTTGTTCAGTTGTGAATCTCTCCATTATTTATTCTCCAGATGTTATTTATATAATCTAAAAAAAATATATAAACGAAAAAGTTATTAAATTTTTAAACCTCCATGGTGACTTTTGGCCCCCATGGTGACTTTTGGCCCCCATGGTGACTTTTGGCCCACCCTGTATAAACAAGCGAACGAATTTGTCGAACAAAACAATATTTTATCTCCATGGCAGTCGGTTCTTCGACGATGGCATATTTGTGAGACCGCTGTTTTAAAAGTTTGCTCAGATATCAGTAATCAGTCTATGGACTCTGATGAGTTGCCTGTCCTCATTTTGCTTGATTTCAGTAAAGCCTTTGATTCTGTTAACCGTAGTCGTCTCTTAATAAAGTTTCAATTTTTCCTCTTCAGCTATTAATCTATTCAAAAGCCTTCTTTCTGGAAGACAGCAAGCGGATAAAACGCCAAATTTACTATCCATATTCTTATATACGAGTTGTGGTGTACCCCAAGGCTCGATTCTCGGAACTTTTTTGTTCGGTCTGTACATTAATGATCTCCGCACTATTGTTAAGAATTCATGCATTCATCCTTATACAGATAATGTACAGATTTACCTGAGGAGGCCTATAATATTACAAGAAGACTGTATATTTCGGATCAATGAAGACTTACAGCGAATACAGGACTGGTCCTTGGAAAATAAGATCATGCTAAATACTAAGAAGTCAGTCTGTATGCATTGAATCAAATGAATTCCCTGCTATTTCACTTAAGAACACTATTTTAACCGTATCTCAGCTCCGTGAAAAGCCTAGAGATTGTAATGAAGTCCAAGTTTACCTGCGGTTGCCATATAACTAACATCATAGGCAAACTATACAGTTGCCTTAGGTAATTACGAAGAAGTGCATATTTGTTATCGGTTGAGATGTGCCTCAATTTGGTACGGACGCTTATGCGCGGTTTTTTTCGTGTAATCCGTCTACGGTATGTGCTTTTTCTTATCGTTCGGCTCACTGTTTCAACACTGTTTCGCGAACTTCTGCGCATATTTCTTTAGCACTAGTATAAGGATTCACTTTCGCTCGCTACACCATCTTTCTTTCTTCTCTTTCATTTAGTATCCTTGGTCTCCCCGTACGCGGTTTATTTATTAATATACCGTCACTTTTATACTTATTAATAATGTCTTTTACTGTACTTCGCGAAATTCCAATCTGATTTGAATTTTTTTGGTGCGAATACGCTTTTTCTGAAAAAGATATAACCCATTTTCTCTCTGGTAAACTCGTTTCACGTTTTTTTGGCATTTTGGAAATTTAAATGTTTAAAAGAAAACTTTTGTGCCTTTGTTTTGTGAGTTGATTCATCATTGTTAGTTTTTCTCTGGAATTTATTTATTATATATGGTTTTTGAATGTGAGACGACATAGTAGACATGTTGGAGTTTATAAATGTATATTTTTTAAATTATTAGGAAATGAACAATCTTATAAATTACATGCATTTTGTCGGGAAGATCAGATGGGCGGATACTTTTGTGACTAATTGTATATACAAGTCGAAAACGTGGCTATACAAGTGCCGATACAAATCCAGATACTTGTGCCTAAGTGTAAACTCACCATAACAACCAAGGGTTTAGCATAATGCGACAACGCACTACACTGTTTACATAGAATCCATTGACCATGTAGTGGAATGGGCTGTCCCTGACTTGCCATACAGCCAGTGTATGCTTGTTTTAACCATAGTTATGTGAAGAAATATGCGCAATGTGCCTAATGTTTGACCTACAAATTGGTCTCTGTATCACGATATACAGAGTAACAAGGTATGATTGTCCGGGCTGTCAAGTGCATGTGACGTCACACGAATCGACTCTTAAAACGGGAAAAATAAAGTGCTAATATTTATGTAAATTTATTCCACTGGATCCATTGAAAATGTTGCAATAAATATAATATGAGTTTTTTACCATAAATGTACATTGAATTTGTTAGTTTAAAGCTCGTTTCAGGGAAATCAGTTCGAATCAAAACAAAGTGCCACACAAGTTTTATTGATAAAAAAATGCAAAATAAGACTGAAATACTTGTGATTTGCACTCCTAATTGATTATTTAAGATCTTTTTATTATTTCTATAGTGAAATTAGTCAGTGGTAATCGAAATTTTCTCAAATAGAAGGCAAATTTGCAATGCATCATAACGAAGTGTAAAAAGTGGGGTTAGTGGTAACTTAAAATGTGGAATACATTTCTAATAATCTTCCTTCAATTTATCTTTCTGTTTATAAGGTAAAATGGTACCTATTTTAAGATTTTAAATGGATCCAGTTGAATAAATCTACATAAATGTTAACCTTAATATTTTTCCTTTTTTAAGAAACGCGTCATGCGAATCGATTAACAGGGAAAATGGTGAATCTATGGTGCCTGATAGTCATACCTTGTTAGTATGTATACCGTGGCTCTGTATATTGTTTTTCTTTCTTTCCTATTTTCGCTCGCTTGGCTCATATATAGAAAATACAAGGCGCAATATGTATGATCCTTGAAAAACATACTGGCACTACATGATCTTTTTGTTTATTGCCCAGGCTAGCTAATAGCCTGCGTTTAATTTTCTTATGCGTAGGGGAAAATGTTCCATTTCGCTTGTATAAGCGAAATAGACTTTTTTTTTATATTATTAAGCCAAGCTCAGGGGATACCCTATGATGCAAAGCACAGCGTGGCAGGAAGGAGATAGGGAAAGGATTAAGGGATATGAGGAGAGGGGCGGAAGTGCCGATGTATGTCGCCCTTAAGCTTTCGCAGGTTGTATGCCCGAGGAAAGACAGAAGATGGTAGACTGTTCGCACAGTTCGGGATAAGAAAGCATCACGGAATTTTAGTGTACGGCCGAAGGTAATTTGAAGGGTAAAAGGATGAGCGCGGGATGCAGCGCGAGTATTGCGTGCAGGAACTATTCTACAAGGGATCAGACTAGATATTTCATCAGAACATTGACCATGCATATAGGATAAAGGAGCGAAAGGCATCCAATCTTAGCGACGGTGCTCGAGCGAGTCGATATGACGAGTAATTGCCACATCGCCAATGAGCTTGCAGGCTCTCTTTCGGACAATATCCAATGAAGCTAAGGCTGTGCGACCAGCCCCGGCCCAGATATGGGAATTGTATTCCATTCTAGGTCTGATGAAGGACTTGTAGAGGAGCGCTATATTTGATGGGCTGAAATATTTCTTACACCTTTTCAAAAAACCAAGACATTTTGATGCTTCTTCGGCAACCGAGAAGATGTGATCTGTCCAGCTTAACTTACTGGAAATATTAATGCCAAGAATTCTTAGTGACGGTGAATCAGAAATTAATGCTCCATCAAACGAAACGGGAGTGGTTAAGTGATGGTCTTGTTTTAATGAGATGAGACAGCTTTGGGTCTTAGATGCATTGATTTCGACGCGATTCACTTTGACCCAAGCGAGAATATTGTCAAGATCGTTATTCAACGATCTAATCATGCAGTCTCGTTTAACATAGGTGGCGTTCCCTCTGGAATCCGCAAGGGTGTCAAAGGAGTATGCGAAATCAAAGGTACTGTCATCAGCAAAGCTATGGATAGGATTGACTCACCAAAATTGTGAAGACTACGATTCCAACGTTCCGTAAGAAAAGTCAGCAAGTCTCCAGATGAGCTACCGTGCCGGAAGCCGTATTGGCGATCGTTGATGAGCTGATTGGTTTCCAGATACTTCATTAATTTGGAGTTAATGATAGATTCAAAAACCTTAGAAAGAATCGAAGTGATTGCAATTGGTCGATAATTTGAGGGATCGCTACCCTCTCCTTTCTTGGGAATAGGCTGAACGTGAGCTAGTTTCCAAGCAGTTGGAAATTTACCTGTCGAATAGGATAGGTAGAATAATTTATTAATAGGGGCGAGAAACCATCGGGGCCTGCGGCTTTAGAGACGTTGATACCATTAAGGACCATGAACACATCTCTCGTACGGATGTGTATTGGCTCTTGTACACATCCGCACGGGGGATGCAAGACAGGTGCCTGTGAAGTGGGTGGAAGAAAAGAATTTGATGCGAATCTAGCAGCCAAAATATTAGCTTTATCCTGGGAGTCAACAACCACTTCACCATTATTAAGTAGTGAAGGTATAGAGGAACTGCTGAAGTTGTTCCTGATGGTTTTGACCAGGGACCAGAAACCTTTACTACCTTTGCGGCTTGCCAAGATTCTTTGTCTAACATTCTGGTCAAAAAGAAATTTTTCTCTCTGGATAATGGACTTGCAGGTGTTCCGTGCAGTCTTGTAGATTTCTTTCAGTTCTGGACAAGGATGCACTTGATAGGCGCGAAAAGCAGACTCTTTCGCTTTTATAGCTTGGTTGCACTTATCGTTAAACCAAGAGCGATTTTGCTGTTGTTGAGATCTGCTGTAAGAATACGGAATATATTCACGCATGCCTAGACTTAGTAAGTTACTAAGTTCTAATGTGCATTCATCAGCATCCCTCGAAGCAAAACAGACCGACCAATCTATATCTCTAAGATACTGATTGAGACTTTCCCAATCAGACTATTTCCAATATTCAATTAATATATAAATCGGAAGACGTACCCAAAATTATACACTTATGTTAATTTATAAATATTCGCCCCTTTACTAAATCTTACTGGATCACAAATTATCGAAGAAAATCGATCGATGATCCTAAGTATAAAGCCGGTGTGTCGTTGTAACTTAAGCAGTAGTTTTTAAAACTAAATCAAAAACGAACCAAGAGACCCCCGAGCCACGGTAAGGTCTGTTGTTCCCAGAATAAAGAACAAAAAGGAAAATTAAGAAGTAACTAAACAATAAATCAAAAATAAAAATCGTAAAAAACTTAAGTTCTGAGTTTAGAAAATCAAAACATCACGAAAGAGGTCTAAATCTAGACTGATGAACTTCTTTCTTAAAAACACCCCCAGTCCTTGCTGTAGTTGGAAAACGTAACCTCACAGCAGCTTTAACAACTGGAAAAATTAGCATAGGTATGGTAATTTCTTGAAAATTCCTTAATTTTCTTGTTAATATCATGACAAATTTCTTAAATTCATCAATAATTATAAAAAAATCGATATGCAGAAAAAAATAGAAAACTAAAGCTTACTTAATTGGTTTTTGGCGATTTCTGTTATGATAATGACGATATTAATTTAGAAGGTAGTGATGGATGGTGACGAATTCAACATTAAACGATAATGCACTGAGAATAAGCTCTGTCCCGTGTGTATCAAGGACAGTTAGGGAGACCGCACACTGCCGAGTCAATTGATAGTCCAGTCAGCGACTGGTCTGTGTACTTGTCAGTCACCGACTGATTATTTTTTAATCGTTGCTGATTGACTATTGTTGCATGTGCGCATATTGCATCGCCTTCTGTCAGATTAGTAATAGAATTAAGGACATTGATTTTGAGTGATCTTTCGATTTTCGTCAAAATTTCACAGTGTTGTTAAACACTAGGTAACTGATTTAAAAATTCCAATAAAAAACGTATACCCTGTAGTAATTTACTGGTGGTTAAGGAGAAGAAGAAGAAGAAGAAGAAGAAGAAGAAGAAGAAGAAGGATTTCAAGAAAAATTATGTGAAAGAATCTCTCCATCCTTTCCGAGCATAAACATAAATACTTAGATATGAATGTATTTAAAATCTAATAAAATAAACCGAACTTTACTTAAAAGTTGAAAATTTCATCAAAGCTGAAAATTCCTAAATTGCTGGCAGCTTCGAGAATATTCACAAATAATACGATTTTTTTTTCAATTTTCAGGGTGTTCTTTTCAGAAAAGCAATAAGATCTCATCCCGTAAATATTACATGTGAATTCGATTTTTAAAATGTTTATTCAAATATGTACTTTAGTCAGGACAAACTTTATCAGGATTTAACAAAAGAAAAATTTTACGTACGGCGGCAGCAATCAACAACAATCAACTGATTGATATAAAGGTTGCTGATGCAGACTGAGCACAACAGTCGGTTCTATTCAGTCAGTTGCCAATCGTCAACTCCCTCTGATTTTTTAGTTGCTGACTGACTAGTCCAGTCACTATATACATTTGAAAATGAAAATGAACCGAGAAAGCCAAATTTTTGGATATTACGTGGGTGGCGGCTAGAAAAGCTTAAGTTCAAATTGTCGACCAAAATAACCTTGTGCGTTTTCAGCCATCTTGAAAAAAGGGTTAAATTCTGTTTTTTCATCATAACTCGGTTCCCCGTTGAGATACGAAAATTTTTATGCAATACTTTTTTGTTGCTCTTTGTACGATCTACAATTAAGATCCTATACATTTTTCACGTATCGATCAGTAAGAAAAATCGAATAAATAGGTCAAATAAGTAACCTATTTATTCGATTTTTCTTACTGGATTACCTAAGTATATTTTCTGTACGCCAACAAGATTTTGTAATCTTTGTACAGTTGTACCACTTAAGAAATAATTTATGAATTGTGAATTTATTTATGAATTTATACTATTTTATATAACAATGTTAATGCTCTCTGGATCGAACAACCCAGGACAGAATCACGATATGGGGACACATGGTCAAACCTTCTTAAGCAAAATACAAGCCTGATGCAATCATTGAAAGTAAGATTCAGCCTATTCATACATATACAATCCAAGGAGGAGTATATAGTGCTACCATAGGTAAAGTGCGGAACTAATAATGCCTTGGCAAATTTCATATGTGTAGCCGATATTCGAAGTTGTCGGAGGCCTCTATAAACTTTACCAATAATATTTGCAACATAATCACAGCAGCTCAGTTTAGAGTTAAGAGAATTATCTGGCAATTCGGTCAATCGTGGTAGTTTTGAGGGAGTTTAAAAAAATAAAAGAAAAAAAAAACATAGCAAGATGGTAAATTACATACCCAAGATTAATTAAAAAATAATCACCAACTTTATTGTGCTGATTTTTTGAAAATTTAAATAAAATTAAGTTGCTAAATGTTATATAAATGACAGAAAATCGTGCCACTATCTTCGTAGAGTCCCTAACTCATTGCAAACCAATCTTTCGTTAAATAGGCCAATCGTGGCGCAATATCTGCCAACGCGTGACGTGTCCTTTTCATCAAATATTATCAGTTACGGAGAGAAAACATTTAAATTTTATATTAATGTGGGTGCCCTGGATATATTTATACATATATATTAGGTCTACTGGAAAGTTTTGTCCGATAATGATATCTCTCATTTCAACACATATGAACGTATTCGTTTGATACATATGTGGCTATCTCTTCTTTTTAGCATTTCATTTCTAAACTGAAACAATAGTTTCGTATTCTCAGTATTATGTGAGAATTGGTCGAGTAAACATGTCTGTTGATAAAGTTGACTTACGGCATTGCGTTTTGTATGAAGTCTAACTAGATAGAAATGTTATAGAAGCATATAGAAATTTGGTGAAAGTTTTTGATGCCGATACGGTTGGGAGACCATCCGTGTAATCGACGACAATATCGGAGATTGCGGAAAAGCTGAACTCAACACATGAAACCATTTCAGACCATATTTGGAAACTTAGATTGCTGTATAAATATTCCAGATGAATACCTCATGAGTTAAAAAAGAGGTACCTGATCGAGTCATGAACCATTCTTAGATCGGATGATAACTGGTGATGAAAAGTGTATTACGTACGAGGACATTGTGAGAAAAAGAGCGTACAGTGAGTTCGAACAATCTTCCCCGGCTACGTCGAAACCGATCATGTATCTTAATAAGAGAACGCTGAGTATATGGTGGGACGTCAAGGGACCAATCCGCTATGAACTTTTCAATCCCAGAGAAAGGCTCAATTCACACATGTATTTTTGACAAATGGATGATTTACAGGAAAAAGGAGCGGCTCTATTAAACAGAAAGCAAATCATACTGCATCACAACAACGCCAGGCCACATGCAGCTTTTGCGATTCGCCAGAAAGTCGCAAAGCTAGGCTAGGAAATTCTGACACAACCACCATACTATCCGGACCTAAGACCATTCGATTACAATCTGTTTCTCTCCCTGCAAAATTGTTTTAAGGGAAAAAATTCACAAATTAAGCAGATGTCAGATGCTTGAGTTGTTCGCTTCCAAAGATGTGTCATTCTACAAAAATGGAATTCACAAATTACCGTCAAGCTCTGAGGAGGTCACTTGTACTAGTGACGATGCAAATTACATTGTTCAGTAAATATTAATACCCAATACTGTGCTGTATGTTGGTTCACTCTCTCATCACGGTACTGAAAAACGTAGGATTTTGATGTGAAGCGTACGCGGATGATATCACTTTGGCCTTTGCTCATTTCCAGGCACAGCATGGGTACTGCCTGTACCTTTATTCAAAGACACCTCAATATTGTGGAGGACTGATGCACCAGTCTTGGTATGACAGTGAACCCATCAAAGACCAGCCTGATGCCCTTCTCCAAAATACGAAGCTTGGGTACTTTGTTCTTCCAAACCTATTTGTACATTCACTGCAACCCTTTTCCCATGTTAAGCACCTTGGAGTCTACCTTTATTCGCAGCTGAGATGGGGAGGAATAAGTTAATGCGAAGAACATATGTCAACACATGCGGCATAAGACCGAGGGTTGTGCTGGATGTACAGCTCGATCATTCGACCCATGCTCACATATACCTCTGTGTATGGTGGCCGAGGACACTTGTGGGGACTGCGATTGGAAGCTGGCTGGCTAGCAAAAACTTGTTTGCTTGGGAATTACGGGCTCAATATGATCTCCGGTCACTGCTGTTCTTAAGGCCTTACTTAATCTGCCATCCTTGGATCTTGTCATTCAAACAGATGGCAAAAGGGCTGTGTGCAGATTGCGCTCAGGAGCTGGAAAGCCCTCTGGCCAGTATGCCACGTGATGATATGGTCCCAGATACCCCACTGTTTTCCAGAGTGAAGTCTTCGCTATTGCAATGGCAGTGAAGATAGCCCTTGATATGCAAATCAAGGAGAAGGACATTGCTATCCTTACATATAGTCAGGCAGCCTTGATGGCTCTGAGTAGCCCTCGGATAACGTCTAAGTTACTGGGGGATTGCAGGTCATCTGTGGATAAGCTGTGTATCCACAACAAGTGCGTTCCTGGTCACATGAAGATCATGGACAATAAAAGGGCTGGCCGTTTAGCTAGGGCTAAAAAAAATGCCACGATTGACCGAATTGGCAGAAAATTGGTTTACAATCACTTTTCGGTCGTAAAAATATTATGCAACCATTTCTGCCATGGACCTCGTGTTGCTTCTAACGATTCACACAATCGATTGTGAAAAAGTATAATTTAAGATAGCTTTCTTTGACTAAAACGAGGCTGGCATCTCGGTGGTACATAGTTTAAGATTCAGGTGTGGGATTTTTGCACACTACTGTTCGTTTGACTCAAAGTCGTTATCTTGCAATAATTGCTAATGGTAGGTATTGATATTGATTGTTCGTCTGCGTCAAAAATATTTAGTTTCCTTCGAAATCTGTTAATACTTACTGTTTCTGACTATGTAGCGGAAAAAAAAACTGTTCACAAACACACAAAAATAATAATCATAATAATACTCAACTTCCACTCTACACAATTCATACTTACGGTATGAAGAGTCTCTGGGCCTTATGGACATATTTCATCAAATTGGCGTCGAAAAATCCCATAATTCCGGATCTTTGACTCACTTTTTCACTCATTTCTTACGATTCCAGGGTAAAAATGAATAATTCGCTTAAAGCAAGTTAAACTCAAATTTTCCACTCCACACGATGCCCTAAAGAAAAGTAGCAGTTTCCTGCGTTCCGTGTCATTTTTATTTTTCATAATTTTCTGAGGTAAAAATTATTTTTCATCCATTAACAAAATTTCATTGCTTTGCATAGCATGTGAAGTCAGCCTCCCAAGAGTTTTTCTAGTCCTTCAGTAATAAACCTAATCTCAATTCTTGATACATTGGACACCTCACTTGATAAAGCCAAACAAGTTGATTGAACAACAACAACAATGGATATTTTGAGGTGCAGATGTCAGGTGTATCTCAAGGAAGAATACTGGGTCCCTTACTGTTTTTTTTAATAGCCTAACCGATTACAATCTGATTATGTCCTCATGATGCCGAAATATATATTCAGTGTAATCTATCATAGACTTCAATCATCTGCAAGAATTAATAACTAAAATATAAAAATAATTTTTCAAAAACTCTAAAGTTTACTAATTGATCAAAAATTTCTTTCAGATTTTCCTAATTTTTGGACTTACGAAATCATTAGCAAATGAAATGGAAATCCAAAAAGAGGCGTCTATTAGCAAGTGGGCTAATCCTCCAGAAATAGAATCTTTCAAAAGTTACGAGGTAAGAAATTCACAATGATTTCTTTTTCCAGTCTAGCCATGACTGACAAAAAATATTCTTCTAGGAGATGCACAAATTCTTTGAAAATAAATCCAAAATTGATACCATTGAAAATCCAGATGATGATAGCTATTTAGCAGCATTCAACTTACATCACGAAGAACAACTATCTATAAAAGATTCAATTGAGAGTACTAAGAAAGTATTGAAATTGAGTAAACGTTCAACGCCAGAGTTTATAAAATTTGAACTATCCGACGCTAAAGAACCCGATGAAGAAACCAGAACATTTTTTAGGCGTATTCAGAAAAATTTACAAAATTCTACAAATATTATCGAGAAAACATTAATGTCAGAAAACTCAACAAAAGCAAATGGAACTTTAAATACGACAGACAATCCAAAAAATTTCGTAACAATTGCAAGACGTTCTCGAAAAGTCTTGAAAACTGATGAAAGTTCACAAAAATCAAAAAAATCCACAAATGATGGTGGGCAGGAAAATGAAAAAATTAAGAAAAATAATCACGATTCAAACCACCAATCACCAAGGAAACGAGAGCAAACAGAATTGTCCTCAAATCATCATCATCATCTCTTCCATCCTCAGGATTTTCAACTGAACTATGGTAGAAATGGGAGGAAATATGGAGGGCATCGATTTGATCAACACAGATTAAGAAGCAAACACCCGAGATATCCAGGAAACCACAAAATCACATATAACCCAAAAGTGCCCAATTATTCCATTGAGCCAGGCTATGTGACTGGTTACGTTCGCTCCCCTACTCTAGCACCTCAGCTGAAATCAGTTCCTTTTATACATATTCCAGGACCAATTTCAGAACTAAATCAAGTACACACGATTATACAACCGGAACGAGTACAAACCGTTAAAGTCATTCCTGAAATTGATTACGTAATTAAAGAGATTCCAGCTCCAGCTTTAAAAGTGTCAGTGCCGGTTTCTCACCAGCATTTATCTGGTCCAATTACATCACAGAACGAAATCGGTTACCAAGGATATGGGTATGCCGTAATTAAATCTCTTCCAGAGGAAGAACACCACCACCACCAAGAACAGGAGCAACAAAAACAACGACATAAACAGCAGCAGCAGCAGCAAATCTCATACGCGAGCCATGAAGATCTCGGGCAAGACATAATTAAGGAACACCTCCTGCACGATGGCAATGAGCAATTAGTGGCAAAGGAAATTAAAGTTGGGCAATATCATCAGAAACCGTTGCACTATCTGAATGATGAAGCGGAATATAGTGCTCTGACGTCATTGGTAGGAAAACCCCCAACGGATCAACTTCAAGGTTTAACGTATATTCTGAACAAAGACGTGCAACAACCGAATCGACCTCAAGACAGTACTGCACCAATTCTCTTTCATCCCAGTAGTGAAGGAAGTTCAACACAAACAGACCCCAGAAGTAGCATCAATAAACCTGATTATGTGTATCATGGTCAGCAAGTTAAGCCAATCACTGAGGTTCCTGAGGAAGACCAACAGAAAATTATTGGAAAAGTATCTGATTCCGTTGTTTACATTACTCCACAGCCAGCCATCGAAGGTTTGTCATATAAAAAAATTCAGTTGAATGGATTGTCTCCAAATTATGCATCTTTAGGATATGATGATTCAAAGGTAAGTTTAATAAGGATAAATATATAAATAAGGCTATGAGCTAAGGAGTAATTGAAATCGTTAGTGATAAAACGATTCAAAATTTTCCCCAATTTATAATTCAAGACTGCGTATTGTTGGCATCATTTTTTTATCGTATAAGATTTTAAAATGCAATAAATAAATACTAGGAAAGGGCCAACTATAGAGCTCTGTGGTACACCATTAATCTCAAAAATAATTCTGGAAGTTCAGGGGTGTGGCTGTGCCTAGAACATATTATTATTATATATCTGGAAATTCTTGGAAATCAGACAGCTAAATGTCCTTCTCCCCAACACCCCTAAGGATCAAAAGGCTTTTACTTACATATAACCAAGGTCAATCCACAGCTAATTGCTTTTCACTTATTAGTGAAGAATCTCGATATTCTGACTACTAATATGACATGAATAGGTCGATAATATACAAAAATTTGCAACTGACACAACAATACCGTTAGACGGACTTAACACCTGGCTTTGATACCTACCTCCATGGACTATCATTGCTCGCTAGAGAGGAGACAATCAATTTCATTACCGCTCTTATCATAATATTATCGTGATGGTGTTATTTCTAAAATAGATTCTGCTGATAATCTAGAATATTTTCCTTGCTGATTACTGCTGGCCTGGAGGAAGACATTTTAATTGACTAGCGTAATCTATGCATGGCGTCTACCTACTTGAAAGCGTAAGATCGTTAAAAATAGTAAACGTTGTCACTTTTAGTTCCTTTTTACGGTTTTGGCTAAAAAAGTGTGATCGGACAAAAGTAATTGATATTCCAATATTATGTGATCTCGATGAAGTTTCATTACGTTAGGTAAAATATAAACCTTCAACAAGTGAGAAAGGAATTTTAGAAATACACGGAAAATGTGGGGAGCTGAGAGATTAAACAAAAGTTCTTTTTAACCAAATTGGATGTGCAACGATACGGTTAAAGTAGAGTTCGATTCAGATTTAAACTCTTGAACCAAGAAGTCTAGAGAAGAGTTTGATGTCTTACATGGAATAGATGGTACCCAGATTTAGCTAATATTGTATAATTTGTTTCTGTAGGCTAAATCCGTAAACCCCCCCCCCCCCTTGAATTTCAAAATACCTTTTACAAATATTCAGTATGAAACATTTCGGAGCTAACATAGTAACCGATAGAAATGCTGGTATAACGATTTTTATACAATACCGAAATGCTGGCAACAAGTTCATTTTTGTACCCTAGATGAAATCTACAGGGTATACCAAGTTTGTCATTCCATTTGTAACACCTCGAAATAATGATGGTAGAGCAAAATGTATTGGACACCCACAAATAATATTAAAAGTTATTTTGATTTTTGCATGCCCGTCCGTCTGTCTGTCTCTCTGTCCATCTGCCATAATGTCTGTCCTTATGATCGAGAACGCATTTACTTAGTGAGCTGAAATGTGGCACAAAAGATTGTAGATTTAATTTCGAAAATTGGATAAATCAGGCAAATGCTTCTTAGAGTAGCCATAGACAAACTTAGTTTAACACTATGTATTTCGACACTGGCCGAAAACGCGTCGACGTAGACAGCTGCAGTTTTCCATATGGTGTTATCATAAAAATAATAAATACAACTTCATAAATGGACTAAATCGGGCAACCCATTATTGGTGTTACAATACAACAATTGAAGTTTTTTATGTATGCTGTGGAAGCGATCAGTCCCACACGTTTTTACTGTACTGAAAATATCTTCAGAATATAAACCCCTATGAAATTGGTAATAATAATTTTTACTATCCAATGAACCGCTCTAAAAATAGATGCAAAAATCAATTACGAAATTACATACGAGCATTCATCTAGAGCATCGTAGCAATTAGTCTTAGACTAGGTTTTTTCCTTGTTTACCTATAGCTTCGCTGTTTTAACTGAAGATAGAAAGATATGGGTAGATAATTATGTAAAGGAGTAGCTACTAAATTGGTGTAGTTTTGTCGGGATAAAATGTAATGAATTTTGTTTTTTATTGATCTGGAAATAGTTCTGTGATTAAATAATACGAAAATTTCATGTATACATTCCAAAAAATGCTAATTTTCTGGTGACAAAAACCTCTGACAAACCATTTTTTAAAAACTTGTTTTTCGTTTTGCATCAAATATATACATTCTCAACGTTCTATTATGAACTTCAGAAGATTTTACTGGAAAACGTTACTGAAATGCGATATAGTATTTGATCTTTTTAGTTATGTTTTTCGAAGCGGAAATTCGATGCGGTCTTGATTTTAGATTTGACAATGACGGTCGTTACAATTATTTTCTAGAGTATTTATCGTACGGTAAGACTCTTACATATTTACCTTTTCATCGTAGAAAAGCAGAAATCCACGCATGAGCACACATAAAAAAGTAAAAAAGAAATAAACACAAAAAAACAAGTAAATTCAGTCTGTGAACGAAAGTATTAATAAAAAATAAATAGTCCCCAAACGCAAAATTCCAAGAGAGAATCATGAAATTGCTCGGAAAATTTCAGTACATGATTCTTTAATGAGATTTCGAAATTGGAGATTTTGTGCCTGAAAAAATTTCTGTTTTGGAATTTTGAGTCTTTCAGGTTTTGATTTGAACATAACGTGGGTAATCTAGCCGACGATATTATAGAATTCACACTTATATAGGAGTGTACCTTCTGATAGAGCAATCTATTCACACTCTTAATAGAGATATGCAACAGCCGCACTTAAGACCTCATGCTGCAAAATTCACCTTCAGAACTAACGACAGTGACGACACAGTAATTTGCTGCTAACGATTAGCCCGTGCGGGGCGGTTCTTGTCATCTCATCTATCAGATGTTTGTTAACTGTACCATTTAGTTAACTTGAACGGACGGAAGGACTAATGACTAATTACACTGACACCACTTTGACTTATAGCAGACAAATGGACAGCCAATAACACTCTTAGACTTAAGAAAAATGTAACCTGATTTCCTTGTTGGATGAAATTGTTTGACCAAAATCAATATAATAAAATAAAAGCCTTTAAGGATCTAAAGCTGCGGAAAGCATTTCTACGCCGAAACTTCGGCAGTATAGACAAAGATTACTTCAAAAACTTCGTAACACGTTCTGAAGACAGAAATGAAGAGCGAAAATATGAGGCTCCGCACCTCCCTTGAGACTATCTCTATGTCCGGGAATGTTGACCTCAAAATATGTGTTCACAGTCAAGGTGCCCAACTACATCACCCCTCAACCCCATCACTTTGGCCATAAAGCAATGGAAACAATAAATATCTATGCTCTAATAAACATTTGATATAATATATAAAGTGACGTAGTCTATTTTAAAACAACAAACCTTTTTTTCTCCTCCCGTTTTTCTTAGTATGCCCGGACCTCTGCTTTCTCCTCAGCTACCTCTAATTTGCTAAACTTTATTTTCTTGTTGGCAAAATAGAACGTATTAAATACAATTTTTGTATTGTTTCTCAGCATAATAATTAATTTTATTTTATTATTTTCATTTAGACAAAACTTTATATTGAATATTCGCCAAAATCATTAGGCAACCAATCCTGAACAGGCCTTCAGCTTTCCTGGACTACCCAAAGCCAACTTGCCTTCCCTCTTTTTATGGAAAAAACTCAAACTATCTGATGAGGGCCGGGATTGATCGCACAGCCTTAGGTTGATTGGATATTGTCCAAAGGAGAGCTTTCAGGCTCATTGGCAATATTGCTATAACTTTTAATATTGACTCACTCGAACACCGCCGCAATAATGGATATCTTTCACTCTTTCATCGATATGTACATGGTAAATTTTCTGTTGAAATAACCTAATCTGATCCCTTACAGAATAATTCCTACATGCAATACTCGCCCCAGCAACCCACCCACATCCTTTTACCCTTCTATTTATTTTCGGCCGTACAGAAAGTCCTTGGGGCTTTACGTGGACACCTGCCATCTATAGCTTAATCTCTCGTGCGTAACAATGAATACCAGTATGCCAATAGAGCACAATGGGCCGCTATGGCCTCCGTGCTTGGGATAGGGTTTCCTGTCCTCCTGCCTTTAAAAAACAAATGCCAAAAGAGCATGACATGACATCAACATACTGGTCGAAGCGACGCCAATCCAATCTTCTGCCGATCTAGGGTCACGGCACCCTTCACCACAGCCACGACGATGCTCCCATAAAGGGCCCATCCCAAGTTGAGTTGAAAATTCCAATTATCCAGGGCTTCTCAACCCCGTGGTACCAAGATAGCATCAGCCCATGAATACTCCCAGTGGTATCACCATGCAAGATACCCTTTTTGTAACGGGACTGGTTACAACGTTCGAGCCTAGATCTTATTAGCAACGGCTAAAGAGAATTGAATCTAGTCTATACATGCAAGCACAACCCTTAATAGGCGCTGTCAGAGGAGACCACGTGAAAGTTAATATTATTCAAGTCTGGATAGGCTTCGAGATTCACCATTTGGATCTAATAGCTACCATTTGTACTCAACTCATAAGGTCTACTAGCATACATACATAACTTCCAATTTCATCAACCTTCGTAACTTCATTTCGTCTTTTTCGCCCCTGTCCAAAACAAATTCCTTGATGCTTTTCATTCCCAACTGTCATCTTCCGTCTTTTTTGTTTCGGCATAAAATCTGCCATGCATGGCCCAGTCATTAGATTTGCATGAGCGTGTGTAGCGCAAGTCGAAGCTTGATTTGAGACTGAAGTCTATTGCGTACAAGCAAACCTGACGAGTTTGCTTTTTCGTTCTGAATGGACCAAAAGTTAATATCCGATTTTGTTTGGTTCAATTCTATAGCAAAGTCATAGGTTTTGTTTGTAGGCAATAGTTTCGGCCCATTTTACTCTTATTCTCTCAACTCAAGTTACGACAATCACTACACACGCTCATGCAAATCAAACGACTGGGCCGTGCACAAGTCGCAAGATTTGCTTGACCGTGTGTAGCAGCGACATACATCATCAACTCCGCCGTTCTCCTCATGTTCCTTAAATCTTTTAACTGTCACCTTCCTCCCATGCTGTTCTTTGCACCAAGGGGGTATATGCTAAGCTTGGCTTAATAAAATAAAAAATAAAAGTCAAAATTTCTTACCGCTTTAACTCCTTTATTTTGTGAAGTCACAATTTATTATGAATTCGTGAGATTGAATAAAATATATTTCCCTATTTGTACTAACGAAAATGGATAATTTAAAAGTTTTACACTCCCACCATTTACAGACCAAAACTAAATAAATAATTTAACACCTTTGACTATCGCAAGTGGCCAAATTTGAAATTTTTTAATTGATATATTTTGCGCATCTGCCAAACGCCAATGCCATATAGCTCCAATTTTTTTCAGCATTATTTTTATTATTTATATTTTACAAAATTTGAATGTCTGAAGTTCCAAACACGTCACCTTTTCTTACCATGTCCAAAACCCTGTATTAAATTACGAAAAAAAAATTAATTAAAATTAATTAAATTAAAGAAACCAACTCTCCTTATAACCAATTCTCGTTAAATTTTTTTATTTTTTTTTTTTTAATACTTCAAATGAAAAAAAAATATTTTTTTAATGAAATCTTCCACCACACAATTGTCTGAAACTATTATATTTTTCCCTATCTCTTCCTCTCTCTTGTCTCTGTTGAAAAAGGGAAAATCTTCCAGACTAGTTGAGAACTTTTTAATTAGTGCAGCGAAATTGCATACACATAGTTGCCGTTTTGCTGCCATGGGAAAACATGTTAGATTACCAACAAAAAGCCACAGGAAATGAGGTCAGGGTAAAGTCCTTGTTCACATTCGCCATTGAGTTACTTCTGAGAGATACAAAACAATGAAAATGGCACAATTCGAAATGTTAAAAGCTGAATGAGAGCATCATTCCACTTGTAATCAGAAACTTTAAGGCCGAAATGAACTTTTGTGTAGCATCACACCAAGGAACGTTATTGAGAGATTTTCTTTTCGGTGTTAATACTACTCTTGAAGAGATTGCTGTTGTTTCTGTTTTCGAAAGGGTTAGGTTTTTTTTTCTTATCATATTTACTAAACATTTAGGATACCTTACACATGTGATGGAGTGCACGTTGAAAATGAAAATACAATTAAAAGTTACTCCACACAATTAAAAGGGGAATTTTTAATTATATTTTTACATGTATACTTTAATGAGAGTAATTAAATCTTTGTTATCCTTAAACTTGTCGTGGTATGTGGAGTTAGATATTCTTCTATCTAACTTTCTTGACTGCAATTGCGATTTTGGGTTTCCAGTAAATGCAAAACATTCTTATAGATTTTCTTCTTCTTAAGAGGCATAGGTCGCCCACACAACCCCTTCAATGCAAGACCTTGCTTCAGTTTCTTCAGTCGACACAATATATCATCGCCGTATCCGCAGGATAATAGTGACCTAGTCGCCCCTATACTTATGCCCTTCTAATATTAACCTCTATTTTCACAATTCCGGGAGAGTAGCCTACAATACCTGAACAGCACACATGTCTCCATGGTATGTAACTGGGATATATAAATTGTCCGTGGGAAATCCCGTCCGGTCCCAGATAACAACTTAGGACATACCTAGGAGTAACGAATATCCCGGGTTGGACTGTCGCTGGTAGATCGAATAGGCTTTCCATAGTATTTCCTGTGGTTATACTGATAACGTATTCAATAATGTAAAATTCCCACTGCAAGCATACCTGGGACGTCGTATGTATTTGTTTGTAAACTACTGAGTATATTCCAATATAGAGTAGGTGTCGGATATCCCAGGGAATAACTTATGGGAAATTTCTAATAACTCCTGGAAATAAGTACATACTGAATACTTCCTGTTTATCCTGGTACAGTTATGGGAGCTGTGGGACAAGAATGGCATGTCCGTGGGTAATTTTGTGCGGTGTGAGATAGCTATCCAGAATGATTGGGCTGCCAGCTGTAGCTTATTATGAATATCGCGCCGTTTTGGGCGAGTCTGTGTCATATGTTTTTGGGTTGATGGCTTTGTTTTTGGTGATGGTATCAATCTTAAAAATGGTCTATGCCATTTCGAAGCAGCTCGATAGTTGTTGATAGTGAGGGTAGGATTATAGCAGTGGAAATATATAATACGTGTAGTACGTGTGTTAGCATCACATTCTCTGTTCAGTGTATATCATCGTGTATCTGGGGAGCTTACTGTGTATTCAGGAATATATTCAAATGCCCCGCAATTGTCAAATTGTCACTGCTAAATTTGAGATACATGTCATATGGTATAGTGACATTGTCCTTCCTTCGAAATTATTTTGTCATTATCATTTTGATTTTATCAGAATTCAGCCCCAGGTCAGGTTTTTTACAACTTTCCTACATTGTCTTCCAACTTCCAGTATCAGCAACGACGTTACTACAGAAGGAGTGAGGAAAAATGGACTTCTTGTTGAGATAATCTAGAAACATATTGACCACGAGGAATAAAATTGGAAAGAATTCTCCTTCCTCCCTGTGGGCATCATCATTATCTATTCCACGTGATCTGAGCATCGAATTCTCTATCTCCACTGGTCTAACAATGTAGGTTAATTGACTTCAACACATTTTTTCTGTAAAGTCTTTTTATCTCTATTTAATATTTATCTACAGAGATAGATAAAGATTAAATAGAGATACAAACCGTTGAACTGATTGAAATGTATTTTAAGCCGAGCAGCCTTATCTACCCTATATGGTGACCGGTGTTTTTTTTCGAAATTAATTTCTCTAAAAATAGTATTCCCTCAGCATCGATTTTCTTCAAAGAAATTTTCCTAAACATCATTTGATCGAAGATAGTTTGCCTAAAAATGATTTCCCTAAATTTATTATTTTCAAATTGCCATTCATTCAGATCTGAGTAGTAAAACTTAGCCAGGAATATGAATTTTTATATTCCTTTAGAAAAATTCCCGTCGTGTGGAAATCTTTTATTCAGGGGAAATTAGGGCGATTATTCATTACGAAAATTTATTTTCGCGTCAACTGACTTTCGGAAAGTTATTCGCAAATTTTCCTATATTCGTCAGTATTAATTTTTGAACTATATTAGGCAAATAGCATTTAATTAATGTAAATTTTCGCTATAGGTCTTATTCTATGCCCTGTGCCATTAATCGTTTCATAAATGCTCAATTGGTATCATTTCGACAAAGAAATTATTTACCAACATCCAATGCTATGCACAATTTCAACTGAATGATTATGCGCCTAGTTATCTGGTTGGCAATGATTTATATGAACTCCCTGAAAATATACAATTAGCCAATAATCCAGTGAATCCTCTTTCAACAACAAATCGGTGTTATTTAAGTGCAGCAATTTTATTAAACAAAATTAATTAAAAAAATTATGCTCCGGTGACGTAGGCTGTTCTTGAAAGTTTTGGAAAACTGATTTTGTCTTTAAATTCGATAGTCTCCTCAAGTAAGATGATAATTAATACTATACATCGGGTTGGATTGGGTTGGGTTGGGTTTTTGAAAAAGATTGTTCGACCAAACGTGTTTACCAAATTTAATTTAGTTTTCCTTCCGGAAATCGAACTTAAACTTTTTAGAATCGGTCTTTGATGGAGAATAGAAGAATCTTAAGAACTTTTATTATTAACGATTCTAAATTAAATCATTAATACAAGAGGAAAAAACAACTGCCTCGTCCGAAGAATTTTGGTATTTAACAAGTCCCACTTGACATAAAATCAATAATTTTTAATTTTCGGTATAGTGTATTATGAATTTAAGGTCAAAGGGTAAAGATATAATATGGCGGACGATTTATGCGTCGATTCTTATGTAAAATCAATATATGGAGCCCAAGTAGCACCATATAACTTAAAAGTCGTATAAACATTCTGTGTGTCATATGACATCGATATAACTATGCATTACGACAGAATCGTCATAGAGTTTAGTCCTATTATAGTCACAATTAACCAGTTTTATAAACATCTTGATTAAGTTTTTAAGAAGTGTAAATTAATTCAGCTATTAGAACGATTCATATACGTTAACTAACCGACTCTATGTATTAGAGTAATATTGCTGCCACAAAACAAACAAAATAACTGTGTTACATTCCTAATATAACCGAAATAAGACAGCCATACGCATAAGAGGCAGATACACATCGCGTAATAGGTGGTTGTAGTGAAGTTTTAACCTGACTGTTTTAAAACCAATCGTTCGTATATCTCACTAGTATATAACTAATAAGTTACAATATGGCATAAATGTCTCAAACAAAGAAAGAAAGGAATACCAGAATACTCTAAAGTAATTAATGTTAAAAGTTAAATGATAAGATTATTTTACAAAACGCAACTAATCTTTATTCCATTAATTCACACAGTTATATGAAATAAACGCAGCAGAAATTTACACAATGGAATTCTACATATTCAGGACACTAAAATCAAGCTCAACCGTTTCCAATTAAGTACATTTAGTATTTGGTTCCTGATTTAATGCAGTTCGTGAAAGAATAGTGTTACTGTCTACAAATTGTCGGTTTGCCTGCCCTTTTTCATAAGCAGATGCTGGGAGAATGGTCCTGCCTTGCATCACTTTTGTGTCATTAATTACGATCAGCTCGACTTGCGATGCTTCGCTTTTACATTGGATCTTGCATCTTTCATTCAATTGTATTCCTGACGGGCCTGGCTGATTCATGCGTTCAAAAAGATCGGCTGTATATGAATTCTTCCGCTGTTTGGTTCTAAAAGAAAAACAATGTTTCAACATACTTAGTTTAAGTAATTCTATTAGTACACATCTAATTATATACCGTAAGAAAATTAAGCATCTAGTTCAAATATTTTGCGCAAGAATGCTGCTATTGAAAACAAATTTACTAACAAATTTGTTGCTTTTCGACGTATTGTTGCCTTTTTAGACGTAAGCCGGATTTACCTTTTTCCTGATTCCGTATCGCAAGATGCTGCTTGTGACTTTTCAATAATGCTGGCTTCTTCAAAAGAATTTATGTTTGCATTTTTTACACTGCAGTGGAAAGAAAACCAATCTTCTGCTGGTTTGGAAAGTGGATTCTTTCGGATCTTTTTTACTTGCAGTTTATTTCTCGGCCATCGCAAGATATTATGATCTTTTCATAAAGATGGCCCTGCTGAATTTTTCCGCATTTTCTTCGGTAGATACCACTTTCCACATTCTAACTATCGCCCAACAAAAAACGAAGTAGCACGCACAATGTATAGAAGTAATCTGTAAAACTAGTTTCAGTCGCGTAAAAGTCGGAGAGAAGGCACAGACAGTAAATTAATATAACAGTCGTACAAGAGTTGTATATTAGTCATATTTTCTAATTTAAGACTGCAAACTATCTTAAATACAACTAAAGCCATATACAAGGTTCTTGAGCTGTATATACGTCGCTATACAGTCACAAATAAATGAGCTATATTGTAATGGATAGAAAATCGAGAGAATTACAAACATGAGAGCTTTCTCCATTTACTAAGATTTTCAATTCCATTTACCGGTTAAATTGCAGTATATTGAAAAAACTTTTATGTAAATTTCAATAAAGGATTATGTTGACTTATATTGTAATAAATAGAAGGCACGTAATATTAACGCATCTATTTTACAAAACTACATAATAAAGCTTTCTCCGCAATACATTTCAACATTTACGGGAAAAGATCCAACTCTATCACAAAAATAAAAAGAGTATAATATTGTAAAAGCTTTTATAGTTTCTAGATGGAGATAAGTTAATAAGATAATTTTGACATTCAAAAGACCAAAAAATTTCATGAAAGTTATTACAAGGTTTTACTATTGTATGCTAATGCAATTAATCAATCATGCCGAAAACGTAAAGAAGATACATAAAGGTCTTACGTGTGCTAAATTGTTACTTTTAAAACCGTCCTCTGATACTTCTATGACTTTATTTATGTTGTGAAAAAGTCATTTTAGTGGTTACAAATGAGCTAAAACAGTGTCCTATAACTGGAATAGGATTCCCCATTTTAGTTATATGGTCAGTCATAAGAAGGTATGTACGACTTTCTTCTAACCCGATTGTCCTACTTGGGAGGTTTCTGGTTTTACACTATAATTGATCTTCCAAGTTTCGGCATTACAGGAATTTTAAAGTAAGGGGGAATATGATGTCAGCTTAGTTATTATATATTTTGATCAGATATGTGATACAAAACACATAAATGTGTTCCCAAATGTTATTCTTTCTATATGTTAAGGTCAAGGTGTTAAGTGTTGTGGCCATTTTGTATGTCAATTGGGCTCCATGAGTTAACTCCGCACGAAATAACTCCGCAGTCAAAAAATGAAATAAATCTGCAAATTTTGCGAAGAATTTTTTGCGGAGTTATTTCAATTTGTGCGGAGTTGTTGCATTTTGAATTTTGCGGACATAGTGCATAATGAAAAAAGTCCGCAAAATCAATTTTGCGGATTTATTTTATTCTTATTGTGAATTTTGTAACTGTACATCAAAGTAGCAAATACATAATAAGCCGTAAATAGTTGTTTGGTGCGCAAATAATTAGCAATACAACTTAATCATTGCGGATTTAGTTGTCACATAGTTCGAATAGTAGTTCTTGTCTTCAGTGCAGTAAAAATGAGTTATGAATTTGTGAAAATTACTGGAAAAAAGAAGAAATAGGGAGCTGAGTTACATTCTCACAGAAAAGCAATTATTTGTAAAAAACAAATATTACAAAGACACAGTACATTTACATAAACACTTCAGTACTTGACTTGAAATCCACTTGAAACTCAAGTAGGGTTTTTGGTTGAATTAATTCCAATTCCTTGACTTGAAATTTTCTTGAAATTTTCTTGAAGTGACAGTTTACCTTTGAAAATTCTGCATTAAGTTCAATACATAATTGTTGATTTTTAGATAATTATCTTGAGAAAAGTTCTGAAAATCACAGCTTGAATTACCAACATTAATCTTCTTTTTGTTCCTCTTTGCCGTTTTTATATCTCGCAGAAATCAAAATTTTCAAGTAGGTACTTAAGTAGCGTTTACATGAACTTTTTCAAGTAAATCGAACAGAATTTTGTATACTCAAGCATACTTGAAGTCAATGCGCGTTTACATCATATTTTAATTACTTGGTCTCTACTTGAAGTATACTTCAAGTACACATGTAAACGTACTCACAGACAACGACACAATAAATTATGAATGTTACGTTAAAAATTGTAGTGCAAGGATGGTTTTATTCTAACAATCGTGTCGAAAGGGCTAAACACTTTCAAAATCACAATCATCTCATTTAAAATATGCGATGCGTGTCAATTCTCAATCCAAGTTCAAGCAGTTGCAGATGCAATCCAAGAATTTTCGTAAGAAATAGCTTTTAATGATTTTTGCATTGCGAATTGGTAATAAAAATTTAAAAGTACAATATATGTCTTCAAATATGCCTCGGATGCCTCGGTATACATATCTGAAAAACGAAAGTAATTAGAGATTCACGCAGTAAAAATTGCTTAATACGATCGCGAAGAGGATAAAGGGCGCGTCATGCCGCGCTATTGGATTAACGCGTCGCGCCGTGCATAGCATTTTACAGCGTAACGCAGCCATCGACAAACCGGTAGCGCAACGCAACGCGACAATTTCGTAGCGCGGCGCGATGTGACAATCCGTTTGTCCGGCACGATGCAGGGGCACCGGACAGCGTGATACGGAGCGAAAAGACATTACAATTATATTAGTTTAAATTTGCGCGGTCTTTTTACATTTGAAAATAAGTCCGCAAAATTAAGAAAATTCGAAAATGCGGCGCTATTTCCACTACTCTTGCAGACTTGTTTCCATTTTCGTTTTGCGGACTTATTTAACTTTTTGAGTGCAGAGCCGTAAAACGACCGGGCACTGTATAGACAGTGTGTATAGATTGTAGAACAGACATACATGTGAATATCTTGACAGACAATAAAAATGGAAAATTGAGTAGCAACCTCCGTACACACATTATAAGAACAAAGACCAATTTAAATCTGCATGATTGCATAATCATACAAAAGAATTGGTGGCAAAGGAAGCCTACAACGAAGTCAAACGTTATCACTCCTACTTTCCCTGTTTCTTCTGATTTATCATCAAACTCTCATTCTACAAATCATAAAAATTTACACTAAATTTTGGTCTACACCAATTTGGTCCACTATCAAAGTTTAGTAATAATAAGTTAAACAATCGAATTAGTTTATGACCTTATAACATACAACACTACTACGAAGTCGATAACATCACATCAACTCATACTACTCCTATACAGCGATGTACTCCTTGAATACGAACAAGACAGGAAACTCTACCACACTACATATTAGATTTAATCTGTTAAAGAAATTTGGCTAAGAGAAATTGGATACATTATAGATTTTTTTTAAGGCAGGGGGACGAGAGACCCCAAACATGGAGGCCAGAGCGGCTCATTGTGGAAGCTCAATCACCAAAACCTTCCTGTCCTCTTAAGGAAGCGCATCAGGTCTTGGTAACAAAGGTTTCTCAACTTCTCTACGTATAGGAGGTCAGAACCTGGAGTATCTAGCCTCCGGACAAGCACATAAAAATACTGGGTTATCTAGGGGTCACCTTCCAGGAGAAAAAGACACTCAGGGCTGTGAGCAACTCCCATCTTTTTTAGATGAGCAAGAAGCGATCATTGGCCGGTTATGAAGCCAACCACAGTCCTACATTGTTTACTTCCGAGTCCCATGAGATAATCAGAGATATTCCCATTGAGCGCATCAAGAAAAATTTGTGTGGTCCTGCAAGTGCTCAAGTCCGCCTATCTCTGCTTATACTTCTTATGAACATTCGCTTTGATGAGAGACCCGATACTCGTCGTGGCAACGTCTACGGCGGGATGCTGTCCGAGGAACGGAGAATCATAGCCAGCCCTAGCTGAAAGGTCAGCGCTTTCATTTCCCATGATCCCCATGTGACCAGGAACCCACTGAAGGGACATCTTATTGTGGATACACAACTTATACACAGACGACGTGCATCCCTCAGTAACTTATACATTATCCGAGGGCCACTCAGTCATATCAAGGCTGCCTGACTATCCGAAAGGATAGCAATGTCCTTTCCCTTGATCTCCATATCAAGGGCTATCTTCGCTGCCATTGCGATGGCGTAGACTTCAGCCTGGAAACTCGTGGTAAATCTTCCAAGTACTCCAACCCAATATCAGGTTCAGGAGGGTAAACGCCCTCCCTAGCTCCCTCTTTAGTGAGACAGCCGTCGATAGAAATTCTTAGAACGAACCAGGGATGGCTCTATAAAGCACTTCCCTCCCTCCATGATTCCGTTACAGGAAAACTCACAGAGTACCGATGCCCAAAACGAAGCTCTGCTACCACCTCATTAAATGGTATGCTCGCCAGAGGGTTTTCCAGATCCAGTCCATATACCAAGGAGCAATGAGAAGAGCCAGTCCAGCCGTCCCACCCACGTTTTTGGCATCCGCCTGAATGACACGGTACAGATTGGTATCCTTTAAGAATGAGCAAAGATTATATTAAAGATAAAATCTCTGTACTGAGAGACCAAAAATGCAGCTCGCTATTGCAAAATATGGAAAAAAGTTCAAAACCTTTTTGGAATATAGCTAAAATTATCAACAAATAAACGTAAGTCTATACCAATTCTAAGAGAATAAAGAACATTTATTACCAGCGGTTATGTCCCAAAAGTTTTGGTGCAAGCTATACCACCTCCATATATCTTGGTGATAGTACGACATTCGATTTTGTTGATACAGCAAAGCTACTTCAAGATCGATCCCTCCAATCACATCATGCTCAAAGAGTTTCAAGACATACATCACAGTTTCAAATATACATAAAAAAAGGAAAGTTTTAACTTTTATTGATGATCATAACATCTTACCTGATCAGTACAGGACGTAATACAATACAACCGCTTCTAAGAATCTTCCAATATATTAAAACCATTTTAAACCTAAAAAAAACCTACAGATTTTGTACTGCCTAATGTATAAGAAGCATTCGACTCAATGGCATGATGCATATAATGTGTCAAACCTTGGTTTCTCCGTACATCTGGTGGCGCTCATCCGTGATTGAGTACTTGCGCCACCAAAATATCAAAGTTCACATCGATGCAGTATCCTCTTGCGATAAACATATTACCACTGGTGTTCCTCAAGGATCTGTCCTTGGACCAATATTGTATAATCTATACACTGCAGATTTCTCCACTATTACAAATTGTTAATCTTCTGTATTTGCGGATGATACAGCTGTCTTTAGTTCTTATCCTGACCCTGCAATAATTCAATCTAACCTACAACAGGAAATTCCTGCCATCCCAAATCATTTACACAAATGGAAAAAAAGAAATAAACTCCATCAAGACGAAATCCATTTTATTTTCACGCAAAAAAAAATGCATACATCGAAAACGCCAATCAAATATAAAATCGCACTGATATTAGATGGACTGACTAGGTGAAATATTTAGATGTTTCCCTTACTTATGCCAAAGATATAACAGCAATTTTAAAACGGAGTTAACATATTAATCAAAACATTGTATCCTTTTATAAACCATAGGTCAACTCGGAATCTGGAAAATTAATTTTTATCATTTATATACAAAGTTAGCTTTCAAGGTGCAATGTTTTACAGAGGCTGTTTGCCATGAATGAATAGAATGGACATTTCCAAATGAGTAAAGACTAGTGATGATTTTGAAGTGCTGATAAGAAAATGATAGGTACGTTTTCCCAAGAAGTGGTCTTATGGCTACAGTATCTTTATCTTCCGAAACTACTGTTAATGTAGAATGATTTATCGCTTCCTGTGTGCCCAACTGTCCTAAAAAAAACCCTCTCAAAATTGAATACTTGTACATCATGAGAGCGTATAGAGCACAGAACAACTCCATTTTAAAGGGGAAATAGTGTGGAATAAATGATTCATCCACCAGATACAGTCAGACCTCTCATCGTAGGTTTTCCTTTTATTTTCTTTTATAAAAGTAAGAAGTTTTATGCTTTTTTCACGCCTGACGTATAGCCTTAGACGCCTATAATGAATTGGATTTGGAGGTGTTTTCAGAAATAAGGTTGACATTCTTTTGGATCAGTTAAAATGTGTAGTCGCCTTTCCTCCCCCCCCCCCCTTATTATCTGTTAAATTTCAAAGGTGACATCTATCGGTCTTATCTGTCTCCTAATCTCCTCTTTATCATTTCCTTCCTACCATTTTGTGGTTCATATAATTTCCGAGCTTACTGTGCAACTATGTATGAATACCGTATCCCTTTATGGAAGGATAATGCCGTTGCCCATATTTAGTTTACGCCAGCAAAACACAAAAAAACACAAAAAAAAACTATCACCACCACCAACAATACCATCACCAATTTCAGCTATAAACCCCCTTTTAATTTTCAGGTTAAATTAAATTGCTGAATTATTTCACTGGTTTTGTCAAAGTGTATTTCTGCTCCAGCAAGCTATACATCTTTCCAGCATCTGGTGTTGGATGTTACTTACTATCTGTGTAGCCTTAAGCATCCCCACTTAATCAAATAACGTAAACACACCTGAGAAGTAGCAAGCGGTGTGGTGACTACTGCTCACAACTTGCGTTGCCATGCAACACTTATCCAGGTTAGTTGGAAAACTGAGCAAGAAACTTTTGTACTATATACATTGTCGTAAGCGCTACCATTAAATTAAATCCAAGCCTTAATTATTTCGCTTTTAATGAAATAAATTCGAAAATAACCGTAAAATTTAGCAACAAAGTTACTTTTTCCAGTTTTAACAAGGTCTCCCATTATGCGCGCTTAGTGAATGTGCGGAATTTCAGTAGTAAGCCAAAGGATTTTACAAATTAAGCAGCTTCCAGTGGCAACTTTAATTTGCAGGATTTTATGAAAACTTTCGGTTTTTACTGTTATTTAGTTTTTGTTTTTTAATTTAATTTTAAGCAAAAAAGTTTTCAGCTAATGTACATTTGCTGGACTATAGACATTAGCCTTTAGTAGGTGTGTTTCCGATATAAGAATCGAAAATAAATGAAAGTGTTGACTAACTGCCACTCTCTATACATGCATTTGTGGGAGATTCCAATCCGCTGTTAGACAGAAAACCACTCTTTACAACTTTTTTATGCGAATCATTTATGAATTAATTTTTCTTTTATTTTATTAATTTCCTACTATTTTTTTCCCTCCTTACTCCCCTTTGGGGCATACAGCTTCCATAATTTAGCCTCTTCCCCGAACAGAGTCAGGGGTTCTGAGTCTTCCTTATGCCAAGTATTTTTCCACTCTAATTTATTTTTTAAAAATCATCCTTTTCCATGGTGTTCTTGGTCTTGTCAAGGTTTATAGAATACCAGCTATTCCTATTACGAACTATGTTCCCCTATTAGGTGACGTAATATTGTGAAATGTATAGGAAAGTACGGCACACACAATACTCTCTCTCTACTCACTGTCTTTCCTATAAAAATGCATATACGTTAGTCACAGAAATACGTCACAGACTATCAGCTACAATGTGTCAAAATTTTAATGGGAATACCTTGGGTCTTCCTAAAAATATTTTCCCTTGGTAGACTTTCTAATACCACGACCAGATTCTGTTACTCGGAGAGTTTGTGAGATGAGAATTTTCGTTTTGCCCGATTAAAACTCTACTAATTCTCCATTCGCGATTCTCTTTCATACTTGGGGAGTTAAGGAAAACGTTAAAAATATCGCAATATTGAGGGACGGCTAACTCTGTGTGGGAGGGTCGTAGAGTATTGGGGTTATTTCCTTCGGATTTAGTGTCTAGAGTACAAAAATATAGATGACAATTTTTCGGGTAGGGTCTTTTGGGGATGGGGGTTGTCCAAAATACGTCATGTTTGATATCAAATTAAAGAGAAAAAAGCGGGTAATATAGCGGACTAGTTCCTTTTTTGATCATTTTTACTTCATAACTGACTTTTTACCGCCGAAAGACTGAATTTTTGAACTTGGGTTATATATACCCTAATTCCTATATTTTGCATATATTTCTTCCGTTCTTTGTTTCACATCCATTAGTACTACGGTGAAAATATTTCTCATGGAAAGTGAATTTCCACTATTTACCAGTTTTTTCATAATGATGAGTAGAAAATATGTCCATTTTTGTATCAAAAATCCGTCATTTTTTCATCTTAAAAAGGACTGTTCCACTTGTTTTGCAGTTATCTCTAAAACCATTTACCGAACTCAAAAATTAATTACATATATAATTAGGGGACAAAATGTTAATGTCATTTCATTCTACAAATAAGCTGGAACGTGCATATTTAAAATTTTATACCAAGTATTTCTTCTCTAGTGGAAAACGTCCAAATTGACCATTTTATTGTGATTTAAAATTTTTAGCGGGTACCTTGAGACATCTAAATCAATATTTCTCTGGAAGTATTGGAAGGATTTCCATAATTTGTTTTTATAAACGTAGCCAGGATATGCGGTGAATCCATAAGGTACGTTTACAAAGCACAACATGAACAGACAATGTTGTCAGTTGAGAAATATTCTTCTTTACTTCTTCACAACTAACACAGTCGAGAGTTTCGTCGAGTGGAATAGAGAGTTTGGTAATTCTCAATACAAATTCCCCGAATTACGAAATTCAGAGTGGAGGTTAAGTGTCAAAAGAACTCTCATCTCTACAACTCCACAACTCTCCGAGTTAATGAATCCGGCCCCAGATGAGAGTTGTTTGTGTAGATCTTTCTCAGTACTTCATTTTATCTGGATCGGTGTTGATTATAGATTTTTCTACTTATAGTATTTGAGAGAGGTTCATACTAAGCAATCTGGCAAGGTGTGTGGAATTTCAATACAAGGTATTCCTCACATCTGGATATTGATACTAGGTGGACCCTTATGTGTGAGCAGAGGGCTTTGTTTTTCAAACAAAACGAACAAATCATTCATACAATGATCTTCAATTTAGTTGATATCCTCAACCAAATGGAAAACAAGTCGAATTGTCCCAAATATGATAGCAGGTGCGTGTGGTCAGTATAATAGGCTGAAGGGTTTGTGTAGACCTATATATTTTTATACTCTAGATGAAATCATGGGATACACCAATTTTTGTCATTCCGTTTGTATGTAACGCACAGAAATAATGCTGTTAGAGGAAAATGGCTTCTGCACCCACGGATAATACTAAAAGTTCTTTTGATTTTTCCATGTCCGTCCAAATTTTGCAAACGGCTTTAAATTGCAATTTAATTTGGAAAATGGGACAAATCAGGTAACACTTATAAATGTACAGAGATTAGAGATCAGAAATATAATACTGTTAACACCGCACCTCTCTGATCGCTAGAACGAAATTTTCGTAGGGTTATCGCACAAAAATTTCGTTTTTCGCTATATATTTGGACACTGCCTGAGAACGCATCAACGTAAAAAGTAGAAAGGGGAATGCCCATTTAAGCCCTGACACATGCAGACATGAGAGATCTATTAAACCATGTATTATGATACTCTGACTATATTTTATGAACAAAGTTTATTTCAATTAAGCGGCAGAAGCCTTGGGGTGGTACAGTTTGATCTAGAACGTTTTGGAAAATCTAGTACAGAATCGAATCTCTGAGGTCTTGAGGAGAAGTTTGAGTACCGACAATACTTTACTCCTAGGCATAAATAGCTAATTGTAGCCAGCCATATACTCATTTTTTAGTATTTCCCTCCTTTTTGTTCGAACTGAGGTACTAGATCTTTCGCGCCTACTATCGGCTCTAATTGGGTAGAGTTACGTCCAAACGGAAAACGGGTTTCACTGTTCGCTTCAGCTCATTATCAGGTACAATTCGTAGAAAATGAAATTTGGAAAACCAATTCTAGATTTTTTCCTTGTTTTGGATTACAATTTGTATGGAAATGCAGCTGACTTGGAAATTTTTTTTTCTAATTACATTTCATTCTTTCATGGTATAGGAAATATAATTTAGTTTCAGTTCAATTGTATAGCTGTCTTTTCGTATGTTCTTTTCTGTTGAAAGTTGCTACCAGAGCCGTAAATAGGACTTACATCTACTATTTACGGCTCTGTTGCTACTGTAATAAATTGTATTTTGTTGATCAGAAAAGTTAATTCTGAAGATTGTCGTAGTTTCTCTATAATATGAAGTTGATGTAGATTTGGTAGATTTCTCTGGATATGGTAACCCACAAGCCACAGGATGACGTCGAAGTTGAGGAAGACAATATTTTTTCTGTGGTTGATGACTATACAGCGGAAAGATTCCAGTGCAGAATCTGATGATGTAATAAAGGCTTGGAAATGAAATAAAAGACAGGGATGACAAAGAAGAAGAGATATGAGCAGCTGACATGTCAGATGAGCAGCTTACTGATAAATTTGTCTTTGTCAGGATAGCTGTACGATATGAAATTTGAATTCCCAACCTACCTCTTGCTTGCGATAACATAACATAGCACGGAAGGTCAAATAGAGAGTTCCGATAGAAAAAAGAAAAAAATGTCTCGCAAATGAAATAACTCAAAAATGGAATGTCGCTAACCAGCAATAATGCTCGGCCATAACACAATAATTCTAGAAGAAACAGTAGATCAGAGTTGAACGCAAGCAATATAATATAAACATTTGCTCTTTTCATGAAACAACATTTCTTCTATATTATTTACAGAAATGCTAGTGAAAATTGGTTAGGAGGTTGTGTTGCTATTTATTTACATACTTTTTTAAGAGCTTCTTCGTCCACTGGACATGAAATTGAATTTTTAAAGATTGAAGTATCCTCAGGCGCACATAAGTGTATTCTTTTCAGTCTTTAGTGTCTATTTCATACCTACTTTCTTGCCGCTACTCAATCTCAACTTGATTACATGCTCACAACTAACATCCAAAATGAGTTGTTCAACAATCAAATTAGTCCACCCAGCAACTTTGATCATGATTTTCTATTTTTGACTTACAGAATGAATGTGTCAGCCTTGCATAATTACACTACATTTATATACCGTGATTTCAAAAATTTAAATAAGAATCAACTTATTACTGAATGTAGTGAACGGTCATGGAATTCCATATTCGAATTCGATATATTAGACGCTATCGTTGAAATCTTGTTCGGTAAAAGTTCATATTTATTCGATAAATAATGGCAAAGCGTGATTATCTATATAGGCAACACAATAGAAGGGTACGCGACGTAGTTACATTTAACAGATACAAAATGTTGCGTAATAAAGCAACGTCGTGCTTCAAAGCATTCTTTTCTTTGTAATAAGTTAAATGCAAACTTGCCTGTGAAAACTCTATCGAAAAACATGCGCAATTTGGGAATATATGGGCATACACCATCGGAAGTGAATGTCGATCGTAAAATTTTAAACAGCTTCTTTAGCTCAGTGGCCTCAAGTCCGCATATTCAAGGTGGTATATTTCCAGATAGCTCACAGAGGGGTTCGCTTTCTACTGCACTAATGATCATGATATCTTAAGAATAATGTAGTCAATAAAGTCCAATGCCACTGGCATAATTAATTCCGGCTCATTACGTCCCAATTTCCTACCATTTGGAAGCAGGCTCTAGTGATTCCGAATCCTAAAAACCCCTCCCACTCACAATTAAATGATTTTCGACTATCAGCCTCCTGAATTTTCTTGCTAAAGTATTGGAGATAATTATGTATAGGCAAGTCAAGGATAATGTTGAGGCTAACAACAAGTTATCGCCGTGGCAATCAGGTTTTCGGCCAAAGCATAGTTGTGAGACAGCACTGTTAAAAGTAGTAACAGATTCTCATGATGCTCCCGACAAAGACCACCTATCAGTTATAGTTTTACTCGACTTAACTAAAGCATTTGATTCTGTTGATCATTCAAATTTACTTCATTGTAGTGGTACGAGGATTTCTTACGGCTCCATCTTTCCTTCATTCTGGTGTTCCTCAAGGTTCGGTCCTTCGTCCACTCTTATTCAGCTTATATATAAATGACCTTACGCAGATTGTAAAAAATTCATTTATACTTTTGTATGCTAATGATGTTCAACTATACCTTAGTAGGCCAAGCTGAATAATTTAGGACGGTGTTGTCGCATTAATGAGGATCTGCAGCAAATATACGATTGGTCACTAGACAATAAATTGTTACTCAACCCATCAAAATAAAACTGCTTAGCTGTGAATAGACGATTTATCGAAAAATCTGATATCCCATTGGGGATACTAAGCAATATGATATTGGAATATGTTGTTTCCATGGAGAACTTAGGCATTCAATTTAACTCAAAGCTGCTGTAACTATATCACTCAAATGTTGTGGGGAATATATGACAGCCTATTAGCTCTAGCTGTCTACCAACTTGCCTTCGTAAGAAATTACGTCTAACGCTTGTTATGCCTCATTTTACCTATGGCAGTCTCGTTTATAGTGGGCTTGATTCATGTATATCAAAGAAAACTGGTAGTGGCTTTTAATGATATGGTGCGCTTTACAAGCTTCCGCGGTACGCCCATGTAAATGAATACGCAACGTCACTATTTGGAAGCACGATTGAAACTTATCTTGATCATCGTAGACTAATATTCTTACTTAAGCAAATTATAGGAAAAATCCCACTGTATCTGCATGAGAAACTGCATTTTCTGCAGTCGGCCAGAAATTTTCAAATTCTTGCTCTGAGGTGCGCCTCTCGGTATGGTGAGCGTTCTAACTTTGTCTAGACTATCCGCAAATGAAACTTTCTTCCAAGTAATGTTCAGAGCATTGTGTCCAGCAGGGAATTTGCCAAGTTATTACAGGATTTATAGTTTGGAAATGGCGTTCATATTTTAGAATAGTTGTAATATTTCTTAAATATTAAGATTTAAAATAGTTTAGTTTAGTATAAAAATTGAATTGAATCGAAGTTTCTATTTCTATATTTTTATTTTATTTTATTTTATTTTATTTTATTTTGTTACTTTTACTACGTATTTCCTTCAGTAGTACCAGACCTGTAAAATTTCAAGTACAAGTAGCAGCACAGTACCAATACCTGAACTTGAAATATTTTAAATACAAGTCCCGCTACTGGTACTTAAAAACACTTCCAGTACAAGTTGCGGGAATTTAAAATTTTTCAAGTATAAGTCCAGGTATTGGTACTGTTACTATGACTTAAGTATCAATGTACTTAAGTACTTTACAGGTCTGAGTAGTACTAACATGAGATGTTGTAATCTTTAGTACGGCCAAATACGTACCAAATAAAGTATTTTTATTATTATTCTCGGAACTCGTGCGCGATATGTGTCAGTTGATCCATCCGAATTTCGGCATTACTAGGAGATCGTTTCTACGGGGACCAAAGGTTTGTAGTCAGATGAACTGTTTGATTAGCTTTGTGTTGACACTAGCCAAATCAACAATTCACTTGAGAGTCGAAGATGGGAATCAGAACACTGACACACAACACCACGCACAAGCACTTAAGAAGTGGCGTTGACAGATTGAAGAGACGTTTATGTTTTGAATATCTGGCAACAAACGCAGACACATTCAACTGCACATGGCAGCCACTATCGTCAGTGCAGGACGGCGCTCTTGTCTTTCGCTGGTGATAGCAGGCCAAAGCATTTGCAACACTAGTCCACGAGGCTTCTCTTCGCTTTGGAGCCGTTGCAATTGCTGCGGGAAGGACAAGCGCTCTGTTAGAGATGCTCAGGGATGATGAGGGCAGTTTGTAGAGGTCTACAGGCTGCTCTCATGGGACTCTATAACGATATCGGGTAATTTTTTTCTTTCGTTCGATTTCTCATTTTAATTCGGTTTCGGTGGCGGTTCTAAATAGCAAAATTTTTTGTTGAAAATTCGCTCGTTTAAGGAACTACATTTTTATTAGGTTATTTTGGAAATTTTTAACTTCTTGCAACTGCCACTTACCTAATTGTCAAAATTGGGACTGGTTTTAAATTGTTGTCTATCCTTTAGATCTTTTCCAAATTCGTGTGTCTATTTTTAGTCTCTTTTGAGAATTTTGTGTCATTTGTTTTAGTTTTTGTGTCATTCTGTTTTAGTTTTGTGTCATTTGTTTAGTATAATAGTTTTAACTGTCCCTATGGACTTTATGACTGTAGTTTAGCTAGTATCCTTTTTACATTTTGTAGAGCCTTTTGCCAACTATTTTTAAGACATCTTGAAAAGAGCCAACGAGCCACCAATAAAGATCCTATTTACATAAAAAAAAATTATTATGCTTCAGTATTGTCACCCATCAAAATCCTCACCAGCGATAGAAACATATACGCACACAAATACAAATAAATACATACATTGTACTCTAACAAACCTATACAACAGTTATCTACTCGACCAATACCTTTCTTACCGACTAACACATATCTTTTATATGGAGGTCTGTATAGAAGATATAGAAGTTTAATCAAGATGTTCCATGGGGTTCTATTCTTTATCCCTTGCTATTTTTTATATTTCAAAATAATATCTTTGATGTGACTGTGCTATTTATTAATTATTGTATAGTCGTTTATCTAACGACGCTCGTACCCTCTTTATACATATAAGTATCAAAAAGAGAGAAAATGTATAATTCACATTTAAACCCGAATAGACATAATAAATGCGAGAGCTATAAAGCTATCTCTTTCGACATTCCAATCCAACAAGTACATTATCTTCCCTACATAGTGGTAGCAGGAGCAGGAGCAGGTTCTCATTTCAATAAAATTTTAAAATAGAATTAATTCAGTACACTTCAATTGAAGAACATTAGGCATAAATTCACTAAAATTCTATATATTCCTACACAAAAACAAACATGATGATTCCCGAAAAATCCCTGAATTTAACTAGTAAATAGCAACTTTTAACTAACTATAGAAAAGGTAATTAACCCTTGATCGAACCAATTAAATACTCTATCACAGAAGAAGCTATCGTAGCTATGTACATCCATAGTCCGTATAGATACCTAACCAAAACTGTTTGGTGCCAGGTAGTATGTCTATCGGCAGAGCAGGGAAAAGTTTGAATTCAATAATTTGCCTGGGTGGGGTTCATTGAAACCTCATCGTACTCTTGTGGAATCCACGGGTGTTAGCTATTTTGAACTGGAATTGTTCTCAGAGTTAATAAACAACTCGCAGCATGAGGGAAGCTAACAGTGGCCGTAATCATTTTATGCTGTTGTTGTTAAGCCTGTGCTTATCCCGATTTATCAGTTCATTCGGATGTGACTGGGGTATACGAAGGTACGGTGTAATCGTTTTACGCTACAATTTTCAAATGACCTAGATTTTGCCCAAATGAACCGTCATATAAAGGTTAAAACAGTTTTAGATAGATTTTATCATGGTGAATGGGGATTTCTGGTGGAAAACCATACAAGAGGTTTGGAATTTTTCCAGAAAATAACATACAGTGAAATGAGCATACTCTCATCGGTATACACATATAGATATTCTGGATTATCTACAACAATTGGTTGTAAAAAGTTGTGAGTACCAAACAAGATACACCCACCAATCCATAAGTATATTCCTATGTCATTTATCCACAAAGGTTTTCTCAAAGAACCTCTTTTGACGAGCTTTAACCAACAGCTCAAAGATTCCCGTGCAGAGTTCTTGACAAGTCAATTACCCATCCCAGAAATCTTGGCTAACTTTCCGGGAAGTTCTAACCACCGGAGGACATAAGGAAAGTTACAGAAGGAGCTCTACTTTTGCCTTTTCTAACTATTCGTGTTAATCACTTCCTTTTGCTGTGAATAAGGAAAACAATCAGCCGCTGAAAAATAAACTACTTTGGATCTGACAAAGAACCTAGTATATCCCGAGAGGTGGGCACATAGATGGTTCCCTTTTAACACCGGCATGACCAGAGGCGAATTGTCTTCAAAGTGTTATGCAGGACAACCATCCTTCGTTTCCTGGACTGGTTGGTAATCAGAAGTGTGTGAAGTTGAAATTAGAGGAAAAGTGATTTTCTCAGTGTAAATGTGATTCTATGGTAGGAACCACCACCTTAGGGCTTTTAATCGTCTGATTATGAATTTATTTGGTGTTAGCAGCAGACCCAGGTGATTGCATGTTCACCTCTATATATGTATATACATATATGCGTCAGTATATGGTTGACCCCATCATCCATTCATGGTGGTTAACCTACCTAGACTATATAGATCTTGTAGAGAGACTCAGATTGTGAGGTTGCAGGCGAAATTAAACCGGCAGCAATGTAGCGTTATCAAGTGGTTACTGCTATAAGATCCAATGTAGCATGGAATTCTTGCAAGTGATGCTTTCGCAACAGTTCTGGATGGAGACTGCTTGTTTGTTTGTAATTCCCCCATGATTTCAGGACAGTCCATAGTAATTTCCTATTAGAGCACGGTTCGTATTCAATCCGTGATACTATGGGATGCTTGTTAGGGAGATTTTGCATTGATTGCCAGACTTAACTAATCACTTTGCAACTGTTCTGGTATGGGATATCGCTTCGGATGCGTAGATATAGGTAGTTTTGCTAACTTAGGAATATATTGGAATTTAAGCTATAGGGCTTTGTTGACATTAGATGGATTGTGTAATTTTATGGATTAATATGAAAATTTTGAGAGAATCCCAGCCATTATTCAATTCAATTTTTTATATTTTATACTAAATCTATTAATTTTCACTATATCCTTCGCAAACTTTTAACATTGGCTCTTGAAGTATTCCAATCTAGTGATTAGCTTCGAGCTCAAATCAAAGTGAAACCTCGTGTCTCGTAAAGCTGCTCTTTGACCAGTATTATTTTTGACAGTTATTTGTAAATTATATGATCATTACAAAGGAACCTGACAAATATGGCAGGGGGAGGGGAAGGAATATATTCGTTCGAAAGTTTCAAATAAAAATAAAAAGGAAGTTGACAAATATGGCGGCGGGGGAAGGGGGGGGGGAGGGGGGGAAGGAATATATTCGTTGGAAAGTTTCAAATGTGGCTGTACAAATACCTCAATACCTTATACCTGAAGGATATTTCATCCTTTATGTTAACCATATAAATTTTCAAGTCGGCCTCGGTTACACCGGCCTTAGAAATCATAGAATGAGCACATTTGTAGCTTCGAAGCTCTCATCAGATCTAGGTAATTGTTTTGCTTTAATAACAAAAGAATACACAAACAAACCTAATTGTATATTAGTGGATCGAAAAATTGGTCCAAAAGTTTACCACGTTGAGATGACGTTCAAGGCTCCAAGAGAGCAGTATTTGACAGACATCCTCACCACCTCATAGTAGCTAATTTTAATAATATTGAAACCAACACCATAATGAGCGTGGAGCATTATTTCGGATTTCCTTACCTTTTTTTTTACAAAAAGGTCATTAACATAATTTTTTTTTATAAAAACTTTAAACTGGAGAGTCTCCTCTTTAATATAACCTAGTACACCCTATGTGATATCTGCAGTCGGTAAGGAGTTATTGGCTCACAACTTATTTAGGTCACACAGAAATTACCTGATATTAAATTAAATGACGTGTTTGGGATCACTAATGGGACAAATTTTCTTCAAGAATAGGTTTGAGAATAACCTTGAGCATAGGTTAAGAGCTAATAACTCTTTGACGGCTACAGATATCACATAGTGTGTAAGAGGTCAAATTAAATAGGAGAGACTACAGTTTTTATAGAACAAAGTTATGTTAATGATCTCTTTGCAAAAACACAATTGAGGTCAAATTAAAAAAAAAGTAAGAAAATCGGAAATTTTTAGTTTAGATCCCAATAACTACTGAGTTGTGGGGGGGGGGGGGGGGTAAGGAACAATTTGTTAGAAAGGACAAGAAGCTCTGCATACAATAAGCATTTAACTGTGACTAGAGACCCTGTAGTTTTTAATATACAGGGTATTTTGTGAAGAACTAATTTTTTTTCTTAATCACCCTGTAACTCCGAAACGGTTGATATGGAAACACTCTGTAGATAATGTCTATGTAGTTAGCAATCGAATAAAAATCGCGAATCGATATATGTCGATTTTGTCGATTATGAAGAAGGTTTCGGACGCAATAGACAAGCTTCACATGCATACGAGGGTATTGCTATGTAACTATTTCAAAAGAAGGCGTGAGTTGACTGGAGTAAAAATGTGTTTAAGAAATTCAACCAAAACCGTGTTCGGCATTGTGGTAGATGACGAAATTTGGATTTATTACCTATGAGCCAAGATTTAATCGACGATCATAGCAATGAATCTTCCTAGGTATGGATAAACCAACTAAACTAAAATGTGCACGTTAGTACTGACAAGAAAATGGTTGAAAATTCAGGTTTTAACTGAAGAACTTTGGACAAGGTCATATTGGATTGAGGTGGAAGTAATAGTAAAAAATTTTTGAATTGTATTTGCTGAACAAGCCCTGAGCTGACCCCTAAGTAGACCCACAATAGCTTGACAGAGAATAATCATTTCAACAGAAACAGCATAAACTGAGATTTGTTTGAGTTAAAAACTGTCGGATGAAACAGGATTCCATATAAAGCTACCAGTTTTTGTTGTATTTTCGAATCTATTCTTTCCTGTAAGATCTAAGAAATATATCCGTTTTGATTTGTTTTGGAATCTGTAAACTAGCCAAGCAGGTTAATGAATCTTGTTTTATCTTGTGACCTTCTTCTTGCTTTTATTATTTACTTTTTTTAATTCATATTATTATGCATGATAAAGCTAACTCCCTAGGATGTTGAGATTTATAAAACGGGGAATCGCAAGAGAAGTCAGTAAGGAAGTTATGTACAGCAATATAGGTATTTCAAAGCCTTGTCCACAATGATATGAAGCTCGTTGTTGTCAACTGTTCCTAAGTGCTTTAAAAAGAGGTAATAGGAAGAGTTTTCTTTTATCCCTTCTGTCCGATCATGACGATTTTTTTTAAGTTAACATGTTTGAAAATCTTATAGTGTATATGTAATGTCCTAATTTCCAGCGTCCTCCCCTGCGCATTTTGCGAGATATGGGAAATCAAAATTTTCGTGAAATGTCGTTGTGGAGACACCTATAAAAGTCTATAACTCCGTAAGTAATTATATCTCCAAAACGAGATCGAGCACTACCACAATTTTTGGTGCATGGATAAATAAGGGTTCTAGCTCCAAAATAAAAATTCAAAAAAAAAATAGTTCTTCAATAGTAAATAACACTATTTTTATTTGTTCTATTTTCGTATTCCTTACAAACTCTGAAAGTATATGAAATTGGAGGTGGTCGGGTTACAAAGTGATCTGTTTTCTGTGCAATGGCTGTGTGTACATATGCATCTACATAGTCACACTCAAAACTTTCTTTCTTATACATTACCACGGTACCTTTTATATACTTTGGGAACAATAAGTACACAAACAAAGCAATTATATCTACAAAAAGAAAAAAGAAAAATCGAACAGATGCATCTTCCAGAATATCCCTGGATATTCAAGGATAAGGGACTCAACACTTCTCGTCACTCTGGATTTTGTCTTTATGGATTTCGTACCCAAACCGTACATGACTTTGGGATCCATTTAAAATTAACTGTAAAACGTTTTAGTGTAATTTTTTCTAAAATGCAATAAACGGTTTTTCCTCTCGACGCGTGCCTAGTGTCAGAGAAATGCTTTTAAACTTTCAGTCGTTTTCAGACATTTTTTAAGGCAGGTCGAACGAAGAAGTTAGTATCTGCGTTCTCAAATTTTAGATATAAAACAAAGTCCCTAAAATTATTTGTAGCTACGTACGTAAATTCAGTCTTATTAGTGCACATCTTATAAACGCGTTGAAATAATAATTTTGGAATTGGCGTTCGGTTAAGTGTTCCAGTCGCTCCAAGCCCCAACTGTACATGGGTAGTCATGAGGTGCGAATGTATTGATTAAACTTTTAATTCTTTCAGCAATATAAACCACTTAGCCCGAGATCGATTGTGGGCACGTGACTGCACTGGACCGTACCTCACCAACCTTACAACCAGTGTACGCTCGGTTCATTTCTTAGCGTAAAACAGCTAGTACTTACCCCTGTAAGCAAATGTAAATTATATGAAAAAAATCATAAAAACATAAGATAAACTCAAAAAGAAAATTTCTTCCTTCAGAGTGGACATGTAGTGGCACTTAGAGTTAGTGTTGCGAATTGATTATAACAAAAAAACCAAATATTGACCCACTTGGAAAAAGCGGACAGCATTGCCAATACTCACGGAGAACAATATGTCACGCAATCGATTTTATGCACTTCGTACGCATTTGCATCTAGTAAACACACAGTTGGAACCAACCTAATAATAATGATAAATTGTATCATGTGCTGCCGATCATGGATGCAGTTCGAAAACTTTTTGTTGGAGCACCAATTGGAAGAAACATTATGCCGATGAGCAGATTATAAAATTCAAAGGACGTCTGCAGATGACACAATATGTGTTAAGATAGCCCATGTCCATGGGGTATATATCTCTATCTACTATGCGTTAAAGGGGGAATACCGTACGACTTCAGTGCCTAGCAAGGCTCGTCTGTTGGAAATTCTTAAGGAAAGAAAAATATTCGCTCCTGGAACAATTTGTGTCAATCATTTTCAAAACCCACCTCTACCGGCTGATGCAAAGTTGCGATAGCAACATCTCGGCTGTGCGGAACAGGTGATCCGCCGTGACAGAAAAGTAGTTGTCACGAAATGGTATGACAACAAAGGGGTTTATCTGGCTTCAAACTTTGTTCGAATAGACGTGCCGGATAAAGTGCAACGGTATGAAAAAAAGGAGAGCAGTATATTGAGGTCGATAGACCTAAGGTTGTGCAGCTATACAGCAGAGGAATGGGACGTGTAGATCTCCTTGATCAGATGCTTCAGTACTATCGTATTTTTATTAAATAAAAATAATGGGCCTTGCGTGTAAGTATGCTTTTCTTCGACATAGCGATCATGGCTAATTGGCTTGGGTACAGAGCAGATGCTCTCAGAAATGGAATACTGCTCAAAGTTCAAATGGACTTGATAGCGTTTCGCTGATCCCGCAACAGTTGGCTGGTAATTAACGGGGGTGACCTTCGACTAGGCCGGACTATCTTCTCCAGGGATGCAGGAAAATATACATGGACCGAAGAGTCAAACTACTTTTATTCACTGCCAATTGATACTCGTTTCGATCAAGTCAAGATCAGTTCGATGCAAACTACAAGCAAAGAGCATATCACAGTTATACATTCTACGAAATACGGAATGTTCCTTAGAGTATCCTGAAAAATAAATTATTTGTAATGCCATTTCATGAAAATGTTTATTCTTTTGTATTCAAGTGTATTAAATTAAAATAAATCATTCTTACATAATTCACTTAAAACACCTTTTATTAGCTCTCGTATAGGACCTCGTTTTCTTATATGAAGAGATCGGGATATCATTGACCACAACTTTACAGGCAGGTAACAATTTTTTGCCATACAGTACCCACTAAGCAATTCGAAAGGAATTCCGGTGGTTTTACTTCTCATTTTTGACGAGTTTACCTGGAAATCTGTACTATTTGTGCACTGTTTTCCGCTTCTTTAGCCGTAGGGAACTGCGTCGAGATTCCAAATCTTTGATGGTATTGGCAGTTGGAATTGAACGTGCAAATCTGATTTTTCCTTATTATTTGAGCATGGAAGTTAGAGAGAATTCTAAGACTTTACCATGGCGTTTCTACATGGAATTCCTACGGATTTTCATGCTTTTTCTGCATTTTTTAATAAATGAAATCTAACAGAATTCAGGATCGTTGCACTGCTGTTAATTGTATACTTTGTATTGGAAACTTAACATATTTATGATATTAATCATGGTAAAAACAATTATTTCTTCCAGCCTTATTTATGTAACAAAGAGCCAAATCCCCAATTTTTAACTAATTAGTATCTGCACTTATAATTTCACCACCAAAATGATTATTTCTACAGATAATTTGGTTTCACCAGTCAATGTAGACCCTAAAATAACAATTTAAGGAACCTTTCGCATCATTTTATTAAAAATACAGAAGAAAAATTGAATATCAAGCATCGCACAGGAAAATAAAGTCACGAACTCTCAAAACAAAGTTGCTATTAACAATGCGAAATTAAATTTTTCGTATACCTCGAACATATTTGTAAAGCTGAAAATGGCTTCCTGTACGTAAGCGTGTAAAAACAGCAGTGTAATAGCAACCCTCGTATAAATATACGAATTGGTCGCCTTTTACATCACGTGAGATATTATTACTACTATGGACGTATTCATCACCTCTAACTTCACCTCAATCAAAGGAACTGAGAAATTATCATAAGGGTCCATATGGCAGGCATTGTCCACATTAGAGCTGAAAATTGGATCCGGATTGCAAATATCCGGATACCCGGATACTCGGATTTGCGAACTATCCGATTCCTGAGATCCGGAGCAGAAGTATCCGGAATTAGATCCGAACTCCGGCTAGTTCGGCTATTACCCGGATCCGGATCCGGATCCAGACTAAGCAAAAAGGCTTCAAAACTGGGTATTATCAGGGTATTTGAAATACCTAGTTAATTATAAACCCCTGATACACATAAATCGGAATAATTTGAATAGTAATGCAATTACGTTAATTCTAGCGAAGCGTCAGTAGGCGATACAGATAATAATTTTCGAATTGTCATTTTTCATTTCCACTATAATTTTGGCTTGTCACTGTCTATCGCTGAATATGTGCAAACACAAATTTTATATTTCTAGCGACTACCAGTTGGCGCTATTATCAGTGTAATTGTAATTACCCAGCAATTTGTGAGGATATAGAATACCCCGAAATTATTCGCTTCTTTTTCGGAGTATTTAGTGACACACACGGAGTGAAAACAGGTCTATTTAACCAGTTAAATTTACCCCATGTGTCTCACAGTTATAATACTCCTATATTTCGTCCAGCTCTCATCGCCTGGTTGAGTTTTAACTCGTGGAGGTTGTCCAGCTACCAGAAGTAGAAAAATTCGACTCAAAGTAATCACGGCAATTTTACCGACGAACTCGAGAAAATATAATACCAAATGTATTGTGACTTTCTATTAAATGACATACAAGCACGTATTTCCTATCCCTAAGTACCAACGGATCATAATCCTCTGATCGTCTCTAGTGTCTTGGAAGCTAGTGAACAGATAGTAATATGCTTCCGTGAACATATAACCTGAATGGAAATATTTAAGTTGTTTCATCTTTTCTTAAATTTACCAACTGTACAATGTAACAATTTATTGCTTTTAATAAACCAACCGATTAGTTCAGCAGCCTCAGCTAAGAAAACATTAATAAACGTCTGTAACAAATGCTATCAGGCAATTGCACTGATCCCAAGATAGGCTAGAAATAATTACTCCCTTATAACTACTGATGACTGCTATTAGATAAACATCTGACTACATCAAACTACGATCTCGACATCAATAACCTTAATGAGCATTAACATGAACATAATTTCCAATTAGATTTTTTCAATAAAGTAAAATACTCAATAACATGAGCATATTAATGTTAAACATGATTCTGGAAAATTTTGTTGATAACTGTTATTGCCTTCACGTTAGAGCTCATTAAGAACGTCTCGTTTGTCTAGCACAGCACTACACTACTCATGCGGAATCGTATCACAATTTAGACAATTCAAACTTGAAACGACCCGTAGAGTAGCTAGCCCCCCTTCCAATCCAAACCTCTATTTCATGGGATTAAACAAGACTGACATGAGCAAGTACGGGTATACGCCTAGATGTGAATTTCTGCACGTACAAGTATTAAGGAGGATCATACAAGAAAAGGCACACAGCATACAATGGGGGGCATATTGAGAGAGAAATAAATTAGGTACACTATAGGACCACTGCTGCATTCAGCCATTTTCAAAGTCCCTTTATTGTCTCTTTGAGTTTTAAAAGTTTCCTCGTTTGAAAGAAAAACCCAAGTAGAGAAAAGTAGACAATCCCAAAACTTGTGGCAGACGAACCTGAAAATATTCGATTAAGGAAATTGTTGGCGAGACGAAGTTTATTTTTTTTATTTATTTTTTTTTTCCATTTTACTCCAAGGTTTGACTGCACAGAAGATGAATGTGTATGTAAGTATATTCCTGTAACTAGATGTTGAATCATACGCGTGCATATAATGTACAAACATGATGAAAGAATATAAATTGAAGAAATTGTTTTAATTAAATTACGGCGGGTACCATAATTGATGCCCTATGGCTGAAGATGGTGTGGTAAGTTGAGATGGTAAAAGAACACCAAAATCTTTCCTTTAGTAACAGTACATTCATTCTATGAAATAAGGATCAGACACATATTGGAACAGCATATACGATACAACTGTCGTCGGTCCAATTAGTTTGATTGATATATGAATCATGGATACTTTATGTAATGATGTAATCATAATCTGCAATGCAAAATTGTTACATTGACTATGAGCTCAGCTTAATTAGCACAATGAACTAATTTCTATCACCAGCAGAGGCATAACGACATAAATTGATTTGTAAAATTTCTAAAATTTGTGGTTGGGAAAATATAAGGGTAAAAGATTTTCATATTTTATGAATCACCCGATATCTGCTGATGGAGATGATTTAAAATTCGTTCTTTTTTAAACATGTTCAACAGATAAAATGAATTAAAAGCCTAAAATTAGGCAATTTTTTCTGTAATTGAGCTGGATTTTCGAACGTAAAGTACATAAAAAGTACAGACCAAACTAAGACTTAACTTAACTTAACTACTTAAGATATACTTAACTGAACTACTTAAGATATAACGAGAAAAAGAGCACCAAAAAAGTGGACATAGAAAAAAGTTAAGACATTTTTTCAACAAAAAATTCCACGAACAGCTAAATATTTTAACACCCGTTTGCTAATTTAATAAACAATAAAATAACAAATATTTTCCGATATGATGGGAATTAATAAATTAGTTTAAAAAGCAGGCGTGTAAACGTGATAAGCATATGCTGATATTATGAATTTCTTTTCTTTCATACCCCGGTAATCATATTGGTGTGACTCAGGTATCCAATGCCCCGAATGATAGCCATAAGGTCACATACAATAATATTGATGTATGACAATTTGACCGTGAAAGCTAAAATTATTTTAATTCAATTTTAATCTCGTTCAAATTCACTCTTTTATATTATAATAAAATGCAAATAAGCATAAATTGCATTTTATTATGAAAGTCACATTCAAATCACACGGTATGCCTACTAACCTACATACGGTGGCTTATTGCTCTTCGCATGTTCACAGAACATACACATTACACTTACTTTAATTCCTCCAATTTGGCTATAATTCCATACAATTATTCTTGCCGTTTAAAAATTAATACTTTAAGACGACGATAACAGGCATATCAGATTACAGTTCCTTGATGCAATTTTACTGCATCAAAACTTTTCGCATTTTCTCACATACGTTTTTTCTACGTCGTAATAAGCAAAAAACCTTTTCAAATCTTTTAAAATATCATAGGTACTTGGGGACAGCGTACCCAAACCTCGGGGAGTTTATTTGTTTTTCGACCGTTGTGGAAGAAAGTAAAAAAAAATCGGGAGTTATTAAGAGTAACGCTTTCATTGAAAAAAAAAACTGAGAAAAGTTGAATACAAAGTTATGTTTTAGACAAAGTCGGGGGCTCTTAAGAGACACGTTTTCTTTAAAAAGATAATTAAGGGAAGCTGAATATAAAGCAAGATGTGAAAAGTTCATGGAAAAAATAAACAAAATAATAAAATAATGATGAAAACCGTGATGACAGCCGGTATCTTTAATATTACGGGTTTTACTTACGGCCAACATAATTAAAATGTTGGTGGATGTCGAGCTTAGGAAGTCTTCTTGCACGTTACCATATAACATCTTGTCTGGCAAAAATTCAGCTTATTCCACTTCCATCAGCTTAATATAAAATAAAAGAGAATTTCAGTTTTTTTTCTGCTTTGCATGGTTACAACGCAAGTAACAGAGCCAGAAATTCAAAAAAAACTTATGTCGATTTCGATGGGACCATTTCAGTGTTGCACCTTTTCTGGCAGCGGAGAACTGGGAGCACTAAAGTCCATCGAACATATTTCTGTCATATTCCTTGTATTTGTGGACACACGTATTATATACACGGAACTGTATAACTGTAATAAATGCTCGTTATTGATATATAGAAACAAATATCTTCTTAAATTTTATGCAAATAATCCAAATAAAATATTTAATTCATGTAACTCAACAATTTCATAAATAATCGAGACAGTACATTTTCTGCCTGTAGTCAGAGCGAACACGCAATTAATGCAGAAGTGTGATGGAAGTTATAATCCTGGTTCCAAGTCAGTAATTTCGTGGCTTTGTTCTCCGGTTCACCAAGTTCACTGCACTGTAAATCGCACTCAAATTAAATTTTTGAAATTCAATGAATGCTATAGAGATGTATAGATGTCGAACTTGTATTGCAACTGAAGGAACGCAGTTTAAACATCTTTTGCCAAATAATAAATCATAGCATCCAAATAATTGGTGTTTAATTTTAAACTTAAAGAAAATTTATCCTAAGTTTTAACAAAAAGTTAGCATCTCTAACTTGAAAGCATCACTATCTGTCTCACTCTCACTTCATGTTATGACTACCCGTCTCACTGGGTACACTAGAATCATTTTTAGTAGGTGAAACGAAATTGTTTTCTTGCGTAATCCAAGAAATATTGTAGCAAGTGTTATACCATTTTAGAATCCTTATTAAATGCGTCAACTTTTAAAGTTAATTGCCGAAATAGTGTAGTACATTTTTTTTCATTATAGTCAGTTAAAATTGCGTGAAATATTAATTTTCTATTCTTTGTTCGGCAAAATGTGACATTTTCTTCCAAGCTGGAGCAGTTGCCTTAGAACTTAAAGCAACAGGTTACAGAAGCACTATTCGGGATTACATTAGAAAAATAAAATTGAAAAATAGTAAAGATTTTTAGCAATAGGAGCTAAAAAACCATCAAAGGGTGTACATTTTCTCGAAAACAAAACAAATGTCTATAATTTAAAAAATACATGACTTAGATTTTTTTTGTATATTTTTCTGGTAACTGTTATGATTTGGTCTATTGCCCGATTTCGGCTTGACATTGATTTCTGGGACACCCTGTATATGTGCCTGGTAATATTATTTCATAACCACAATTATAATTTATATTTATATAGAGCTAAATTCAATATTGAATATATGTAAAAGAATAATTAAAATTAAATCAGTTTTTTGTTAGAAAATTTTGTTGTATCTGACAATGTACTCACCAGCTCAGTATTAGGCACTTGATCAGGCTGGCTCTCTATTTTATTGAGGTTTGGAATTGGGCTATTCTTTATCCCAGTCGCTATCCAGAATAAAGTGAGGTTACGAATTCTGACTGCAGTCGATACCCACAGAAAGAATCTTTATTGTAGTCGCTATCCTCAATACAGTTTTTGTTAATAATTTTCCTATTCGGTCGATACCCGTAATAAGATCGTTATTCGAAATAAATTCTTTGCTCTAGTCGGTACCCAGAATAAACATATTTATTTTAACTGTCAATAAAATAAAATATCTAATTAGACAAGAAATTTTAGATTTGGATTTGGAAAGAACACTAGGAAATAGATTACCACCTTGATCACTGGACTGCCAAACTGAAAAAGACATCGAGTCAACTCAGATTCTGTTTTAGATAGCCATGGGTTGCTCATGGCACCAAAGAACGGCATTCAAAGGCGCATGGCAAATTGGCATAGCAGCTGCACTTCATTTTCTATTGTTTTAAATTGCAACCGAAATTCGGCTCCTTGAAATCTATAAAAAATAAGTATTACATGAAAAATGAGTTGAAATTCGAAAATTTTGACTTTTTTTTTAAACGTAAGAAAAAAAAAAAGAAAAGCTCCGGACTGTTGGAAAGCCCCACTGATAATTTATCTTACAAATTTTAAATCGTCATCATGATCACAGATTGTATATTATTCAATAGTTATTGGTTAGGGTGATTCATAAAATATAAAAGAAATATTTTTAACCATTTCTACCTAACAAAAGATACAGGTGTTAAAACAAACATTGCAAATGACACACTAAGATGTCGATTGCTATGGCCCATTTGACTTATTTTTCGAACACCCTCTATAGTATATTGAGATTGATTGTAAAATGTTATATCCGGAGGAGAAAAGCTCTGTACGAATTCAGTAATAAATATACAGAAATTCCATACCAAAACGAACACCCATCGGACTCGCCGAATTCGAGGGAGTTTTCAGAATTACTTAAGTGTTAAGAAAATATTCGACAATAAATTTTTTGTTTAGACTGCCGCCATGGATACAGTGTGACTAAAATTTTAATGTTTTCACTGTGGAAATGTTTTTTAATTTTCTAATTACTTGGGATCGGGTTACTCGATTCTCTTGCACGATATTTCAAATTAATGGTATTAAATGGAACATTTCAAAGAAATTTAAAAAAATTAATAAATTAATAAATAAAAATATTAGATAAAAAAAATTATTAATTTTGGATTTTTGACATCCCTCCGGAAGGAAAACCCCCCCAAAAAATATTTATTTTTAAATGCTCTAACAATATATATCAAATAAAAAACTTGCTAATGTTCAGGTCTTAGTTTAGGCGATACATTTTTTTTATTAGCGTCTTTGCAAAATTTCATATGAAAATTTAGAATTTAAACTAATTTTTTTTGTATTGTTTTAGATAGGTACTTAATGAAATGTGTTTAAAAAATATTAAGTATAATAAAAGTTTTGTTTTATTATATCATAAATTTTATGATTTTATTTTTAGTACAAAACGAGTATTCTTTAACACTAACACTTTTGTCATATACAGGTATGAAACTGTGGTATTTTTCCTTGACACGAATATATCTATTTTTAATCTATGTGTCTCTTCCAAATGGGATCAAAAATCAAAAATCAATAAAAGTTCTGCTTTTTTTTCAATGATTTTTTTTAATCTTTTTTTTTTGTAATTTCGTTGAAAAGCCCCATTTAAAGAATCGAATAACCCGATTCCAAGTAAACAGTAAATTAAAAAACACATAAAAAAAATTTCTTTGAAAAAGAGGGCATTTCATATCGGCAGGAGCCGTATACTCATCAATACGGCTTGGTTCATGCCTGCCGTATACGCCAAGTGTACAGTCAAACTGATCCCATATATGCACTTAACAAAATTTTTAAGTGTGAATTATATATGAGACGAAATACTTAGTATTTACTTGAACGCTTAGCAAAGTAACTTGCATTTTATAAAGAGATTAACTATGAAAATTAATTCATAGAGAATTAAGTCAATATGAAATTGGCTAAGATTTGCTGCGTATACAGCAGGCAGTAACCGAGGCGTACTGATGAGTATAGGGTTCCGGGCGATACGAAATGCCCCCTTTTTCAAAGAAATGTCTTCGATTTTAAAAGATTTTTATTTGTTAAGGAATTTTTTCACTCAATTCGAGCTGTGAAATTGGAAGAAAAACTTGGTAAATTTTATATTGATTTAATTATCAAATGATTTGTTTTTTTTTTGTTTTTTCATAGTAAAACTCTGTATTAAAATTTGAGTCACCCTGTCTCCAGGACCTGAGTTCGGCAGGATAAACAAAAACATATGGTTTGAATATTTTTTAATATACATAACTAATTCTGAAAGTTTCGTCGAAACCGGAGGGTGTCGGATCTAGAATATGAAAATTTTGATCGTTTTTTTTAATAAGTACCGCCCCAAACCATACTTCAAAGTTTTCAAAAAGTTTTAAAATTGAATTAGGCTCTTGCGAAAATACACATTAAAAATATTAAATTAAAGGTAACATAAAAATTATACTACAGTAATACACGTGTATTGGCCACAGTTGTATTGAAATTAGCCCACCCGGCGTAATTGTGGGAAGAATATCAGGTAAAAAATATGTGTTAGCCTTATTTTCACTTCACCTCTCATATTACAGAAGTAACCCAAGAAGCCTACCGGCAAAGAATTTCATAATGTTTTTCTTTTTCATTATAATAATTTTTATGAAGGTTTCTTCGGCACACAGAATCTAGATAATAAGGCTATTTATATTCCAACTCAATTTAACCTTACTGGCCAACAACAAAATAAACTACTTTATTCTAGGTTCATAGAAAATGTAAGTACCTACTCATTGTGATTTTTGAATTTTACCTCAAGGCAAAGCCAAGAAAATACAAGGAAAACTAAAAATGTTATTGTTACTTTGAATTACTCTACTTGTTTCTTACTACCAAAAATGTCATAAATGGAGAAAGCTTATTTGATATATTCACAACTGCTCCAACGGGGGAGGGGGCATATAAACCGTTTGGGTGTTACAGGGTGATTAAGAAAAAAATACAATGTTACAATATAGTTAAGAGCTCAGTACATGCAGAACTTCATAGCCTTTCCAACGACTGCTCAACCAGCGCCGCACCAATCTCCTATCAAGAATTACGGTTGTCTAAACTAAAGATTTCGGATTTTCTTACCTCTGTTTTTTTTTTGCAAAAAGGTCATTAACATATCTTTTCTTTACAAAAACTGTAAACTGGGAACTCTCCTTATTAGTTTGACCTGTCGCTGTTAAAGAGCTAGCTAGCTTACAACATATTCAGGTCATACCGAAATTAGTCAGTACGGGAGCAAATTATCTTTGACAATAGGTTTGAGAATAGGTTAAAGCTAATAACTCTCTAACGGCTACAGATACTATATAGGGTGTAATAGGTTAAATTAAAGAGGAGAGTTTATAGTTTAATGTTTTATATCAAAAAGGTATGTTTTTGCAAAAAAAAAAGGTAAGAAAATCCGAAATTTTTAGTTCAGACTTAGAGATCCCAGATCCACTGATTTCACGTACTCATCGAATATCGAAATCGAAAATTCTTTAATTGTTTTTTAGATTTATATTCCTTTGCTGTTGTTGTTTCTTTTTTATATGTATTTATCTTGTAGCTGTAAGTTTATTAAATTTTATGTGATTTTTTTCCCTGGTGACAAAAATGTATGTATGGTTCCAGTTCTTATCCATGCTAGCATTACCCAGAATAACGACGGGTAGGACAAGGTAAGCCATGGATTCTCGTTTCATGCTTCCTTTTTTAGCTTTTACTTTTTGTTTAATTTGAGTGTTATAATTTTTTTTTGTTATTTAATGGGCGGCGAAGGGTGCACTGGATTCTTTCTGCCTTCACTGAAAAAAAATTATTAGTTAAAACGACAAATCAAGCTTAGTAATCTCTGCAAATTGTAATTGGAAAAACAATTAAGTGATTAATAAAATTGTAAGTGCTAATTGTTTGCAATTTCTTATTAGAAGTAGTTGCTGTGGCCTTTGTTGTCGTGGAAAATACTTTAGTTGTAGCTTCAAATTCAATTAGTTCAGTTAACAAATATTTGAAGATAAATTAACTAATCATATTTCAGAAGACATATTAGTAAAATCAATATATAAAATTATTAATTTTTTCGCAGAAACAACGAAACTTTTTCTTTATTTTTATGAATATGATTTGTTATATTAGCGAATTTATGCAATTAATAAATTCAACAAATAAATTGATAGATTTTTTTAATATGATGTAACCTCACATATTTCTAATCTAATGATTTACATTAGTTGATATGAATACTACAATTTTCGCATAACTTTAAATTTTAAATCTCTGCATCATTAATATTTATTTTTATACCCTAGATGGAATCCTATAGGTCTTACTGAGTTTATTATTTCGCTGGTAACACAAATTGTTGAGAAAGAAAAAATGTCCGTCTATCCGTCCGTCTTAGAGACTTAGAGAGTTAAAATTCTGTATATGATATTTTTGAAAAAATAATAAATATTATATCAAAAATGAAATAAATCTTGAATACCGTGGTGTTATCATACAAAATTTACAATATTTTAAGTGTTTTGGGAATACGTTTAGGGCAAATTTGTTCTTATACTGAGAAAAATTTTTAAAAAATTAAAAATTTTTTTTTAAATTTTTAGAAATTTTTAAAAAATTTATAAAAAAATTTTAAAAACTTTTCAAAAAATTTCTGCAATATGAATCATAACCATTTTTACTGTCGCATCATCGTTCTAGAAACTTATTCACAAAACCATTAAATTTAAACCAATACATTTGTTGAATCAACAAATCAGAAATTTTTGCCTCTTATAATGCACACTTAGAACTTTTACTGAGTGTATATATGGGGTTTGCTTAATATATTCTTCAGCGTCTACAGTAGGCAGAAACTCTCAGTCATACTAATGAGTACACATAGAGTTTTTGCCCATACAAAACGCTTTTTTCTTCTTTTTTAAAAATATTGTTACGAGCGTGGCCTTAATTCGTTATTTAAAACACAATATTTCAGATATAATTCAAAAGTTCTTTCTTTATTTAACTTTACTGTTTACTCTCACAAATTCACAAATAATTATCAAATCAACTCTTTATTTATCGCTAGTACTGTACTTCTAATTATCGCAATCGAAATAGTTTACTTCGTTCACTTCTCACTTCGCTGTCTGAAATAATACTCCGCCTTCTAGCTGTCAGAGCGCCGTATTTATACTCTACGAATTATCCTAGAACTTTCCTGAATATTCCGTTCTCCGAACCCTTAGTTTACTAGGATGTCACTAACCTAAAGTTATTTCCATTTCCAACAGATGCCGCTTGTGTCACTTTGTGGCACGTAACAATATTATTAGCTTACTGCGGGCAGATAAATCATTTTATTATTAAGATCAACTAAAAAATTAATTGAACTTTCCCAAATTAGATTAGTTTATTTCTAATGTATTCAAACTAATGTTTCAGTTGTTTTAAATAATCCTATATTCAAAATCAACCAAACAATTAGTTAATTTTGGGAATTGAATTAGCTGAAAGAACTATATTAATTAGTCGATTGTTCTAATATTGCTTCTAAAGACTGGAATAAACAACGACTGTTTTAGCTGATATTCTTATTTTTTTGTAACTCATTAAGTAAAAATTAGTTAGTGCAACAAAAAAATTAGTTGAAAAAACGAAAGATGCTCGGATACGGAATTCCGAAAGTTATCGAAGCTAACTAAAAAAATAGTTGAACTCACAAATGTTATGATTAAAGAAGATTAGCTTAATCAACTAATGCCAATAACTTTTCTTAACGAATATGATTCGTAAGCTGAAAATCAACTGATATTATTTGTTGATGAAACAAATTCATTGGCGTAAAGCAACTAATCCTTTTTTCAGTATTGGGATCTTTTGTATTTTGTGGGAATCTTGTTAATGGGAATTTTGTACCTTGGGGTTTTGTCCAGGAAAATTTTGAGTTTGGAGACCTTGCGTTTAAAGAATTTTATTTCGAGAATTTCGCTCTGTTCTCCCTTTTCAATATTTATGGTGAATAGCAGATCCTTGAGAAAAGCGATTTGTTTTTGCAAATTTGGTATCACAGAACAGCTCATAATCACCAATTACTCATTGGTTACGCAACATATTGTTACGTGCCACAAAGTGACACAAGCGACATCTGTTGGAAATGGAAGCAACTTTAGGCTAGTGACATCTTAGTAAACCTTGGGTTCGGATAACGGATTATTCAGGAAAGTTCTAGGATAATTCGTAGAGTATAAATACGGCGCTCTGACAGCTAGAAGGCGGAGTATTATTTCAGACAGCGAAGTGAACGAATTAAACTATTTGGATTGCGATAATTAGAAGTACAGTACTAGCGATAAATAAAGAGCTGATTTGATAATAATTTGTGAATTTGTGAGAGTAAACAGTAAAGTTAAAAAAAGAAAGAACTTTTGTATTATATCTGAAATATTGTGTTTTAAATAACGGACCAAGGCCACGCTCGTAACAATATATATAAATGGGAACACGAGGATAATAGATGATTCGACAGTCTTAATGATAATTCTTACTTAGAAAAGGATGCTAACTTTCTTCTCGGTTTTTTTCTTATAAGTAGGTACATATTAGTCTGATAAGCATCGTGCTTACGTCTGTAAGTCAATCGGCATTTAATGGAGAATAATTAATTTTTTCAGATGAATCAATAACACTAGAATTTGAATTATGTGCTAGAAGTCTTTCAGTAAGAAATGGATGGAGACTTTCTTATAATCCCAAAGCAGCTTTAAGCAAAATGCATTTGATTGTATAGTGTCTCTTACGGCTTGAATGAAGATTAAATCTGATATACATTTCTATGACATGGACATCTGTTCTAAGTTTAGTTTGGTAGGATTCTAGAGACTTGTGTAGGCTATACATAGATTCGAATTTCCAGCATGCCCACCATGTCTGCATATCAGACGAGGAATCTACTTAGAAACATGCAGTCCACTGGTCATTCGGTATTGCTGGTCTTCGATGATGACTTCAACTGGGCATTCAAATCTGACAGTATTGAGAATAGTATCTGAGGGCGGTTACTGTTTTATTGGAGCTCTTACAGAAAATTATATAGTTAACCAAGTTTCATTGTTTTCTGGAGCAATTAGCAATTGACTGTATCTAAGAGCAGTACATTTTTTGATGGAAATCTGTAAAAGAATTAGACTCAAAATCAATTCTAACGCTGAGGTAAGATAAGTGGGGATTTATGTAATTCTGAAGTAACGCAAGTCTTTGCAGTTTTTGTAATTTGTAATTTTGCTTTCGCTGTTATTTCTGTTTTGGTCACCATACTAGATACTTCTGAGCCTAACGATGGTAGTGTAGGTCCAAACTTGAACCTCGTTTCAGCAAAAGTTTCGTGTTGTCTTTCGCTTGTAACACATTGTGCTAACATCCTCTAGAGCATAAACATCATATTCCATTTTTTTTAGAGATATTTTAGGACTTCGCCTATAATCGATGACCTAATAATAAGGCCGATAAAATCTATCTCCCTTCATTCTTTGATATTACCATGCTAACTCCCTATGGAAGCCATTGTTTTAAGCATAACTCTTTTGCTGTTGACAACAATATGAAGGACAAGGTAACGTAAAGAAACTCTTATGCCATTACCTAAAATTAGATATATACTAAAGAATTAGGAGGTGTTCTGAATAGGGCTGGATCAATTATCAAATAGAAAAGGAGGTAATCGAAGCAATATGTTTCGATAACATGACGATATTACAGAACAGACCTCCGATGTTATATAAAAAATGCTAGGAAAACAAAATCGATCACCAAATATGAGAAAATCTAAATCCTGTGAAAAGCGAAATGTTCATACAATTATGATAAAAAACTCGATTGCACACTACTGTCGTCATTAAAATGAATCCCTTCGAGGAAGTATAGCATACTTTTATATTATCAAAAATTAATCTTATTAGATAACACCTTCCAACAAATCTGCAAAGTTCTTATCATCTCTGACACGTTGTGAGAAAAAAAGCTCAAAAAGATTTACTCTCATGAAAAATTCGTAAGAGTAAAGAACAAGCGGCTTAATTCAGACCATGATAAAGGAACCAAGGTGCCACTAAAGTACGAGATCTTCGCACCGAGTGAAATGTCACTTTGTCAGAAACAGAAACCATAAGCTGAGGGCTTTTCATAAATTTACACAGATAATACGAAAGGATGCATGCATGAACATCCTGGAGAAGGAACAGTTGGGTGCTCCTACATATACCTACCTATATACCTATGTTGAGACACTTTGTGAAGTTTCTTTTATAACTATATGTATATTTTTGCTGTTTTAGAGCAGCTTCACACACTCTCATTAAAAGTTTTCAAAAGAGCAGTGCAATGGGAGTTTATCACGTCTTCCAAAAAACACTTTAAAAATTTATCGCAAAGAGGTTTTAAAATGTGTGAAAATTCGTGAAAAAGATGTCAGCTGTAATCGGATCGGTAAATATCCATAGAAGAAATGTTTGAAATATGCTTCAAGGATCAAAGTCATCATGAAATTTCTACCAATTAGTGGAAAGTGGAAAATAAAGGTGATAATAAAATGATTTATTTATATATAAACCCGAAGAGACAAGCCGCTTGCAAGGCACTGAAATTAACTGGAATTAAATCAGAGCTAGGGTGAGACTCTAAAGAAGTGTGCTACATCTAGGTAATATCAAGGAAAAATTAGACAGGTAACTTCCTTAAGTGGATTTCGGACATTAGGAATACGAAGATTAGATGAGATTAGATTTTTAAAGGGTGTGTAGGCGTTATCCTCGTAATCACTGCGACCTGAAAGATATAATGTGAGTCTCCATTGCATTTACTCCTTTTCTAGGTTCAGACTGTTAACAAAGTCTAGAACCATTCTGCGATTGAAGTTCCATACGTAGGTTGGTGAAGGAAAAGCATTTTCGAGGTGGAGTAGACTACGCCTGGCGAATGCTTCGTAGTTGCAGAACAAGTGCTCCAAGGTTTCGTGAGCATCCTAACAGAAACGGCAAGAAGAAGTCTCAGTCAAGTCCAGTTTGTTTAGGTGATAACTTAAGGGGCAATGGCGTGAGAAGAGCTCAGTAATCATTTTGAGCTCTGTTCTTCTAAGGAGTAGGAGTTCTTTTGTTTTTCTTGCCTGAAGAAGTCCTTGTAGGCTTTCCCAATACAAGAATTTTTGTTTAATATCCCAGTCATTTAGGGTAGCTCTGAGGTATCACTTTGAAGTGCCACAAAGTGGCTCTGGTCCGTCGAACTGAGTTTCCGCTCTTATTTTGGCTAGGCCATCAGAAATGTCATTGCCTTTGTGGCCGTCATGTTCAGGTAACCACATGAGGATAACTTTGTATTTCCTTGTTAAGTTTTTAAGGGTTTGTAAATATTCCCAAACTATCCCTCACTTGACAGTGCAGTTCTTTAAGGCCTTGTCTGGACTGTCCGAGAGGATTTTAATGGTTGAGCCATTTAAGGCTGTCTTAATGCAGGTGTTGGCAAATTCTACTATGGCCAATACCTCGGCTTGGTAGGGGTAGAGCCCAGAACCTTTAATATGTGTCATTTGGGGCCATATACAGCCATTTCGACTCCATTGTCCGTTTCTGAACCGTCTGTATACCACGCCATCGATCTTTGTTGGAAGGACAGTTTAGTGGAACGTAATTGCTGTCGGTCTGCCAGAATCACTTGGAATGGTCTTACAAAATCCACCCTGGGTGTGATTATATCAGGTATTGTCGTCATTTGCTCGAAGCATATCTGTTTTAAGATACTTAAGTGACTAACCAGATCCGCTGGCTTTAACTGTTTGTCGTTTTGCACTCTAATAGCACTAGAGATCGCTTCCTTTTTCACCTGCAAATGTAGGGGTGGAAGGTTTAGTAAGAGTTCCATGCTGATGTAGGACAAGTTCTCATGGCACCAGTTATTCCTAGATAGTCAAGCACTTGGGTTTCTTAAAGCAGAGCCTCAGCCGTCTTTTGATTAGTTCTTGGCCACGATGCGATGGCCGCATAGGTAAACATGGGTCTAACAACCGTGGTGTACCTTCAGTGCATCATTTTTGGCTTCAGACTCCATGTTCTGCTAATGGTGTAATGCATGTTAGTTAACTAGCACTCTAGTCTTAACTTTAATTTTCTAATAGTTTGTCTACTCTGACCTCTTAATAAATTTCCTGTAACTAAATGTACTTCAAAAGACTGTAAGTCTTGTGTACTCTACCACAGTGTTTTTAGAGTAAATCGAAAACTGAAAATTATTGGTAAGATTCGAAAAACCTTTCCTCCTCTCGATATGCTCTCCTTCTGTGTTACTAATGCCCATAATAATGATCTCATTGTTCATTGAATATCCACTTAATACCGAATACCAACGAAATTAAATAAAATGCTTAATAAGATGTAAATTCTGTCGATTCTCGATATGAAGATATTGGTTCGTGTAAATTTCTGAAGATTCTCTTGTACGTTCTATTCATTTAGTTTATCCAATGATAGACATCCATAATACTTAAATAAGTGACGCAGTCTCTAAATCCACTTGGGGACAGCATCAAGATGGAACAACTTAGAACATATCAGTTTATCGCTGCTATCAAGATACACAACACTTGATATATCCCTTAAATGCACTAAATAATCCAAAGAAATGATCGTTTAAATGTGTGTTGTGATCGTGTTATGATATATATTAAAAGCACCCTTAAACACAAGTTTCAATCTCCTCTCTTAATGTTGCAGGTACTTGTGAGTATGGTTTTTTGTAATCTGTCTGCCAATAAGGTGGAGCAATTTATAAGCCCTCGAACTGTTCATATTTCCAGTCTCTTATTTATGACCTATTGGGCGTCTCACCCCAATACCAAAATGTGGTTATTGGAGATGATTTTATTCTGAATTCTCTATCACCCTCTGACGAACAATTTCGAAATTTTGCTGGATGTTTTGGACCTACATACAGACAATTTGTCAAAGGTTTAATTTTTCCAACAAATTTCCCTCCCAGGAATATCCGACATGATCATTTTAACATTTTGATTTTCGGCTTAATAGCACAAGCGAATTAGTTCTTGTTTCTATTTTGATTATAAAGCTATTAACCAGGATACTCTATATTTCAGTTGGCAAGCGTAGAGGATCAAGTAGATTTACTCAACTCTACTTTAAGTTATTTGCATGAAACCACGCTCCTTTCATTACTAAAATTATCATAGATTCGCGGTACCCATGGTTTTCTTCTCATATTCGAAATCTAATTTATGCTCGAAATCTGGCATATGGCAAATGGAAACGTTACAGATGTTATTGACTTCTCATAAGGATTATCAGCCACTACGGACAGAATCTTGTCTGCTATCCGCAAAGCTAAAAATCGTTATTATTCGTCCTTACTAAATATCAAACTCAACCAAATCCAATAACATCTAAATAAATGGACTTATCATCTCGAAAGTGAGCTCTTGTGTGATTGATCCTGACTCACTCAATCATGATTTTTTGTTAACTCACGCCAGGGGTACCGCTGTCAATTTGGATAATGATGAAACAGTGAATGTTCCTTTAGATCAAACTAGGCTTAAGGAATTATGGTAAGGGACAACATTGAATCTACTGTTGCTGGTGTAGATGGCCTAAGTCGTTAATTTGTAAAAGTGTGCCCTTACACACATTTGTAATTCTTGCTTCATAGTTTGGAAATCTTCAAAATCTTCAAATCTTCCAGTCCCTGTAAAGTCGCAATGTATGGAGTATCGCCAAATTAGATTTCTACCATATATAGCATTCTCAGATTTATTTAAACCATTAAAAAATGAGTTTAAACTTTAATCAAATAAATTTAAACCTTGAACAAATGTTTTTAAACCCTTAACAAATAAATTTAAACCTTGAACAAATGATTTTAAACCCTTAACGATTGAGTTTTAACTGTTAACAAATAGACTTAAACCTTTACCAAATATATTTAAACTCTTAACAAATTTATCTTCAAAATATTTTATTTCAACTTAAGTAAGCATTTCATACAATTTTTTTTTCTCTTTTTTGGGTGCATATATAATCTGCAATACTTCTGACTTTTCAGTGCAACGGTTGACCATCCACTGCCTTTGGAATAAGTAAAACGAAATCCATTATATAGTTGGAACAGTCATTAGGTGTGATTTGTTGCAGGTTATCTTCGATCACTGAAAGAAGATTATGTCCACTATCCTGTCACCTAAAACTAAACGTGCGTGTGCCTTCATTTTAGAAAAACATTTTTCGATAGGGCTTAGCATAGGCGAGTAAGGAGATAAAACTTTTAGTGTCAAATTCGTCTGAGATAACACATCATGAACTTGTTGTATTTTGTGTATTTTTACATTATCCATTATTAAAAATGCGTCACTAAGCGATGGATTTGTTTCCAATTTTTCAACAAGGTCGTGTAGAAAGAGAGAAAACCTATCGGTCAATTCCTTGGTTACTTATCGCGGCAATATGGACGTCGTTTCTGCCACGTTCTGCTGGAATTATAACTCGGGCTAGAGATCTTCTAAGATGAAGATTAAAACCACGAATGTAAAACTAAAATGTTTGTCTTTTTACTCTATTCGCCTATGTTAAACCCTATCGAAAACACATACCGTCTTTTCCAATTTACGATGCAATTTCTCTCCAAAAGACACTTTACACTAACTCTGAAACAAAATTTCGTTCACTCATTTTTAATATTTTAAACTAACCCGACTTAATTTGTTTGCAAATTAAATATCAACTGATGTCAGTGGTTTCGTTCTGCACGGACTATTTTTATCATTGAGGAATTGACTGTATTAGCCTTCTTAAATTTTTCAAATTTTTCCCTATCGAAACTTCAAAAGATATTTTAAATTTTCATCTCAGGCAGTAGATCTGATTTTCACCAACAGACATTCATCAGATCAAGTATGAGTCCACCTTAGAATATTCCCAAGAATGTCAAAAGAATTTTATGGGAATGTCACGGGGCAAAAATTACGCCTGTCCGAGGAAAGTATGCCGTTATTATTCTAAACAATTTCTTCAGAAATCATTAGAATAATGTTTTTGGAAATTAAGCGGATACCTTCCAAGGCTACTCTACGGAAGTTTATTCGGATATCCTGAAGAATTTTTCAGCAGAAATTAAAAGAACATGTCTTTGGAGATTAAGCGGATACCTTTTATTGATACTCTACGGAAGTTTGCTCAGATATGCTCTAGAATTATTCACTGAATGACTTCAGAAATTATAAAAACAATATCTTTGGAAATTTCGCATTTTCATTAAATATCTCCATACTACAATAAATAAAAAACATTTTAAATTTATTTTTGTTAACAAAAATAAAATTTATTTGTCAGCATTTCATTAAAAACAACAAAACAATTCAATTAAAAAAAACAAAAAGCTTAAAATTATTCGCAAATGGGTGTTTTTCCTCCAGTTTCTCTGTAAACGAAATCGTTATTAATTTCTATTAACGTGAATTGCAGGAGTATGGCTTTTCGCAAACCATGAAGCCAATTCTTTCTGTAAAGTCACCATTGTTGGTCGGTGAGGAATCGAAAAAATTCTCGTTTCCTTCTGGCTTCGTACAGGACTATGGGTCGACTATAACAAAAAATTAATGGAAATAAAACTCCTACTTTTATCAATTTATAATCATACTTTCAGTAATATCCACGTAGAAGAACGTTTTATTTATCTATATTTGAAAAACGTATTCACAATTTCCAATTCACATTATCATAATGGTAGCGACTCATAGTGAGAGTTATTCAAAATATTTGATGGTTTGTATCGAAGCCCCCAGAAGATTGAAGACAAGAAAATGATACTAAATTGATCTGATTTCACTTCCACAATCACACCATTAAGTCTTCTACAGCAAAACCCTAAACTCTTTTTCCAAGATACAATAAAATATTCAAATTTGATTGGATAAAGCCTGGATATAATGCAAATTCATTCTGAGGAATATCGATAGCATGTCCAGATTTTTCAGTTCCACACTTTGTCCAACAAATAAAATGGAAAAAATAAAACGAACGACAAATTTACCAAAAATTTTGAACAAAGTGAAGATTTGAATTTCTACTTTTTGTGGAGTATGTCCATACTTTCGTTTCGCAATATGTTATCATATACGGAATTCTAATATTTCTATGGAAATTCCCTAAATTTTCCAAGCAACGGACAAAATGGTAAAACTTCGGATATAGTAAAGACATCGTTTTTTGTTAAAATTATTTGGATAAATATTGGAATTACGTCCAATATTTTTGTATTGTCGTTTAGAAGTGAGAGGACATCGGAACTGTGGTTACTGCATAGGGCAACTAATTGAGTTCCAGATCACAGTCAGTTTATATGAGCGGAACCTACTACAACTACTTTCTAGTTGTGTGCCTCAAAGATCAATCCTTGGACCCTTATTATTCTCCATGTTTATTAATGACAAATTTCTTCGAGCTAAGTTTTTTGATTTACACCACTATGCACAGCAGATGATGTACAACTTCACATCTCCAATTTGTCTTATTATCTCCAATTGGTCTTATTGTCGATGACATTATTTCGTGTTAATGAAGATCTTGAATCAATTCATCTGTGATCTATATCGAATAAATTGCAATTTAACTACTCAATTAAATCTAAAAGCATGATTATATATCGGTCATACCTAATTAGACACAGGTCCTTGGTGTTATGTTTAACAGCACTTCTAATTGGGATGACCACATTAAGTCTGTTATCAGAAAAGTTTATGATGGACTTGGAACATTATGAACCTCTAGCTATTTTTCACTAATATCAACGATATTACTACTTGCTCGTGCTCTACTAGTACCTGTAATAACCTATGGCTGTAAACTAGACTAAAATAATACAAACTTAACATTTCCTTCAACGTTATAATCATGTATTTATATGGTCAGAATCGGACATGAATACCCGGGCGCCTAGGTGGTTAACAGAAACAGACCCCCATTTGAAAATAATTTAATTAAACAAAAATGTTACCATTATTTTTCATTTAGGGGAGCATGGGGCATAATGACGAACGGTATTTCTTAAGATTTTCCTTAAATCCTTGAATCGATGTCTGAAAACTTTAAATAGTTATACCAATACCAACTAGGGTCAATCAGGGACAAAATGTGATATAGATAATTACCGTCTGGCAACCTTATGACGTGCGCTATTGACTTAGACAGTTTACACATCGAAAAACGAAAACGAAAACACTAAACCGAAAAACACAAATATTGTCCTAAACTAACACATATTTGCCGCAATAGATGTAATAAAATTTTGGATATTTATTCTAATTACAGTTTCAATAAAAAAATATCCATATTTAAAGCTTAACTTCAATTAAAACACATTTTTATGGTAATTCGTACGAGAAACAAATTTTCGTTCCGAACTGTAAAGTATACTTTCGTTCCACACACGAACGAATACTCTTTTCGGTCGTACATAACCTCATTTCCGGTTATTTACATTTGATATAAACCCAACCTAACTTTTATACGTTCGTTTTTGATATGTAAGCATAAACGAATTTTCGGTGTGGAACCGTTTATTCGTTCGATTTCATTTTTCGATGTGTAAGCCGCCTTAGGTTGATTGATGACCAGTCCGGCACTATGCCTTACATATGGGGCATAATGACGAAGGGCTCGTAGCATAATAACAAATTATATTTAATACATGAAATAATTTTTTTTTATTATTTATTTATTATGAATTAATGACTATAATGTCAGCCTTGCAGGAAACTGATTTTTACAATAAAATTATACATTCTAAAATAAGGAACACCTCGAGTTTCGAATTCGTAAAATGCAAACTGAAAACATCTGATATTTTACCTGTAAAACAATTCCTATGGATTTCGGGAGTTTTAAGATAAATAGGTTGACATTCCAAAATTTCTTTTGTATTCATAGAACTAAAAAAAATTGTTTTTACAAAATGTCGATTTCTCTGTTTTTGAGCAACTAACGTCCGCGAAATCTACAGTTTGCGAAATGCTAAACACACTGTTGGCGTCGGTATCCTTGACAAAGAATTTTCTTCTGATGAATAATTATGTCATTTGAATCCGCTCTTCGTTCAGTTACGAAATGATGATGATTATACCCCATAAAAATTTTATTAATCATTATGCCCCGTAAAAAGTTAGTCATTATGCCCCGCAAAATAGTCGTCATTATGCCCTACCACACATTAGTCTTTTTCCGACATGTTATGCAAAATTTATCAAAAACTAATATGAAATCTGTCATTATCCTCAAAAACTGCATACGTAATCTAAAGTAGCAAACATGTTGACCATATGTTGTTAATACTTAACCCTTCATTCTGAGTATGATAGCGCGGGTTTTGTATAAAGCTGATTACAGGTAATATTCATTCTTCACTATGACCCGTTCGTCATTATGCCCTGGGCTCTTACTTAACGTAAATCGACCTCAGAAAATAAGCAAGCAGACTTAGAAATATCACAAATGAGTACGAAATTATACTCAAAGAATGTTTGTTACGTGTAAGAATACGCTTAGATTGCCATCCGACGACCTTTCTTCTCTGCAAATGAACTGATTACCTCACTGTAGCCCACAGACTGCAATATTTGTGACTCTATGTATAGAACATATAGTTCTATTTGAGCGTGATCTCCTCTGTGGTGGATCTCAAATAGTTTTTCACTCATTTTAGTGCTGAAAACAAACATTGTGTCGAGCAATTTGACCCTGGTGTACACAACAACATCCAGAGGGCTATTTCCATATTTGGATAAATGTCCAAAAACCGTTTTCCCAGGATATATTCGTAATAGCTCCAGGGCCGATATTGTTTTCATTTTTTCCTCACGTAGCATCAGTGGACGACAAAGTCCAGTTTAAGTCTCCTAGATAGAAAGCTTTCAAGTTCCGTGTGCCCTCGCCGATATCTTAAATTTGCAAGCCATTTAGCTTCATGAGAAAGTCAAACTTTTTACTCAACCTCTCGTAAGCAGAATCACATCATTGTAGTTCTGCAATCAACCTGTCGATGATGACATTGAAGCCGGTAACTCTGAATCCGTCCATGCCGGATAGTGCGACTTTCAGCCCGTTCCCTTTATTTCATCGTTTCCTTTTACCTTACCAATTGAGAATTTGTCGCCCGTTGTTGGTACATACGCGCTTGTATGGAGGAATAATAAAGTGAATTAAAATTTTTTTTTGTACTGTCCGGTGTCGTATGTCCACCATATATACAATTTCGTCCCCTGGTAGGACCTACAAGGTTGAGCCCCTAGGCAACTGCTTGACTTACCTACACTGTAAAAAGGCACAAATTGTTCCCACAGAGTTTAGGAAAAAAATCACTATAAATGTAGGCAACGTTTCCTAAAATGTAAGGAATATTGCCTAAAATGTAGGGAATATTTCCTTCATTTTAGGGAATAGTCCCTACATTTTTTGGCATATTTCCTACACTTTAGGCAATATTCCTTACATTTCCAGGAATTTTTTCCCTAAACTTTGTGGCAACAATTTGTGCCTTTTTACAGAGTAGGCAGAAGTTCGCATTGTATATAGTCCACGCAGAAACGATCATGTATAAAAATAAATGCTTAGTCTTGGGGTGTGATTTACTTACCCATTCGAGCTTTCATGCGGTAGCTCTTTTGGCAACAATTATTAAATACACTGTAAAAATAAATCGGATTATTCCCTAAATTTGAGAGACATTTTATTCCCAAAAATAAATATAATTTTCTCTGCTATAAAGGGAAAATCAGTTTAATTTCCCCAAAATCAATGGAAATCCAATGAATTTAGGTATTTGGCACCAGAAAATCTTAAAGTACGAAAATTCCCAAAATGTTAAGCTGTCTCTGATATAAGGAAGAGAACATGCAATAAATTAGGTATTATGCTACATTTTTTATGGAACACTTACAAATATATTTCCGTTTATATAATTCACACATTGTTTTTGAAAACAAGTCATATATTGGAGAACAGAAGATTTTCAAGAACTTTTATTTTTAACGATTCTAAATTAAATCATAAATACAAGAAGAAGAAACAACCGCTTCGTCCGGGGTTTGAAACCGGGACCTTCCGCTTGCCGAGCGACTGCTCTTACCACTGAGCTAACGAAACATGATTTTCCCTTTTACATTTCTTTAATTTGTACCTAGTGTTGCAGGTAATCAAAAAAAATCCCTTCTGGCGACAGAGGTAATAAATGAGGGTAAATTGTCTTCCAATATTCACTTATTCAGTATCGGCATCTCAAAATGTTCATTGAAATATTCTTAGAACTAATTGTGAGTGCAGCGTAAATGATTTCGTATAGGTTTATGGCCGACAATTTAGGGCTAGAATAAGTGTGGTGTTTGTTGTGAGAAGATGAGATGTGTGGATCCCAAGAGAAGAAATTTTCGAGTCGCAAGTTCAAATTACCTTCAGGCGTGAATAGTGGTTGAGCTTAGCGAATTTGTTCTATAACGCAAACAATTTGAATCAAGTAAATTTCATGGAGTGCTATAGTAGCCTACTAAGCCACGTTTGCTTTCAGCTGACAGTAACAAGTAACGATGAAAGCGCACAAGGAATCGAACATACACTTGTTAGAATCGGCCAAAGATCGATGAACTTGCCGTATCGATCTGCACTCGTAATATTTTATAGTAATTTTTATTCTGGAGCGCTTCTTTCTGGTATAACTATCAAAGCGGCTTTCGGAAGTATTTCAGAGAGATGACGCCTATGTTCGACATGACTAAGATCCAACATGCATGAATTTTGAATTCATAAGATTTCCATTATATTATAACAAACAACAAGGCAGCTAGCATCTCCATTAAAAAAAAATAACATAATCTCATTAAATCCACATATAGCTTTAAAAACAATAGTACATAACCTACAAAGTATTCTGTTTTTGTTAAAATTATTGTAAACAAATGCAACATGAAAACTATCATCACAAGTTTGTTCACCATTTTCACGCTCATCTCAATTATTAAGAGCTACAGGAAAAAGGACATCTCTCCATATGAATCACAATCCGGTTCACCCTTTTTTTTTCTTTTTAGGTCACCCGCATGCATCTCTTGTTCAGGCTCTAGGCTAATTGGTAAAAGGATTCTCATGTATCCGTATAGAAATGTACAACTAGCATAGGTCTTCTTCTGTTTAATATGTCATGTGTATTAAACATGTGCTCATATTTCAGTCAACTGCAACCTTTTGCTCTGCTCCATCTTTTCCTGCTGTTTACCCTCAATAGTAGCAAACAAGCAAGCAAACAAGAAAGCAAAGCAACTCAACTTAAATTTGCACCAGATCCTCCGAATGGGTCGGCCGAGGAGCATAATATTTTTGCATCTTTGTGTTGCTGCAGAAATCCTTGCCTGAAATATTTAGAGAACAAAAGGACATTAGCATCACATTCCCGATTGTTCTCATGCCTTCTGCGTGAAAATTGTCTGCATGACTTGAATATTCTCCAGCTATTCCTTCCCGTTCCTTCTACAAATAAATAATTCTTGGTACCCGTTAGCTGAAAGACTGGATAGCTGACATTGCAGCTTGTACCGCTGCTGTCGTCTAATCGTAAAAAACACACCAGTCGTTGTCACATACCCATTTCGGTCTGGTTATGTCCGTCTTATTATTTCACTATTTCTGCACCAACCCGGCAATTTCTTTATCCTTTTTTTGTTTCTTTTCTTTTTTAATAAAATCCTTATGTGAGGCTTTTATTCTTCAATCCGGACTGGTGGATACATCTCCTCCTTCGGTTGTATAGGGATGGTGGCACAATAATGCAAAAGACGAAGAGAATATTGTCGCACGCCACATGTTTGGGGTATTTGTTTCACACTATGCAGATGCAGCCCATCCGCCCCCCCCCCCCTTGCCATTTCCATCTCCCACACTTATTTGCCCAATATAGCTTCTAGGGTTTTGACGCCAAAGGCTGAAGGGACTCCAATGTGCACCGGAAATGCCGACATAATTTTGTACTCGGTTATACTGATGGCTTTGAACTGGTGGATAGCGTTGGGACACGACTCTATGAAAATATGCAACATCCCAGGATTCCTTTGAAGCCTTTCAAATACCCTCTGGCTTAGCTTTGCTGATTTCAAGGCAATTTGTGACTTGTGAGTCGAGGAAATTCAATAAAGTTCAAAGGATGGAAAATGGCGCAATTCTAAGGAAGCTCATCATCTGCCCTCTGAAAGCTTTACTGCCTCCAACCAAACTGTGTGTGTATGTAAACATTTGACGCGCGCTTTGTTTCGAAGAAAATATGTATAGAAAGCTATAACCGCCCAATACTTAGGCTAGACTCCTTCGCCCTGGCGTGGCATCCGGGTCGCACCAACGCACCTCGCCGGCTTTGGGTGTGTCGCCTTTGAAAAACTCTTTTTCTACTTATTTCGATAGATGTATAGGTGCGAAACATTTAGTATAATCGATAATTTCTTCTCTCATCGTAGGCTTTTTATCAAAGTTAAATTCGTCATTCAGCACGTACACATGGCCCTGAAACAGGAGGTTATGACAGCGAGAAACAATACAGGCCTGAGCTATTTATCATTCCTGCTGCTGTGTGCTGAACGTGGATTATTAAAAATCTTTTGGTCCTGGTTTTCCTTTTGTCTTTTATACCTCCTTGCTCCATTGGAGAAGATGGAAAACTTAGCTTACTGCTGCTAATGTCACTCGTCGATGGTGTACTCTATGCCACCACTTTTATATACTTCCCGTTTTTCCAGGCACGTCCAAGGAACATTAATAAGGATCGACGTCTCCAGCATAACTCCCAGTATTCTGGCAGTTCTTTATAATAAGACAAATGTTCCCGGTGATAGCATCTCAGATAGTAGATAGGTACCTACCTATGTACACACGATATGTATAGGCATAGCGTAACGACCATGTGAAAGAATCGCTTCAATTTTCGTAATGGGAATTTTTACTGATTTATGTATACATACGCGGGGCATATTAGGGTGCTATAAAAGAAGAAGAAGAAGGGTCTTAATGCGATCTGCCAACTGTATCGGAGTGAGTGCTTATCTCTTTACCATAGAAACGCACATATGCTCAACAGTGTTGTAGTTAGTGGAAAAGATCTGATTTAAAGGATAATTGCTCCAAATTTATTGCAGGTATTTTTTTTTCATCATCATTTAACGGAGAGCGAAAACTATTCACCCTAGTGCCTCCTTTGTGGTCCCTGAAGTATGAGGAAATTTTGGGACTCCTACTCTCAGAATAACAAGAATATTGTTGGAAAATTCGAGAAGCTTTTTGATGATTCGAAGATGTTTGAGAAAAAGATTAAACGGCCAGATAAAATCTTAGGTATTACGGAATAATACTTTGTTCTAAGGTAGCACGATCTTATCGATATATGTACCTCAAGACAGAGGATGTGGTCATCGGTACTATAATGTGGTCGTAAATATGACCAAAAAGGGATGACAGTAAGGTAAGACTTGAAGAGTAAAAATTAAAATGGACAACAAACTAATCCTGCTTTGGAGCCGACAATCCATGTACTGATTCCTACCAAACAGATACTTTTGGTGGGAACTGCGAAAATAGGCAGATAGGCGCCTGGAACCCATCATTGGGCACCTCTGCTGACGCCCCAACTAATAGGTCTTGGCAGACAATCACTCAGGGCCCAAATCATGTAACTCAAATTTGAACCAAATTTATCGCTGGAATTTCATTCTTAGATCATGTAACTCAATATGTTGTTTTGTAGTTTTCTCACGTTTTTGCGAAATATGTAAGTTCACAACCTGTTAAATCTTTCATTATGTCAAATATTCAATGGTGTAAAGAATGGTGCTATGAATAAAAATTGGGCGGTATTGAGGGTCATATATAATGCAGTTGCAGGGCTCAGAAAACAAATCAGAGCCAGATAAGGCTTCTAGTGGAATTCCTGGAAAAGAAACTGATTTGCATAGCTTAACAGTAATGAACCACCTGAAAACCCTGTAAAGGCGTGGTTTATACGCTTATATGGAAGCATAACTTGATAATGTTTAGTGTATGATTTTCAGGAATGTACAGACTACAAGTACAAGAAATAAAGACTGACAAAAAATAAAAAGGAATATCTGTAAGACTAGCACTGATCCAAATTCCAATTTCTAGTTTGAAAGAAAGAGCTGCTTCCGTAGAAGCACAAGTTGCTGGAGTGCCAAATACTGATATTGGGTATCCTTCAGAACTAGTCAAAAACATAGACCTCATATTATAACTCGGTCAACCTCGCCACAATACAAAGCTGATCATTTGCTACGACTTTTTAGTCTGGTGGACGACACTGACGAGGAAATGTACCTTGAATGTGCTATCAAAAATCCAGAGGGGCGCTTGCTTGGGAATAACTGGGTCTATGACATTCCAGGGAACGACACATTGTGGAAGTTGATGATGGTAATAGGTCTTCAAGTCGGGAACATTACAAAATCCAGAAGTACTAAATCCAAAAGTGACAAAATCCAGAAAAATTAAAAAAATCCGGAAATGAGAAAATTCAGAAGTGACAAAATCCAGAAGTGACAAAATGCAGAAACGCCAAAATCCAGAAGTGACAAAAATCAGAAACGACAAAATGCATAAATGTCAAAATCTCGAAATTGTAAAAATAATTTTAATTAAAATTTTGTTTAAAACATTTTAGAAATAGAATGCACATTGCTTTCCTATTCTCATTTTTACATTTCGTCGTTAGTCTGTATTATTAATGTAGTTGGGAGTTTTGTGATGACATCTTCATCTCATGGAAGCCTAGCATCTCTATGAATGAAACAAGGTAGCCCAACAGTGCCTGCGCAGTGGGTCACGGTTTGTGAACGCGGCGGTCAAGAAACATTATACGAAATTTTGAAGTGTTGATCGCGACTTTGAGATGAATAAAAAAGTTTAAATTTAGGAAATTACTTATACCTACATAGAAAAATTTTTGTTTTGAGGTATTATCCTGCTCTGGAATGTATGAATTAGCGTTTATGTCGTAATTGTATATCTAGGTCTGTGCCTAGTTCTCATTTATTAATAAGTGTGTAAATAAATGAATGTATGTTTAAGTATTAGTGTGGGATGAAAAATGAAAAAAAAATATTTCATTTGTTTGTTTTTAACGTAAACGAAAAGCTTTCAAGCACATGAAGAATTCGCGCGCGAATTAGATAAATCGTTCGGGTTCCAAAAATAAAATAAAATACCTTTATTTAATACTTTTAACACTTTTGTAACCGTGGTCAGCTTTTGCTAAACCTTTTTCCGTCAAAACTTAAGGTAGACTGACTTAATTATTCGTTCGTAATAATTATCTACATTTACATATTTGTCATGTACAAAATGAAATCTGATCGCTAAGAACGGCGAGGCAAGATAAATTCGTAAGAAATATTTTGGGCAAAGCTGTAATTAGATCGCAGTTATAATGTGGGAAATTAAATGATTTAAGTTTGAAATTAATTCAGTGTGGGAAAGTGGAATGCTTTAAACTTGTTCTGCTTTTGCTGATTCTACATATTTCTTAAGAATTTCTTGGAAATTAGTCTCTTCTATTTTGTTAGAATCAGACCATAATCTAACTCGCGCGAATATTTTTTTTGAATTTTTTTCTGGATTTCTTCTGAATTTTGTCACTTCTGGGTTTTGTCAATTCTGAATTTTGTCTCTTATGGATTTTGTCTTTCTGGATTTCATCACTCGTCTTTCTGGATTTCCCCTTCAAGTCCACTTGCGGTATTCTAGGTCCACCAGTTCTTGGTAACTGGGGAACTCGCTGCAATGAGTACAACCTTACAGGATTCGTCTCTTGTAGGCTGGGGTATCTTATCTCTACGTGGGCTGCCCAAAGTACCTAGAACCTGTATTGGAGATAGATATAGAAAGAGTGAAAGCCAGCCGACACCCTGTCGTTGGTAGTTTTGGCAGATGAATCGTCTATGTGCTCAGAGAGAGCAGACTGACTACGAAGCGTCTGTCCCTGGGCAATCCTAGTGTGGCCTGACGTAGGTCACTCCTTGAGATGGGACCCCTTCCCAGTCAGTTCTGGAAGAAGAAACGTCTTAACAGTTTGTCCGTGGAAATGGGTGTGCCCTGGCTACTGGAATTCGTCTTCTGTCGAAGTAATTCGTTATTTGGCCGAATTAAAAGCAAAGATTCCAGATTCTTAAAGATTATATACTGATGCGTTTATGCGAAATTTATACGGTGTAATCCAACTTAAGTCAGAAGAGATTATATGCTTGATCTGACGTTCTAAATTCAAATAACTCACAATCTAACATTGGTGACTTATCAACTAAAAAAGCATACTATCAAAATTTGGTTCAAATACTCTTACGCCACGGAATTCGGCTGTCTACTAAGTTCAATACAGCGGCAGATATACATCAAGTGAGCGCATGTCCGTAATAAAAGGACTCTTTCCTAGCCGTCATATTAGAGATGACATCTGCATTCTATATAAAAGTATTAAAGTATATTGCCATGCAAGATCAATAAGTGTACCAAATTTTAGGTTAATGGCTTCTCAACGGGAAGTGGGTCAAATTAGCATTCAAAATTTTGAATGACGAGGTCACATGGTAGCTTCGAAGCTTCAAGTTTATTCCGTTCGAAGGTCGAAGCTTAGAAAATCAAAGCTTCGTTCGTCAAATATTTATAAAAAAATCTTTCAGCATAATAACTGCAGCAAAAAAAAATTATCTCTCTCTATTCTATTTGTGTGTGTTGAAATCAATAGTGGATATAAAAAATGTGTGTTAATGGCGATATACTGTCCGCCCAATCTTTTCACTGTAGATAATTGCAAAGAATTTGAAGAAACTGTTTCGAATTGAAACAGGAAATACCGAAAGATTCTCATAGGTGGAGATTTTAATGTAAAACAACTTACTACATCTCTCACGATCTCTAGACCTAAGCATAATTAATGAGCTTCCGACTTATTTCCGGACTTGTAATCCGTCCTTACTTGATATCTTTTCATCTTCAAGTGAAATTACTATTCTATTTCAAAATCCATTAAGCCCACAGAGCTTCTTAGACCACGATATTCTTTTTCTTAGCTTTGACCTAGTCATGAGATCTTTAGATATACGCAACGTATTAACGCTGCAGCTCTGGTTGAAGAGTGTATGACGTTAAGCTGGCAGCAGATATTTCTTTCTGGTTTAGCTGATGTAGAAGTAACTTTTTGAATTCTTGTATATCCTATTTGAATGACAAATATGCTCCCATACCTGAGCGACTTATTAAGCCAATTGGGTGCCCGTGGATTTCGCCAGATATTTTGCCGTTGATTTCTGAGCGCGAGTATCTCCATCGTCAGTATAGACATCGCAAAACTGTTGAATGTCGTAACGAGTACAAACTGGCAAGAAACAGGGTTACATCTAAGTTGCGTGCATTAAAAAGACGATATCTGGGTACTTTACCTGATACTAATCTTTCTGCATGTAAACTATGGCGCAATCTGAGAAGGATCGGGATATGTGGGAAGCATGAGTTGAAACCAGACTTTGATCCAGATTAGCTGAATCGATCTTTCGTTTTTGACTCTCCAGTAACACCCATACATATCCAGTAAGCTCGTTAAATACTCCTGATAATATGATGTGTAGTAGTTTATACGAAGGCTTTAGTATCCGTTCTTTAAATGATCTTGAAGTGCACTTGGCAATTAAATCAATTAAATCGAACTCAACTGGCTCTGATAATGTATCTCCTAGATTTTTAAAAATAATTTTCCTTATATCAAGCCCTATGTAGTTCACATTTTCAACACTTGTTTAACTACTTCAACTTTCCCTGAGGCTTGGAAAAATGCTTTAGTAATCGCAATGCCTAAGAAGATATCTCCTGACGTTCCTGAGGACTTTCGTTCGACCTATCAGTGTACTGTGCTATTTGTTCAAAGTCCTAGAGAAAATAATGTCTACATAGATGATGGCATATTTGGAAGATTAAAAACTCATTACTGACATGCAGTCTGCTTTTGGAGCGTATCGTAGCTGTGGAATGGCTTTACTGAAGATAACTACGGATATACGTGACTCGTTTGATAAGAATAATTTTATTTTTCAATTGTGGCATTACTTGATTTCTCCCTGCAAAGCATTTGATAGTATACATCACATGCGCTTTTGCTTCGTAAGCTGTCTTCACAATTTAGATTCTCCTAGTCTGCAGTTCAACTAATATCAAATTTTCTTACTAATCGCTCACAAGGAGTTAAAGTTAAAGATATTATATCCAGCAAATTACCTGTCAAATTTGAAGTCCCTCAAGGATCGATACTGGGTCCCCTTCTATTTAGTTTGTTCATAAACGATCTACGTAATCATATTAGAGTATCTAAAATACACATGCAGATGATGTCCAATTGTATGTGAGTAGTCCATTGGAATCACTGCAAGATTATGCATATCAACTCAATTCCGATTTAAGCAGGATTTTTGAGTGGTCAGTATCTGTAGGACTCAAACTAAATGCGAAAAAATCTAATTGCATTTTAATATCCAGAGGTACAGTAGACACTTCTGAATTACCAGCGATAATATTAAATGACATCATTTTACCATACCAGCAAAAGGTTAAATATTAAGGTGTTTATCTTAACTCCAAACTGAGCTACTGTGATCATGTTGCAAATATTATTGGTAAAGTTTATAGAGACCTCCGACAGCTTCGAATATCGGCTAATTTGGTATCTTCAGAGCTACGTATGAAACTTGTCAAGGCATTATAAGTTCCGCACTCTACCTATGATAGCCTTATATTCTCTTCCTTGGATTGTATATGTATGAATAGACTGAATGTTGCTTTCAATGATTTCACCAGGCTTATATTTGGCTTAAGGAGGTTTGACCATATGTCTTCATATCGTGATTCTCTCTTGGGATGTTCGATTCATTCCTATTTGATCCAAAAAGCATTAACATTGTTACATAAAATAATATGCTGTTACTTGTACGAAAAGTTAAAATTCCTTAGCTCGCCTCGCCTCAGGAAGATATTGTTGCCGCGCACTAATACTCCAATAGGACTTTGTTCTTTCTTTGCCCCCATTGTCCGCACATGGAATAACTTACCTTGTGAGATTCAGAGGTTTGGGCACTAATGCGATATTCAAGAAGACAATTTTTCCCTACAGTCATAATTATACAGAGCAACTTGAGACAGCTGACAACATTGTAAGAGATAACTACTTAGATGATAAATATTTTAGAGTAGATATCGATATATATATAAAAAATATTTTTTTGAAAAGCCCTAGATATTATAAAATAGAAGAAACTGCAATCACACACAAGGTCACATTTACTTGGCTAAGGGCACACATATGCGCCATCGGGAGTTTTTTTACAAATTTCAAACAAACGCACCTACTAGCGAAACTCGACGAACTCCTTTAATACCAGACTAAATAATACCCCGTGACTAAACTATCAGGGCGACGGTGGACAAATTGGTGCACAATGCCATGACGTCGTCACACCGATTCACAGCTAGTCTCCGATCTGACACATAACTGCACGATATCCTGCACTTGTTTCTTTATTCTTTATTATTCTTTATTTATTCTTTATTCTTTATTTTCTTTATTCTTTATTTTCTTTATTCTTTATTTCTTTATTCTTTATCTTTACTTCTTTATTCTTTATTCTTTATTTATTCTTTATTTCTTTATTATTCTTTATTTATTCTTTATTCTTTATTCTTTATTTACTTTATTCTTTATCTTTAAAAATAAAGAATAAAGAATAAAGAAAGAATAACGAAATAAAGAATAAAGAAATAAAGAATAAAGAAGTAAAGAATAAAGAATAAATAAAGAATAAATAAAGAATAAAGAATAAAGAATAAATAAAGAATAAAGAAACAATTGCAGGATATCGTGCAGCTATGTATCATATCGGAGACTAGCTGCGAATGGGTGTGACGTACCATAAAACAGCCGTTCTTTACGTATAAAATCGTAAAGCAATTTCCGAGCATAGAATGGAACCTGTAGTGTTGGCACTGGACTCCGCTCTAAAAAAACAAACAGTAGAAAATCGCTGTAGATTAACTCCACTCATAGAGATCATACTTTTTTGCGGTCGTCAGGGTTTGTCTTTAAGAGGACATAGAGACTCTGGTACTTTAACGTTTGATAATCCAGAGGAAAATTATGGAAATTTTCGGGCGCTTTTCCGTCTTAGAGTCCATTGTGGAGATGAAATACTTAAAAATCATCTAGAGGTCTCAGGGACAAATGCAACTTATTTGAGTCCAAGAATTCAAAACGAAATTATAAGTGCATCTAACATAATAGTTGCTCGATCAATTGTTGCCAAAATAAATAGTGCGAAATCATTTTCGATTTTGGCTAACGAGACTAGTGGTATAGCTGGTATTGAACAATTTTCATTATGCTTTTGATATGTCGATGCCGATTCGTATAACATCAGAGAAGAATTTTTACAGGTTGTACCTGTTACTGATATAACTTGTAAGGGTCTTGCAAATGTTTTAATGCAAACTACGCGTAATCTGGAAATAGATTCAAAATTCATGATTGGACAGCGTTATGATTGAGCCTCAGCAATGAGTGGACGATTTCATGGGGCACATAAATATGTAACCGATGAAAACAAGCTAGCTGTGCATTTCATAGTTTAAACCTCACTATTTCTGATGCTTGTGAAATGTCATTTATACGAAATTGTATAGCATCACTCGGAAGTGTATACAATTTCTTTAACACCCCAAAGCGCCAAGCTGTGCTAAAAAATTATATAGATGAAATGGCACCTGAATCAACAGCAACGCGACTAAAACAAATATGTCCCACACAATGGATTCAACGGCACGAGTCTGTTCCAGTATTTCTGCAGCTTCAAAATGCTGCATTTTATGCGATGGAAATTATTTCTGATTAGGATGACAAAACAACTTCTTCTGCTGCAATTCAGCTTCTATCTGTTATTAGGAGTACAGAATTTAAAGTATCCCTTCATGTTCTTGCCAAGGTTTTTGCTATAACCCTGCCGCTAAGTCGGTTACTACAAACAATTAATCTGGATCTGCAATCGGATTGGCACAAAATGTTGAAGAGGATTAAATAGACGTGAAACAGAAAAGGAATTTAATAACATATTCAGTGACATCAAGAAAATATGTGACGAGCTTAATGTAGAAATACGAATTCCTCGTTTAACCGGAAGACAAGCTCATCGCTGCAACATTGCAATTGAACATCCTGAAGATTACTATCGTATTGCCATCTTCATACCTTTTCTAGATTCTACAAAGATGCAAGTTCACGATCGGTTTCTGAAACATAAAAATGTATTGCAAAGTTTTATGGGTCTTTTGCCAAATGAACAAAACTTTTCATCAGAGCACGAAAACTCTGCAAAAATCCTCTTAGAAAAATATGAAAGTATTACGAACTGTAGCATAGTTGAGGGCATTGGTGAACAAAAGCTGTGGTGACGCCATGTTTTGAATTCTTCGAATACACCAAAAAATGCTCATAATGCATTTTTAGGATGCGACGAATCAATTTTCCCAACTGTTCGAAAATTACTTCAAATATTTGCTAAACTACCGGTTACAATATCAAGCAATGAACGATCTTTTTCAACATTGAGACGACTTAAATCGTATTTACGCAACACAACGAGTGAAGATATGCTAAATGGATTAGAGTTACTGAATATTCATCGTAATGTCGCGGTTTCTGCAGATGCAGTTCTAGATGAACTAGTAAAAAGTTCACGTAAATTAGAAATTCGCTTGTAGTAGGTAATTATGAAAAGAAAAAAAACTTTGAACATCATTCTTAACATATCGCTTTTTAATTTTTTTAGAAAATAGTCCTTTTGCTGAATCTGCCTTTTATACTACATATTTTATAAGAAAAAAATATATAATTTTTAATATATGTATTAATTTTTCTTATACATACATCATATGTATAATTTCTTATTAATTTTTAATATATTCATATTTCCTACATAACTTTTATTAATTTTTCTTAATAAAATCTTATTTAGGTTTCTTTATAATTTTCAATAAAAAAGTTGAAATATACCTATAAGCAATTGTTTTTATAGTGAAATAAAATAAAATATAATTTAGTACATAATCCTATTACGTGAAAAAAAACTTATACAAAATATGTTTTCTGAACCCCCCCCCCCCCCCCTCATGGCTTCATCCTGCGTACGCGCCTGGCAGAAAATATACTATTATTATTCTACCTCTGACTCCTGAGTCCTGTGTATCTCTATATCTCTAATCTTTTATACAAATTTGGGTCTTTGTATCTTTTTATCCTTCTGCCTTTGTATCCTTATACCTTTTTATCATTCTATATCTCTCTAAATTTCTATCAGTCTCTATATCACCCCATTTCTATATCCACTGCTTTCCCTCTTTTCTTTATACCACACTTTATAGTCTTGTGATATCGAAAGCCTTAAAAAATAAATTTTTAATAGTATCCTATACACACACAGACATTCTATCACTAAAAAAATCATTAAATCAAAATATTTCTAAATAAAGACTTACACTTTATAAAATGTTTCTTTTCAGTTACGATATGCATCTCGATATGCATTCGGTTATCGTGTTCGTGACTTCCATACAGGAAATGATTTTGGCCACAAACAAAATCGTGACAAGGATGGAATAACAAGAGGACAATATCATATACTGCTACCGGATGGACGTATTCAAAATGTTATTTATCGGGCAGATAAAAGTGGATTTCATGCTGATGTCAGTTTTTCCGGAGGAGCTCACTAGAAAAATACAAAAAATAAAAAAAGTAGGAAAAAAAGAACTCATTCTCCCAACTATCCCAAAAAATGTCATGTGCAATATTTTTATCACATTTTTTTTTTAAATCTACATACATAGATTATAAGCGTTATTTTATTTTATTTTTATTATTAAACGTTGTTTTTTGTTTTTAAATTTACTTTCAGTACCGCCATGTGTAATGAACTTATTAATTTAAATATTTCTATTGCGAAAACTGATTAATTGTAGTACTTAATTATCATTAATAATAATTGAAATCGTTATTATTGTTATCTAACAGTTAATTTTTCTGTTAAAACATAAATCAAAACATTCGTACAAAAAAAAAGAACTTGCTTTTATAATTTTCTCACATTGGGCTGGTTTTCAGGTGCCAATTACAAAAAAAAAAAAACATCCATTCCATCTGCCTTTCATAAACTTTTAAGAATGCCATGCGTGTCATAGGGGATTGTAAAACAAATGATGGCAGTCACCTTTATGAAATATTTTTGAGATTAAGTACTGATCATTTTCACAGGTTTTTTATTAATGTATTACCAAGAATCTCAAAGCCTCAGAAACTCACTTTCTATACATAATACACACCAAATACGTCACGTCATCTGTCTATCTAAATGTCGATAAATCTAGAAGATGGACACCAGCGATGTACATAACGACCTTACTCGAATGGACTTCATGATGCTGTACCTTCTGTACAATATTACAATCTATGGATTCCATCATGAACGCACATTCCCATCTACAAATCCAATCATTTACCTGCCAATCATTCTATTAACCTGGTTAAAGCACAAAATAAACGTAATATTCTGGTAGATGTTGAGCATTATCATGAGTATATATTTCACTCTGTCTCTCAAGCCCTCAATGACCATCAAGATGGCGTTACTAATAGATAAAACACTCAAAAAGGTCAGGCGATATTTCAAGCGTAAAATTGATTTTCTTCTTTATAAAAAAAAAAAAAGAAAAAAAAACTAAAATTCTAATTGACGTAATTTGATTGCCCTTCGTCCCCATTAACCCTTATTTCGTGTCATTAAATTTTACCTTCGAGGCCAGTGAGGAGAATTTTCATTAAAATTTACACGCGCAAACTTAAAAGATGTTGGAAAGTAAGGAAAAGTTACAAAAAAAAACTGTTTTCAAACTTTTGTTTGAATTAAATTGAGGAAAAGAAAATTAAAGTTAATATTTGCAGCAAGTTTAATGACTTTCTTGAGAATCGTGTATATGTATAGAAGGAAAATGCTTACCCAATGTAACCTGACCTTTAAGACCTCCAGTAATATTTCTAAATTTATATCATCTGACGTTATGTTATGGTAAAAAGTTTAAAGAACAAAAATTTAAGATAATAAAGAAAAATCAATTTTTCTTTTTGAGGAAGTAATTGATCAGAAAATCTATAAAAGGTGTGCGTACGTACTTACCTACTAATAATTCGCACAAAGGTTAACCCGATTATCCTTAATGACTAGAAGGATTCCATCATTTAAAATAGAAACATCAAACCGCTATTTAGCGCAGTCAAATAAGGCCAAAAAAGTTGCAAACCTCGGAATAGAAGTGAGCAAGATGTAAATTGGTATAAACCATTGCTTGGGCATTCTAAAGACCGGGCAAAAGGTCTCATATAATATCGTGTCTGCGTCACCAGATATTCAAGGTCAAAGGTCGCGAAAATCGTTTTATTTTCTCAATTATCAAGATTTCTATGGAAATGACGTCATTCAAGGTTATCATGAAACTTGTAGATTATAAAATTACCTACAATTTTCATTTCAAGCATTTTTTGTATCTACAACCGTTTTCGAGGTACAGCGCGGAGAGAGCAAGCGCGCATCCGTATACAGGCGTACAGAACGTATAAGGATATGTGAGCGCGGGGCCAAGAATTTTATTTTTATTTATTTATTATTAACACCAAATACAAAATAGCATATTTAAAATTATTCTTGTTCGTCGTTATGATGAAGACATAAGGTTGCCCAAGGTCATTGTCGACATCATTATCTTCGTCCTCGATATCCGTTACAGTGGTTTCGCCAAGCTTGAGGACTTCATACATGCTGTCTCCATCGGAATTGTTTGGTATTTAATGAGGGATTGAGGCATGCTTGGTCGTTACATTGGCCACAAACTATGGAACATATAGTAACCCTCATAAGGAGGACGACGACGAACAAGAATTATTTTAAATACGATATTTTGTATTTGGTCTTAATAATAAATAAATAAAAAATAAAATTCTTGTCCTCGCGTTTATTTAGCGTTATAAGCTATATACGCCTGTATACGGATGCGCGCTTGCTCTCTCCGAGCTGTATCTGGCAAACGGTTGTAGATACAAAAAAATGCATGCAATGAAAATTGTAGGTAATTTTGTAATCTACAAGTTTCGTAATGACCTTGAATGACGTATTTTCCATAGAAAACTGGATAATTGAAAAAAAAAACGCACTTTGACCTTGAATATCTGGGGACGCAGACACGAGGTTATATGAGACCTTTTTGCCAGTTTTTAGAATGCCCAAACAAATGTTTATACCAATTTACAGCTTGTTCGCTTCCATTCCGAGGTTGGTTCCTTTTTTTACTGGGATTATTGAAAATTATGTAACTTAAAGTCGCAGCTGAAATATTACGACCTGTTTCGTATCAGTTTCCTACCTAATCTCGATAGCATATCGAAGCAATTGTTTGTTGTAGTCATATTACGTAACATTGTTACTATGTATATCTAAACATCCCTACGATATTTGCCATAATTCTTTCTATCGTTGCCAGCAGAGCTGGGCAATACTTAAGTACTACTTAAAGTACATTTTCATTACTTAAGGCTTATTACTCAATACTTTTGAAATGCCCCTACTTAGTACTTGAACATAAGTACATGATTCTATATACTTGTACTTAAGACTTCGTTTTGTACTTAAGTACCAAGATTTTTATTTAAGTATTTCTGAGTCTAACTGTAAGTTCCTCTCAAATCGGCAATGAACTTAAAAGCTTTCTTTTGGACAATATCCAATGAACCTAAGGTTGTGGCCAGCCCCAGCCCAGATGTGAGAATTGTACTCCATTCTAGATTTAAAATAGGCCTTGTAGAGGAGCGCTAGATTTAAGGGGCTGAAATATTTCTTACACCTTTTCAGAAATCCAAGATATTTCGATACTTCTTTGGCAACAGAAAAGACGTGCTCTGTCCAGCTTAATTTACTTCACATGTAAATGCCAAGAATCTTAGTGATGGTAAATCTGGAGTTAAAGATCCATCAAATGAAATGGGTGTGGTTAAATGGTGATCTTGTTTTAAAGAAGTAATACAGGTTTGGGTCTGAGATACATTGAGCTCAATGCGATTCACTTTGCTCCAAGCCAGGATAATATCAAGATCGTTATTCAATCATCTAATCATGAAATCTCGTTTGACACATGCGGCATTCCCTCTGGAGTCCGCAGAGTATCAAATAAGTAAGCGAAATCTCGTGTAATGTCATCGGCAAAGCTATCGATGGTATCGAAAGTAAGGGAAAGCAGGTCATTAATGAAAATTAGGAAGAGAGACGGAGAGATAATAGAACCCTAGGGCACACCCGCATTTATATGGTGCTGTTCAGGTGTAGCACAACACGTGTTTGGCGAGCAGATAGAAAACTTACAATCCATATTAGAAGAGGAGGAGAGAAGCCAAGTGCTTTAAGTTTGGCTAAGAGGTTACTATACCAGAAGAGAGATTCTCCTGCTAGGTTAGTTACAGATATAGTGGCCATCAATGCCATCAATTTAGATGTGCTGTAATTCGTGATTAATTCGCCACGAACTACTTGTATAGTTGACGTAAATTGTCGGAAGTCCTATTCAAGTGGTACTTTATGGAAAGTACTCCTTATATAGCCAACGAAATGGCTGAGGAGCAAAAGCTATAAAATATAATTTAACATTATTCACTTCAAAGTCTTCAATTGCGCTTTGATCACATTTTCATTTTGTGCTAAGTTTTCCTATACACTTTATTTCCAATTCTGTTATAAGAGGACTGCCAATAAAGTTCTGTGTTTAGGCTATTTGCTACAAGATGTCGCTTTTGAAAATTTTATTTGCTGATTCTTTGAAGGTTTTTAGGTTTTGATAGCTTTTACAGTTAAAAAAAATAAGTAAAAAACGAGTTTTCAAACAAAACTGAGGCCAAGCCGCATGAAAACGTAGAAAATAAACTTTTCTTCACACACAGAGGTGGACTCAGATTTTTTGATTGGGACATTTCTCTTGAATATTCTTTCTCTTCATGAATCAAATCACTTATTACCTCTGATTGATCATACTGAAATATATCGGTGATTGTCAGCGCATAAAATCTGAGTCCACCCCTGTGTGTGAAGAAAAGTTTAGTTTCTACTTTTTCATGCGTTTTGTTTTAAAACTCGTTTTTTACTTATTTTATTTTCTGCCTTTTTCACATTAACTAAATTGTTATTACGTGCTGCATGGAGATATTTTAAAACAATTTTTAAGTCATGTTTGGTGCTGATCCGAAAACAAATATTTTTCGAGTATCAAATCGTTGAAGTACTGCAACTGTTTTCTGAAATTTAAATTATGTTTTAAACAGTGCTTTTTAGCTGTATTCCAACTTGATCCCATATAACATTAATTTTCCCGATTTTCCATGTTTTCCACAGACTTTTCCTATTACTATGATTTTATTTTTAAAAATTTACATGAATTTTCCTCAATTTTTCATGATTGTTGAAGAGAAAGTATTGATGCCAGTAGGATGGAAAAAAATGATTCCGCATAGCTTATAAATTTTTTTTGTCGGAAAATTTTCCAGAAAAATTGGAAAATTCTGCATTTTTCCTGAAACAGATTTATCACTAATCATGTCGATGAAAATTTGTCCGACGATTTTCCCTCTTTTCCGGGTTTTCCACGGAGTTTTCCACAAAAACAACTTTATGCAACTCATTTCGCTCTACAACTTTGTCTTAGGTTGCAAAACGCTCAAACGCTTCCTTGGTCTGAAAAACTCCGGAAAAGCGTTTTACATGAATTTTCCTCGATTTTTTCTACAAGTTTTCACCATTGTCGGAGAGAAAGTAATGATGCCAGTTGATACGAAACTTGATCGTGCATAACTTAGAAAACTTTTTTACCCCAAAACTTTCTGGAAAAGTCGGAAAATTCCGGAAAATTTTTTCGGAAAATCGGAAAACTCTGCATTTGTCCTGAAACTAATATATCACCAATCAAATTTGTACCAACTTTTCAAATGATTTTTCCTAATTTTCCGGGTTTTCCATGGAAATTTCCGGTTCAAATTTTGATAGATTCAATTGTCACGCGACATGAACCTGTGTGCCGAATTTCAGATGTGATGACGTAAAGTGGGTCTACGAGAGTGTCGAAATTAGTAAAAAAGAAATATATAAATAAATAGACAGACAATTTCGTGTATGAGTTAAAGGGAATGGCCTTAAAAAAACTGCTTTGTTTTCATCCACGCGATCAAAAACATTATTTTATTAAAGAATTGGAATTAACATGCGAATAATATTGAACTCTAGTTTTCAATATTTGTAAAGACGAACTGGCTGGACAACAGTAAAGTAGTCATAAAAACTAAAAACACTTTTTGATGATGATGCACAATTCTAAACCCTTGCAGCACTCATTGAAACGCGAGTACCAACGTGGGCATAGTTCACTCCAGAAATACAACTAGAATATCTTGCTGCCACTGTTATCGTCCCAAAGACCATAAAATCTGTACGAAGCATGCGCTACTTGAATACAACTGGTGGATTTGTGGAGATATAGAGTCATAGTCCCTCGGCATATTCATGACCCGAATAAAAACAATCCTCTGCATTACCGTTAGCACGATTTTGGTCTGTATGAGGCCCAAAAGCTGTCACGAGTTCAGTATACTCAAAGAAAATACTCCAAGAAATTAACCAGGCCCAAGCAAAAGACGTATTCTACATGTGACTAAACTTGTGTACTGCGAACAAAAGTGACAGTCATACTCGTAGCATTGGATTTTCTCAGCCGACAATCAACTAACCAAAGTGAAACGCACACAGAATATTGGAAAAAATGATTGCGTCATTCTTCAGACAAAAGGTAATATTGGCACAATTCTAATAGTCATACGGTCAAAACTGAATTCTATACCACAATTTTTTTGCAGGATGTTTTTCAAAAGTGCATTCAAAATAACCAAGAGAATGAATTCTTCTCCATTCTACAGCACAATTCGAACTATTGAGTTTATGTCTGCTTCCAGATTGGAATTCATATCTCATTTGTCTTGGAATTCTACACCTTTTGACTTCTTTTTATATCTATTCATTAAGGATAAATGCACAGATTTATATTTAGCAGCTCTAACAAATCTTATTTCTAACGTGCCTGTACGTGTGCTCAATTCTTAAGTAGTTATCTAAAGATTTCTTTATCATTCGCTAAACTGAATGAATCTATATGTGAGCAGGAAACAAATCGGCAAATAAATGCTCCAATCCAGCTTGCCGGTGAAGATCTTTCGTTAAACCGGTTCGAAGGACCAAATTTTCATCAATTCTGACAACTAAAAGTGATTTGAAAATAGAAAACGGCTTATAAACTTTATTTGCAAAACTTCAAACCTTGGCAGATGAATTAAGAAATTCTAATAGCTGTTTGAGTTTGGCATTCGATATGGACACCTATTACAGGTATTGCAGTTTAAATAAAAGATGTTAGTTGTTTGAGACAATTTTTCGCGTTACACGTTCTCTTTTCAAGCTTCGAATATTCCTGGTAGAAAATTGCGCCAATTATGACGACAACAAACATTTTGTATATTTACGGTTTTCCACTTGTACTGATACTATCAGCTAAAAAGCAAATGAAAACTTCTCGTTGGAATTCATTCGTATCATGTGCATTACAGTTAATTTTATTTCTACTTTGGCAAGCTCAGCTATCCCGCTTTTGACACTCTAACGGTGTCTCCTTTTCAACAAAGCTGCAATGATTTAACTCCAATATATTTACTGATATAGACGTTTACCCCTTTCATAATAACACGAGGCAATTTGGTACTCTTGGGAAATGATATTTTTAATTAAATTCTAAAAATTTAGCAAATCACTTAGATTAATGCCACTCTACGGTGTAATATTAAATCAATTAGACAGCAAAGCAAACCTTCATCTAGAACAGCTCAGAGGAAAGTTATTATAACAGAATCAGGATCAATTTGGATGATGAAGGGAAACAACAACTATGATGAGTTGTTTTTACGACACTACAACCCTCCAGCAATATTCTAAAAAAATGTTGTATCTGTAGTAGATTTAGTTAGTTTAAATCCCTCACAATGCATCACTAGTTTTGAATGTATTTGTACTTAAGACCGTATCTTAAATACATTGTAGTGTGTTGTTTCAGTTTTGCTTGAAACTATCCGCTTAAGGTTGTATTGTTAGTTGTTCGAATAGACTCGTGCGGATCTATATTAATACATACATACAGAAGTCTTCAGTGATTTCAAACTCATCTTTTCAACAATGTTTACTATCCGAAAAAACGTGTATCTGCAACAAAATCGAAACTTTCAGTTTCCAACTAAAGCTTACTTGAAATTCCTAAAAAAAAAAAAAACAAATCATCTGAAAAACTGATTTCATTACATAAAATTTAAAATCTTTTTCTTGTTAAGAGAAGACAAGTGAAGAAAATATATAAGAAAAAAACGCTAAAAGAACATTCTGCTTACAACTTGACTCGATGTTTTCCGTCAAGAGAGAGCAACAAGAAAACTAAGTGGTGCAAGGCTTTGGAGTTTTTCTTAAAGTTTTCCCTATTGGCTGTGTACACGTATGTACAGAGGATAAGTTTTTCGAAAGAGTCAAAATTTCTACTCAAATGAAATGATTTTAGAAAAATGCAATAAAAGGCTGGCTAACAGCTTAATTTTATGGAAACTATTTTATTTCTTTACAACTTTTAATGTTGTCACTTTAAAGTTGTTGCAAGATCCGTCTACAGTCCGTCTGCTGTGCTGGGAGATTTTGGTGTTGCAGTGAAATCTTTAATTTAATGTTCCAATTTAGTAGATGACATCTCAGGACTTGTGAATGTAATTGTGAAACTTACACAGCTATCGTAAACAAAGTGCAATTTGTAAAATATTCCTAAAAATTGTTAAATTTTCCAAAAGGTTTTTAAAACAATCAAAATGTCGAATGAGGGATTGATTATTCAATGTTCTCCTGGAACTTTTGCCACCAGAGTGCAACAAGGTAAATTAAACCACAGAGACGAGATACTTTTACCCAAGTTCTTGTTGATTTTGTAGATCCAAATTTACTTGCTGAACTCGGTCAGAGGCCTCTTGACCGGGAAACTCAACTCATTTCGGCTGAAGTGTTAGATAATATTATTGAGGGAGAAAACGAAGTTTTATATTTATTTTAACTTGCCAAAGCTGTCTTGATTTAGAGCTTAGTCAATGTGCGGATATATGTATTTGGATTGATGCTGGCGTGAAGCTGTTACTGTCTACAGTTGGAGACCTTCGGCAAAAGTGGGAAAAATCCTGAATTTAAAAAATTGGTCCACGATGTGGAAGGAGATCCAAAACAAAAATGAGTGCGGAAGGCTACAGCATCAGGATAATGCAGATTGAAAACAAATACAGCAGTCTTGAAAGACCCTTCATGAAGGCAACAAGGCACAACAATAAGACTGGCAGAAATAGGGAGTCCTGTCGCTATGAAGAGTAATTATACTTTGGTTTTTTTATTTAATTGTGTGTAATGAATTTTAATTAGGGAGTTGTCGGAGATTCTTAATGATAGACAATCGGTCTTGCAAAAGTGCCTAGTTGGAACGTCTCGTAAAGACGTACTGTCTCAAGACTCTCAACTTATTTCGGAAACTTCGAAACCAATAGATCCGGACAATGAATATTCGGAGCTGCAGGTGTCATTCTCAAGTATGTATAGTTATTATAACGCAGATTAACTTTATTTACGTTTACAAATATGTGCTTATTTTGCCTATATTACTTTTATTTACAGCAGATCTCACGAACAGATAAAATAACAACTCCCAGGCTGGCTCATTGAACTCTTGTAAGAAAAAAACCCAACATCAAGAGATCAAAGGCTCAACCGGTAAGAGCGGAAAGATCAAACCGGTAGCATCTTGAAAACTCTAGACGAAGCCAGCAGGTAGACTGATGCAGAGCGGAACAGTATTTTACGGGATGTATGCAATAGTTTGACAAAATAATTTATTTAAAAAATAAATTAAAAAAAAATTAAATGAATTAAATGAAGAAAATATACAAATTTTAAAAACAAAATGTATTAGAGCATGTGGTATAATTTCTTTTTCGAATCACAATAATTTTAGTGTTCCCCTTGGGACTACCACATTTGTAAGCACACTGAATCCCGTAAGGTCTTCGTTGCAGGATTTGGAGCAAATTCAGCATGCACCAAATTATTTTCGTGGCCTACTCCCATTTCAACAGGCTCTTCTCTGAAATCTAGATCAGATTCATTTGCCGAATTGTGAAGTACACAGCAAGCGCGTACGTAGTGACACAGTTTATCCTTTCAGCTTAGAGTAGTACAGTTGTCGAAATCTTTCTTCACTTCATCATACTAAATGCATACTCGATCAATATACGACTGGAACTAAGATCTCGTTTATATGTCAGTTGTGCTGAAGTAAGAAGTGATACGCATAGTCTCCCAAGATCCAGTTATCAAGTAATAAATAAAAAAAAATTCCTATGTTTTGTTTTATATATTAATTGGATATTCCTAGTACCTTTGCAAAGACTTTCTAATTTTGTGTATATGAAAGAGTCTTGAAGTACTCTGCTGTCATGTGCAGATTCTGGATACCCGATGAAAATGTCTGTAAATTGTCTATTCTCATCACATATATCCTGGAGGATAATACTAGTTAGCCCCTTTCGGTCAATCGTAATCATCCTTCCCTTCTCTTGGAGGATCTATCACAATGTGAGTCCCATGAACAGCACCTACAGACACACAGGATTTATATAATAATTCGAACTATGTAACAAGTTAGCCAAATTTTGTTACTTACCAATAATTTTCGGGAATCCAGATTTATTTCGAAAATATTCCGCTGTTTCATTCATTTTTGAGCTATTTGACCATGTAATAACCTGTTCGAGAGATGGCTTAGAAAAATTAGAATATGTTCTCTTCCAGACATCCTTTTATCAGCACGAAGGTGAATATAAGGTTGATTTTTTTTTCAAATCTATTTGCCAACTTTCAAATATTTCCCGATTGACTCGACAGTGCCTTATAAGCTCTTCATTTGTGTAAGTTGGGACTAGTGTTTCTTCTCGAGAATTCCTTTTCGAGAATTTCTCGAGAAAATAGTGTAATTTGATTTCCTTATTTCCCGAGAAAATAGTTTATTCTCGAAAAAGGCGCCAACACTCATGTCGCAACCAGGATATCGGAGATTTTTGTTTTCTAAGAGTCCCGTTCCGCTAGTGGCTAACAAGTTTGTATAGAAATCATAGAAATACATGTAGGTGAACGAAAACAGTCTTGAATTTTAACACACTTTAATTCTAAATGTTTAGTTCAAATGGTACGTATAATAGTAATAACTTAAGCACTAACAAATTAATTGAATAAACTGCGACTACTGTTACTGCTGCGAACGACAACTGTGATAACTCGAGCGGCTGAGTACAACTGACGATGCTGATAAGCGAAGCGATAACCGAGAACTGCTGGCGACTGTTTACTAGACAACAACTACTGCTCTACATACATACAAAATAAATAGAAAATCGACAGTAGTAAAAACATGAAGAAATGTGCGGTGAGATCTTGACTGTTTTTTTCCTTAGAATATAAATTCTGGTTGTTTTAGAAGCTGTTCCGGCTGTATTGAGAGCTTAGTACAGGCTTGTAGTAGCAATTAACAGAGATATAATGTGTACAGTACTAACTTTTCTTATCAAAAATTGTCACACAATTCTCAGAAGTTTATAAAGTCACATTTCAAGAAGAATAGTATAAACTGAGACGACGTACATCTAGATAGGAAAATCCCAAAATAAAGCGGTACGAAAGCTTGCCACCTAATGGCCCCCTCATAGAAAGCTCTATAATTCTCTCTCTCTCTCTGCTGTATTATGCCAAATAAATTCTTGACAACATTTTTTACTGATAGCTTTCTTTGGTTGAATATAAAGTTAAAGAGCTTTGAAAAAGTGATCGGGATTTATATGGAGATTTTCATATCTAGTTGTATGTTGTCTGTGGTTTAAATAAGGATTTGGTAACTTTTAATCTTTGTAATAAGATTGTAAGCATTCAGCAACACTTTATATATAGTTCGTCTCCACGACAATAGATCAAAAGGCGATTTGAAGGCCCTACTACTGATCAAATAACTTTAAGTCTTTAATAAAATTACTACAAGGCCCCAAGATATTCCATCTGCAACGTAATCCCACAGAATTAACGCAACTGATGATCAAAATATATACTGTACTGTAAAAAGGATGAGTTAAGTTAGCTCAGACCGTAATGAAACTAAAAGATGAAACAAATTTAGTGTATCTATTAACGTATTAACTAGCATTAAAAATAAATAAAAAAAAATATATAAAAAATTCCTACAAATTCGTCAAATCTTGGGTTGATAGATGTTCTGCCGAAAAACGTTAGTTAAAGTCGCTATAACCCAAAAATTAAATGAAAATGATATTTCTATTACATAAAAGATATTGTACTGAATGTAATAAGTGGTGGTGCTGCCGTTATGCAGGAAGTTCGATTGGAAAGTTGTGTGTGGTGCAAATCAGCAACTATGCTATAATCATGGTTTGCACTCAGCTATTACATTGCGAAGAACTAAGAAAGTAACGAATTCAGGAAGAGAATAGTGATAGTGAAGATGAAGATTGCTTATCAGAATATGAATTGAATTTTCAATTTAATTTAGTGAGAAACAGAGAGTTGCAAATGCGAAATCTCATAGAATTACAATTATGACAAGAGAATTTTTAAATATCTTTACAATTTTCCGTATGTGTGTGGTGAAACTTTCGTTCCGGACTGTACGTGCGGCAGAGCACACAAACCTTTCATTGCTTCTCAAACTTTTTTATATGGTGGCTTCCTAAATCTTAAGAAAAAATTCAGTCCTCTTCAAAAAATGATGCTAATAATCATTAATTTTTTTAAGCAATATTTTTATTACAAATAATGCTTTTAAATCAAGTTTTCCAAAAAAAATAAACTTCAAAACTATTTCAAAAATAATATTATATAAAACTAAATTTAAACAAAATAATCTCAAATTTGTTACCAAAATAAGAATTTAATGGGAGGGATGTGATTGCATATTTTTACGTATATAATCAATATCCGGTGAAATTTCAGGAACACTGATTCGAAGGTTTTGCGATAATTTGTTGCAAAAGGCATTAAATTTTGCAATGCTTCTTTTACAATAAATGAATATTCTTGCTGTTGCCTTATGCAAATAAATTCTGTTAGACTTTTTCATTAAATTCTAGTTGCATAGAATTATCGGAGCTAATATCAATCAATTCTTCTTGAGCCACCCAAATAATATGATCATATTTCAATGTTTTAGCAAATGGCGTTCTTACCCAGTCGTACTTTCGATCCTCGTTTATGTTTGGGAAATGTTTAGCAAGAAATCGTTTAGATTCGTCAATATGATTTGGTACTGTCTTTTTAATTGTATTTGAGATTAATATTACATTGGTGCTAAGAAACACATTTAGACAAGAGGACATTTTCATACTTCCTTCGTTAATAGAGTGTGACCATGAGCAAAGCTTTTGTTGGAAAGCAATAAGTTTTGTATTCAAAACTAAAATGTTGGTATTTTTACCGTGCAAAGAAAGATTTATTTCATCTATGTACTTTATCAAAAAAATCTGCTAAATAAGATGTAAGACACATCCACTTTTCATTACTAAAGTGCGAAGCAACATCTGTTTTTCTGTCTTAAAGAAAGAGTTGAAGCTCATCTTTAAGTTCTAAAAATGCCCTCTATTTGTGTGTGTTTCATTCCGCCATTCTTGGTCTTCGCTGTAAAATTCATATTTACTTCGTTGAAAATTTTGGTTTGCTTTGGGCTTGTCGCATTGACGCTGATAAAACTGTGAAATAACCAAAACAGATCTTACTAACAATTAACTAATTATTAACTAATAGTAATCTCAATGTGTTAGAAATGGCTACATAATATTTGTTCATTTTCATTTCCTTTAGTTATTATCTCGTTGGTTGAAACAAATAATTATTTCCTAAAAGTCTCTTAAAATTTAAAAATGAACTTCCGCCTTGCTATGTAACTAAGCATACTGCGAAATTATATTTAAAAAAAATAACAGGTTTGAAAAGAAATAAATTTAGAAATACATCCTTTTTCATAGACATTCTTTTTTATTTCTTAAAAAGAATTAAAAATTGTAAATAATTGTAGGAATAGAAATACTTCGCGCCCCCTAGTAAGAGCTTCACGGCCCCTAGGGGGCCGCAGCTCCCAGTTTGAGAAATACTGCCTTAGATCATACATATCAAACAGGATAGGCTATGCTGTGTAAAATTCGTGTACTTGTGATAAGCATTTTTTTTTTGTAGACACGGGGGTGGGTGACAAGAGGGCTGGGTTATTTATTTGGTGTCAGTTAGATACTTCTGACATTTCTGAAGTTCTTTGAATTTATCGAAAATAGTCCGGTGTTTTCGTAGTGATTTTTCCTTAAAGAAGTGATACAAAGTGATTTAGTTATACTTACTGTGGCGACGCTTTTGTTCTGTTTGGTTGATTGACCAGTTGAGTGTACTTTCGTGGGATTACAAACACCGCTGTAGCCGCTACATTTAAATTCTAGCAAAATATACTTTGAGATACCTTGCTGAGTACAAAATGGCTTTAGCTAGGTAGGCGAAGAAAATTTTGTAAATAATAAAAGATAGATTTTTCTTAATGTCACTTAGTTTTTCTTAGTCGATGTACAGCCAATTAAAAATACTAAAAAAAAGGATTTAATAAATTTAAAAAATAAAATAAAATAATGTTCTTGTATGACCAAGATAGTTTCCTTTCCAGCTTACCAGGACGAAATATATATTATTCTTTTCAACCTCTTTCATTAAGATAAAAGTCTTTCAGACTAAGAATCCATATTAAAGAAAAGGATCTCCTGATTATAGAAGTGGGTTTGGCTTTATAGTATCACTACTGCTCTTTTCCTCTTGCGATATAACCAAGAATTACGCACAATACAAACGGCTTATAAGTTACGACTTGAGTCTATGGATTATCAGTGATCAATGGTGCAACCATCGTATTAGACCGCAACAGATCTGTCTAGTCTGACATATGAGTTACAACTTGATTCTGTGGATTATTAATGAACATTGATGCAACCAACATATAAGAAAACATTAGATCTGTCCAACGTTATATTACATCAACGTGTGTCATCCATCTAGGTTGAGGCCAACCACTCCGTCTCAAGGCTTCACGAGAATAGTCTCACACTATTGTTGAGTCAAGAATTATACCTATATAGTGACGCATACTACAGTGACTTCAACTACAGGGTACCAGTCAAGCTACCCTACCTCAAGCGCAAGAGTTATATATTAATATATTGAGAAAGAGCAGTGAAGTATTTGTGTAAAAGATTTTATATAATGGAGACTCCGGGAGTCTTGAATTATGGTGAAAAAGTGTGCTGTGCTGTGTTGCAGAAATAACCGGAGTTATTGCCATAGGAAATCATTTTTCAGGCAAGTTTAATTTTTTCAACAATAAATTAAAGTGTAAAGTGAAATACTTATAAAAATAAAAAGCCGTGGCAAAAAATTTAACATTTTCCAATGCCGGTTTGTATGTTTAATATTGAATTGTCAGTGTTAGTTAACGGAAAGTTTAGGGTCATTTATATTATGTCAGCCATACAAAGGCAACACCAAGAAATATTATCAGAAAATAAATGGGGCACATAAAAATTTAAAAATTAATAAAAACTGCGATATAATGGGATTCTTTTACTAAATTTCGTTTATTTGCAAGTTATCTTTAATTTTTCCAAATTTTGCAAATTAGGTTCCCTCAAGATAAGGTCTTGTGTAAAAAATGGCTTGAAGCTATTGGTCGGATGAATTACATACCTTCAAAACTGCATTAACAAGAACAACATTCGTAAAACCTTCAAAATTTGTGCAATACTATTTCATAATTTTACTGAATGTGAGGATTGCTATTCAAATTCAGTATGTATAATATTATTAAGTATGTACTAGAATATATTTATCTGTTATAATATTTCTTCTCAGGGAGGCAACACATATGGTCATGAAAATGAAGTTAATTTTTCCAATGAACTTAGTCTTCCTGCTATAAAATATGCTTGTGTTGAGGCTAAGAAAAATTAAGAGAAGCTTTTTATAAATGTGGTATTTGATGAAATCCATATAAGGCAACACGTTGATTGGGACGGACAGGAATCTTATGGCTTTGTACATGTTCGGAAATGGAACGGGGACTGGAGAGATAGCAACACAAGTTCTAGTGTTTATGGCTGTCGTGGAAAATTCCTTTAGCTTTCTTTCCAATAGTCTCTCTAACGGTTGATAAAAAGAAACATTTAATTTTATTGTGCTACGAGCATGTCCTTCAGACAGGTGCGGAAATTGTGGGCATAACGTTTGATGGAACATCCGTGAATCTCTCAGCGGTCAAATTTTTAGCTTGCGATATTAAGGACCATCGATCAAAGACTTCCTTCAAATTAGATGGCAGCAGTCAAAAACACATTGGGCATCCTGGCCCATGCCATATGGTTAAGCTAATTAGAAATGCTTTTGGCGATTTGAAGGTGTTTATAAATACAACAGACGATGAAATAAAATGGTCTTATCTAGAAAGCCTACTTAACCGTTACCCTCATTCTACCGGCCGCAGCGGCCGTGTGCACTTTTACCTAGCTATACCTTTTCTTAGAATTAACAGAATATAAAATTTCTCGAAAAAATTTTTTACGAATTGCACGTGTTCATAAAAAAACTCCGTCATCCCCTCTCTAACGGCCGCAGCGGCAGACGAGAATTAGTTGTCGTTTGTCCTCCGTTGAGAGTGTCGTTGAAAGTTTTTAAAATTTTTACTGTCATTATTTTGTACACAGGTATATATTATAATAATTAAATCAACAAACTGCTATTATACTGATGTTATTATTTTATTAATTTTCATTATTGTTTTATTCATTAATTTTAGAGAAATATCCGTAAAAATGCCTCGCTTCTTGTATGATGAAGAAATTCGGCTGCTAGCGCTCAAAATACATGTAATAATCATACTAAAATGATTTGTGATAAATGTTTAAATCAATAAAAAAGGATTGAAAATAATATACATAGTTTTATTTTGAATTTTTAATCTCTTAATTTTTTTATTTGAAGAATGGTAAAAAGTTTAATTTTGTAATCAAAATGTATCAAGTTTATTTTGTTAGTTTATTAATTAGCCCACTTTTATTTAATGAAAATTAATAAAATATAGGTAAGAAATTTAAGTTTTAATTTAAAATATCATAATTGATAGTTTTATCGCATTGAACTATTCTAAATTTCCTATAAATTGATGCCGGCCTCTTAGGCCGCTAGGCGTAGGATGACTGACAAAACAGTAGTATGAGGTTAACGGTTAAGTTGCAGGAAATAGAAGGTCTGCATTTAGGTAATAAAATGAGAGGGGCGCACATCTATTTCATGCAACAAAAGATGAAAGTAAGGCTAGCAGTGCAAACCTTTAGCAAATCGGTTGCCGACGCTCTAGACTTTTGCAGAGAGGTACTTAAGCTCTCTGAGTTTGCTGGAAGCAAACCACTGTCCCAATTCATCAGGATATTTAATGATGTATTAGATGATGAATTATGAATTTTGAATTATTAAACAGTCATAAAGTTAGCATATATGAATATGAAAAGAGAGCACTCTGCACTATCAACATCCAAAGTTTCGTCAAAGTGGCAATTATATACATCTCTGGGCTTAAGCTTCCCTGTGGACCCCTTTTAATAAATTCAACCAGAAAGGTAGGATTTATAGACCTAATAAAATGTTTGAGAAATACCGATATCTTATATACCCACTTTATAATAACCAAAGAGCTTAAATTCGTTCCTCTATACAAACTAAATCAAGATCATATTGACCTATTTTTCAGATCCATTCGGATGAATTTGGGGCGAAATAACAATCCGTCAGTAACACAATTTATATCGATATATAAAAAGCTTCTGGTAGGATACACTATACGAGAAGGAGGAATAGGAAATTGTATCTCTCAAGAGTATATACAAATTTTGAATGTTCCCAAATCCTCTTATGCTAACATTGAACCAGAAAAAGAAATTAACAACACCACTGAGAGAGCCCATATGATTATCGATGAAGATTAGATAATATGGCCGCGGATCAACAAATTTTAGATGACAATAATTACACAACATATCCTACAAGATTGACGGATTATACAGAGCACGTTGTTCACTACATAGCTGGTTTTGTTGTTTTCAAAATAAATAAGACTCTCAAATGTTTGAAATGTCTAGCGACCCTTCAAGGGAATTTGTCTACTTTTTCTCTTATCGCTTAGAGAAGCAAGGGTTTTCTCCAAACACCATCACAAAGCGTTAAGAGTATCTGCGAGAAAACCGAAAGCGTTCTTCGTCGCCGAATTCATTTTGTGAATAGTACTAGTACTATTTTAGAAAATCAATATTTCCTGAAAATTTCAATAGAAGATCAGTAACATTTTCTTTGAAAACCATTGTTTGAAGATCAATGCGCACACATGCAGAGTAACGGACATTATAGCTCACTTCTCAAATTAATAACTGAAAAATATTTACAGACCAGGTACTTTTTTTTCCCAAAAAATTTTCTGAGAAATGCGCCATTCGGCAAAAACTTAATAAACTATTACATTTCAAAGGTATATAATCTAAAAATACAATTAGAGATAAAAAGCCAAAATTTTTAATAATATAAAATCCAATATAATATAGTTTTATTCGCAACTTTTTTTTTAACATAAGATGCCAAAAGCAATAGAAGCTAAAAGGCCACTGGGGACTAAATGAGGTACACGATTCGTCCAGGAGACATTTACAAATATTTATTTTATATATTGCATTCTGGGGATACGTGAACCTAATTCTCCTAACTCTAACCTCCCCGTGGTGGTCCCTGGAAACAAGTCACAATGTGCATACGCAGAAAAGAGAACCCATTTTGACTTGGCTAAAGAGAGGGAGGACCTTTTCTACTTGGCTCAATATGCACAATAATTATATAAACATACATATAATATTCTCTATCAAATAAAGTATTAATAAAATGCACATCGAAAGTCATAATGAGTAAAATATAATAGAGTAATAACAAATTCAAATACATATTAGGGCTTTGTACTTTTCCCTATGCTAATACCGCGAATAGTTTTTTTTTTGTTTTTGTTTTGAAAAATAATTCGAACCACGGTGACACAAAATAATAATTCTTCAACTATTTAATAAAGTTTCAATCACTAAATTATGTGCCCCTCTGAAAATATCGTAGCTTACGCCTTCCATGACTATCCAAACACATCGATGCGATTCTACTAGATCAAAAAAAATGCTTCAGGTTTTTTTCCTCATAGCCATCCTGTTTGTTATATGATCTAAGACACAAATCTCTGTAATCGCTGTATTGAAATCCCAATGAAATACCTTGTTGAAAAAACCAAAAAGGGGTTAGCTAGTACGGCGTTGATTGGCAACGAGAATTTTTAATAATTATTAGAAAATTATTGTTATGTCAACTGTAAGTAAAGTAAGTTCAGTCTTACAAATTTTGTCGGATTGAGAAAAACTTTTATCATAAAGATTAACTAAACTACATGTGAAAAGGAATAAAGCAAAAATTCAACCACTGTTTATGAAATAAGAATAACGTGTTTTCTTATCGTTTTGATTATGATGACGTCCGTTCTCGTTGGCAAGCCTGTCCATTTATCTTTTCAAATTCAGCCTTTTAAGTCATCTATAAGTGCAATAATAACGGTGTCCAATTACATTACTAACCGTTGAATAGTTGGACACAGCTCAACCTAATGCTGCTTGATCTCAAGAGTTACAGCCATTACGCCTGAACAGTTTTACGTTAAGGATTTATTTCACGATACCACACCAAACAGAGATACGGCACCCTGGTCCTACAAGGATCTCGATTGGGAGACGTAGGGGAAGTTCGTACAAAATGCCATACACGGGTAAAATGACATACTGCTCTTAATTCGAAATTCGCTGGCTTTAACACTCCATTTGATATCGAATTACGTGATACCCACAATATTTACCAAACTGTGAAAACATCACAGCAGCCCACTTATTTGCGTAAGTGCAGCAAGAGAAAACCGAGAAACACGTGTCACAAGTTTTTCATTTGGATAAGTTTCTTTCAATTTTTCGGAAGTGTAGTGCCTCTCATATTATTTAATTGTTATTAAATCGGTAGGTTGTTACATTTTTTATGAGATGAAATTATTTTTTCGCAAATAACTATTTTTTTTAATTTCCTATGTATTTATATTATTTGAATACTGTGAGGGCAAAATGACATACCGGTAGTATTTACAAAATGACATACGTATGTCATTTTGTCCGTTGACGTGTACATATCTGGGTTGAAAGAATAATTTGACTTATATTTGCAGTTACTAGTGACAGAATGCTGCGAGACTATAAAAGGAAAACTGATCGATGCAGAAGGCGTCCAACAAAAAAAAAATGGGCTGGCTGTTAGCAGCTAAAACATTTGGTGCCGCTCAGGCTACTCTCAGAAGGTATGCATTAGGCATGAACAAAACATTAGAGCGTAATACCAAAGGCTTAGGAAGATAAAAGCTGATGTTTCTTCCTGCCGTTGAGGGGACCTTAGTTGAGCATTTGAAATTTTTAGAAACTCGACTTTTTGGGTTGACTCGTAAAGGAGCTCAGGAGCTTGCCTTCCAATTAGCAGAGAAAAATGGCTTTTCTTATAATTTCAACTTAGAAAAACGAGGAGCTGGACAGGAGTGGCTAAGCGTTTTTCTGAAAAGAAATAAGGACGTTTTCCTGCGTGCACCTGAACCCACTTCTGCGGCCAGGGCTCAGGCTTTCAATAAACCACATGTTGAAAAGTTTTTCAAGACCTATGAAGAGCTATTGAATATTCATAGCTTTTGCCCAAATTAAATTTATAATGTGGATGAATCTGGTATCTCCACCGTTCAGAAGCCTCAGAAAATTATAGCAACGACTGGCAGAAAGCAAGTGGGTTGTCTCACCCGTGCTGATCGTGGATCCCATGTAACAGTTGTGTGTTGTATGAATGCTTCTGGTACATACATCCCTCCATGTATGATGTTTCCAAGAAAAAATATGAAAAATGAACTTGTGGATGAAGCACCTACTGGCATACTGACAATAACACAAGAATCGGGATGGATGACTGCAGAAGTGTTTTTAAGATGGCTGAAATACTTTCAAGTCTATGCAAAAGCAAGCGTTGAAGATAAAGTGCTTCTTATTCTGGATGGACATGCAAGTCACAACGGATTAAAGGCTTTAAATTTTGCACAGGAGAATGGCATAGAGATTTTATGTCTGCCCGCACACTACATTCACCGGATGCAACCACTGGATGTGAGCTTTTACGGACCATAAAAAAATTATTTTGATCAGGAAATTTCAAAGTGGTTAAAAAGTCATCCCGGTCGTGTGGTTACTCATTTACAAATCGGATATTTGTTTAACCAAGCTTATAGGAAGGCACCGATAGTTCGAAATGCGTGCCATGGTTTTAAAAGCACTGGTCTTTGGCCTGTAGAGCCTTATATCTTTCCTGATTATATGTTTGAGCCGGCTGAGACAACAAATATTCCGCTGAATACTAAAACCTCTGAATTTCCTGTAAGAAATCAGCCCCTTCCTCAGCCACAGAATTCAAAAAATTATTGCACGAATACCAGTATAAATGAAGTATCTCCAACAATGGCCAATAACTGTAAACCTGGTTGTTCTAAGGATTCGTTACCATTTCCTGTTGAAGATATTTCACCAGCTCCACAGCGCACATTTGTTAGTGGCCAGGGTAACAGGAAACCAAAGTTTCGCCAAACAAATTTATTATTAACTTCAACCCTTAATATGAAGAAAGTAAAGAAAATAAATGAGCTCAAAAATCCACCTCAAATAAGAAAAAGGAAGATCACGAAGGCTCTTTTTGGTGACGATACAGATGAAGAAGACTGTGCAGCTGACTCGCAAGACGGCGATGAGGACTGTCCATGCATATATTGTAACGACCTTTTTTCGCGCTCTAGGCCTGGTGAAGGCTGGTTACGATGCATGATGTGTTCTCATTGGGCTCCTGCTTTTTGTGCTGACATGCCTAAGAACACAGAGAACTTTATTTGTGAGCTATGTTCCTAGTAATAAGTTACTATTGTTGTATGTCATTATGTCCGAAGCTCGTATGTCATTTTACCCATACTATACGGACAAAATGGTTTTTGCTTGTTCTTTTATATATGGTTAATAAATGTTTTGTCCTTGTTTTTTTTTCAAAGACTATGTAACTTGTTGATTATGAACCAAAAATGATTTGTAGAGATTACTACTTTATTAACTTTTATAGTTAAAGATTTATAAATCAAAATAAAAATACTATGTCATTTTGTACCTACTTCCCTTATATACTCGCTTCCAAGTTGTTTAGGTCAACCTCAAGAACTTACCTACGGAAAATTGCAAAAATATTCAAAACCTGCCCTGCCAAAAAATTCGTTTTGCAAAATTATGAATATAAATAAAAGGAGGTGTCATTACTTTTGAATTATAAGACCAGTTGGCATACTATGGAGATTATGATCAAATGCTTTTTACGAATTAAAAAGCCTCTACAAATGAGAGAAGATATTATATTGTCAAGGGCCTTAAAATAATAACATTTGTTCTAACGAAATTAGAAAAGGTCAACAATGAGCTATATGTTAGAGCTTCCTATTGTAACTAAAGATGAAATAAGTAAAAGAATAAACAAGAATATCATAAATCTTCACAAAGTCCCACTTGAGAAGGACGAGATATATGTACACATTTTTTAGACTATTCTCGAAAAATTATATGAACAAAATCCCAAAAGATATGTTAAATAGATAATTTGTTAGTTTTGAACAGTATTACACTGAAGAATCAGAAGTTACCGAAGTTTCAATCCATGGAAACGAAGAACTGTTTCTTCAAGAACAATTTAAATTTATCTAGAACAGACAAAGAAGTGAGCCCTGGTGTTGCTGAACGTTATTAACAAGAATTGCATATATTTCAAACAACGAATATAAGAAAAACAAATTTGGAACTACATACTTAGAGATGATTTGTCCAATAATTAATTAGTAATGAACGTAATTTAACTATTGCGAAAGATTTTTTTAAGCAAAAGAGAAATCCATTGTTCAATACTGCTCTTGATGCGCTATGTTTTTCTTTTGAAAAATTATATCAAAGCTGAACAAAAAAAGAATTAAATTTAGTTTTGCAATCATTTTATATCTACACCTACATATTGAAAAAATAAATAAAATATATGAATTCAGTATTAAAGAGTGGTAAATATTTTATTATTATATATAACCTTTTAAATTGAATATAACAGAGTAAATGTTATTTTATATATTATATGAGAGTTCTCGAGATTTCTGAGAAATAAGAGATAATTTTTTTCTTTTCTCGAGAAATGAAAACTATCTAGAAATCTTAAACACTAGTTGGGATGACTTCATAACAAAAAATTTTGATGCTGTTCCTCTTCCTCTTTGTTGGAAGAGCCAATCTCAACAACATCTCAGCCTCATCATCATCATCCCTATACAGACTTTAGTAAAGCGTTCGACAAGTTATCTCACTCCGTGATACTCTTTAAAATGGAAAAGTATGGGTTTCCCCCAACATTTCTAAAATGGACGGAGTCTTATTTAGATAACAGAACATACCAAATCTTATCCCGCCATTCCATCTCTAAAATCTTGATGGCTTCGTACCTCAAGGTAGTCACTTGGGCCCGTTGTTCTTTATTCTATCTATTGACGACATTGTCTCTGTTGTGAGGCACTGTAAAGCCTTGATATATGCTGACGACATTAAGCTTTTCGCTCAGATTAAATCTGTTAGCGATTGTGAACAGGTACAGGCTGACCTTCACAAATTTTACGACTGGTGCAAAAGTAATAATTTGGTACTCAATATAGACAAATGTGAGGCTATGACTTTCCACAGAAACTAGAAACTAATCACTTATGATTACGAGTTCTCGCATTCCTCGATTTGCCGTGTTGGCTCTGTCTGTGACTTGGGTGTCAAATGTGATCAAAGATTGAATTTTATCTCCCATATAAACTACATGGTATCAAAGAGTAGTTCTATGCTGGTTTTATAAAACGTTGGTCCCGAGAGTTTTCGAATCCCACCATAACTCTGCGTTTGTACACTTGCTTTGTGAGACCACTGCTTGAATACGCTAGCCAGGTCTGGTCTCCATTTTACGGTACACACATCGTCCGTGTCGAGTCTGTTCAGCGAAACTTCCTGCGCTTTGCTCTTAGGGAATAATTCATTGATTCTTCCACCCTATGAGGATCGGTTGAAGCTTCTAAATATGCACTCGTTTGTGAAACGTAGCATGGTTGCCGATGTAACTTTTGTGCACCAACTCTTAAACGCGAATATTGACTCTCCTCTGTTATTTAATAAAATCTCTTTTCGCGATAGCAGGCACAATTTGAGAAGGCTACCTCTGTTGCATGTTAACCCCTCAAGGTCTAACTTTAGCATGTACGAACCTATCAATCGCATGTGCATAACTGTCAATAATATGGCTGAGAATTTTGTTATAGATGTTTCTAAGCATGTTTTAAAAAAACGTATATATAATATTTAATCTATTTTGTTTAATGTGTTGTGCATGTAATTTCATCTGGTGTTTGGTTTATGTTTAGTGTAACATACTAATACTAACACCGACTAAGTGATGAATCACATGTATTGTTGAGACGTTTATTTATTAAACGTGTCCATGCTGCGAGCTTGTGTTAAGCTGGTTCTGAAAGTCTGATAAAATAACTACCTATTTTAGTTAAATTTTCTTTTTCCGACTCTTCTTCTAGAGTCACTAACAGTTTGTGTTTTTTTTTTTGCAAGGCAATGTCCTTTCTTATTTCTTTCTAAATCTAAAGAGGAGTCAGTACTCAGCAAAAGTTTCAATTCAGATATCAGCGAACCTGCAGGCAATAAAATTTCTATACGTAGGTTTATGTCCTAGAGACATCTAGCGTAAAAGACAGAAACTCAACAAGCTACAATTTAAGACGAAAAATGAAAATTTGCAGTTCAAATACATTGAAAATTTTTAACGAGAATTAAGTTTCCTAAATTTTTTTGCACAAAATTGTTAAATATACTATTTTGCTTTGTTCGAACCAATTCGGTTCGAATATATTTTTGTTTTTACCGATTACTTTTAAAGGGAACACATCCTGAAAACAAAGCATCTAATTGTTAAGAAAATTAAATCTAATTTGATTACTCTTAATCAAAAAACAGGTACACAACCTAACAAAGCCATGTATTTGTCATCTACGTAGCACATTGCACAAATACAATACAACAATATAGCCACATTGAGCAGATCAAATTAAAATTCTTATCATATGATTGAAGCAATTAGATTCGTGCTAAAAACAATTGCTGAAAAAAGCAAAACAAATTCAATCTAATTACAAATTTTCCCAAAAATAGGTACAGCATCTAACCAAAGCATGCGTTGTCATGTAGCATATAATGCATGGCACAAATAAAATCAGATCAAGTAGATCAATTTGCAACTCTATCAGCATTATAAGTACTATCGAACGGGAACTTCTTCTCTACGTGATAGAGATAAAATTTTTTGCAAATATACAAAATTCAATTTAACACAGCAGCATGGGTTGCTTTAAATTTCTTGATGCTATGCATTTTTGTTCGTTGCTATGCATATTTTATCTCTAGTACCGTAAAATTATAGATGCGCGGCCAATTCTTGTGATCATGCGCCTCTGTTACTCCATCAATGGTGTCGTGTGCAAGCAAGGGCTATATAAACAGCAATTTAATTTGACTCGATCTCTTTGTCAGTTTGGCAGTGGAGTGAGTGACTTGATAATTTTTTCTTAGTGGTATTTCCTAGTGTTGTGAATTTTTATTAACAGTCTAACACTTTGTTTGATTGACAATTGAAATAAATTTTTCTTATTCTGGGTTGCGACTAGATTAGGAGATTTATTTGGATAGCGACTAAATACTGTAATAAGAAAACTACTAACACAAAACACTTTATTGTGGGTAACGACTACAATAAAGATTCTTATTATGGGTAACGACTGTAATATGAAAATTACTAATAAAACACTTTGTTGTGGGTAACGACTGCAATAAAGATTCTGTGGGTTTCGACTGCAGTAAGAACTACTCACCCCACTTTATTCTGGGTATCGACCAGAATAAAGAATATCCCAATCTCAACCTAAATTAAAATTATTGAAATCAAGTCAATCAACTGCCAAACATAGATCAGGTGAGTACAAAATTTATTGCAACAACATTATTATATATATTATACATCTTATATTTTCCGTTTATTGAAATTAGTATTTTAATTTTATCGAGTATTAAAGCTCTAGTTTAACAGGAAGTGTATAGTTTGTAGACAAACAATTACAACCACTAACTTTATACCAGTGGCATCAATTTTCACCACATTATTCAATTTTGCATGTACGCTCTGACTACGGGCAGTACACTTTGTATTTCAACAACTTTCAACGAAATATTGCAATTTCTAGTGAGTGAAATATCGGGAGAAAAACAAGTAAAATTAGAGTGGAATAATTAAAACAAGCGCCACTAAAAATGAAAAACTCGACGTTATTTGCTACATCTAGGCTTTGTGTTTCTAAAATACTCACAATCTAAGGAAATGAGAATTCCTACTAACAGGAATTTGGTTTAAAAAAACTTCAATTTTTACCATTTTTTACAAGCTTCCGAGCCAATATCTCAATTCCAATAAATTTGGTTTTATGTTTTTCGACGTTATTTACTAGACATCTTCATTACCTTTAATTGAAGATATCAATCATTATTGTACTACAAATAATTTGCCAGAAATTCACATTGAAAAATGTATGAAACTTGCAAATTTTGGTACCTCTTAATTTCAATTAATTTAACTAAAACTGTACTCAACCATTGATTTTAGAAATATAGATATGCCACCAAATCTGTTACCTTTTCTCGACAGATGGCCTTAGTAGTATAGCTATGCGGGGTCTAGCGCAATTTCCTGTGTATTTTTAAAGGGGCCTCTGAATTCCCAAAATCTTCCCAAAAGCTCTTCGTAGACGTGGACGAGCATAGTTGTGGGTGATGACGTCATGAAAGCTCTAGGGGTTGGATTGTTAGGTTAGTGCCCCGGCCCCTTCAGCCGTTTCCCCTAGGCTATGCTTATGACTCGTCTACGAAGAGCTTTTGGCACCATTTTGGGAATTCAGAGGCCCCTTTAAAAATACACAGGAAATTGCGCTAGAACCCGCATAGCTATACTACTGGCCTTAAATGTACCAAATTAGAAAACAGAGACGAAATTTTTACCGAATGACTGAAATCATGTTTACTCATGGCGCCATCTATTAGAAAAAATAGTAAAATATGAGGATATTAAGTTATCTTCGATAACAAATTTTGTTTTTCTTCCCTATCTAACAATGTCTAGGAATGTGGAAAAAATGGAATAAATTAATTCAAAGGAATTTCAGATTTTTTCTCAATAAATTTGCTTTTTATGAGATATATTGATATATAGAGAAGTACTTCGCAAGAGATTTTTTTGTTGAATTATGTATTCCTTCTGTTCTACAAGAAATTATTATTTAAATTACTACCTACATATTTCATTTGACACATTATTTCAGTAACTTATATATTTTATAGGTACCTTGGGAAATAAATAAATAATTTTCAAATTAGGAACGGTTCATTCTAATTTCAAAATCGCGTCAATTTTGCAATGATTCCTTTCAGCCAGCGTGTCAACAGCTTCGTTTCGCAACAGCCAGTTGGCGATCACTAAAAATTCTTACATTATAGTACGAGAGCTAGCACCAACACCATCTCAATAGGCATGCGGTCCATCTGTTTGGTGAGAGGGGTTGCGTTTACCTGTGTCCATTCCGTTCCACAGGTAAACAAAGTAGTTTACAAAATTATTTTAGTTCGATTTCTTTTCTTTTTTATTAGTTTTTATAGACATAATAACATTGAATAATATAATTTCATTATTCCTAGACAGTTTTTTGCTGCTAGTATGTGCCAGACGGCTTTTTTCGATAAAAATAAATAAAAAAAATGATTTTATTATGGCTGTAATTTTTATACGAGGTGGTTTAGTTATCGAAGGAACAACATGAAATTAATTTGTCCGGCAGAAATTCGGTCGATTGTCAATTGCCAAATCGATTGGAGTGTGATAAGGAATGAATGTGTAAGAGTACGGCCGACAAGACGTTGGTTTTTAATGAAAAAAAGAAAACGTCTAGAACGATGCCAGGAATGAGGAAACTGTCTGGAAATAGTAAATTAATATTGTTTGATGCTTATGAAAATAGATGAAAAAAAAATCGAACTAAAATCATTTTAAAAACTACTTTTCTTCACCTGTGTAACGGAAAGGGCACAGGTAAATGCAACCCCTCATCAGGCAGCGTAACTGAAGGGTATTGGCTGTAGGAATACTTTCCTGGCTAGTTGGACCCCTACCCCGTTTTCTGCGATATTGCAGTATAAAGGCACCCATATTTGTGCAAATAAATTGGAGTGCGTAATTTAATTAACTCCACCAGGCAGTCCCAAATCAGTTTGGAGTTGAATCTATTTGATTGAAGAGCCAGTAATACAGCTCTGCAGTCAGAAAAGATATTGTAGATATTTTTGTTCCTGTGGGTTCTCTTGATATTTTTCCTAATTTATAGCTCAATTACATATATGTCGACCGGAGGTCTTGAACCATATACTCCTGCCCCATCTCCCTTATTTGTTTTGGAGCCATCCGTAAATCAAAAGAATCTTCTATCTAGGCTCAGGCGCTGTGAGCAACCGAATCAATTCAACTTTGTTAGATCGTTCTCGGCAATCAATAATGCATAAGAATTCTGAAGAAAAATGTCCAGTAATTTATAAGAAACAAGTACAAAAGCTAGAATTGGTCTAGGACCATTTTTTATGATACCCTAGATGAAAGCACGTTTGTAATTTCGTATAGTCATCCATCTGCGCAAGTCTGAGTTTTTTGAAGAGGTTTTTGAATATATCTCTAGAACGGTTCGTCGAACAGCAAGTATGATTATAATCAACTTGATAGGATTTCATATTCTGAAGACCGTGTGATCGTTTTCACAGAATACGTAAAAATCCTAAATTTTTATATGGCAACACCAAGAAGGAGTTGGCCGATTTGGTCTGTTTTGAAATTATATTTACTGGATTTATGAAAAACATTATGTACAAAAGTTCAACGCTCTCTCTACGTTGACGAGCTCTCAGGCCATGTCCAAATATGTAGTGAAAAATGAAATTTTTGTATGGCAACCGTACGTAGGAGTGGCCCGATTTGTCCCATTTTCAAACCTAATTTTGCCTTTTTTTTTAAAGCCTATGTGCGAAGTTTCAGCTTTCTAAGTACACGCGTTCTCGAGTTATTGTGAGGACGGACAGACAGACGGACATGCAAAAATCAAAATAACTTTTAATTTTATGCATGGGTCCAATCCTATCATTATTTCTATGTGTTACAAACGGAATGACAATCTTAGTATACCCTTTAGATTTTATCTAGGGTATAAAAAAAAAAATTGTCACGCTCATAAGATATTGCTTTCTGTGTGCCCCGATCCGAACCAAAAATTCCAAAAAATTTCATCAAATGAGGAAAATTGCTTGGCTGATAATATTTCAAAATATTCACGAAAAATCAATGTACCATTCAACAACCAGATGTGAATAGGCAGATCGCAGAAATTCTATCGAAAACCGACCGAAAAATTTCTTGGAAGCCCGCAGTTCCTCGATAAGAGTTTTGTCTGTTCTGCTACTTTCTGGTGCGAAAGCGAAGTATGAAATTCTCTTCACTTAAATCACGAATCATACGCATTTGCCAAATTATTCAAATCATCTTGATTCTAATCATGACATGCCATTAAATTTCTTTATTACGGACTTTGTCCACATTTCCACACATCATTAAATAAAGAAAGAAAGACGAAAAAACAAAATTAGATTAGATTCTTTGCTGTGATATGGCGCTATTTATTATCGAAGACAATTTATTATCTCATAATCGCCAAGTTTTGCTAACAGATGGCGGACCATTTCGTGAGCAGATGATAAAGTACTACAGTGGCGACTCAGTGAGAAGAGGTAACAACATATTGTGCGCGGCGGTGGCATATCTATATGTATAAAATCAATGACTCAACACAACTCAAACAAAACTCAATTCTCAAATTCAATATTCAATTTATTTGAAAAATAACAAAACTCAATTCTTAATTGCAATACAAAACTAAAACAAACAAAAATTCTTAAATGACATTTCACTCTTCTTCTTGTTTTTCACGAAGTTGCATGAAAAGTGCTCGCCTACTTTTTCATGCATTTTACATTCTTGGCACAGTGAAACTTTTTATGATACCATCTTGGCGTCTTGTGTGAAGATACTTTTCAAGTATTAATTTAATTAAGGAACTGTAATGACTGCTGCACTTCATATGTTCTTGTTGATCGTCGAAGAGAGATTTATTCAAGAAGTACTTTTGGACCTCAATTGATATTTGTAAAAATACTAAAAAATACATCTTCAAAGGCAAATTACTGTCAGTTTTTTTGCATATCTGTGTTACACTATCAGACGCGGTATTTGAAGCCTGCTTCTGGTTTTGTAGGCAATAAGTGTAAGTTCTGAATAAAAACTTGTCAGGTAGACAAGCACTCCGGGCAATTCAAAATCTTTGTAATTTTCAGCACAAAAAATCCAGAAATATAGGAAACTACATGGTGCGCATATTCAGATAACTTTGCTGGATATACCACATAACAATGCACTTCTAAAAACTGCTGATCCAATACGAAATTATCATCTATTATTTCTTTTTCATTTATAAGATGGAATCGTTATATTGATTATTTATATTATCTCCAGGATCTGTGGTGACTATTTTGTTTTCGGAAACATTCAAAATAGCAATACTTTCTCTTATCTGACATCGCTCAAAAAATATTTTATCTGCAGCTATAAACTACCTCACGTATGGATTATTGTTTCTGCACAGATGACTTATGATAGAACTAAAAAATAATTCTAAATGGTCCCTGATTTAGCATACTTATACATCGGAAGGTAATGCAGAATCTTAGACTGGATAAATTCGGGAGAAAGGTTTGCTTCCAGAAAACTCTCGCAACTTTAATACTTCCCTGGAAAAGTCCAAGGCATCTGCGACAGATTTACTAAAGAACTGAGCTTCTAGGTTAACGTTCATTTTCTTTTTTATGAATTATATATGCCCCAGACTTAGGTTTTGGTCTGAATGGGCCCCTTCCTTCTCTTACAATTCCATTAACCTTTCTTAATATTTCCGTTCAATTGTCCGTCCTTTCCCATTTAGAATACATTGTAATTCACCCAAAGTAATTCTAATCAACTCAACCATATGACAAGGATCTGGGTGAGTTATATATTTGCCACTTATGTTATTTAATTGCAAAAAGCTGGGACAATCAACATTCCGAATATCGCACCCCAGAATTACAAGAGCGTTAAGATTTACTATGGCTACGTCAAAAGTTCCTACCAATAATCTCAGCACCAGTATCTTCTCATTCTTGTAAAGATAGATAAATGCATTTTGCACCGCCTTCATGGAAGCAATAGGGAAGAAAGCAATAGGTATCTTCCAAGATCGTTTTAATCTGATAACCATTAACACTAAAATCTGAGAAACGAAGGTCTCACTTGGATCACCATGTCACATCTCCACATATCCGATTGATGACATATCTTTATCCCAATTTATATGTTCTCTAATGTGGATTTTATTTACAAATAATTTTTCATTACTCTTCTTGACCTCATCACTCAAACCATTTTTGTTGCCATAAAAGATTCTTTGGTAAAAGCCTGGGCGGCAGCTAAGAATTTTATACCATTCTTTTATAGTCCTAGAGTATGACAAACTATTTTTAAAGACATCCCTCAAGTAGCTGTAAGCCCTTGACGACAAAAAATTCAAATCAAAGGTACGAGTATGCGGATAATATATCTTTGGCAGAACATTGCCCATTCTCTCAGCAAAAGCCGGCATAATACGTCCTTACAAGGACCAGCAATTTTTTGTCAAAGTAGTCTGCACTTCATCCTCAATTAAAATCGTCTCTTTTATCTCCTCTAGCAAATTTTGTATTTGACTTGTTTTTTTCTTCTGTCGAGTAATTTTTTGGTGCAATTTTACACAGTATTGTTTCTAATCCGAACACATTTTCTTAATTTTCTAAACTTAGCTTTCATCCTTACAACTAATTCTGAGCAGCTTTCATCTGCTGATTCCATGCATTCTTTAATAGCAATATTTTCTCTATTTCATCCTTACAAAATAGATATGTAGCCATAATTCAGTTTATTATTTAATTTTTTATAACAATCTGGATCAGCGAGTGAAATACCTATTCTGGCAGCTGCAATCAGCTGGAATCATCAATATGCAAAACTAAATATTGTTTACAACTTACCCCTGACATCCCGAATTTTTTTCTTCATATGAAGAGGACTCCCCATTTTCAATTTTGTCATCATTCATTGTCTTATCTTATGAAATTAGTTTAGCTTTAGAGAACTTCAGATCCAATGTACGTATGTATTTATGTATGTATTTAGTTGTATGGTACTTACACAATAGGTAGACCACTCATCATTTGCCTCGAAACTTCACATTCTCCAAAAGGGTATACTACGAACTGATTCTAATTTGTTTGTTTGGCAGAATAATGTCCAGGGCTAGCATTATTATTTGTTACATCAGATGCAACGTTCCCGCAGGTTTGAGCATCCTTAAGTGGGGATATTACTGAAATTTTAAAAAACACGAAAAGTTAATACGACTTTGCGTCCAATCTGTGGGCATTATCATTATCAAAATTCCACATAGTTTGAGAAAAAGCATGAACTTAGGTAATGACGTGCCAAAATTAAACATTTCGGGTTTGTATGTATATGTATGTAATTAGCTTTCGAAAATTTTCAAATTCATGAAATTTGCAAATTTTGGTAAATAATAACGTCATAATGGTACATCAAGTAGATAAATTTGGACTTGAGTATGGAAGAGCTTGAAGTGGAAGAGGAAGTGATGGAGAGAAAACTAGTAAAAAAGTTTTGGTTACTAATATATTTTGGTTTGAAAGTTGCTATTTTCAGAAACGAATAACAATCACAATTATGATATTATTGGAAAGAAAGTTCAATTTGTAACAAAGATCGAATCTTTTTGTGTTTATTTTGAAAAACTCAAATTGTTTAGTGCAAATGATAAAGGAAACAAAGTCAATAATGTTAACCAGCAATTTCTTGTTTTTATATATTTTGCATACAATTTGGCGTTTTTAATTCATTTCATCACCGTCAGATGGAATGATGTGCTTTCGAAAAGCATTCACTTGTTTTGAAAGCTCTGCGGCGAGCTCTAGTGTGCAGGCTCGCAAAGTTGTTACCGCCATTTTCTGCATTAGGTATATGAGTGTAGATTTCGCGGAATATTTTAAGTTTTATCATTGGTAATTTCTTATTTTTGCTTGGGAGGCGAGAAATTATTTTGGAAGTTCTATATATTATCTATTTGTTTCTAGTTGTGAGTAAATGTTATTTAATCATGTAACGTGTTAGTAAAATTCACTCCAATAATTGAAGGGTTGAAAGTCTATAGGGTCTAAGTGCCAATTTTATTATTTAGAGATATAACAAAAAAACGTAATAAAATAAACAATTCAATGAAATAATTATTTATTTTTACTTAAATCAATTAAAGAGATATCTTATAAATACAGGAAGTCGTTAAAAATCTAAACGAATAGGAATCCAATGAAGTAATACAACATAAACATTCATTATTTAAGAATCTCTTAAGTGCCTTATGAATTAATATTGAAAATGGGCTAAGTGCCTCTATAACACATATTAAAAAAGTTCTCAGGTTTCGGTTTGATTAATCAAATGTTCGTAGAATACCTTATTTTCTCTGGGCATATATGGTACATAACATGTCCTTGAGATCTTTCAATTTTTCTTTTGATATATTATTTCGAGCTTCTAATGCTGGCAAAGTGCAGTTTTTTAATTGGTTTGGAGACTTGCCTTTTTTGAAAATGTTGACACTGTCCCACGGTATTGAGTCATTGTGCGATTCCATTAAATCAGCACGAGGTAACTTGTCTTTGTCTATGCGGATCCAAGAAATGGTTGATATTTTTAATGTTGTAGTATTTAAAAATTCCTTGGAAGTCTTATTGATGTCTTTAAAATCATTTTGGTCAAAATTAACCACTTCAAATGGATTTTTGTGACAAGATTCTCGTATCATTTTTTCCACATCCTTTGGTTCAAAACATTTAACGACTTTCTTTCTTTTTTCAATTTGAGCGAAATCTCGATCGCAGGGCATAAAAGAGTGACCACTGAGCAAGTATTTATGATCAATAGTATCATAAATTCCAGTAGCTACTAAATAAACCAAGGCAAAGAGGACCATTCTGTTCTTGTTCTGTCCCATGCAGTTATCACTCCAAATAACTGTATGATTTTTTAAAGTTATAGATGACATCATGTTTAGTACCTTTAATATGGAGGAGCCGACCTCATTACCACCTCTTCTCGCATATGACTCATCACTCATCCTAGAGGCACATGTAAGCTTGTTGATTGTCAGCAATATGTATGAACACATAGGTTGTATTAAAAACATTGCAAAAAAAATAGCAGTATTAGAGTTCGCGTACAAATGTAGCAGATCTAGATCAATATACAGTGTCTGTTGGCCACACTGTATGTAAAACCTGGAGCTCCCAAGACCGTGCTGAACACTGATAGTGTGCTCGGGAGGGTAAACACAACGATACTAGCCAACACCCAGCACTATGGTGATCAGTAAAGATAAAGTGTAGACGTTAGGATAGTAGGTATAAATGTGGGATGAACATACATAAGCACTTACTTGACCTGACGAACTAGAACAATACTCATCTAAACTGCACTTAAGTGCACTCCGGCTATCTTAATCCAAGAACTAACATTCCTGATGAGTCCTTTGGCAGGGACGAAAACTGGTCGAGTGAGCTAAAGCTAAGTCTCAACGACTGGTCCATATCTCTCTTTTCTGACATAAACAACTGACAGACTCATACAGACTATAACTTCTCTAAAAATTCACTGCAATCGCCTGTTCTACTTACAAGATTAAGTACTTTAAATTTTCTAAAATAATTTAATACACTTCATTTAAGGATGGAGTTACTCTCCGCTTTATACTGAAACCTGTTAGTACCGTACTAAAGTGCCACGGTGGCTAAACTAATACCGCAACGGTGGAATGTGGTGCCCCATTTGTTGTACAACGTTTCGTCATCCATATCCACGAGCGTCTCCTGGACATGAATGACACCAACCTTGCACTTGCTCTTTTTTGCAATGTTTTTAATACAATAATACATAGCCAAAATTCTTTTCCTCCATTCGTGCAAAAGCCGAAAATATATAACATTATTTGTTTCTTTCTAAAAAACACGAAAAATTTCAATTCTGCTCGGCTGCTTCCTTTCCTTTTATTACGTTATCTTTGAGCTCATCCCGCAGGCAAACAGGCACAGACCCTTTTGAGCGAAAACTCGTTGGCACTTAGACCCCGCCACAACTTTACCTGTGCGTGGGTAAAATTTTAAAAGAAAGAGGCATTTGAATCCATTTGGATATTATTAGGCTTTGCACTTATGTAGATGGTATTTTTGTAAAAATCTTAACTTTTGATTTTTTGGCACTTAGACCCTTTACAATTACAACCCTTCAATTATGGAATAAAGAAGAGAAAACTGAATGTTACTAGGTATGTAAATATATGAAAAATATAATACTATAAGCCGTTACACAGAAAATTGACCAATTTTGTGGAATTTTATTTTATTATTATTTTGATGAAATTTGCTATCCATATATAACGGAGATACGTTCTTTTGAAATTTGAAAATGTGGGAAATTTTGCTTAGTAGATGCAGCGACAACGCATAAAGTAGATTTGAAGTGACCTTATAAAAATATGAACCAAAAGCTTCGTTTTAAAACGAGCTGATGGCCCCCTGATAGAAAGCTCATCAGAATTTTGTTGCTAGCATTTCCGCGTCAGTATTTCAGTATCATTTGTAGCAAATAAATTATTTGGGCCAGCTTGTGGTTATGCTCTTCACGTTATTGTTTTTACCTTAGGTTCATTTATTCAATTTAGACATAAATTTAATTTATTACTGTACTTACACAGCTATAAAATTAGGTTCATTGAAAATATAAATATGTAAAGTGTAATTTCAACGTATGTGCGTTTTCATCGATTCTGGTTAATGTCAGCTGAAAAGGAAAGAAAATTACAAAATACAACAGGGAAAGACATCTACTTCATCTGCTTCATTAATTCCTGTAAGGACGGTCGGGGAAAGAGCGGAAGGTACCGTCTTCAACAACAGGACGAAGCAGTTACTTTTTATATCATAGATGATGAAATCTTTGAGTATTATTTGTAGCGCATAGAATATTGCTGGTAGAGCAAAATGGATTGCACACCCGCGAATAATATTAAGTGTTATTTTGGTTTCTGCATATCTGTCCGTCTGCACGATAATTCAAGAACACATTTACTTAAACCAGGGACCGAAAATAACTGGTATTTTGAAAACTTTAAACAAAAAGAGCTGGGATAAATCATGACCGTGAAATTTTTTGGAATATAGCAAAAGATGTCTCGTGAAACCCGTTTCGATTCCTGCAAAGCTTTTGAAAACTTAACTTTTTATTAAAAAGTTAAAAGAACCAAGCTGGAAAGGCTTATTATTTTATCTAGCAAAAATATAAAACCAGCTTGCCTTTTTATTTTTTCCGGCAATAATAAAAAGCCAGCTGGGCTTTCTATTTTTTCTGGTAAAAATAAAAAGCCAGCTGGGCTTTCTATTTTTTCTGGTAAAAATAAAATGCCAGCTTGACTTTTTATTTTTTCGAGCTGGAAGTAACAGGTTTCGAGTCCGGAAATATAAAAAGCCAAGCTGATTTCTTATTTTCAGGGTCCGGACCAGTTATGAATTTTTTTTTTGATACTCGGATAGAAAAAATAAGAAACCAGTTTGGCTTTTTATACTTCCTCAAAAAAATAACCAGCTTCAAAACCTGTTACTTCCAGCTTGAAAAATAAAAAGCAAAGCCGGCTTTTTATTTGTGCCAGAAAAAATAGACAGCCCAGCTAGCTTTTTATTTTACCAGAAAAAATAAAAAGCCCAGCTGGCTTTTTATTATTGCCAGAATAAATAGAAAGCCCAGCTGGCTTTTTATTATTGCCAGAAAAAATAGAAAGCCAAGCTGGCTTTATATTTTTGCAAGATAAAATAAAAAACCAAGCTGGCTTTTTATTTTTACCAGATCAAATAATAAGCCTTTCCAGCTTGGTTCTTTTAGCTTCAAATTATTATCGGTCAGAGGAATATAACAGGTAAAGTTGGCTTTTTTCGTAAAAAGTCATAACTGGTTCGGACCCTGAAACTGCTGAAACTTTTTACATGGGCATTTTAAAGGTGTAGGACTACGTTCAAAAATAGGATAAGTCAGGTAAGGTATTTGTAAGACTGCTTTCAAAATTACACTTACTAAATTTTATGCGTGAATATCGGCCTAAATCGTGCAACTCCTTTGTGAAGTTGTCATACATTAATTAAAAAAACTTATATATACTGGGAAAACGGTCAGTCCCACCCACATATTTTAATCCACTGACAAATTCTTCAGTGTACGCCAAAACCTATGGAATTGGTTATAACCCTTTTTACTGTTCGATGAACCTTTCTAAAAATAAATGAAAAAATTAACTATAACGAGCTAACTTGCTCAGAAGGGTGGTAATACATATGCAGCACTTCCATTCGAAAACGATCAAAATTATCAATTTTCATACCCGACCCCCTGCGATTTCCAATTAATTAAGTATTAACAAATACTCGACCCATATCTTTTATTTTTTTATTTAGCCTGTCGACCTGAGGTCTTGGATATCGGGTGACTCAAAATTTATGGTTTTCACTGTGGTCATGTTTTTTAATATGCTGATTACTTGAGACCAGGTTACTCGATTCTTTCGTGCGATATGTTAAATTATTAGTATAAAATGGGGCTTCCAAAAAAATAAAAAAATAAATATTGAAAAAACACTAAACTTTTATTAATTTTGGATTTTTGACCTAAAAGATATTATTTTTCAAATGCTCTAACATATCATACCAAAAAATTGCGGATGTTCAGCTCTTAGTTTCCGAAATACAATTATTTTTTTCCATATAAAAATTTTGGGATTTACTCCAAAAAAATGTTTTCTTTTATTGTTTTTAGATATCTGAATGAAATATAGGTTTAAAAAATATTATAATAATAACGCTGTTTTATCATTTCATAAATTTTATAATTTCATTTTCATTACAAAACGAATATCCTTTAACATCAACGCTATCCTTGAAATCCTTTAACAGCATCCTAAACCACGAAAGAATAATTTTCGGAAAACTCGCAGATTATATTGCACTCGTTTGTCTTTAAGTTAACCTTGGAATGCTTTAACTATTTTGATTTTTCTTTAACAATAAGATAATGTGGAATAATTTTGCAAACTTTCTCGCAAGAAACATCAATGAATTGGGTCTCCATTTTTATAATAATAAGAAAAGAAAATTTACGAAATCCCGTCAAAATTTGTATTTGTTAAAAAAATATATTTTCCAATAATTAGCAACAAAAAAAATTTAAAAAAGTGTAGAACAAGGAAAAGCAATGCATTTTCCCACTTTCTCATACAAAAAATGCTATATATGGTGACAGTCATACACGCATAGATGATGCTCATGCAGTTCACTGAATATGTCCCTTCCCTCTGACATGAGGCTCAGTTATTCATATTGATGGGAGCATAATGAATGTATGTATGAACTCTGAACGAATTACGAATAGAAAATTTCGAGAGATTCTTTACGAGCGGCCACAGAAAAGCTTCAAGCTCTGATTCTCTCAGTTCATACTTTCGTAACATTTGCAGCTGGTCAGATAATTCATTTATTAAAGTTGGCCGCTCAAACTTTAAAAAGTATGTCCGGGCTTGGAATGGAAGATTTCATATCTACTTGTACGTTGTCGCAGGTAGATGCAACGTTATCATCTCATCTCCATGAAATAAACGATATTTATTTTGGGAAGCTTTTAAGTTTTCGAGAAAAATTAATCAAAGTCATTTTTCTGAAAATTTGCTTTCAAGGATAATTGATATTTCGGTTATCCTTGAATATTTCAAAATATGCCGTCCCGATATTTTTTATTTTATTATATGGATCGTAATCCCTAATGGGTTATAGTGAAGCTGTATTAAGGAGAAAATGGTTGTTGGTAAAGTCAAATCTAACTCTAGTAGTTTTTTAGTTATCTTGTTAATAAAGCTATAAAACTGACATAGTGTGAACATTACCAAAATTATATGAAACATTACAACTCAGAGTTCTTGGAAGAGTTTTATTTGATGAGCGGCTTCAGTAAAATAAAATTTGCCCTAACAGTAAATGATGCCAGACAAATTACAAGGAAAAGTGTCTGACCAACAGCACAGAGCGCACAAATCCGACAGCAAATCTAAAATCTCGCCATGTGTTCTGCCCAATGAGAACGCTCAAGAAAAATATATGTAAGTAAGGATGGGGACTGTAATTAATAACGCCAATGAATACTTAAAGTTAGTGGTTTTTTTCACAATACGTCACACATAATACACTATTCCAAATTCAAATGGAAATATAGTTCCGAGATAACACATTCACGAACATAAACTTAAAGTACTTATATTATCGACTATGTCAGTTACTAACTAAAAAACTCACTTACGTATCAGCTTAAATAAAAAAAAAACTTATGATTAATTCAAATGGAGTTTACTTTTTAATGGCACCAAGATGTATAAATATATGTATAAATATAAGTACTCAATAAAATTGGCTACGTATTAAATGATTACACAAAAATGTACTCACCAATGAAAAATGTGGAATGGATTGGGTGGCGTTGGTAAATAGACAGTTAGTGGTTTGTTCTAGTTGTGCCCCGGAACAAGATACTTTGTTTCAGTCGAGACCCAAAACAACGTTTGTGTGTTAGTAATGATCTTGTTCTAGTCGTTCCCCGGAACAAGATACTTTACTTCAGTCGAGACCCAGAGCAAAGTTGTATTAGTAGTATTTATTCTAGTCGGTACCCGCAATAACTCTCTTTATGTCAGTCGATTCGCAAGATAAAGTGAGTTTGTTAGTATGATGTATTCCAGTCGTTACCCAAGATAAAGTTATTGAGTTAGTAAAATTTATTCCAGTCGAGACCCAGAATAAATATCTTTATCTCAGTCGTTACCCAAGATATAGTTATTGAGTTAGTAAAATTTATTTCAGTCGATACCGAGAATAAATATCTTTATCTCAGTCGATACGCAAGATAATGTGAGTTTGTTAGTATGATGATTTTCCAGTCGAGACTCAGAATAAATATCTCTATCTCAGTCGTTACCCAAGATAAAGGTTTGAGATTAGTAAGTGTTATTCTAGTCGCTACCCGGAATAACTGTCTTCATCACAGTTGAGACCCAAGATAAAGTGATTATGTTAACATAATTTATTCCAGTTGAGACCCAGAATAAATATGTTTATCTCAGTCGTTCCCCAAGAGAAAGTTATTGAATTAGTAAGACCTATGTTGTTACCACTAGCCAAGTCGATTTCCAAATGATGCGCAATCTATGAAAGCTGGATGCGAAAAAAGAAAGATTCAAATTGGCCTGCGAGTTATATTGCCTCTGAATTGCGCACGGCACCAACAATTATTTTACCATAGCAGCTGTGCATAGGTCAGAAGAGTACATTGACCCTAGAAGCTGTGCAAAGCAACTGGAATTTTGAGTATTTTTATTGCCGTTCCTGATTTTGCCTAGCTAAAGTTATTAGGATTATAATTATACAATAAGTTACCTATTACAATATTCCTAATTTGCAAATTTAAAGATACATGTATAGATGACTTAATCTAATGCCATTTGATTTGCGTAATGTTATCGAAGACAAGTTACTTTCCTCTCATTGGATTGTATCCGGATTTGTTTATATGGAATGGACACATCATTGATTGTTATCTCCACTAAAAACTGTCTTAAGCAGGCCAGTTTTGCCGTGGTTTTACTGTAAAACCACGGCAAAACGGATGGTGTATGGCGAACACCACGCTTTGAGATTCGGATATCTACTTGAATTGTGGTCATGCCAGAAATATCTTTCTCAAAACGTGGGTAATACGTGGGCAAGGCCATACACCGTGGTTTTACTGTTTTGCTGGCTCATAATCAAAGTTAACTTAATAAAAAGCTAAGAAGTAGGCGAGATTTCTGAGTGTTTTACATTTAAATGTATACGACAAGAAAAGGAAGAAAGAAGGAAAAAAATAATAAAAAAAAAATCAAACTCTTTAAAATTTTTATGAATAAGCATAAAAAATGTAAAAGCGCAAATTGCATGCAACGAAACAGAATGGAAAATATTTCGTTTTCGTAAATAAATGAGAAGTGGCGGAGTTTTCACGTTTTACTCTCATATAAAATGTTCCCGCGCTTCTGTGAAAACCGGTTTTCATGAAATAATCACAATATTTGGTCACATGTTGTTGGTGTAAATATACACTACAAGAGGGGCTTTTTCTCGACCACGTTTTAGGTTCTTTTCTCGGCTAAAACGTGGTTTTTAAACCACGGCAAAACGGATGGTGTATGGCGCCCTTAAAAATGCTCATTAGAAATATTATTTCCATAGCTTTAGGAAGAAATTCCGTCCGGCCCATTACCTCCAACTCAATCTATTTAGCAAATCGGCATCTTTTGGGTGTCTAAAAATTATTATATAATAAATCACAAATTGTTTTTTATTTAAGGGGGGTTTACCACTGAAATCTTGAAAAACACGAAAATTTAATACAAATTTACTTCAAATCTGTGCGTACTATCATCATCAAAATTCCACATAGTTTGAGAAGAAGCATAAACTTAGGTAAAGACGTATCAAAAATAAAGATATCGGGGTTTTATACGTATTTAACTAGCTTTAGAAAACTCCAGAATTCATGAAATTTGCAAAGTTTGGTACATACAAACGTAATAATGGTACATCAAATAGATAAATTTGTACTTTAGTATGGAAGATCTTGGGCTGGAAGAAGCAGTGACGGAAACAAAACCAGTAAAAAAGTCTTGGTTACTAATATATTTTCGTTTGAAAGCTGCTATTTTCGGAGGCGAATAACTACCAAAATTATGATATTATTTTAAAGAAAGTTCAATTTGTAACAAAGATCGAACCTTTTTGAAAAACTCAAATTTTTCAGTGCAATGATAAAGGAAATAAAGTCAATAATGTTAACCATGGTAACGACAAAAATTTTTCGTTTTTATATATTTTGCATACAATTTGGCGTTTTCAATTAATTTTATCATTGTCAGATAGAGTGATGTGCTTTTGGAAGGCTTTCGTTTGTTTTGAAACTCTGTGGGCTGTAGCTCGTAGAAAATGTGCCCCCATTTTCTGCATTAGGTATATGTTGTGTGTAGATTTCCCGGAATATTTTAATTTTTATCATTGGTAATTGATTATTTTTGCTTTTGAGACGAGAAATTTTTTGGTCAATAATTATGGAATAAAGAAGAGAAAACTTCTCTTCGTCTCTCTATTGATATACTAGTTCTTTGGTTATCTAGTTAATAAATTGGTAAACTCACAAAGAGCGAGCATTGCAAAATCTATATGGTATATTACTGTTGTAAAAATAACAATTCTCGGAAGTTTTATTTGCTAACAAGTGTCAGACAAACTACATGATAAGTGTCTGATTAGCAGACAGAGCGCATACATTTCGTTCCCCCTTGATTGCTCCTCACACAAATCGTTTTATTACTGCCCAACAAAATTTTACGAAAATCCGACGGCCAAGTTTAAAATCTCGCCATATCTGTGCAACCCTACTGCTGTGCAGATACCTGAAATGGCCGAAATGCTTTGGAGTACAAAACACACGAATATCACAGCACCATAAAGCTTTACATGTAGGTGCTAAATATAGTGATTTTTTTCAATTTTCAAATTGCATACTTTTATGCGTTTATGTTCACTAAGCTTTTGGGAACAGAAATCGTGAGCTTTTTTTTGGTGGTAACCCCCCTTAAGGCTGAATGGCAGAAAATGAAGCTCTCGATTCCGAGCTTCCATTTAACTATGTAGTAGTAGCGTGAGCTTTCGTACAAAGCTTTCGATTTAGTGCCACACGCAGAAGCAGTACTCGCTGTATATAAGTATCTTGACCTAGCAGCAGTACATAATCAATGCTGTATTGACATGGCAAACATTTTTTCTTCTTTATTTTCTCTGGGAAACATGTCTGCTATATTCAAACCGAAGAGTATTGTTTTGTTGTTGTTCGAAATTCCATTGAACTGTTTTTGTAATTTTATTATTGCTTTCCATACAGCCTTTGAAATATAACATCCCTTGCCTTCTATATATGTTATGTACAGGCTGTTCCAGGAATCACTCAATCACTATTCAAAGTGATGCACATACAATGTACCCAATTGATAACTTTAATTATTTGCAGAATACACCTAGAGCGAAAAAACCGAGTATTTGCATGAATTATAAAACAAATTTACAATCTCAAACAAAATATGCAATAAAAAAATGAAAAGAGAAAAAAATTCCAAATAATTTTCCCTCGGCTTATATTCTCAATAAATATCTTCCGTCTCTTTTTAACTAAACCATAAACGAAAAATATTAACAAATATTCTCCGTTCTCTCTGCATTCCTAATCTACTCCAACAACAAAGAGCAGACGGGCTGTGCTTGTGCTATGACGCGCCGTTATTATACATTATGTACATGCGTGCACGATAGATACTCATTTTTAGAGACACATAAGATAAATTTGTTGGCCTTTATTTACTGGAGCCTATCGCCATCTCGGAAAGCTTTTGAGAATTAAAATGAATTAAAACCAATTTTATCATTTACTTTTATACTTTTTACTTTTTTGATTTTTATAAAATAAACTACTTTCGGGATTAATCCAGTTTTTGGGCCACTGAATAGAATCACCTCAGTCTTCATTATCGTGTTAAAATAATCGCGTAGCTACAAATTTTATTCAAGTTACAAGATTCTCAATCTTAATGTTATGAAAGTAATTATAACATGAAAAATATTAATAAATTTGAAAAAAACAGCTCCACCAGCATTTACAAATATGTTTGGAAAACCTATATACGAAAAATAATAAAAATTGGTGTGTACATGAAAAAGTTATTCGGGGGAGAGGAAAATAACACTGTTTTTTGAGGCTTTTGATTTTTAAAAAAAAAACTCAAAATCTTTTTCAAAAATCTAAGCCCAGTATCATTTGAACTTAAGAGTTTTTAATATTTTGCCGAAGGTTTCAAATCAATATGATAAAAACTGTGGAAAATAAAAAGGGGGAACAAAATGCTTACAAATTTATTCAGCCTTAAGAACTTAAAATTGAAGTTAATATTCTAATACATGTCAATCAATATAAAAGAATAACAATGAAATATTCTCAGACATTTATTTCGAAGAAATTCTTTCCTTTTAATACAAATCGTCTTAATGTTTGAAAATATTGTGCTTGGTCCCATCGAAAATGCTCTTATTCACTGTGACTACGTCAAGAACCTCACGAGTTTCTCAGCTATCACAAACGTAAACAAATTGTAGGTTGCTGGGTTTCTGGATAACCCAACACAATCAGAATGTGCCCATTTTGAGCAATGCATGGCACTTCATCTACGGCTCGTTACTTCGATAATTTGAAAAAAGATCATTGTAGTAAAGACAAGGACAATCATCTACGTCATTTCCACCTGAGAAGTCATTGGGCGCGTTCACTGCCGCCGAAATAGTGACCTTTTTGTCACTGCCGAGCACTCACTCCTCCAAATTTTTACAGTAAACGACTACGCTTGAGTACGACTATCGTTCACTCAGCACTTTGAATGTATCAAATAGTCGACTACATTCGACTACGCTCAGGAGGATAGTCGATCGTAGTCGGTTTGACAGAACTACACTACGACAACGACTACGATACCAAAGTGGCAGTGAACGCACCCATTGCCACCTGGTTCCCTTTGTCCATTCAAATTGATTTTTTGTTTAGCTTTTTGGTTGCACGCCGTTTTTCTATTAATTAATTGTTTAGCTGATTGCTTTGTTTGAAGTTCCTTGAGGAATGGAGAGCTTGTTGATCGACAACGTTTTCGTTTTCTAGTCGTCGATGATGTGCCAACAACTAGAAGTGGTAATAAATACACTGGCGAGTGCCTGGTTAAGTACGCCCTAATATTTTCAGTTTCCTAGAAGCCGGGAAGGTATAGCAAAATAAACCGATGATGGTTTTATTGCCTATGGAAATCCCAATCATAAAATGCAATTTCTAGAATAATCACACACACGAGCATTGTGCATATAAATGCATTTTATTTTATTAATCAATAATGGGTAGCTTTACCATTATTCCTAATTGACTTCAAATAATCTATTTTTTATAGATTCATAAAAAATTTTATAAATACGTGGAGGAATATTAGCCCAAGCTTCTTTTATTGCTTCTTCTAGCAATGCATCATTCTCATATTGCTTGCCATTATCGTAAATTTTCTTGGACAACCATCTCCAGAGATTTTCTATGATGTTGAGGTCGGGTGAAAGTGATGGCCAATCCAAAACTGTAATGTCTTCTGCCTCAAATCAGTCTTTAACAAAATGAGCAGTATTAATGGGCGCCAGATCATGTTGAAAAATTTTAATTTATTGTTCATAAGATTGCATCAAAATCGGCTGCTGCCTTTCCTCTTAAAATTCTGATCTCCACACGCCCTATATAGGATATGGTTCCCCATATCATAATTGTACCCGTTCTGGCAGGATAAATATTTCCTCTCCTTCCGAATATCATGGAAATAATATGAAAAGCCATCAGGACCATTAAAATAGAATATTTTTTCATCAGAAAAGATTACTTTCTTTCACTCTTGATCCCAGGTGAAGTGGTTTCGAGCACACTGCAACCCTGCTTGTGATGTCTTCTCGTAAATGCTGTTCTTTCTTCAAACGGGGTCGCTTTATAGTTGGGCTTTCTTTTATTACCTTTCGTACCGTGTACCAATTGTTTAAAGAACTGTTGAACCTGTGACCGATTGACGGCTATCGCTCGCGCAGCTGATGTACGCTCAGGTTTTCTAAGTGAGATATCTTCGTTTCATATTATGAATCCGGGCGGCTAATCCTTTCCACCTTTCTGGTTCTTGGAATCGAAGCGGTGTAGTATTCTATTTTTTGCACCTAATTACACTGAAAAAAATGCATCATGTATAATGCCATCTATATAAGGTAGCTTTTATTATACTGGATGCTATAATTTATGAGAAGCTATCTGATATTTGTAAACACTAGAGTTATAAATTAAAGCACCTGATGGTAAATTCGTATTGAAAGGCTTTAAGACCTCCGTCGATATATAAATAACAATAATTAATATAAATAATTGATACGGAGTACCATTTAGTATTGCAAACAATATTAAATTATTATATTATAAGGAGTCATACAGTGTCATGGTAAATTTTATCAACATTTACTTGAGTATTACAATCATTATATCAAAAGCACTCCGATTTAGCTTTGGATATAATTCAGCGATATCCATCAGAGTTAAAAATTATATATCAGAGAGAAATAATATCTATTACTGCGTGCTATTATATTTTCCGGATTTGCTTTGAAAATAATGACCACCGTTCAAACAATGGCATTCGGTGTAACTTAATTTTAGCAGTAAATAATAAAGTGTTTTACTTTCCCTCATATACTTTTTGCTTAACCATCAAAAATTATACAATGACAATTATATACATTGACACAAGTTTATGAACGTTGCAGTACATGTTATGAGATTAACATGGTTAGCTATACAAATATTGCACGCATATTCTTTATTTTGAAAGGCTTGTGCGCATTACACTACGCACTGCAGATTAGATTTTTGGTTTAAGCGGATGTGTTAAATCCGGGAGTGTGGTTAAAAGTTTGCTGTGAAGTAGTGTTTATTGTTCAAGTTAAATCAAAAGTATAAAGAGAATATAAATGCTCTTTTCTCTACATGGCCCGAATTAAACGAAAGAATTAATGCTTACTGGCAGACAGAAACTGAAACGAATTTATCCAAAGTATTGTCATCACACCGAATTTTAAGTGGTTTTATTATTCTCTGCAAAATATTGGCAAGGTGAGCAACAAGAAGAAGAGACCCACTGCTGCAACCTTACAAACGAACAATGAGAACGCTGCCGGAAAAGTTACAAAAGACGAAAATAAAGGCCCCCTTGGAAAACGTTTAAAAGTGATGGAAGCTGAAGTCCTTCAATAATTTTTACTTCTGAAAGCGGTCATTTTAAAATACTTGTAAATATTTTTAAGTGTAATTAAGTAGTATATTTTGTTGAAGGAGATTGCATGTGTTAACGAAAAACTGAGCCGAATAAGTTCCAACTTGCTCAAATCAAAGGAGACAATGCAGCCGGCAGCCATTTTAATCGGAAATGATTTCGGTTATTTATTTTTTTTTTACTTTTCTACAAATTAGCTATGTTTTTTATTTTCAGTTGACATACTGTCGTTGACGTTTTGTACATATTAGGAATAATTACAATATACATATTACTAATAAAACATGTTTTAAAGATTACAACGAAAAAACTAATAACATTTTAAATATAAGCATAATTCATGATATGAATAAATTTTTTAAAGAAACTAGCGAAGATATTAATATTCTGAAAAATATTGTTCGAAAAGGGAATGTTAAATTAGCGTGTGATATATATGAAAATAAAAAGATTTGCAGAAAGGCTACGGATGAAATATTTCTCATTTTAAAAAATTATTTGAATAAAAATGTGTTAAGTGTACAAGAAACTTTTATAAATAATTTGTTACAGAGATAATATAAGAATAGAATATGCTATGAAGTAATTTTATAATATGACTTTACTTGGGTAATTCGTACGTATGTATATAATTATATATTATTATTTTTATTATAAAAGAGATATTTCGGTATGTGGATACACCCATAAAGAAAAATGTATTATACAAATTAAGCTTAAAAAAGTGTTTCTTTTTATGATTTCAAACCTTTCGATATTTATTTAATTTTAGGATGATAACCTAGAAATTGATGAATGTGTATCCTGACTGGACATTATCATATTATGAATCTATTATATAGCTGTAGCTCTGCAGAAGGGAACCAATCGCAGCAAGTTGAAAATATTGAATGTAGTAAATTTGAGGTTCTGAAATATCCAAAAGTTTTGTTTCCAAAAAATTGTCCAGTTCATAAGTTGGATCTGGAAAGTCCCAATACCAATTTCTGAATTAGATTTATTTTAAAAACTGCACTCTTGAGGATTTGGTATCCTTTTGTTTTAAAAATGCAACATTTTTAATTACTATGTTTGGTTCCTTTTTATAGAACTACCACCTAAAAGATACATGCATCATACCTTTGGTTATAATATATTTGCATTAGAGATATAATATTTAGCTGTGCTTTATAAATCTATTGGGATAGTTGACATATCTCATGCATTGCGTGCTATATTTATTACCTACACGATATAGAAAATATTTTTCAATAAGACGGATTCGAATATTATATTGCGTTATAGATGAATATTATAATTATATGTACTACAAAATGAGGTTCTGCCATTCATACATCCTATGTTCGACTGCAATGAGTATGAGTTCCGCTCTCATACATTATGTTATGAGAATATAAATATATAACCATCATGGTAATAACTGTATAAAGCAGACCATAATCTGAATGGTACAAGGTCGCAATCTACATGTTATAGCAATCAATGTTTTATGACTACAAGAACGATATAGGTTTTGTTTTGGCGTAAAAGAAAATTAGAACCGCATGTATTCTTATTTATTACAGATACTATTTAACATTGCTATAATTTCTATATGACATAGTGGTAAAAGTTATAAGGCGAAATCATTTTACGAAACACTAAGTGCCATACTTTTCCACTATCCCTTTTTTCTCTTATAGATATAACAACCGCATTATATAAAATATAGCATCCAGTATTAAAATTTCTCTCCGTGTAATAAGCCAGAGCTTTTAGTTCAACACAAGTTATACCAAAAAGTCTTGACTCTAGAATTTTGATATACTCCAATAGCTCTGTTTCCATATCCGATGTAAATGTCCAGATCATGTCTAAGCAAATTGAGGTTATTAAATCAAAACAAGCAGAATTCAATAACTTTGCTGCATGGATTTAACGAAATTAGTAAAGTTGTGACCATTGTTGAGGATAATAAAGAGAGAATTAAAGCCCTGACATGTAAGCCATGGAAGAACGTATAAAAACATTAGAAGAAAGACCTCTAACTATCTTTATTGAAATTAAAAATATCCCTCCATGCCCGCGTGAACAACTTGTTGATACTGCTAAAAAAATTCATGAATTCCTTAAGTTATCTTTAGAAGAAGCTGATGTACTGAAGGTTTATCATCGTAAGAGTAGAGCGAATAACGTAAATTCTGTTTGCCCTAGTTAGTCAATCAGAGATCGTGTACTAATTGCTAGTAAGGTTACCGGAGGTGTGTAGGCCAATATGCTGGGATATAGGGAAAAGAGCCCTATTTTAATGAATTCTTGGCGAAAGAAAAGAAAACTCTTTTACACAAAGCGAAGCAGTTTAAGCAAGAAAATTAGTTTAAATTTGTTTGGATAGCAAATTCGAAAATTTATTTATAAAAGGATGAAAACGCATTACCTTTTGTTATCTCAAACGAAAAAAGTATTGATCTCGTTAGGAGTAGTATCCAAGATAGCTCCAAATAATAACCTAATTAATGTCAATAAATACTTATTTTCAAAATGTCAGCGGATTGCGTACCAAAACAGAACACGTCCGATTAAGTGTAATTTCTAACGACTCTGATGTGATATGTTTTACGGAAACATTTCTGTAAACGAGTGTTCTTAGCTCAGAGGTATTTCACGATAGGTATGTAGTTCATGGAAGAGATGTCAGGGCGAGTAGATTGTGGTGGGTGTCTTATCGCAATTAAGGGTACCTATAATTCATATCGAGTCGAATCTTTTGAAACAGATCATGAGGTGCTATGGGTGGCAATAAAAGAAAATAACTTAACTCTATAATTATGTTGTGTTTATATTTCTCCCCAAGCACCTGATGAAACATACAACTCCCTTTTTTCCAGCGTTACTGATAAAATATTACAGCCAATTTTAGTCTTCTTAGGGGAGGTTAACTTACCACATATTAACTGGACTTATGAGGCGCATGACAATTGCATGCATCCCTCTGCAGCCTATAGTATTTCCTCACATTCGCTTCTCCATAATATGGCATTATGTAGCTTGAAGCAATTTAATAACCAATCTAATATAAACAATAGGCTTCCCGATTTGGTTTGGACAAATATTTTGCATTCAAATGTGAGCATCACCTCATCCTTATGTCCACTATCTAAGCTAGACCGTCATCATCCTTCACTTGATATTGTATTAGATTTGCCATACTCAAGAAATACTCATAGTCAGAAGAAGAATTACACCGGCCTCTCTGAACTTTTTAAAAACTTTGATTACTCATGCATTTTCCGGTGATGTTGATCAATCATATGCCAAATTCTATGAAGCAATTAATAATGGAATAAAGTTGTTTATCCCCGAAGTAATTCAAAGCAATCACAATCATTTTCCGAAATGGTATTATTAAAGTTCTTAAGGCAAAATATTAATATAGACGACTGTACAAAAAAAACTCCCCATTCGGAGATTTATAAGACTTTCCCTTATTTGAGGAAGATATCAAAATCCTTGATTACTCAATGCTATTAGAAGTACGTCAACCACACTGAACATTCACTAAAACACAACCCTAAGGCATTTTGGGCCACCAGTAAAAACCTAAATAGATCGAACACGTATCCAAAAGAATTAACATTTAATGATAATACATCTTCATGTCCTCCACTTATATGTGTGATGTTTTCCGCGCACTTTACATACGTGTACTTATTAAACAATCTTGATTGTGATAAAAATCCGGGACCTGACGGGATTCCAAATATTCTTTTTAAGAGATGTACACAAAGTCTTGCGGAACCGGGTAGTAATCTATTCAATCTTTCAATCACTAATAAAATTTACCCAGTAGCTCTTAAGCATTGCTTCGTTATGCCTATTTATAAATCTGGTGACTCTAAACTCGTCAATAACTATAGATCCATTTCCATCTCTAACGCTCTTGTACTTATCTTTGAAAAAGTCGTTAACTATCAGCGCCTACTCCAAATAAAATCATTAATTTCTGAAAAACCGCATGCAATTTTATCAGGGCTATCTACGATCACCAGACAAAATCGCATCCGCTCTCGACAAAAATACACAAATAGATTCTATCCACACTTACTTTGCCAAAGCATTCAATAAGATTAATCACAAACGCTGCCTTTCAAAGATGGCGCTAATGGGGTTCCAAACAAACACCATATCTTGGTTCCATTCCTATTTAATCAACAGAGATAATACCGTTGTATTTAATGGCCATAAATCCTCCTCATTCAAACAAATTTTATGGAGTGCCCCAAGGTAAAATACTTGGACTCTTAATTTTTCTCATTTATATATCAACGACATGCCTTCTTGTTTTATATATGATTGCTTATTATACGATGATGATGCCAAGATTTTTAGGAATATTAAAAACGTGACGGATTCATCTTCAAAAGGATAGACTACGGCTGGAAAAATGGTGCCATGATAACTGTACTGAAATCAACGTAAGCAAATGTAAATGTATCTCGTTTCATCGCATAAAAGAGCCTATATTCTTTGACTACACCATTCACGACACTATTCTCTCTCGTGTCAATGAGTTAAAAGATTTAGGTGTAATCTTTGACCAAAAGCTCCTCTTTATTTCACATATAAACTTTATTACCGCCAGATCATTTCGTTTATTAGGCTTTATCTTTCGCACATGCAAATCATTTAGGTCAGCATCCTGTTATATCAGTATTTTTTATTCTTTAGTAAGGAGCATTCTTGAATATGCTAGTCAGGTTTGGAATCCTTTCTATTCCTCTTATAGTGCACAAATTGAGGCTGTCCAGCGAAAATCTTCCAGCGCTCTATTGCTCAGATTGGAGAATACTACTCCAGATTATCATGAAAGACTAGCAAAATATAGCTTAATGACACTGGAAAATCTCAGAATCTACTTGGATAGTATATTTCTATACAAGATCGTAAATGGTAAAGTATACTGTGATGCCTTAGGGTCTAATATTGATTTACACGTCCCTTCGCGAAACTCGAGATCCCAGACCCTCTTCCAGAACAAACATTAAAGAAAGTCACCTATCTACAGAATTACTAAATTACACAATATAAGATTTAACAATATGGACATCTTCAACGCTAGCCCTCGAACATTTAAAAAACTAATCCTCCGCGAGATCATTTAGTAACACTCTCCTTCATTTCTATCTATCTACTGCTTCTCTTTCCCGTTTTCCCAACTCATTAAAAGCATTGTTGGCTTCCGCTCTTTCGATGAATTTTAGTCCCAATTTCTTTTTGCCTCTCTCATCTTCTAATTTTAAGTTCACACATGTATTTATGCATGCTTCAAATTTAGTTTAAGTATTTTTGTACTTTTCTTTTTTAATTTTTATTTTTTATATTTTCTTTATATTATATATCTCCTTTTTACATTTTGCTCTTAATTTTACTTCTATAGTTATAATTTATTTTTTATAGTTATATCTCAACATTCCTTTTACTTTTTGCTTTTTAATTTTTCTTTAACTTCTTCTTTTGTTTTGTTTATGTAAATCTATTAGCTCGTATATTACTGGAAAGCCTTCTGTTTACCATCTTTATAACCTTCAAAATAAATAAATAAATAAAGAAATGTGGTCTTGAATCGACCCGGTCCCTTCTTACAATCTATCGCGTTTACATTTTTATGTAAAAATCTTCTTCTTATTGTTCCCTCTCGATGGTTTTAACGATCCCATCTCGCTATTTCTTACACCATTTATTTCTTTCGAAATGACTTCGATCTTCCACGACTGCCCGTAGGTTTTTCATTTCTAAACGCCAACTACTGAAAACACGTATGTCATTTTGACCACCGAACTCTACAAACTACAAAAATATTACACTACCCACTAAAGCTATTACACAAGGGAGAAAAATTATATAAATAATGAGAGATAAAAACTTGAGCACTTACTTTTGTCACTATCAGCTATAATTAAATGCGCACACTGTTCACAGTACAACTTATTTTATGGGACGCTCGAAATCAACTGACGAACTAGAAATTGAGGACTCGGCTTGCACAGAAAATGTTGGGCGCAAGATAAGCCTCATGTGTCATTTTACCCTAGTATGTCATTTTAGGCCACCATCCCCTACTGGCCTGTAAAACGATTTTCCACGTCGTAGATTGGAATTGTTGTGGCAATTTTTCACGGAGCACTTAATGCTGTCAATACTTGAATATCACTTAAAAATTTTTCACTTTAATATCAACAGAAAATTACTTATAGTCTTTACTTTATTTAGAAATAGTTTTTACCAAATTTTCTTTCACTTTTTAGTTAATATCACAAATTTGAAAAAGGCTAAACGGCGTTTGACAGCTGAAAATATATTTGTCATAATGAATCTCTCTTTCTTCAATAAATTCTGGCCTACTTCATGAGATTCTAAAAAAAGATCAGATCCTTCATGCACACGAATTTTACAGGTATTTTTCTATATTCTAAGATTTTCATTTAGTTTTAATTTTCTTTTACTTCCTCAAAATATTTTCTGTTTTTCTTTTATTTTTGCTTAGCTAATAGTAGCAACTTTCTAAAAATTATGTTTATTTCTAATTTCCGAGTAGCCGAGTAGCTTGACTACCTTCTACGTACATAGTACTAGTTAAGATTTAGATCTTGTGTACTTAATTGAATGATGAATGAATTTGAATGAATTTGTGTTATCGTTTCGAATAACTGTGTGTAATTATTAAAAATTGGAAACTTTTTATACCCTAGATGAAATCTATTGGGTTTATTGGGTATGGGGTCTGGCACCTGAAAACTATGGATAGGTCATGCTTAAACAAGCAAACAATTGTATGGTTTGTGGGGTGCTGCAAATATTTTCGTTAGAAAAACCGAACTAGCACCTTGGTTGTTCCTACACGCTTGGCTCCTCACACATCATACAACACATTAATTGTAAAGTTTTGAAATTGAATTTAATTTCGAAAATACTTAAAGTTTTCGCGAGGCATTTCTGTAGTAGGCCCTGAATTCGATATGAATGTAAACAAAAAATTAAAAAAGAAAAGTTTAGTTTTAATCTGACTGTAACGAAAGCTTTAAAAAAATGATGGTGGAAAAATTCTAATTCTAATTCTATTAAAAGTTAACGATTGTAATTTTAGTGTCCGCTAAGTTTTACCGAACTCAGTTTGGCATAAGTTTCTCATTATTATTGGTGTAACTAAGTTGAGGCTGTGGTGCCCCCCCCCCTACCTAAAACTATGAAAATTACCAAAAAACATTGGTTAATTCATACAATCTTATGCCTAATTACATTGAATCCGATCGTATCGGAATCGAAAAGGTTTCAACTAATTCTTTTCTTGAAGTAAACCTATTTAATTTTTGTTTAAATTTTTAAAAACAATTCTAAGTTTTCCACTGAATTTTGACAATGGAGGAGAAATCATGCAGAACTATTCTGACAGCTTGTGCGGACATTTTAATGATAACTTTTGATATTAATAAAATTATGAAAATTTCGTAAAACTTTATCCCTTTCGAACCGGCATTGTTCTTGGAAACCTTTTTAATATTTGTACTTATGTTTTAGAATTACAAAGTCGTAAATAAGATAATCCCCACTAAAAATTGTAAAAAATTGGTGGGGGAATTACTGAATGGGTCATAATCGCTATCCTCAGTCAACATTTCTTCAATTTCAGAATTCATCGGTCTCGGTTACGGCTTCCGCCTAGCAAAACGCTCCTAAAAGAAATTTACAAAGAAATGTATTATTCAAACCTGCTGGGATACCTTGATTCCATTGAATACACCTGTTGGGACCAAAACGACGCGTATCATAGAAAACATCAAAAAATGTGTTCCCCATTCGGAAAGTGGATTACTATTATAGGTTTTTTATTCAATAACACTAATAAAACAATAATAAACACTACACACGTTTTTGCACTTCCAAAACACGTTGCAGCAAACTTTACATTGCGCAAAATGAATGTGCTAACTGACAACTACAACCACAAATTCCGTTACTTGAGAGTATAAAGACCGAAACGGGACAACAAGTTCCCATTAAGAGTGTTTTTAGTGCTAATACGAAGCTCTTGAAAATTTGTTGGGACCTATGTGTGCCAGCAGACACGAAAGGGTTTAATTTCCAGAAAAAAAGGTTTTTTTTAAGCTTTTTCGATTCTAATCCCAACGGATTCAGTGATAAGGCCGATTATCTTTATAAGGAAGGAATAGCTGCCAATTAAAAACTTCAATAATATTCTTATTACGTTACATTATGGAATACAAATATATCAGCACTCTTAGACAATAAATACTTTGGGAAACCGAGAAATTCACAGAAAAACATTAAATTTGCCTAGAACTTACTCGAGTCTCAAAAAGGAGAAGGCAACCGGAGAGAGCAAAAGACTTTCTGATAAAGTCCATTCTAGGTAAAAGTAATTTAGTAGACTTTCCATCAGATACAAGGCCAAGGCCATCCGAATATTGGAAGATACACATTTACAACGAATTGATGGACAATATTGTCACTAACTTCAAAAATAGGTTTGAAAATCTACCTTTGGCACAGTCAGTTTACTCATTTAAAAAGTTGTACCTGAAGCATGGAGAGGCAGAAAATTATAAAAATCTTTTCAACGTAGATATTTCCAACTTATAGATTGAAACAAAAATAATAAATAATATGCTCAAAACAAGAGCATTGTAGTAAACTTGGAAAGACTGAAAACAGAAATTAATAAAGACTTCTGTCCAAATTTATCCAAGCAAGCAATTCTGCGTCTTCCTGTTAGCTCGGCCGGCTGCGAAGGGAGCTTTTCCGTCGAATTAAAACTAGATTAAGATCGACTGTTTCAGGAGAGGTTTTCAAACAGGGTACTCATAAACATTGAAATTGAGATAACAGCGCAACAGGTCCTAAATAAGTTTGCAGAAAAAAAAGCTATAAACTAAAGCGTATACAGAGTTTAACTATCTCCTTATTAGTGCTTAATAAAAACGTAAATAATTGTTTGAAAATGTGTATGCAACGTCAGACCTGTAAAGCACTTAAGTATTAGTATCAGTACCAGAACCTGAAAGTTTTTTAAGTACATGTTCCGTTACTGGTGTTCAAAAAATTTGTAAGTACTGGTAGTTAACGCACTTACTACAAAGACCGCCATAACGCGAAGTACTTCAGCTCTTTTGTAAATTATTTAAATACGCCTTCTAATAAGAGACAGTGCCTCTAGAAATCTTACCGCCTTCGGCAAAAAAGAAAGAAACTTAGCGCAATATATGAGTAACAGCAGGATAAAAATTGACATTCTGAATCGATATCCCCGCCTCTTCATCCGGCACCGTTTGAGCGTTAATTTTCATTTGCAGGTCTTGTATATCATACACAATGGCAATGATTATCTGATGTGACATTTGTTTTGGTAAAGGCAAACTCAAATATGTAGAAATTAAAACAGTAACAATTTATACAATATTTTATGATATTTCGTAAGTGGAAACCTCATCCACTTATTTAACTGTCTATAGTTTTTTCAAAATTTCTGATTTGAGTTTTCGAATGCTTTTGAACCTTATAATTACCAGTACCAGTGCCTGGACTTGTACTTGAAAATATTTAAGTACCAATACCCGAACTTGTACTTAAATGATTTGAAATATGGGTCCTGGTACTGGTACTTGGAATAAATACTGGGTATTAGCCAGAGCGTCACTATCATATCAATTTCATGTATTTATTTTCTGTAATACGTGAGAGAAAGAAAGGGGTAAGTGGAAAACAAAGGTCTCTGGTAATCGAACGACACCACTTTCTTTTATTTATCTTTTAAAATCGTGCAAATTTTATTTTATTTTTCAAATAAACACTACTTCCTATGATTTAAGAAAAGTTTAAATGGCGTCGGATGTTTGGAGTGGACTTACGGAATGATGAGTGTCGGATGGTTGAAGTGGGCAGTGGAAGTACGGAATATATGAATGTCGCTTGCCGTTTATTTTGGGTAAACTAAACGTCTTGCGTGATAAGCAGTTTGGTGGGAGGAACTGTTGTGTATCACAGAAAGCTTGAATTGAAGTATGGCTGCGAGAGGTGCTAGCCAGTTTCATGTAGCAGGTTGCATTTAAGTGATAGCACAAGAACGTCCTTGATGTGCCACCAGTATGTGTGCAGTTAGTGCCTGTAGTGCCCGTAACAATGCCTGAAAATTTAATAAGGAATTGTAGCAAAGAAACGATGTGGTGCGTGCTGGCACACGGCTGTTTCCTGTAGGAGACCAATACGACCTCAACTAATGTAGTGTTTTGTTACTAGTTTCGTCAAGTACTTTTAGCAGATGTTGATGAACCTGAAACCACACGTAAAGAGCGTAACTGGCCAAGGCGGATGGACTAGTTCTATATGTTGAGACTAGTTGAAATCGTACTATGACCTTTTGTAAGTAGTCAGTTAAAGACTGGATTGATTCATGTGATACGTATGTCTTTGTCCTTCGTGGGCAGTCGGTGAGAGGTTGAGCTGCTTAAAATTGCCCTTAGGTGGAGCAGATGTGAGGATTTGTCAGTTTCGGTAAATGTACTCAATCGTCCACAAGTTAGCTGAAGTATTTCTGTAGCACGACTCGAATAAGGGGTGTCCTAAAGGAATCACCTGAAAAGAAAAGGGAAGTTCCGCTATTGGAGCGGCCGTGAACATACGCTCCCTATAAAATTGCGACCGATAAAGAAAATCCTTTGTTACTTGATATTTTAAAATCGTTCTTTTTTTATTATTTTTATTTATCGTTTCTCACTCAATCCAAATATGTTTTCTTTTTAAAACGTTATAATTATATGTATGTTCTACTAAACAAACTTAATCTCTTAAATCTGACATCAGACTAGCTTTCTTTATTTTTATTTATTTTCTTCAAAAACCGCAGACTACTAACTACGCCTTATCCAAATCGCAAAGTAGCTTTCGCTGAGCTTAGCGCAACACTTTATTACTGCATGTGGCATGTCGTTACCGCAGCGTAGTTGGTGACGTCGAGTCGCCACAAATGCACTTTCACTCAATTCGTCAATAACATTACGTACTAATCTATTTTCTAAATAATTTGAATATCCCACTTATTTCGTAAAAACTCATCGCCGTTGGTCTCGATAAGCAATAAATATCGCCCGATCGCCGAATGTTGACTGCCTAGTTATCCAAAAATTGATTGAATACTGATGAGTTATAAACTGATAAGCAATGTACAATGCTTTTCTGTCTTCGGTTGTTGCTCAATAATATTCAACGAGAATTATAATAAAGAAGGGGAATTAATTGAAAACTGTTCATTGTTCTTCTAACGTTATCATTGGAACCTCGACAAAGACTGCCATATCTCAAAAGCTTTTCTTATAAAAATCGTCCCTAATAAGCAAACGTACCTGCATTTGCAGTAGATTAAAAGTGCTGGCTCATCTAGCCTTTTTAATTTTTTGGGAGCGGAGTTAAGGTTTCACGTAGGAAGACTACATATTACAAAAATAGTGACCAGATGTCTGCGACTGGTGAAATGAGAATTATTTTATTTTTTTATTTTTATGAGAAGTATTTTATTTTTTGGTTGCAGAGCTATTTTACGGAAATTATGTTCTAGGATTTTGATTATTTTTCTTATGGTTTCTGTACCTTATAGACTCTCTGTACTCTCTGTAACTTTAGAAACCTTAATCTATGCAATTTCATTGGCTCTAGGCATTATATCAACATGCTGTCTTGTAAGTGCTCAGAGAAATTCATAAAAAAAGTCTGTCAATATCTGGGAATACTCATGAGCTGTCATACTTCGCAAACAAAATGTTTCTTAAAACCCATGCATGAAAGTTGGGGGACTTGGCCCACTCTAGAAAAAAATCCTAGTTACGCCAATGTTAAGCCAGACTTATTATTTGTTTAATCGGAAGTCTACGGAAAGCATCTAGAAACATATAAATCCGACATTTTAAAAGCCCTCAAATAATACGGTAGGAAAGGCCCCATGCTGACTATCCTCACTAAGCAGCAAAAACGCTGGGATACAATATCTGTACGTCTCATCTAAGGGAGAAATGCATGTCAGTTAAATTCGACCGCCATTTCACGGTACAAAAGTTTTGAATACGTCAAAATTTAGGGCTCAATTAAGGTTAATTTAATACCACTTCCGTGAAATCAATGCTCTAGTATTTTTTACAATCCATGGATAATTCAAATTTATTAAAAGTTAGGACCACTACTACTGAAAATAGGTTAAATAATATTGTCTCAATAGCGTGCCCTAATTTTAGGGCTCAATTAGGTCTCATTTACTGCCTCAGTTACATCCAGTACGTGCTAATTGGATTGGTGCGTTATATACCATTACCACGCCGATGTTTGAAATCAACCTTTATACTGTAGGTACCTTGTCTTCGAATCTTCAATGGATTTTTTTTAAAGAGTACTAGAGCTTAAAATTCAGGAAAGTGGCACTAAATTAGCTCTAATTGAGCCCTAAAATATTATGTGGTGCACACTATGCACCCTATTCCCAGTAGTGGCGGTCCTAACTTTTAATAAAGTTGGGTTATCCATGGATTTTTAAAACAAAACTAGAGCATTAAATTCGAGGAAGTGGCATTAAATTAACCCTAATTGAGCCCTAAATTTTGTCGTATTCAAAAGTTTTCTACCATGAAATGGCGGTCCCAACTTAATTGACGTGAGAAATCCTAACCGTTACCGAGATAATGGTACTTAAAAATATTTGAGTATATTTTTATAGATCACCCTGTAACTTCTGAATGGTATACCCTATGATGAAGATGAAGTTAGATTGATAATCGTTGAATCTTTGCAATGGTCTATCAATTTTTTCCCGTTCTCTCTCCGTTTTGAAGGTATGCCTTAACAAAATTAAAATTTCGAAATTTTAATTCTGTTTTTTTTTTCTTTAACTTCTATTCTTATCAAAAAAATCATCATTAACACCAATTTTTCATGTTATATTTATGAAGCTAAAAAGCTTCGCTTTAAAATGACCTATCGCACTATGCACCCAAAATGTAACTCTTTCTACAGTTTTTGCACACTTTTTCTTGAACATGTCCAGCGAAAATGACTTAAAAAGCGCATTCTCAAAGATAATTGCCTACTTTCGGGCACTAATTGAACTTCATCATAGGGTGTGCCGTTACCCATATATCTTTAAGACCCCTTATCTCGGAAATGGTCACGTACCCCATCCCCCACCGTATAATTTCTTGCCTGTATAAGCATGACCTATCCATAGCGTTCGGGTGTAAGACACAGTGATGTCGTTTGGAAAATGTCAAGAGTAGTACAATTTGCTGCCAAAGCGGAGTACTTTCGGAAAAAATGAAGTACACGACTAACGAAATTTAATGAATTCACATTAATCAGAATCGGATGTCCAGAATTCATATTAATGTTTATAAAACTCATTTTCAATAAAATTATTCATTTTTAGATTTTTAAATAAATCTTTATATGTCTCCTATTATTACATTATTTATATATTTTTATCTAGAAACAACTGGTTATTATTTTAAGATTTTCCAATTTTTTTTTTAGGCTGTACGAATTTCTATAGTTTAGTTGACAGCTGTTGATTTAAAAGATTCATTAATTCATAGCTTCGATTCAGATCATACTTGCATGAAGTAAAATGGTTCTGTTATGAAAACTATTCTTGAGAAATGCATACCTTCATAAAGCAAATCAATACAGGTGTACACTAATAAAATACATAAATTCCATCATTAGTTTAATTATTTAATTATTAAAACTTTTGAATTTTCAAAATATTTGTAAGGATTTTAATACAGACATCCTTGCATAAAATTAAGAATTATTTTGATTTTTTGTATGCCCCTGTCCGTCCGTTAGTCCATCTTTACGATAACTCAAGAGCGTGCGTACTTAGAGAGATGACATTTTGCATATGCGTAACTCCTTCGTAGGGTTGCCATGCAAAATTTTCGTTTTTACTATGTATATATTTTGATATTACCTGAGAACTCGTCGACGTAGAGAGCTGAAATTTTGTACATACTGTTTTCATAAAAATAACAAATAAAATGTCAAAAATGGGCAAAACTTCTGTGTCATAATGTAAATTTGCGTAAAATTCCATACAGTACTGTGATTTTTTATTTATCATACAAAACTTTTGTATTGTACTATAAATTTCCGTGAAATTCCATACAATACTGTAATTTGCATTGTAGTCCCCATATTTAAAAAGGAAGTTTCAATATAACATAAGTAATTACGTTTGCATTTATCTCTATACTTTCCTTCAGTAATCTACTCATACGTTTATCAGGATTCGTTGCTATGAAATTATATCAGAATGGTCAGGGTATAGTTAGATTTTGTAAAGTGAGTTGGTGATAGATTAGTAATGATAAAACATGTAAAGAAATGTTACTAGTTTCGATCCTACAGTTACCTTAAAAACCGTTTTAAAAATCAAAAAATATTTTTAGGTACGCAGTATTTTTATAATTGAATTTCGCTAAAAAAAACTCAATCGTGGAAATACTGCATACCTACAAATATTTATTGCTTTTTAAATTATGGTTTCCTAGGTAGCTGTTAGCATTGAAACTAGTATTACTTCTTTTACATGTTGATTGTTAATCTATACTTACATATTAGTGCCATGGTCATAAGAATTGGTCTTAGAACAATTCCAGCTTTTTTACTTCTTTATGTATGTAATTTATTAATTTCTGTACGAAACATTATATTGGCAATTGAAATAAATTACATAACTACTGGTAAATTTACATATTTTGTACTTTACATACGGAATTGAAGAATTCATCAATAATGTGAAATTATATTAAACTTATGTAACTTACTTCCACAGCATGATGCAAATTTACGTATCGCAGTTTACATCGGAAATTGAAAAATGCGTAAACAATGTAAAATTCCGTACAGTGCGAAATTGCTTTACATAAGGTTATGCAGTGCGCATAAAGTTGTGTAAATTTCCGCTACCATTGTTGGCAATTTGTTGCCTATTATAGTAGCGGAATTTTCAATAGATATTTTTTACGGTGTAGGTCTTAGATCAATTCGAGTTTCTTTACTTGTTTGCAATAACTTTAAAACATATTTTACAAAACCGCCCATTATTAATAAGGCTGCGTGCATACAGAGCCAAATTATTATAAGTGTTACCTTTTGTTGGCTACAAAACAGCTTCCATAGAATTTCAAAGAATAGTTTCTTGACATATCTGGTCGTCGTGCTCCAAATCTGTCGTTATACTAGAAATTATGTTTTCTATATTATTTATGTTTGCTGAATTTTCAGGAATTGTTCTAGATTGCCTTTGATCTTCGGATAGATTTCTCATATTCATATTGCATGCACCCCAACCACTACATTTAAAAATTTTAATACTGTATCTACAATATTGTCAAGAATTGACTTTAGTAATTTACCTACGGACACACATTTTGGATGCTTTGACATTTACTTCTCCATTAGCGAAAGTGATTTTGATCACGTTAGATTTTGACTCTGCACCTCACAGTTTTGTATGAAGTTCTGTTTCCCCGGTAAATATGGAATAGGTAGTAAAATATATATCTGAAAGAACTTTGAGGTCATTGTAAATAATTGTCCATACTCATTAGGGTCATTCCACAGGAAATCGATAAAAATTCGCACTTTGCTAACCCGACCATCACCAATCTCGTTTTTCTTTTGCTGAAAGTTAAGTAGTTCTGAGATAAGATTTCAACTATTTATTTTTTTGATGCGCCGCATGCTGGTTGAATTAAAGGACTTTGAAATCCATAAAATACGCCGATATTTGGTCTGCTGAGTTATAAAAAAAAAATCACAACTTTGGTTCTTATTATCACAGAGACATGACCATTTTAAAGGTGAAATTACAATTCTTAAGGGAAAATTATGTATGCCTTTTCGAAGACGAAAAAATTAAGGATAATATGTATATCCTTTATCCTTGAATATCTTCAAATGCATTAAATTTTCCTTACTTTATTTTTAAATTAATGCTCATAATGTTGTTAGTAAATCGGTAAATGGGTTTGGAAACGAGAATTAATTTTTTTTTCGTTTGAAGTCTGGTTTTTTAAGAAAAAAATGTCATACAAATCTATTTTGTTATCCTTGATCCCGTTAGAATTTTTAACCAAGAACACATTTTTTTTCTTCTCAAATGTGATCCATTAACAGTTCATTAAACCTCGAAACCATTGAGTCCCAACGCGAAAATTTAACTTCTTACAAACAACATTATGAGCATTAATTAAAAAAGATGATGAATTTCGTATTTTGCAAAATTTGTGCTCTTTAGTCAAATACTACTGTTTCTGTGGAATTGTCCACAAGAAGTCAATCACCCTATCTCAATCAGATGCACACTAAACTGTGTTATATTAAATCGGCGGGGTCTACATCATATTTAAAACAAAATTAAAAAAAAACTATACAAAAAATCAGCCTTACTGACGAAATATTTCGGTAGTTTTTCAACAATGGAAGATAATGTTAATCGTCGTCCCTAAAATTTTCCACAGAAATGGTGTAGGCTGTAAGCTCCTTGAATTTCGTATTTTGAAAATTGGGAACAATTCTCAAGTTGTTTCCTTTGTGTCACAGTTCACAAATTTAAATTGTTTTATTACAAAAATTCAACATTTTTACAACACTTGAATTAAAGTAAATAAATGATATAGTTAAAATAAATCACTAAACACCTTCGCCGAATCATAAACAAAAACCAAAACTTCCATGAAAAATTTACTGTTAATTGGACTTAGCTTTTGTTAAAAGGAAAATGAAGTAAATGCAGAAAATAAACGTTTTCTGGGCTAGAATAGAATTTTCTGGAGTTCTTCAAGTAAAGAGCGTTCATTATTCACTTCATAAACATCAATCACAACGTTTAACGAACGAATCATAACGACATGACTCAAGGTATAAAAAAGACAAGGTATTCTCATTAAAATTTTGTACTAGAACTGTGACGTCTTTCGTCCTATAACGTACATACATTTCTATTGAAAAGACAGAGAGATGAGAGCGTATATTGTGTTCTCTGTACCGTACTTTCCTATACATTCCGACACAAATGGCGGAACGTGGTTCGTAATGGGAATACCTTTTATCTCTGTATCGTGGACATGACTATAGAGAGGTGTAATTGGCTAAAACAAATCAGCTTACACTTTAGTGCGCTGCACGCCAACGCTGAAAAAAATTATAAAACATGCATGTGATAGCTCTTAGCTGCTGTTTGGTATATTTCATCAAACCAACTTTTCAACTGGACTCGTTAATAGATTTTATTACTAAAATTTACTACGAATGTATAGTTTTAAACGAAGGGGAATAAAACCTTTTAGATTATTTGCTAACAACATATATAGGAGCACAGGTCAGACCACATGCGAGTCACGCTGTATATTGGTCTTACAATTAGACCAATTCTAATTTTTTCCTTGATGTACTTGAGATTGCAAACACAGAAATATAACTACTTGGCGATAGCTGGTTGGTTGTAGTTCATCTCGTTTTAAACGCCGTGCTTTGATACCACAGCTCGTATAACCAGTTTGCCAGTTTTCTTTTCGGATATCAGATAACTGGGCCCCAGAAGAGAAATATGAGTGTTATGAGAAACAGAAAAATACTTGAGGGAGAATTATTTTGGCAGAGACTGTATTTAACTAAAAACAGTTACAAACGAAACAGCGTTTAACCCTAAGTCTCTCGAAAAATTTATGTAGAATTAAATAAGTAAAGCTAAAAATATTGCACATATTTGAACATTTGGCACACCACAAAAAATTAAATTAAATTAATATTTTCCTCAATGTTCATCCAAAGTTTGCTAATTTTTTTTCTCTTATTCAAAACTGACTTCAAGACTTCCAACAATTAAATTTTGTCACAAAAATATGAGCATGCAATTTCAAATTCAGCATCTTGGTGGGCTTTTAACTTTCAAATTGGAATTCAAATGCGAAATTCATTCTCCACAAAGTGAAATCACCTTACAAACTCTTCCCTTTCAAAGACAATTCACCGGAAACTTCACTGTATGCCTAGTGAAATTAAAATCCAAAATTCAGTGAGAATGAAAAACTTTCACGAAATACTTTTCGAAAGTGCACGCTTTCCAAAACCCGAAAAGAAAAATTTCATTGAAAACTTATGCAGACAACTTTCGTCTTCTATACCGGTGACAATCATCATGATCATCATATAAACAGACAGACAGACAGACAGACATCGCCAAATATTCCATGAAACAATTTCAAATACTCGTCCCAGAGAGTCAAAATAAACCCAAGATAGCTGGAGGAGTCCCCTTTTCTTGTTTAACTTTTGGATTTCTTCATTCAAAAAATTTCCCTTCATTTCCACTGAATCAAATATTTACTTGTGCCGACGATGACGACTGTAACTCTGTACAGACAGCCAGCGGGTCGAGAATTAAAAGTTATTAAAAGCAAAACCATTTAATTTACTTTGTCATGGATTATCCTTGCTATCCTAATTAACTGGGAATAAAAAAAAAAAAACAGAAAAGTTGCGTCTGCTGATGAATTCATTCTCTTCCAACATCCGACCATCAACGCCGCCGTGCCCGCCACCTCCGTCCAGTTTTCTGAGGTCTTTTTGTGCTTGAACTTATGAGGCCGACAATAATGAATTTCTCGCAATTGCCTTATGAAAAACAGCAGAAATTTTTGATAATTTTTAAATTTAATTTTTGTTTTAACTTTCTGACGAGTTTTACTTTGTAATCCCCCTTTGAAGTCATGTACTCAATTTGAGAAAAGGAAATTATTTCGTCACAAATTTTCTATTCATAGAAGATTTTTCCTTAAAAATACTACGGCGAGTGGGCCTGAAATGCTCAGAGATTCCGAATCATAGAAGAAATATGTTCACTAAGGATGCAAGAAAAATCGAAATGTTGCCACTTAGAGAGACTTAGACCTTGAGTGGATCCAATATATTTGCTTTCAAAGGTGGTTGCATGGAGTGATAGTACACTTTGGAACCTGTCGAACTATGACAAATAAATAGCAAAGAATTTTTGGTCTTTAAACTTAGAATTATGGATTCGTAGAGATACTGTGGAACTAATTTTCTCTTCTTCCCAAATCCTTCGCTAAGGACTATTTACAACCGACCACTTAGAAAGAGGCGCCTTATGATGATGATGGGTCACAAGCGTTTTATAGAAGATTTTATTCGTTGAACTTGAATTGATGTACTTTCCTCATACTACATATAGGACTATCCTGTTAGAACTAGCTGTGTAGACAGTAGCCCTATGACGGATTGGAGTTGTCACTGCTTTAGTTGAGTTAGGTCATAGGTTCATTCGTTGGCCGGAATGTAGTTATATTTTTGGTTACTTTCATAAAATAAAAAATTCATTCTTGTTTGGGATATCTTTCCCCACCTCTTTGCTAAATTTTATGTAGCAAAAGATTTTCATCAGCGATTTGACAAAATTCGATTTATTTTTTGACACTGACTACCAAATGTCTTCCAACTTCTTTAAGCCTTGCAGAAATTACGAATTGTCGATATCCACAAAAACGCCGTTTGTTTCAGCGATGATTTTTACACTCAATACGAAATGTTTTCAACTGAACTATTCTTGATGTTTGAAAATATAAGTCGCAAGCAGGTAAATCTAGGGAATATGGTGAATGGAGGAGCAGTTTGTAGCGCATTTCGACAGCTTTAGCCATATCAATTGTAGATAACTATGTAAGTAGTATTTTATCGTAGTGGAGTACCAAAGTACGTTCACCAGGAGAAAGTCACTATTTTGTCTTGCTCTTTAATTTCTGGAGTGTATTGATGAATATATATTTTATAAGAGGTTACATAATGCTGCAAAAACACACTCATCTTCCGCTTGAGCATGTCCAAACAAAACACTTCACCAAATTGATTGGTCAACTATAAGCAAATGCGACGTCTGTTTTGCCAATAGATTTTTTATGCCCACATTTTTTTTTATTATTAGATTGCCACAGCTCAGGGGATACCCTGGGTTGCCATAGCACAGCCTTGGTGAAAAGGAAGAAGGGGTAGGGATCGAGAATTACTCGGTTAAGACATGTACATAGCAGAGCGGGAAAACAGAGGATGGCAAACTGTTCCACATTCGTACTGTTCTGCTTATGTAGAATTCGTGGAGTTTCATGGAACAGATAAATTTGAATTCAAGGGTGTGAGAGTAAGCTCGGAATACAGCCCTCGTGATGCGCATAGCTAGAATTCTACCAGGACGCAGGCAAGAGCCTTTTTTTTAAACCATGGGACAGGAGATCCCATCCCAAGCACGTTGGCCATGGCAGCCCATTGTGCTATCCTGCTAGAAACCCATTCACCAAAACCTTCCTGTCCTCCTTCCAGTCAGGACAGATACTCACTGCTGTCAACAGCTCCCATCCTTGTCAGATGATCGTGAAGCGAACTATGGGCGCTTTAGATGCCAACCACAGTTCTACATTTTTTCTTCCAGAGCCCCATGAGAAAATCACATGAGAAGATCAGAGTTATTCTAATTGTTTTCTGCATCTGTAAGTACTCAGATTCGCCCATCTCTGCTGATGCTTCCTATGAACTTCCGCTTTGATGAGAGTCCCTATACTCGAGGTGGTAACACCCTATGGCGGGTTCCTGTCTTGGGACCGGAGAATCAGAGTCAGCCCTAGCTAAGCGGTCAGCCCTTTCATTGCCCATGATCCTCATGTGACCAGGAACCCACCTAAGTGACGCCTTATTGTGGATATACAACTTATCCACAGACGACCTGCAATCCCCCAGTAACTTAGGATTATCCAAGGGCCACTCAGAGCCACCAAGGTTGCCTGACTATCCGATTTGACTTGCATATCAAGGATTAACTTCGCTGCGATTGAAATGGCGAAGACTTAAGCCTGGTAGACAATGGTGTTTCTTCCAAGTGAGTACTCCATGCCAATGTTAGGTTGAGGAAAGTAAACGCCCGTCCTAGCCCCTCATTAGTGAGAGAGGCACGTCGGTGAAAATTTTTAGAGTCGACCGGAAAAGGCTCGATAAGGCCCTTCTTCCGTCAATTCAAGAAAGCTCACAGAGAAGCGACGCTTAAATATTTGTCGAAATTGGAATTGGCGAGCAATATGAATTGAAAAAAATGTTTGACTCCTGGCCTATGAAACAAAAGACACAGATTGAAAATTGGATCACGTAATGACCAACTAATATGAATGATGTAAGACAATTTAAAAAAAAAACTTACGTTTTTTGAACAGCTTTGCTAGCATTATATTCCGCTTAATAAACTCTCGAAAATAAGATGAAAACTTTCAATAGAAGGACAAGGAAGAACAAGCTTTTGAGAACTTAAAGTCTGCATTAATACAAAGTTCTGTACTTACGGTATCTGATATCGATGTTGAGAGAATGAACTGCATACCTACAGATGCCAAGAGCTATGGCTTAGCCGAGAAACTTATGCAAATAGAGCCGAAAGACAAGAAATTACGAACTGTCTCATATTTTAGTCATGCAGGAATAAAGCAAAGAATTTTTGTCGTCTATACAAATAGCTACAAACTAAGTATATAATTCAAGAAAATGCTCGTCTATCTTAGAAAGTTTATTTGAGTCGATCTAGTACCAAAGTGAGCTTATGGGAAATTTATATTTTGTGCAGTCGTAATCGCCAAATATTTTGATCACTTCTCATTCCCATCTGTACTTGAATTTTAAATAGCATTTTTTGAGTTATTTCCATAAACATTATTGCTAAAATCGAGACAAATTGAATCGGAAAAAATATACAAATTGGGGGAAATATGAACCGATTATGTGTGTGAGGGACACAAACAATTATACCCGGAATACATAAATGTTTACTTTTCCCACCCCACAAAGCAAGCATGACCGAAACACGCCAGAAGTAGATAAACGTACATTTACACATATACATACATATGCACCAAAGTATAACCCCAATCAGACAGGTATCATGAATGTTTTTCATGTTAGCAAAATTCCAACGTGCAATTTTCACACTATAATGACATTTGCATTAAAAACACCATTAAGTCGGGAACAATTTTATTCGAAACGTGCATGGAAATTAACACCTGAACTAAAATGGGGCAGATTATCTGATTTCACACGGAGCATCAGATCAGCCCGGCCCGTTTATAGAATGTAATTTTACCTGTTCAAAGTGGGCTGACATTTTGTGGTTTGTTCTCTATGGGTACAGCGACAGATACATTATTGGCGCTCCAATTATAAAAAAGGACTAAGTGCGAATGTTTAGAATAAAATAATACTAATACTATCAGAACAATTAAATCCATTCTGAATATTAATGCCTTTTGGATATGTAGGTAAATACGAATCATTTCTATTCGAGGTATTTTTTGGGCAACTTTTTACTTTAGCTAGAAAATTGAGGCAGAAAATAAAATTATCGAAATACCAATAATGGAGTCAAACAGTGGCAAGGCATCAAAGGGTTCAAGGTGTTCACTGAACACCGAAAACCCAACCTGTAAACGTATATTTTCCCTACATAAAATTAAAAAAGAAAAATTAATTCTGTCGAATTTTTTTCTGGTTCCCTAGCCCTCATATTGCCTGTCAGTTCCTACGCAAATATGCGAGAATGCAGGGAACAGAAAAATTCATTCTGACTTTTTCGTACCTCCCCATCCCTCATGCCTTTTCATTCCTTATGACGGGTGTGCACGGGTTTGCGAGAATCTTTATTTTGACTAAAGGCTGAACTACAATAGAAGTATACGTAAGTACATTTACTTATGTAAAGCGAACGCGCCCTTTTATTTAACAGGCGTACACAAATTAACTTTAACTCGTGTGAGTGGAACATTCGTTAAGTTTAAATATCCAATTTTCAAATGTTTGGCATTAACGGATTACGATGTGTCAACAATTTCAAAAAAAAATGTTTGGTGATTTTGTGCGATAACTGCAAATTAAAATTAAAAACCTTACAGCATATTGAAAAAAGTGTTACAGAGATTAAAGAAAATTTAGTGAGTTATGAAAGAAAAGTTGAAGAAGTTTTAAAAAATGAAAAGAGAAATGGTGTTCAGGAGAAAAGTGTTATTACGGAAATTAAAAAAGCAATTGGTAATAGTTTACAGGAAAAAGATTCATATGCGAATGTAGTAAGAAAAACTACCACGGTAGTTGTTAAACCAAACGTAGTACAAAGTGCAAATAAAACAAACGAAGAAATCAAGGCGAACCTAAATCCTGGAAACTCAGGTATTCAGGTAACTGGTATAAAGAAATTAAATAACGGTGCTATTATTGTGGGATGTGATAATGATAAATCATTGGAAAAATTTAAGGGTGAAGTGGAAAATAAATTAGGTTAAAATTATAGCGTTCAAATAGTGGATGGTAGAAAACCAAGATTTCGTGTAAATAACTTGAGCGAGAAAATGGATGAAAACGTGATCATTAATTGTTTAAGAAAACAAAATGAAAGTTTGAAGAAAGCGGATATAACGTTTAAGACTATGCGGAAAAACAATCTTATTAGATATCGCGATTCATATTGTGTAGTGATAGAACTAGATGTAGAAAGTTTTAATTTGGTAATGAAAGTAGGAATAGTTAGTATTGGCTGGGACAAATGTAATGTGTGAGATGCGGTTTATGTTAAAAGATGCTACAGGCGTCTAGGGTTCAATCATATAAGTAAAGATTGTAAGTTTGAGAAGAAAGTATGCTATAAATGTGGCGAAGAACATTATGGTAAAGATTGCAAAGCTCTATCCCTGCGGTGTGTAAACTGCGTCCGAGTTAACGAGGAATTGAAATTGAGTTTAGATGTTAGCCATCACGCGTATGATTCAGAATGCAAAGTGGTTAAAAGGAAGTTGAATGTTGAAAGGAAAAGGTGGTTGTAGCAGTTAGTTGATGGAAGTAATGAAAAAGCAATGGTATTATACTATCTAACCATACAAGGTCTAATATCGAATAAAACGGAGTTGGAGTTATTAATAAAAAAGCGGAAACCAAATATATTGTTATTGTCAGAAACGCATATCACAAGCGAAATAGAAGAATCGGAAATTAAGATTTCTAACTATGTGCCTATAAGCTGTAACTCGTGTTCAAAGCATACCGGCGGTGTGTTAATTTATGTGAAAAAAGGAATTCAATACACAGTAAAAAACGTTACAGGTCAAGGAAAACTGGTGTGGGTTTTGAAAATATATGTGTGGATAGGAAATGAAAAGTGGACAGCCGTAGTTTTATATAGGTCCCCTAGTAAGCCGGTGAGTGATTTTAAGTCATTTATTTCTAACTAGTTTTTGGAGCATATGAGTAATGAAAAAAATGTTATTGTGACCGGAGATTTCAATATTAACTGGATGCAAAGGGACTATAATCAAACAAATATGAAAAATTTTATATCTGATCAGGGGTTAAAACTATTAGTAATGCAGCCAACGAGAATCACGGATAATTCCCGGACTTTAATTGACTATGTACTTGTAGGAGTGGAATCAAGAAATATACGCGTAGAAATTGACTGTGATTTTAAGATATCAGATCATGAAACAATTAAAGTAGAATTAATATCTAAAGGACAAAGGAAGGACACAGGTAAGACCATCAAAGTCTTAAAGTGCAATAAAGCTAGATTTGATGAGCTCTTGAATGAGGTCAATATAGCAAACCTTTACTTGTTGGAAGAGGTAAACGAATTATCGACACTTTTTCACGCAAAACTAAAAGAATGTGTGGATAAGCGTACAATCAACAAGGTACTACAGCGAAGTGGGAATTGTAACTGGTATACACCTGAGTTGGAGAGAAAAAAAAGGGAAAAAGTAAATACCTACAGGGAAGCTGTTTACAGTGGGAATGAGAATCAGTGGAGTCGTTATAGACACCTACGAAATTGTTATAAGAGTGCGATATACATATAAGAAAAAAAATAATTTTATAGAGAGGCAGATAGATGCTAAGTCAGGTGATCAAACAATTTCATGGAAAATTATTAAAGATCTAGTACTTAATGTGCATAAAACAAACGAAATTTCAGCCATTCAATTTGCCCAGGAGTATGTGTAAGACTCATTTGATATAGCAAATAAGTTAAATTGCTATTTAGTGAACAGCATCAAAGATTTGCACGGTTCCATTTCTTCTACGCAATGTTCGTTACCGACTACCACATTAACTGCTAGATTTCAAATACATTACTGTGTGAATTTACAATCTGTGATATAATTAAAAGGTGCAATAACAAAAAAGATGCGAGTGGTTTGAACTGTGATATAATTTTTAAGTCGATAGAGATAATAGGCCCTATCCTAATGAAAATCATAAACCTATCTATACAAACAGGTATTTTTCCTAGATGTTGGAAATAGTCGACAGTTATTCCAATTGAGAAAGTGAATAATACAATAATACCCAAGACACACAGCACGAACTAATGAATCATTTGTACTAACTATTCATTAAAATGCCGTGTGTCAAATAGTATATGTCATTATAGCTCGAAAATCAGATGATAATGAAGTGCATTAATGAAGTGTTTTCCTCCTTCATTATAGCTATAATGAGGAAAAATGTGCTAGATTTGGCATATAATGTATATCTGGAGCTCCGCTGTCCATCTGCCGATTTGAAAAATAAGAAGAAGAAATGTAAAGAAATGCAAATAACAAATTATATATTGTCAATATTCCTTTTAATATAAAGTTTTTCTCATTTATAAATTGTTAAATTGAAAATAAAATAAATAAAAACAAAGTTTATCGCGTTAATTCGATCCATATTGCTTCTTTAAGGTGATAAGTTCATCAAAACCAGTTTGACAGCACAACTTAATTTAAGAAATGGCTGTGTGTATAATGAATCATTATAGACTAATGAGTCATTAGTTATTTCTTCATTAAGAGTGCTGTGTGTCTAAGGCATAAGGTGCGAAGAGTTTCGACCAATTAATATGCTTCCTGTGGATGAAAAGATTTTGGAACGCCATGTGGCGAATCAACTAGTAGAGTACATAGAAGCTAACCAATTGCTGATAGAGGAGCAGTCAGGATTCAGGGGTGGACATTCATGCGAAACAGCTTTAAATTGGCTAATATTTGAATGGAAAAAGGAAATAGATGATGGCAATGCTGTGGTGGCTATATTCTTAGATTTTAAACGCGCTTTTGAAACTGTGGACACAGGAATTTTGTTAAAAAAGTTACATATGTACGGTGTGCGAGGAGTGGAACTTAAATGGTTTAGATCATATTTGGAGAAAACGTCGCAGAAAATAAAAGTTAATAACATATTATCATACGCATTGACAGTCGATATTGGCGTACCACAAGGATCAGTGTTAGGAGTCATTCTCTTTCTTATCTACATTAATGATATGAAAAGTGCAATTCAGTTCAGTAAAGTGGCGTTGTTTGCTGACGATACTTTAATATATATAAGTGGAAGAGATATGAAAATTATGTGTGAACAGTTAAATGAGGACCTTGAAAACATGAGTAAATGGTTGAAAGTAAACAAATTAAAATTAAATCTATCTAAGACCAAATGTATGAAGTTGAACTCCGTGGACAATATGTCAGTGTGTATTGATGGCACAAGTATTGAGTGCGTGGAAAGCCTTAAATATCTCGGGGTGATAATAGATAATAAACTAAAGTTTAAAGAGCATTCGAACTATATTTGTAAAAAAAATAGCTAAAAAAACAGGATTCCTGAAAACAATACGACCGGCTCTAAATTTAAAAAATGCCTTAATGTTATATAACGCATTAGTCTTGCCACATTTTTCATATTGCTCGACCCTCCTGTATGCAAGTTCGAACGATATAAAGGATCGCCTTCAACTCTTACAAAATAAAGGGATGCGGGTGATTCTGAGATGCAACATATATACTCCGATTCGAGTTATGCTGGAGACCTTACAATGGATGGATGTTAGACAACGTCTTACGTACGAAGCAATGATGTTTATTTTTAAAATAAAGCATAATATACTACCTGAATATCTTGTAACTGTTGCAGAGTCCCAACCGTATAACTTGCGTAACAATCAGAATTTTAGACTCGCCAGATGGAATAGAAGCAGCACCCAAAACTCTTTGATGTACAAGGGATTGCAGTTTTTTAATAACTTGCCATCAGAATTAAAATTGGAATCAAGAATTCTAGTTTTTAAGTATAAGTTAATACAATTCATTCGCATAAACAATAATTAAAATAAGTATAGAGAAGTAGTCAAATGAATTATAATTATTATTATTTTTAAGTTCACAAAATGTATAGAAAAGTTTTTAAAACTATTAATTAAATACAATACAATACAATACAATACAGACAAACAAATTATGACTGTAACGTACCATAGAATCGCTATTTTCTGTGTATGACGTCATGCGAATCGAATCCCTATAAGATAAAAATGAAGCTTCAATTTGTTTGTATATTAATTGTACTGGATCCATTTAAAATGTTAAATTAAGTACAATTTTACTTTCTTAACATAAAAGTAAGTTTAATTTGCCAGCTTAAATCTCATTAGGAAAAATCAGGTCGAAGCCAGCAGTAGCAGCAATCTCGCAAAGTGCATTGCTCGTCCTCATTTATTCATGCAAAATGAGTCAAAATAATCGATTCATTTTGTTGATCAGGCGAAATTTACTATTCAATTTTACTGAGCATTCAACATGACCCTGCAAGAATGAAGAAGTTGTGCAATGACACGGCACTAGTCGAGAAACTTTCAAGTCGGAACCATCAACGGCGGATTTTGTATTTTGTCTTTTTATTTTCCCTTTTTTTCTTTCGTGAACTTAGTTAATTAACTGTCAAATATTTAACTTGTGCAATTCTTATTCTTATTCTTATTCACTTTTACGTTCAATAAGCGATATTATTTTCACTTTTTCGGAAGTATATCTAATTAAACACAAGCTAAGGTAAGGGAAGTTTACCCTAACGTACGTTTCATTCATTGCTCTGCCAATCGCTTAAATTTGGTTTTATCGAAGTCCGTAGAGTTCATTTTATCTTGTAAACTTTTCTTTGGCACTAGTCTAGCATTGCATCATTTTTTGCACACTCTACAAAAAGGACTCAGGCGTAACCCCCGGAATATATAAGCCATGAACAAAGTCTGAAAAAGAGAGTAGCGGGCGAACATCACAGTCTTTTTGCCATATCTTACGGCAGGAGTTTTTCATATAAAAATGGCTTGTATTTGGTTCAAACGCTATAATTTCCATAAATTTGTTCTACATGCTATTTTTTTAACTATTAGAAAGAAAACATATTTGGCTGCAATTTGTATCAACTTAGTTTTTCCTCGATAATGAGTATACAAAAACAGTGGGAGTGAGCGCTTCCTGCATGGCTGTAGCCGGCCCGTTAAGGCCTTTTAGTGTGTCAGTGCTTTCGATGGGGCTTCGTGGCTTGTATTATATTCCGGGGGTTATGACTCAGGCTTTCTATGAACATGTTAGAATAAAGTTTCTACAACTTGCTCCAAAACGTTTGTCGTCAAATTCCAGAATTTTGAACACTGTTTGTCAGTACAGAGAAGTCATTATCAAGTTGAGAAAATAATATCCGGATCAGAAAAATGGGACAAAGAAACCATTTTATCTCCAGGTGGTTTTCTACATTTCTTAAATAATCAGTTTCTACTCATTACTTTTGCAAAAATATTTGTTTTCACTGATATTTCATTAAACATTTTGCAGACTAAAATCATGGATATTTGTTACTGCAACGAAAATATTCATGAAACAGTGTCACATATTCGAAATATGAGAAGTAGTTTTCTAATAATTATCGACGAAACCGTAGCATTGGTTGGTTTTGCAAAATGAGCTTCAATCACCTTTTTCTGATGTCTATAAGCTTGCTTGCTTAATATGAACAATACCTGCTGGCACAGCTAGGGCTGAAAGATCATTTCAACATTAGAGCAAATAAAAATATATTTAAGGAACTCTATGGGACAAGAGAGACTGTCGAGGTTAGGCCTTATGTCAATTGAAAAGCAACTCCTCCAAAAATTAAAGCAAAAAGGAAAAATTTTACGAGGAGGTCACACAGGACTTTTATTACAAAAGTCCTGTGTGACTTCGTATTGAGTTCATTTATAAATGACTTTTGATTACAGTAATGTATGAAATGTTCACATTAGTTTATTTATCCGTTCTTGAAAAGTAACATAAGCTTCGCCCTTTTTTTCATATGTTACTATTTCTTTAATTTCAAATTCTTCCCTCTAAAGAGATCCGCTTGAGGTATATTTCGTTGTCTTTTAAAAATATGAGTGCACTACAGTTTGATGTTAATTTTAGTATTTACTGGAGCGAACTAATATATTGGTTTCCCATTATTGTTCCATCCTGAACACCCTGCTTAGATGGGCACGCCTCGCCACTGGGTGAAAGGTCACATTTTTGTCTTCATAAGCTAGAACCAGGATGAGTAAAATCCTAAAGTATCTGAAGTATGTGAACAAATCCAGAAAAACTACAGGCTCTTACTTAGCCCTTTATTAATAACTGGGGTCGAAAACGACCTCAAAAATAACTCATTTATGTTTTTCTCTAAGAAAATATTGAAAATTCTCATCACTCATTATTTTAAAAGCATACTAAGGATAACTGAAATTGATTCAGCTCCAATTTAAAAAAAAAAACATGCCTTTTTCCGATAAATATAAAGGGGATGGGTCCTATTGCTATGGAGTAGCGGGCAATCAAAATATCTACATGTCTGGTGAAACACAAAAATCATACACCATTGCAAAGATACGCAGGCTGATTGTTGTAATTAAATATACACAATATATGTTTTAACGTAACAGTTGAAAATTACATTCCTATATTGGCTTATGTGATCAAAACGTCGAAGTCCAAATATCAAATCTTTATGATGCAATTATTAAATGCGATCTCTAGTTTTCGCGAACAGTTAGAATTTAGAGCAGTAAAGACTAAACTTCCATAAGCAAAAAAAAAAAGGTACTAAATAAGCTCTGACGATTTTAATTTTCACACTTCCAGAAAGTAAATATGCTGAGAGCCAAAGGCGACGGAGTCTACCGCACGCTTTTCCCAATACACTTTTTACATAAACACAGCAGCTGTTCCGAGAGTTTATTATAATTCCAAGATTCCTTATATGCTCTAAGTAAGGTAGAAAGAACAATAGGAGACAAATTTACAGGATCCAAACCCCCATTCATCTATTCGCTTAAGATCACTATTGACGTTGAGAATGCAATCCTCAGACAAGCCAAGAGGAAAGCTCATAAAGATCTGCACGTCATTCGCATATTAATCAATATTAGCATTACGTATAACATTCGCTAAGTCATTAATATAAAAGCTGAATAACAGCGGTCCTAGAATAGAGCCTGAGGGGATTCCACATGCCAAATTTATTGCGTTACAAAGGCAATTATAAATGTTCACTTGCTGTGTTCGTCCAGACAAAAACCTATTAATAATTGAAAATGTGGCCGAGGATAAACTAAAATTCAAACCTAATTTTTGCAATAATTTACTGTGATTGACAGTGTCAACAGCTTTAGAAAATTCCAATAGGAATAGAATTCCCATGTCATCTTTATAAAGCGCTTCACGAATATCCGTAGTAACTTTCAGTTAAACTGTTTCGTAGCTGTGTTTCCGACGAAAACCAGATTAAAAAGCAGAAAATAACGAACGTTGCTCAAGATACTCGAGCATCTGAATTGAGGCCTTCGCTAAAACACATAATAGGCTGATAGGTCGGAAATCAGACATATTACTTGGACAGGTATTTTTAGCATATTTTTCCACTTTGCTGGAACCTTGATATAGTTAAAGCAGTACTAAAATATGCTTAGCAACAAGTAATATTGCAGGCAAAGTTAATTTCACGAAAAGTAGAGGGATATTATCTGGCCCGGATCATCACCTAATGGGAATTGAGGAGTTACATATAAAAAGTCAGAAGAATGCCTGGATAAATGAAGACTTATTTGTTGATTGGCTCAAATATTTCACAACCTATTACAAGCCAACTAGAGAATCCCCCGTACTTCTAATAATTGATAATTGTCGGAATCACATTTTTCTGGCAGCTTATAAACATTGCAAGAAAAACCACATTGCGATGTTTTCCATTCCATGACACAGCTCAAATAGGCTACAGCCACTTGATGTGTACTTTTATGGACCTATAAAAGCTGCCTATAGAAATGAGTATAAATTGTATATGAATGCGCACATGATGGCAAAAATAACACCTTTTGATGTGGCATTTTTATTTAACAAAGCCTATGCATGGGTCGCTATCATAAGGATATGTGAATCCGGATATCGAGCGACAGGAATTTACCCCATAAGTCCGAGTGTCTTCATCGAGCAAGATTTCCTGGCAGGAATCGAACCCACACTTATTAGAATATGTCAAAGATGGAGAATAGAAGAATTTTAAGAACTTTTATTTTTAACTATTTTAAATCAAATCAAATCATAAATACAAGAGGACAAACAAATTTAATTTGTGCGCTTTCATCGGGTTAATGCTGACAGTTGAAAGCAAAACGTGGCTTAATAAGCTCGACACAAATTCAGAAATACAAAACGTAAAGACATCTGTCTCGTTAGCCTAGTGGTAAGAGCAGTCGCCCAGAAAGCGGAAGGTCCCGGCTTCAAACCCCGGACGAGGCGGTTGTTTATCCTCTTGTATTTCTGATTCACTCCGCTCACTCCAAGCCAGAGCTGAGCAAAAAAATAAAAAATTTTCATTGATACTACGAGTAGTGTTGCCAGGATCTGGATTGCCAAAGTTATTTGCTTAGATTTATTACGTGCTCTACATTCACCATTAAACCTGTTTAAAAAAAACCACTGGCAGCCACAGCTTATGCTCACGAAAGCATATTAAAAGGAAAACGGATGAGTATCTGAAAGAAACGCTTAAGCAAGCCATAGCAAAATGGGAAAAGGCTTCCTGCATAAGTAGCCGGAAATATCCGATTACTTAAAGTAAGAGCCCGATTCCACTGATAACCGTACCGTATAACAGTGTTAGGAGCTTAAGATAATTTCAAAACTTTAGTAGTATCCTTCTGTCATCTACGAACTCTGATGCATGCTAGCAGCGTGCACGCCTTGCCTAAGGAAGTCAGTCAAATATTTCCCAGAAAATAGTTGAGAGTGTTTCAGATTCAGACGTATCTTTTTTCTCCGTTTAAGTTCAAATAGAAGAAATCTCGACTTTTTTATTGTTGTGTGTTCACTAATGTCTAGTCAGCGTATTTGCAGCTACTCAAAGCCTATGATATATGAAGACCTTTAGATGGAACTGAAGTAATGAAATCATGACATAGTTAATATAATTTTTATTCACAAACCGAATTTTAATTGAGTGAATCTAACTGTTATTAATCCAGCGTGGTTTTTTATGTGGTTTCACTTCATATGAAAATATTAATTTGTATGCTTTCGTGGCTCCTAGATGCTGTGGGCCACCCGCGTAGCAGGGCCTGCGGGGTCGTTAGTTACGCCAGTGGCTGCATCTCCTGAGCCTGGTCCATCTAATCAACTTCTGTACCTAAGATTAAGGTATCTAAATTTTTTAACGATAACTGTAAATTTAGTGAAGTCAGATTTATTATTTTTAACTAATTAAATATGATCGCCATTACTGCATATAGGCAATGCCGGTCAATTCTACTTTTTGTTTAAATGGCTCCGACTCATTTAAAAATATGAATTATAAAAGTTTTAAGTTTCTACATTTATGCATAAATAGTTTAGTTTTGTTAATCTTGTTGAAATAATTAAATATATAAAGAAAATGAAAAGTTATAAGCATTTGTCATTAATTGACTGGCATTTCTCCTTTTTACCCTATATATGTAGGTACGTAGTGCAGCATAACATTGCGGTTGTTTTTTATTTATTGATGTAGAAAATGTCCTGCAGGAAACAAATGATATCAATAATTTTACATGACATTTTTAACTAAATCTAATAAAAAGAATCGTATAAACGTTTCACATACATAAAATGTAAAAAAATTAAGCGCACCCAACACCCACAAACCCACACACCATCATGAGTAGTAGCAAATCGCCTCTGAATAGACATCAATTTTTAAGACGAAATGTGATTTAAGTATTGCCCAATATAATGAAACGTTGAAATAAATCTCATCAGAACTCTGAAAACCCTCCTCATCAAAAATCTTTTCAACTGAGATTTGGCCGTTCATCTATCTGCTAACAGAGTCGTCCCTATGAATCCAGAGCAGAAATATGTGTGGCAAACATTAAATGACACACAACCGTAAATGAATACTGAAAGGTCGACGAAATTCAATATTTGACGTGATCTTCATGAAAGAGTCTACGTGTTCGTTCCGGCTTTGTATACCACCCGCGCTGAACTAACTAGGAGTTAACCACGTACAAAGTAAGTTCTTCATACCAAAGAATCAGTCCGAATAGATCCATCTTCCTCGCTATACATACCTATGTACCTGCTACCTATAAACACATATATTCCACTGTCTAAACAAGATTGAATTGGGGTGGTAGTTACACAGGCTAAAAGGAATGTTAGTCGATGTATTCTGTTATATACCTGGTCCATATTCTACCACCCCACTCACCCCCATCTTCACCATCAACAAGCCAAGTTAAGGGTGTCCTGGCTGAATTTCTGGTACCTTACATCCTACAACAAGCTAAAACACGTCTCGGAAGTTTTTGTTTGCTGAAGTCAGAATTTGATTGACTTGGTGGATTTTTACCTGAGTACCAATAACACTAATTTCACGCTGAAATAAGTTAACGTGATTATCGGAGACGTAACAAAGCGCCTCTCAAGTGTGCCATCACAACATATGGGTTACGGAGGAGGAGTAACATGAGAACACTTGAAGAGTTTCTCCTAATACCCAGGACTATTTCCCATTTCAAAAACCTCCTGTAGGAATTTTGACGCTCCAACGAGTTTTCGCATTTAGATTTTAAATTACTTTTTGAGTTGATGATTGGATGATTTGGCGCGAGAGACGTTGGTGTGGCAAGATAATAAGTAAGAAATCAATATTTCCTCCATATACTCTGAAGGACACACTTAACTTACACACGAGCATCATGTATATGGCATTTTAAGTAATTTATCCTATTCGCTAAGTTGGTTCTAGATTCGGATTGTAGAATTATCTCTCGATTTTTAAATATATTCCATTTTCAATATTACAGGTTTGTTTAAGTATTAAACATTAACAACAGTAAGCAAATTACAATTCAATAATTTTTTTTGTTAAATATTTGGAATAATATTTTTTTCATTAAACGCCTTGTTCTGGGTTTAAGTAGGATGCCTTCTTGAACCAACCAATCCTGAACCATATAAGAATTCTTTACGGCTCAAACAAAAGTCGCAATTTTTCATCATCATCCAAGCTGAATTTAGTTGAAGGATCAAAGGCCTCCACAATAATTTCAGGCTTTTAACCTGAGTTGCAAGTTTATAATCTGAAAAAATAATAAGTTGGTATATGAACGAAACTGATGAGATATTAGACTGTAAAAAATGTGCACAACTGTTGCCACAAAAGCTTAGGTATTTCTGCCGAAAATATAAGGAATATTCCCTAAAATAAGTACTGGATATCCCTGCATTTTTGGGAATATAATCTACATTTTAAGGAATATTCCCTAAAATTTAAGGAAAAATACCTAAGCTTTGTGGCAACAATTGTGCACATTTTTACAGTGTAAGTATTATGATTCTTGTTTCGAAATGGCCGACGGAGGATAATAACTAGGGATATATGATAAAATAGTAAAAATGTGTCGTAAAGCTGCTTCAATCACACCAATCGCATTTCTATATAATATTTTGACAGCATAATGGAAATTAAATGGCATCTACAGCTTGACCTGATCTAGGTTGCCTAGGACAGCCCGTTTAGAAGCTACACGTGCCTGTCTTTCGCCGAAGATAGTCCCTGAAACCTCGGAATTGACCGACAAGAAGTCAATCCTCCAGGATTGTCCTCTGACACCCGAGTACTCAGTTTGCTGAAAGCGATCGGCTGCATATAGCTACCTCCAGGCCAGCGAAAGTGGACTGAAGATACATTAATCATCACCCCAGTTCAAAAATTCTTTCTTGTGTTTTATTAAATATCCACATCCGTATCCATAGATGATGATTTTAAAACTCCGAATGCTCATCAGCAGATTTAATAAATAACGCAAGATGACGTTGCAGATGTTTTTTTTTAGCTCGCTAAATATTTTGTGCAGCAACAAATTGAAATTTCTTCTTCCAATACTAAAAAGAAACCTAAGCTCAAGCGGTAGGAGTACCCATATTAACTGATAACTTCCATAATTAATCACAGCACTTTTCCACAAGTTTTCACTTAAAAAAAAAAAAAAGAGAAAAATTTCTTCATTTCATATGCAATAGATCTCTGAAGCATAGGGTGATGATGATGGCGGAATTAAATTAAATTCTTAATCCCGAAAAGTTATTTGAATTCCTCGAGGATGCCGTGGCCGATAACCATACATACCTACTCATTGTACATACCAATAAATATGCATATGAGTATGATGGAACATATATGCAGAAAATATCTTAGTCTCAACCATCATGCATCATCTTACCTCGCGCAATTCAAATATCACGGTAAAGTAATTGCGAGCAGAAATATGCTGTATGTACCATACGTGGTAATATCTCGGTGAAAAAAAATAAATAAATGAAAATACCTCGGCCGAAGGGGTGTGGGCTTACATAGGTGAAGAGTTAATCGAAAAATCGATTCTCATGCGCTTTTGTACGGAATTCGAATTTCACGGCGCAACAGTGTTTTGTTTGTCTTCTACGATTTACCTTGAGAATCATTTGAAGATGAACTCATTCCGGGAATTATCTGTGTGCCCCTCAGAAACGATATTGACTCTTGGAGCATTTGAGTGAAATGCACGAAGGTAAATTTTATTGTTGTGTTATTAATGAGGGAACTTTGGAGGCTAAGGAGATTACGATTTTTCATGTTACGTAACTGAAGATTTCTGTTATGCCTGTTTGAAGACCGAAAGTTAAGGACAGGGGAAAATATTTCGCAAACTCTGAGTTTTAATGTTTATTCAATACGTTAGGCCTTGGTGCATTATGGCAATAGCAGAAGATACCCATAGACTTTTTCCCAAAAGCAAGGCAAAATACAGGGTCAATGCGGGTTTGATGAAACATTAAAGGTTAATTGAAAAACTCTTTTGTAATCGTAAGTAAGAGTAATAAGTTGTGGAGAGGGGTGTGAACTTAAAAAAGCTTTAAGGGCGCCAAGTGACTATGAAGTCCATGAATTCTGACTTTGTGTTATAAGGGAAAACAAACCAGAAAAACAACAACATTAACTTATTGTAAGCACTTTATAGATTTAACTGAATTTTCATTTTCACGATATGTTTGTACGGGAACATAACAAAATCCAGAAGCGACGAAATCCAAAAAAATGAAGAATATCCGGAAATGAGAAAATTCCGAAGTGACCAAATTCAGAAACGACAAAATACATAAATGTCAAAAACCCGAAATTGTAAATTTTTTTTTTTTAATTTTTAAAAATGCCATGATGGCGTAATTCTCATATTTGCAATCGTCGTTGTTGTTATATTAATCTAAACCTATCATCTTTGTGAACGAAACGGCCAACCCAACAATGCCTGTACATGGGTCACGATTTGTGAACGGCGCGCGGTCAAAAAGCATTATATGAAATTTTGAAGTGTTGACCGCGATATTGAGATGGTCAAGGTCAAAAATGCATGATAATTCGAATTAGAACAAAAACGTTTAAATTTTGGAAATTAAGTATGCATAGACAATTGTTTGATTGTTTGCGTTGATGTATTAAGGACGATTCACACCGCCGCGATAGCGATTCCGATAACGTAGCGATAGCGATAACGAAGCGACAGCGATAGATCGCTACACATAGTATTCAATGGAAACGCTCACACCAACGCGATAGATCACAGCAATTCAACAAATTTCTGCAGCGTTTGACCAACGATTGAAATATATATCGCAGCATGCACAATTTTAGTCGTCAATCGCGAGCTGTGAACTGTGAAAACAAAATGGAAAATTCAAGTGAAGTCATTATTGATGTTGAAAAATTAATAGAAATTATAAAGGAATATCCAATTTTATATAATAGTAATTTAAAAGATTACAAAAATATTTAAAAAAAAGGATAAAGTGTGGGATGATATTTCCAAGGGGATGAATATAAGTGGTAAGTGATAAACAAATCAACAAATCAACAATCAACAATCAAAGTAAGTACAGAAACGTTGTCGAATTTGGAAAACTTCCTCCGTTGGTCGTCTGCGTTTTACTTCAAAATTTATTAAACCCCTCATTTCTGATTCAGGTGGTTTTAAATATTGCAAGTAATAGCTGTCTTGTGAAGAGCGCATGTGGCTTGAACAATTTTAATGGTTGTTTCAGGCTGTGTTACAATTAGATTGAAAAAAATTCTCCAAGTTTGTGCCAAAATTCCGCACGCGTTTTCAACTACTCGTCGTGCTGTACAAAGATAGGTATTGTACTTATCTTTTCGAAGGTCTTGTCGAGCTTGTCTTGCTGGGAAAGGACGCATCAAATAAGATTTTAAAGGGAAGCCTTCATCGCCAATCAAGACATTGGGTGTTTTTTGATTTTGACCAGGCAAACATTTCTCCTGTGGTACTTCGAACAAGCCGCGTTCAAATTTCTGGCCGATAGCCGAAACATTTAAAACGCCAGCATCACTACTTTTTCCATAGGCTCCAACGTCAACACATAAAAATTTATATTCGGCATCAACGATGGCCAATAGAATGGAAAACTTTTTCAAATAGGAAAAATAAGTCGAGCCATTATTGAATGGACATTTAATGGTAACATGTTTACCATTGTTGCTACCAATACAATTGGGAAACTTCCATTTATTCCGAAATCCGAGATCCGATTTTTCCCAAATATCTTTATTTGGTTCAGGAATATACATGGGTTGAAGTTTTCTCCAAAAAAATCCTATTCTATGATACCAATTGCTATATAGCTACATCCAGTTGCCAAAAACCTAGAAAATAAAATAGAATTACTAAATTATGTTTCCATTATAGTTTCTGGTGATATACTAAATATGAAATGAAAAAATCTGCGAGATTGTTACTCGAGATATTTGAAAAATTCAAAAACAAGACTGGCAGCTAAAAACTATTATAAAACATGGCCCTGGGGGGTGATTCTGATCTCTTTGTCGTAGCTTAAGCGTATAGTTTAGTCACATATTTTGACATTTCACCTCAAATTTGTCGTACTTTTACATTCACCATATTCATTTTGATTTATGCTTTTCATCAACCACAAAATAAACTAAAATGAATTTGCAAGAATTAATGTCAGAATACAGGCCTCAAAGTACGACAAATAAGTCAACTGCTCCCGAGGTTGTGACAAAAATTGTATACTATTGTAAATGGATTTTCTACACCAACTTAAAACAATACAAGTGCTTAAAATCGAAAAATATTTTTAAATTTGTTATGTGAAGTGTCAGTTTCAGTTCATTCTACGTAATGTAAGGCTTGCTGAACTGAATAAAAACACGAAAAACTCAGTAGAAAAGTTCATTTCATTTAGGCGTATATTTTGACATTCAAGTACGACAAAAGTTCAGAATCTCCCTCCTGGGCTCAACAAATGGATTTTTTCCGAATTTATTTAAATTTTGCCAAAACTCAATCGAATGTGTCTTACCAAAAAGCAACAGAGATAACAGTAAGTCAAGAAGCAGAGGAGACATCGAGTCAAATAAGAGACCCAGAAGAAACATGGAATCAAGCAGTGGAGATGATATCTAGTCCAAGAGCAGACGATACCGTAATGACTTTTGATTGTACATTAGATCCTATTCATCGCAAAAGTGACACAAATCTTGATGGCTCTAATGTTCAACCTCCAAGAAAAAAAAGGAAGGTGGCAAATACTGGGAAATCTGGAGTTGACAAAGTTATAACATATTTACAAAGTAGATTCAGTACGAGCAGTTGTACCCAAATTCCATTCCTGTGGCATATTTTAAATAACGGTCAATCGCTTAAAATTCATTAACGTCTTCTTGCATTATTTTCATATTCATCTACTGCTAATAATAGAAGAACTTCATCTTCAATTTCTGAACACATATTTTTTTTTGTTTATCACGACAATTGTTTCACCAAACCAACCTGTTAAGCAGTGATGACTATCTAAAAGATATGTATATCACTATCGCTGTGATCTATCGCGTTGGTGTGAATGGAATTGTGTCGCTAGTTTATCACTATGATTATCGCTATCGTTATCGCAATCGGTATCGCGGCGGTGTGAATCGGCCTTTACCCTGCTCTGGAGCAGTGTTGGGCGTAATCTGATTGCAGTGTAATTTAATTAATAATTCCATTACAGTTTAGTCAAATTACAAAGTAATCTAATTAAATTGTATTCGATTACATATCAATCAGATTACTTATGAGAGAATATGTAATCTATCAAATGTGTAATCTGTTACAATATAATTAGATTATTTTGTAATCTAATTACATTGTAACAGATTACTTTGTAGATTACTTAAAAGTAATTAATAATATAATGAAATGAATTGAAAGAAAATAGTATTGTTCTTGTACGAAATTAGTTTTAGGGAGTTTTATGAAGAATTAGAATACAAATATCTTAAATATCTTAAATGTAATCACATTAATTAGATTAACATGTAGTGGGATTAACTTGTAATCGATTAATGTGTAATCAGATTAACTTGTAATCACATTACACGTTAATCGGTTACATTATGTAATTATGGAAATGGATTACATTAGTAATCTGTTACAAAGTCATCTGATTACAGATTACATGGTTAATTGTAATTGTTAATCATTAATCAGATTACATTTTGCCCAACACTGCTCTGGAGTGTATGATTTAGTGTATATATCGTATATATCCTAGGTCTGTGCCTAGGTCTCATTTATTAATGAGTGCGTAAATAAATGAATGTATGTGTTAAAGTGGGACTGTGGGGTGAATCAATGTAAAAAAATATATATAATTTGTTTGTTTTTAACATAAACTAAAAAATTTCGAGCTCATGAAGAATTCAAACTAAGAGGAAATGTCTGATTTTTTTCTGAATTTTGTCTCTTTTAGATTTTGTCACTTCTGCATTTTGTCTCTTCTGGATTATGTCTTTCTGTATTTCGTACCCAACCCTGTTTGTACATGTATATCAAATCAAATCAAACTAAATTTATTCAAAAGGAAAAATTCCTACAAAGTAAAGCATAGCCTTTCAAAAAGTACATAGCATAAAAATTAGAAAATATAAAAATAACAAAATAATAACCTGCAAGAAAAATAACAACAAAAGCAATTCATATTTTAAGACTATAATGAGCTTATGTAAAAAAAAAGAGAAGAAAAAAAATAGGTTGCTAGTTGCAGTAAAAAAACAACGAAGAAAGTCATAAAGGGCAAGAAAAAATATATAGAAATAACAATAATAACGAAAGTAAAATAAAAAAGTAAACATTGCGCAAACAAACAGCATTTTTTCAAGTGTGTCCGCAAGACCTTCCCGAAACTCGCCCACAATTCAGGAACCGCGAATACGAATAGGCACTGAATTCCAGATCTTAATTGTATAGACGAAGAACATTGCGCACCGCTCTGAAAATATCTTTGCAGGGATGGGGTATATATCGCGCGGACCTCTGCGATCAGCCTCACTTAGGCTACTTGCGGTCCATTGTGATATATGTGCCGAGGTATAAGAAGCTGTCTATTACGAGATGACTGAAGGAAGATAATTTTTAAAAAAGATACATAGGAGTCCTGGATAAAATTAATTTCAATAGATAGGTCATCCAATTAATTTTAAGAAAAACCGAGAAAGAACAACCCGAAACCAGTCTGGAATGTTCAGAGATATGATCATATTTACGCAGGTTAAATACCCTAACAGCAGAATTAAATGCCACCGTTAATCTCCTCTCAGACACCGAATCAAGTTTGCAGAGAAGTACTTTGGCGTATTTTATGATGGGATAACTAAGCATTTTACCAGTCGAAAACGAGCTGTCTATAGTATGAAATTAGCGGACTGCCTCAGCAGTCTTAGGCATCCGTAAATACGTCCAACCACATAATTTATGTGATCATTCCAGGTTAGCGTCCCATTGAAGATGACACCGAGATTAATTCAATTTTTATTTAGCTGGATTGGTACACAAGATTTACAATCTTTTGTAAGCACTCGAAAATATAATTTTAGAAAAAACAATGTACAAATAGTTATTAATAGAGTTAATGTCATATGTTGATTAAAATAATAATAAAATCATATCCAAAACTAAATTTAAGTGAAATTATTCAATGCAAAAATACGAAAATATGCTAAGGGACAACTATAAGAAAGAAAAAAAACTTATTATTTAATTAATTAATTAGCAGCACTCTCGGAACCTGTACTGAATATAGCAGCCTCTTAAATTCACCGACTGTAACCGCTCTCTGCAAGGTTGCAGGTAACAAGTTCCAAAGCCGTGGGATCTGAATGAAGACAGAGCCTTCCTGAACCAAGCGACTATGACGTGGAATCAGAAGATCCCAACGTGTCGCTGAGATTGGAGAAATTGAAACTCATCCATTAAGTATCAGGGCGTTTAGTATGTATAACCTTGAAGAGGAATAGAATTGCCTGGCGTCTAAGGTAAATATTTAGTGGGCAGCCAAGTATTGTGGGAATAAAATTAGACACATGGTCAAATCTGCGTAAATTGAAAATAAAACGAATACAATCATTAGAGGCCACATTTATTCGACGAGAGCAATAACTATCCAATTTAGGAAAAATCAAATTCCCGATGAGAGTTTTTACCAATCTACATTTGATGTCCACGCTTAATAATTTGGCAGAGAGACAGAGTCGACGCAAATCTCCATTCACCTTACTCACAACTGCACGTACATGATCACAGCGTTTCATTCTCCCATTAAGAGCGACACCGAGATTCGTAACTTCGCTTACCCTAGTCAATATTTCACCCCCAAACATGATCTGCGGAATATCAGTTTCCAAGTTGTTATTGGAAAAAGCTAGGTATTTCGATTTATTGGCATTTAACATCAAAAGGTTACGTGGATACTAATCGTAAATTCGTATTAAGTCATCATTAATCCTTAAAATGGAGTCTTCAATCAGCCCGCGAGGTCTGCTATTGTATATTTGTAAATTATCAGCATATAAAAGAGCAGTGGACCTAAAATAGACCCTTGGGGAACGCCACAGAAAAGCGGCTGTAAATCAGAAAGACGATCGCTGACTCGCACTTGCTGATACCTATCGCCTAAGTAGCTCTGTATCAATTGGACGGCACTAAATGAAAACCGGAAAATGTTTGAAGTTTGTTGAGGAGCATGAAGTGATTTACACAGTCTATAGCTTTTGTAGAGTCGAGTAAAACCAGTATTGCAAGCTCGTCGTTATCCAGGCCTTTTCTTAAGTCTGTAGTAACATTTAGGACAGCCGATTGACAGCTATAACCTGGTCTGAAACCTGATTGACAGCGCGAAAGCATTCTGTTGTTATCTACAAACGATTGGATCTGAGTGTACATCACCTTTTCCAAAGCCTACGCAGGCAAACACAAAATGCTGATGGGTCGAAAATCAGATGGGTTAACAGCAGATCTTATTTTAGGGATAGGTAGCACAGTAGCAATTTCCATCTAGAAGAAAAGGTAGATGATGTTATTCAGGTATTAAAAATAAATAATATATACCGACTAATGTAAGGCAGCAATAGTTTTAGAAACTTAGGAGATATGTTATCAGGACTAGTCGTAGTAGTTACAAATGGAATAGAAGTGGAATTGAGAGAGATTTGAGGTAGGTGACTAACATCAAAAGTGGATTTATAAATAGGAATAACTTTGGACTTAGCTGGACTAAATTTCAAATCATTTGCAGCCGAACATCAAGATATAGCTCCAAGGTCCAGATTAATCAAAGAAATATGATCGTCCAACTTGTTGGAATCAATAGCACCATAAGCCTGCACATCGTCAGCATAGAGGTGGATCTTGATGTGAAAAACACCACTTGAACAATTTCCTTAATGAATAGAATGAAAAGGATAGGTGCAAGCACAGAACCTTGGGGCACACTAGAGCTCAAAGATAACCAGTCAGACTCATGACTGTTAATTGATATCCGTTGTTTGCGGCCGGAGAAAATACCCAAGATGAATTTCGCAGATCTATGGCTAAAACTGTACTCATTTCAGACCTTTCCATGGAGTAAGATATGGTTTACCGTATCGAAGGCCTTTGAAATGTCTAATAATGTGAGAAGAGTAAGCATGCCAGAGTCGATGATCTCTCTTGTATCATCGGTAATATTCAGAAGAGCCGTCATACAGTTATACTTTGTACGAAAACCAGACTGCCATTCACACAGAAGATAATTGCTCTCCAGAAACTCCAACATTTGTTCCCGCATAAGATATTCTATCAATTTAGATAAAAAGGGAAAAATGCTCATAGGCCGGTAATCTTCAGGAGAGGATCCATTGATGTTTTTGGGTTTAGGGATAATGCGTGCAACTTTTTAGGCTCCTGGGAAATAAGAATTACCTAGTTAAGCAAATGTTACTGTTATGAGTTAAAATTGGTACTAGTGTATCACTAGTTAATTTTACGAAGCGTGCCGGTATCAAGTCTGGACCAGTAGCAAGCGACCTAATAGAACTTACGACTTTGTATAATTCAAGTTCGTCGACGCAGCGCAAATCAGCTTCATATATGTATATGGATGTGGCACTTTTCACAAGCTGCTCAAAATTACAGCAACAAAAAATCACTTGAAAAAGCAGATAGCGCAATCTAGCACCTTAACAGGTAAAACAAAAACACTTCCTGATAAATTCTTAAAAATAAAAAAAAATAAAAAACGAAACCACAATCTATAAATATACTTATGTAGAGGAATGTCGTCAGGGTATGCCTCCATTTAGACTTTTGCCCATAAGATCGGTTTAAGAAATAATTTGAAAAATGACAGAAATATAGGCATTAAAAAAAATTGAATGCTGTCAGGTTGGCCAATCGCTGATAATAATCGACGAAAAATGTCCTGAAATAATTGAAAATGATCTGGAAAAATTAATTGCATGAATTAAAAAGTCGAATTAGTTGAATTTTCCTATTTTTTATTCGATTTAGCAAAATTTGAATGGCATATTATTCCGAATCACATTTCCGGCAAACATAATAGTTCGTCGTTATATTGGCGTACTTCGTATGTACTTCACTTTTTTGGTGTTTTCGAAGCACACGATCATGATGGGAAAAGCTTGACTAAACAAATGATTCAAGCTTGACGACAAGCGGCATTGCCGCATCACATCACACCAGAACCAAACATGTTACAGGATTGAATTTTCCTGTGGGTTAGTTGTCAAACATAAGCCACACAACACAACTCTTAAGTGCCAAACACAATTCCGACGTTTCGATCCAATTCGATCCAACCCATTTCGATCCAAACGGATGCATGAGCACAATTGTTCCGTTCGGTTTCAAACACTTGACTTTAAAATTTTGCCAGATTTTGTCTTTCATCCATGAAAACATTGTCATATAATTAATGTCTTTTTTTATTTCCTCAACAAAAGCCCTTTCATGCATCTCTGAATATAAAGAAATCTTTACATGTGATTTTTCTAGGTTATGTCACCGTAAAAGTTGAAATTTGCTCAACTTCTCTGTTTCGAATCGATCCATTTCGATCCATTTCGGTGTAATGTGTCCAATTGAACGTATGTCTCACAGAAGCAAATTTGACATTTGTACGAATCGGATTGAAACGGTGGAATTGTTTTTCGCTCTATACCCTGACGATTACATATTTTCGCACTACTTTCTGGCCGTATCCACAGATGCAAACATTTTTTTTTGTTAATTTTAAATAACTGAGTGCGCAAAACATGCCTTGCGTTCATGCTCCAAATCTGTAATGTTACGAAAAGTTCGCTGTCACTGAGAGAAGTTTTGCTGCGCTCGCCTATTGGTTTCGCTAAAGCTAACGGCCATAATTAAAAAAATCATAGTTGGCTGACCTAGACCGGCGGGCGTATACTTAAAGAGAATTCACTTGAACAGCTGTTCAATAGAAAGAGATTACCCATCAAAATTTTGAAAGAAAGAATTGCATGTAGCTTTTAAGGAAATTCAGCAAGTGTGTGACAAAGAGAAATACACTTGTTTTTTTCTGAAGGAGAAATGTTTATATTTTTCAATAAATAAGTACGTTTTTTTTTACATACTGGTGAATAAGGGTTTATTGAACAGCGGTTCAAGAGATTGCTCTTGATAGTGTATACTCGTCATTCAAACCAGTCATCCCCACCATACCAGAAACATCATATTCCAGACCATTTATTTAAAAGCAAGATACGTACTGCATGAATTGTCAGATCTTTTTTATAATTTGATGACGAACACTGAATAAATATATTAATTTAAAAGGTTTCCAAACTTAAGTCAATATTTGTTTTTAAAAATCCCGTGTGCAAAATTTCAGCTGTCTACGACAACGCGTTCTCAGGCAGTTGCCAAATATATAGTGAAAAACGAAATTTTCGTATTTCAATCCCACAAAGAAGTTGCTCGATCGGTGGCATTTCTGAACTTAAATTTACTTTTTGTTTTTTAAGTGAACGCGTTCTCATGTTTACTTTTAATATCTATGCGTTATACAAACGGAATGAAAAACTTAGAAAAGCCTATAGATTTCTATAAAAAGGCAGTAGTTTACTAATATTTTTCTTTTTCAGATTTACTTACTCCCATAAATAAACTGGTTCAGCCCTCCTTTCCAATTCTCCTTTTTTTATTTCCTCCCTTCTCTTTTCTTTTTCTTACTTTTTAGACAGTTTTTCTACAAAAAAAAAATGAAAAGGATATCTTTCGAAGCTCTTCACGCGATAAACTCCAGTAGAAAATTTCCCTTCAAACGCCGCCAAGGTCGTCAGATTTATAGAAAATTCGTAATTTTCCAAAATAATTACCTTTTGCTTCCATTTGATAGCCATATATTTTTATCAAAAACTTTTCATTTATTCATCAATATTAATGTTGTCCCCTTCAATATTATTCCCCTCGATTTTTCTAATCCTCGAAGCAGTTCTGATGAACAGTTTTTTTTATTTCCTCAATCGTTGCAAATCTCCATCCTTTCATGGGTCTCTTCAGTTTTGTGAAGAGATAAAAGTGGCAGGGAGCTTGGTCACCAGTTATGACCCTTTTGAGCAAATCAGGATCATTACTGACGTCATTCAACAACTCCTGAGCGATGCTTGTGCGACTGTTCTTCTGGTCAAAAGTAAGCAATTTCGGAATAAAACTTCGCTGACATATGTACGTCTTATGCCCAAAACATCCGACAAAATTTGATGACACGAGCCAACAGATATGCCGATGTTATCAGCAATTTCTCTAATGGTGATTCGACGATTTCCCAACACCATTTTCTTCACTTCTTCAACGTTTTCATCAGTTGTTGACGTGCTGGCGCATCCAGAGCGAGGTTCGTCATAATTAAAAAAAACATCCAATAAAAATTAAAGCTGGCCACGCAGTCCGCCACCCTTGTATTATTTGTTCTGAAATAAGAAAAAGAAGATCACAATTAAGCATCTGTCAACAAAATAAATTTCAATTGGTACTAATGACACTGCTACTGCGTAAAAACAGAAGGTTAGAAAAATGCTTTTTGCCAGTGTGACAGCACAAGGGTAACAAAATGTTCGATACTAGTGCGTGACAGCAAAATGCTCGGTACTAGTGCGTGAAAGCGCAAGGTTAGCAAAATGCTCGGTGGTAGTGCGTGATAGCACAAGGATAGCGAAATGCTTGTATAGAAAGAATGGGGCACTCAAATTATCTCTGATCAGAATTAACTTCTGTAAAAAAGGTAGGAAACACGATTCTTTAAACTTAGATCACCTCTGATACAGATCAACTCTCCCAAAAGAATGGTGCCATCTACTGAATTTCGTCGGCTTTATATAGCCGCTGTAACCAGTTGTGTCTGTTTCGACTCTTGGTGTTGCCCTAGCGACGTTTGCTTGAATTTTATTTGAGGCGAAAACAGTTGGCTGACGTAATGTCTCTGTCTGTCATTACAAACTAATAAATATACTTAGATCATATAACGAACTGGATAGGCTATTAGGAAGAAAAACTTAAGCAGTTTTCTTCAAGTAGTAGAACCGCATCGATGTGTTTGTTTAGTCATGGAAGTCGTAAACTACGATTTTTTCTGAGCGGGCACATAATTTAGTGGTTGAAAGTTAATCAAATATTGAACAAGTTTTATAATTTCCTGTCACCGCGATTCGTATCATTTTTTCAGTTTATAATTTTATAATTCTTTTATAACTTATTACATTTTTAAGAGTTTTCCTAGTGTCCCATTTATTTGCTGATAATATTTCTTGTCGTTGCCTTTGCTTGACTGACATCAAACAAGAGCCCCGATGACAATTCAATTGTAAGATCTAAGAAATGACAAATGAGAAATGTCGGAAATATCGAACTGACAAAAACTAAAAGCCCAGCCCTGTTGTCATTTCCCTCCCGTGTCCACAAAAAAATTGCTTATCACACGTACACGAATTTTATACAAGGTAGCCTATCCTTTCGTTTTATGATCTAAGTAAATATACGGGTAAGTATACATGAATAAGTCTGAGATTATTTGTAAGTGGATTTTTTGATTATTTTCTCTGTTTAGATCAAATGGTGGCAGTTTTTTCTGCAGCGCGGAATTGTGATCGGATTAGACACTTTTTTTAGAAGGGATCTGCTTAGTTCAAGACGCTTTAATTAGATAAGTGTTCTATTATGTTTTTATATAATTTGATTTGAGTGATACTTTGTGTCTTATTTTTTTTTTTTTTTGTATTTTAGGTAGATTTAACGTGAAGCTGGAAGTACATCGAGGGAATATTGTGCTGCTTGCTGCATTAGAGCTTTATAAACATCTTTAATAGTAGGAAATTCATGGTGGGATCCTACATATCTATGATATATGCCAGGCCTGAGCACGGCCTTTTTGAAAGAGCTTATATCACTTATCGTACCACTCACCGCATGTCAATATTCGAGTGTTTTGAAGCTCTTAATTTTATTTTTTACACAAAATTTGATGCAAATTCTTTGCTCCACTTTTTTCGACAGCTGAGAATTGCCGAACACACCAAACACTTCTAACCTTTATGTCTCTCACAAACAAACAGAGAAAGGTAGGTATATAGTTAAAACTGTGAACATATTTTCTATAAAATTTAAACAAAATATTTTATAGGGTATAGTACGAGCGCCACGCTAGACATTGACACACCACAGGTAATATAATCTCTGCTAGTAACTTTTTTAAATTTGTCATATTTTCCTAAATTTTCGGATTAAATCACCTAAATTTAGGACGGAAGACCAGCGATAAAAAGGTAAAATATCGATATCGACTTGCATTGTTTTATGGTTTGGGGAAGAGTAAAGTATTTTAATTTTTTTTTAAACCTAGAATTCTTAATTACCTATGTAGTGTAGGTACAACAAATTGCGATGGCGTTCGACATTGTTGGAACAAGTTGGAATTCGGTCGAGATAAAAGGAGGTGGTTTTTAGTAGCAACTTAATTAGAAAGTAATTTAACGAACCATGTAATCTAATTTTATTAATTATTCCTAAACGACTGGGAATAATGACTTGTGGTTTTTCCTAAATTAAATACGACCGATTATAGATAATTCTAAGAGAATAAAAGTGGTGGTTGCAAAATTTAGCAGAAAAATAGCGATGAAGGTAATGTAATGACCGATGAAACGTAGTATGTTACAGAAATCATCTTAGATTCGGTAATTAGAATTCGATCGGGGTTTAGCGAAAAGAATTATTTTTAGGACAAATAGAAATTGTAATTAATTATTTAGGTAGGTAGGTATTTCCTACGTAATTTCCGAACTAAAATATTGCTTTGAAAAAAAAATATATATAGGTATATGTTTTTTAAAATATCCGAAAATGTTGTCGTTTTTGTCGCCACACCACACCTTCCTGGGTCCACCCCTTAAATTTACACTCCTAGTATTGTGGAGCTATTTTCTGAAAAAAAAGAATTATTGATATTCATCTAACATTAAATAGAAATATTGATTTTGGTTTTTCAAGATAATTTGAGGTTACCCGATAAAAGCTCAATTTAATTTGGTCGTCTTCCAACATATGTAGAAGAGACTATAAAATTTTTAAATATAGACGCTAAAGCATTTTTGTATAATGAACCCGCATCCACATTTTGTCCCCTAATCACATAACTAATTAGTTTTAAATCCGATAATTAGTTTTATATCCGATAATTTGTTTCGAAGATAGCTCCAAAAGAAAGGAAACCAGTTCCTTTTAAAGTGAAAAATGGCCGTTTTTTGAGTGAAAAAATGACTTCATTTTTACCTCGTGTTTACGAAGAACCGTCACGTTCGCGAAATTTGCCACTCAGACAAAAAGTGCTCACAACGTACCGCTAATGCATACGAAAGAAATAACGGGCAAAATATATGCAAAATGAAGGAAGGGGGTGTATATGACCTAACTGCAAAAAAATTAGTTTTTAACGGTAAAAAAAATCGGTATGAAGTTTACTGGATCAAAAAAAAAACCCCGCCGATCAGACTCTCTTCCCTCTTTAATTTGATGGTCCACATTTTGCATAACCCCCTGAACCATCAAGCCAATTTTTTTCACCTATGATGCTGGCTAATTCCACAGCAATATCTACCTTATAAGTGTTAGGGTCGCTCGTGAGCACTAACCTTATATAATTATTTAGGGGCATCACCCACCAGATAATACCCATCTGTAAACATATCCCAGATTCTATTGAAATCTACAATTCGAATAGCACAATAGTGGAACGATGGAGTCTAATCAGGGAGGAAGAAACCTTCTGATACGGTCAGTTTTAATTTGACAATGAGACGGATTGATTTTCGAAGGATTGAAGCTAAGTGGATTTCAAATTTCTTTAAACTACAGAAAAAACTGTCCAACCACCAAGGAAGTTTATTTGAGGTTTTTTTAATTTCGACCAATTTTTGGGGGTTGTCCTAACGCGGAATATCAGAGTTACCTCGAATAGAGACAGTTTTCATGACTTTAAATTGCTTCAAAATTTTTATTAATTCTCCATTGTTCTCGCAAAATTTGCACTGAAAGATTTTTCAATTGGAAAACCGTTTTAATTTACATTCAATTCACAGTGCTTATTCATTCGATGTGACAAGTTTGACAATTTTATTTCGTACCACAATTGATGCAATTATTTTGTATTAAATTTGCTATTTCTAAGACTTTGAGCTGCACCCCAAAGGGGATTCAATTTGAATGACTTTTGCAAGAATTTCTGAAACATCATTGCCTCAAAGGAGCACCTGTAGCTGCGCATTTAAACGAGCCAATTTAATTAGTTCGTGCCTGAATTCACGCAGGCAATATTTAAATCATAGAACTTGGAGCTTTTCCAGTATTAGGCGTCGGGAGCTCCAGTCACTTAGAGAATGTGAGGCAGTCATTGAGTTTATTTAGGTGTCACATTTAATTAACTAAATCTACAAGAAATAAAATAAGTTATGTTGTTGAAAGAACGAAGAGCATAGGTGCGGCTTTTGAAAGCTAACAAATTAAAAGAAAATTGAATTTTGCCAATATTTTATATTATGCCATACTAAATTTAATAATCAGAATGCTTTTGTCAAGAATAGATAAAACTATACTAGGCCCTGTGAAAATTTGTATGTATCGAGAGTATGGCCCAGCGTTACACCGATCTTGGTTTAGCGTTCAGGTCCAACACTAAACACATCAGTAAAAAGGTATTTGGAATAAGCCGAATAATAGCTGATATCTAAGGTTACTGCATTTCAAGACAAAACATAAAAATAAAATAAAAATGATAAAATAATGTTGACAAGAATAACTGGGTAGAAAGGATTTTAATTCATGCATGGTTTGTTTTCCAAGCAAAAATAAGCAAAAAACGAATGGAAATTAACAAACAAAAAATGAAAAATTTATCAAAATTGGAGCGATACCAACAGCTAAGCGGTGCTTGGTGCTTTGTTATTAAGCTGATTGAATGCCTTCTTGGCATTACCTTAAGAAACCCCTCTGCAAATTTGCAAAACAAAATTATTTTGGTATTTTAATGAAATTCAGATAATGTCCAGATTTCTCTAAATTCAACTTTCTTTTGCTGTTTTCAGCCTGTCTGAATGGTGTACATTTTTGTTTTACATGTAGTTGATTTTAGTACCTACATAGGGGACATCCAAATTAATTAACTAATAGTGTAATGGGATAAATGTTCGTGGTTATAATAAGGCACAAATACCAACCAATTGGACCACATCATTTGAAGTCAGAATATGTCGAGTGATTCATATTTTATTGCATCTGCCATATTGAGAAGGTCGATGAAATCTATACAAAACTGTTAAAGAAACATTTACTCTCGGCATGCTCTAGACTAAACCATTCTGGAATGCACTATATATTTACCAATCTGCATACTATGCTCTGGTAGACAAATCGTGATAAGCTCATCCATGAGTTCCTCATGAGTAATCAGATGAACGTCCTGTTGAAATTTATTCGCGTTTGAATCAAAATGGGGAAAAATCATTTATTTACTTATTCCTAGATATTGTGCATGAGATATTGCATCTCGTTCACTTATTTACAATATTAGATGAGCACTTCGATGAGTACATAATGAGTATCACGATGATCTTATAAATGAGCATATAAATGAGTATCATGATGAGTTCATAAATGAGAATCTGATTTTACGATTGATTTGATATATTTTTCCGAGAGACGCTAAGGCGTAAGAATTTGGGCATATCGTCTTTCTCAGCATATGGGTGACAGTCTTTCCGCGGATGAACAAATCAAAAAATTAATTTAAAATCCGATAAATCACAAAAATCGATAGAAATTTTCCTAGTAGAAATGTCATCTGACATGGTAATGATAAGAATAAATATTTATTTATTGCTGGTTACAGAGAGCGGTTTCATGATATCCCTAATAAGCCGTTCGATGAGATTTACTGAATGCTCATCGGAAGGCTCATCTGGACTTAGTTTTCTATATATTTCTTCGTGAATTGCAAAAATTAGTATTGATTCAGATGATAACTGCCTCTTGCGGTACAACAGGCAAAGTAAAACTGTGAGCAATTTTTACCAGGTTTGTGCCGTCTGTAGTATTACACATCTTTTCATATAACCAAGTTTCAGTCATAGCCAGTCGTAGTGAAGGGAGATTTCCTTGACCACCGTTTTCGTACAGTTGAATAAGGGGAACGAGTATGGTCTTCTCGGACGATATTATTACGGGATCAAATATAATAAAAAATTATTATCTGAAATAAGTTCTTAGGAATAAGAACTATAAAGGAGCACCCATTTCGACCGACGAATTAGTCAATCTTTCAGTTATAGGGATGAATCCTAGAAACAAACAAGGGAAAAGGTAATAATTGATCTAAAACCAAAACTAGTTTTACGCGATTTAACAAAGAAGATCAGTGATAATTATTTAATTGTAACGAAAGCCTTTACGGGTAACTCCAATTGCATATTAGAAAAGAATTTGTATTTAGAAAAAATGGAATATAATTTATCAAAAATGAGCCTAATAGAAATTAGAGAAGACGCAACAAAAAAATACAATAGAAATGCAACATCAGTAATTAATAAAAGTTAATTAATTTTCAATGAATCTGATAGATATCAACTTAAGATTAATAATCCATCAATCCCGATATTATATGGCTTCCTGAAGTTACATAAAAATGATGCTCCAGTAGGACCAGTTTCTTCTGCATTCAACGCACCGACATAGAAACTGGGAAAAAAATTAAATTCGATACTACCACAACTAATAGAATTTAGTAACAAATACCCCATAAAAAATACAATTGACCTAGTAAACAAAATTATTTACATTGCTTTACCACCTAATGCCAAACTATCTGTCTCACTCACACTTCATGTAATGACGCTCCGTCTCACTCAAACTAGAATCTTAAAGTTACGGTCGTACGGCAAGCTTTGGGTACACTAGAATCATTTTTATTAGGTGAAAAGAAATTTTTCGAAACTGGGTTTCTTGAAGAAATTTTTTTTTCTGTAATCTAAGAAATATTGTAGCAAGTATTATACCATTTTAGAATCTTTATTAAATGCGTCAACTTTTAAAGTTACTTGGCAAACTGGCGTAGTACATTTTTTTTCATTACAGTCAGTTAAAGTTCAACGAATTATTAATTTTATGTTATTGGTGCGGCAAAATGTGACATTTTCTTCCAAACTGGAGCAGTTGGCTTAGAATTTAAAGAAATAGGTTACATAAGCACATTTCGGAATTACATAAGAAAAATAAAATTGAAGAAAGTAAAGATTTGTAGCAACAAGAGCTAAAAAACCATCACAGGGTGTACATTTTCTCGAAAACAAAAGAAATATCTATAATTTGGAAAACACATGACTTAGATTTTTTTTTATATTTTTCTGATAACTGTTACGACTTGGTCTATTGCCCCATTCCGGCTTGACGTTGATTTCTGGGACACCCTGTATATAATGGATTGTATCTTTATTAGAAATTTTACCAAAGTAGAGAAAATCACTAAAACTGCATATAGATCACGTAAAAAATACTTTGGCACACCAATTTAACCAATCTAACTACATAGGCTGCGTCTACTGGTACCTGTTTATTGAAATAGACAGCTTAATTAAAAAAATAATCAGCACATTGATATCTGACTACGTGAATCTCTCACGTAATCTTTATAAAATCAGCCTACCATAGATGGGTTAAAAAACAATTGTCACAAATAACACAGCAGGAAGATGCCCGGCTGAAGTAGTCCGCAAAATAGAATTGTAACATATGAAGAATTTCGAAAAGCTCCTTATGAGATATTTGTGTCCAAATCCATTTAGAAAACCTCCGGATTAGTATTAGATAAAATCAATTAAATAAAAACAAAAGTCCTTTGTTAAAACAAAATTAATTTCTGTCTTTTTATTATCAACTGACTTATAAAAAAAAAAAAAACCTTTCATTTTCCTTTCTTGGACAACCACACTGCAATTATGCAATTTTTAATTCCATTAAGAATGCTTCCTCCATAAACGTATTCAGCTTATAGCACAGAAAAATAAATTAATTCAAATAGAAACTCATTACGTAAGCACACCCAGTCATCTGATTAGCAATTGAACAAAAGTCTCCAGCCAAGCGACAGTATGTATATTAGAAAGTGAAACCAATAATTTTATAGCATAAACAAACATCGCGTCTTCAGTTATAAAACTTCAGTCACAGATGAACTGGAGACCTCTTGTGAATGCGCGGTAACAAAGGGGGGAAATCATCACAAGCAATTGATCTTCTTTGCAGCGATTTTCATCGCCATAAATCAAAAATTCCATTCTGGTCCATCAACTTGCAGATAAACTCTGTGGATTTATTACACTTCGTCCGTATAAGTTTTAATTAAAGTTAATCAATTAAAATTGCAACAAATGAAGCGCGATGCACCATACTATCTCCACTACTACTACTACTACTATCATCATCATCATCATCATCCTCATCATCGTGGGAGTCAGACTATATATGTACATCCATCCATCCATACTTCGGTAGCTATATGTAATATACAACATGAAAGGAGGTGGACATGAAGGAGCATAGAATACGAACCGCCTTCTAATGCATCTCGTCAATTAAATTCTTCTTCTTGTCTATTTAATTTCAGATGCAACTTGTCTGTCACCTTTAGAGAGTAGAGCATCACATCACTAAGAGATTTGTGTTTATGTAACCAGAACTGGGGATTTATAGCGGACTGATGCTGCCGATGATGACAGTAATGACATCACCAGTTTGCAAAATTTAGTTCGTTAACGCGGAACTGCAGAGCAACTTCAGCAATTCAGTTACAATCTTAATAGGATTCTTTGCATTCAACAAAAGCCTTTCCACCCACCCTGGTCCCATATACCCACCTATCTTCTGGTACTCCTAGTAGAAAGAATATAAAGTTGAGGGAAAAACGGAAGGAAGAAAAAATAATTTGAGCAACAACAACAACAATAGCAACAGCAACAGCATCGGCAGTAGAAAACCATGACTGAACCTGTCCTATCCTTGGATCTGATTGCACTTCAGTTCCAATGGGAAATTGCATAAGTGCACACAGAAGGCCCTTGTTGTTGAGCATTTCCCTGCAGAACAGATATGATGACCACACCACACACAAGAATAGAACTGGAATGGATTTATCGACGGACGTTATACTGGACTCTGGCTTCCTTGTTTTGAATGCATGACTGATTTCAATATCATTTCGACAATAAACACATTATGCAACCACAGATAAGCCATAGAATTTTTCAGCAACACACAACTATTCCGAATTTATGGTGAAAGTAGAAATTGCCCTTTTCTCCCTTAACAAACGACCCGAAAGCAAATTTCAAGAAAAATTGGTTCAGTTTGATTCAGTGGATGTTTGTTGTTGTTGTTTTTCTTTCTTTTCTTTTTTCTTATTATAATCTTGACAACAAAATCTGGAAACGTTTTAAGATTAAGAACGGAACAATTTAGATCTGGCCTTAAGTAACTCAAGTAAGAAAGAAAAGTAAAATAAGTCGATTATTAATTTGATTCTTATTAAGAAGACTTAGAAAAATTCATAAGTCCGCACATGCAATAGTAGAGAAAAAAGGATGGGGTTTCTTCTATACACGGACCTAGAAGGCTTGCTGCGCATGCGCACTGACAGAAATTTTGTATGTATTATTTATAAAACAGTTTTATAGTGGGTCAATATACATTTTTTTATCAATGTGATAAATATCTGTTCCATATAAATGAAATTTATTAATTTTTGGAACGATTTTTACAAAAAGTTTATCATACTGATAAAAAGAATTTTATTAAAATTTAACAAAGTTTTTACCGATTTTTTTTATATGTGAAATTTTTTTAGTTGCATAGAACAAGATTTTGTCAATATGGAAATGACTTTTACTGGTAATCGAAACATCCGAACGTGATAAAATTTTTGTCAAGACAATAAAATACTCCATACCATACTATACGTATAATGTAGACTACATTGAGAACTATTTGGGCTATTCTGTCCTTTGTTCTGTTAGTGAACTGGTCACAGCTTAGATGAGCGTTCAGAGCGTTTTACCGATAAGTTTGTTTTAATTGTGACTCATTTTAAAAGTGAAATAAAATCCTTTTTTTCCATTTGGTAACTGAATTGTGTACGTTGGCTATGTGATGAAATCTTTTATCAATAATATAAAATCCTTTGTCAGTGTGATAAAATGTTTTTAAATATAAAAGCCAACATATTAATTTGGAAAGAGTTATTTGTATATTAGTTAAATGGATAAAAATTTCTTCGTATGGAAAAAAACAATTTGTCCATTGTATAAAGTTTCTATTGGTGTGATAATGGATTTTTTTCGATTGTGATATGCACGGCATAAGAAATGATTTTCATTGCATCTGTCGATGCAGTTCAGTGAAGTCAAGTTTCAAAGTAAGAAAATTCAATGTTCATTTGATTTATTTATTGATCAAAAGCTATTTGATTAAATATAAGAACCTTCACATTTAGAAATTATAATTCGATTGATCTGGATAGGCTTCATAGTAGAACGGCTTCTTTTGAATGGAATTATATTTATTCCAGCAATAACAGCAGGTTGAATATTTCAACAACGTTATTAACAATTTATATGATGAAATTATTCCAATACGTACTACATATAACCACGAATTATTCCTCCCATTGGATCAAAAATCTATTAAATCATTGATTATCGAGCGAAACTTTGCCTATAAGTCGTGGAGAAGATATGGCAGCACTGAGCTTAAAAGTAATTATCAAAGGCTGCGAAACTTAACCACGCCTAAAATTCGAAAGGCAAAAATAAACTATTATCCTGGTAAATTTAACCCATTACTGCCATCAAAGATCATTTGGAAAAACCTAAAAGATGCAGGAATTACTAACAATAAAAATAACAATTCCTTTGATCCCGATGAATTAAATGCCTTTTTTGTAACAAATTCTCAGGGTAATCATTATAATAATCCAGAATCATCTCATACTAATGATTATGATATACAGTTTTCATTAAGAAATGTTTCAACTAATGAGGTCATATTTACGTTTAAGTCTGTTAAATCCAATGCAATTGGATATGATGGTATTGCTATACGATTTCTTAAATTAATATTACCACATATTATTAGACCTATTGTACATATTATTATTACTGCTATTACGACATCTTCCTTTCCACTACAGTTTGAAAACATCACATCCTTCCAGGCCACAGGATTTTAGGCCAATAAGTATTCTTCCGGTACTATCTAAGGTTACAGAACGACTACTCTATGAGCAAATTCAGATCTTTACGGATGCTCGTAAATTAATCGCTAAAGGCTTTAGATCCAAACATAGTACTGTTTCCTCACTATAACATATTACTGAATCTGTTAGACGTAATTCTGAGCTAAGGTAGGCTACGATTGCTCGTTAGATTTTTCTCCGTGAACCAAGCTGCCAATAATATTAGTAAATTTAATAGCGACTTAGCTTGCATAGTTGACTGCTCAGAAAGAAACAGACTGTTGTTGAACCCAAGCAAAACGCAGAGCATAATTCGTTTTAACCGTGAAATTGATGTCTCCTTGTTTCCTTCTTTGTGTATAAATAACATTAGTATCGATTACAAGCCTGAATTAAAATATGTGGGGATAATCGCTGACGGTGTCTTGTCATGGAGAGGTCATATTGACTTTACGGTCTCGAAGATCTATCGTGGCTTAAAGAGTTTATGGCAACATTCTGAGTATACACCATGGCTACTACGAGAACGTCTGGTACCCTTTATCACATATGGTGACTGTGTCTATTGTAATATAGATAGTTCAATTCGAAGAAACCTCAACGTTGCTTTTAATGCCTGCGCTAGATACATTTTTGGTCTCAGGAGATACGATCATGTCTCAGTCGTTTCTAGAAGAATCTTTGGATGTCAATTTGATGACTATCTTCGCTACGGACTGTGTGTGATGATACATAAAATTATAAATAAGCATAGTGCTCCACATCTTTATGCCCATATAGAATTCCTTTCTTCGCAACAAACTCGGTTACTTTTACTTCCACGATTTAATCTCCTGCTTAGTTCTCGCTCTTTCTAGGTTCATCATATCAGAGTCTGGAATAGTCTTCCTGTAAATCTTAGAATAATACAGAGTCATAAGAGTTTCTATGTAGAAACTTTAGAGTATTTTAAACTTTTATAGATTATATGCTCCACTGCATGCATAGCCTCTTCCATTTTTTTTATAATATCATAAATAATCTGAAATCATAATTTTTATTGTACTTAGATTTTCTCTTTTCCATACTGATTTTTTGTTTTTCCTAGGTTTGAATTAATTTTACCTGATTTCATACTTTCTGTTCGTTTGATAATAATTTGCTAATTATAGTCGCTATCGAAATTATAAAGAGATTTGTATCTCAATTGTGTATGCTAATAAAGAAATATTATTATTATTTTGAGGTTCAGACCCAACTTTTTCCCGAAAAGGCTGTGGTATGAGCTGAATGCCCACATGGCTTTGTTAGTTATCATTTCAAAATTGTTCGATTAAATTTGATTATAACAATAAAATAATAATGAAATGTACTTTTGAATACCCTTAGGCTGAGCAGAGCGTGTTCATGCGACAAGCAATGCGAGAAGATGGCTGAGTGAATGCGAGACGAGCTTATGTACTTTTTGGTTTCAGAATTAGTTTTCACTACATTTAATTGTGACATTCGGCAAATAAAATTATGGAGTCGTCCGGCGAGGAATATTTTCGTTCGTAAAATATTCGCAATAATTTTTTTGCAAAAAAAACTTATTTTCTGCGCATCCATTAAATATTAAAAGAAGGGAACATGTGGAATTTCATCAACTACATATACGACAAATTAAGTATTTTTGCGTATGTGGCCATTCCTACACTACACTTCAAGAAAAACCATCTTTCCTTACGCTAGAAAACGCTGCACAGCCAGCTTTCTCGCTTTGCGCTATGAAATCAGCTTTGCTTTCAGTTCCGCTTTGCTTATACTTTGACATGATCGCGCGACTTTGTATGAAATGGTATGTGCATAGTTTTCTCATAAAGTTTTATTGTTTTTACAATAAAGCTGCAGACGGAAAATATTTTAAATTGTGCATCATTTTAGAAGAAGAAGAGAATTATTTTCATTTAGACGCATTTATATTCCAAACCTTTCTAAAAAAAGGCTGGACCACAATTGCCGTATTTGTAAGTAAATTTATTTAAGTGTGGCGAACGCGCCCTTTAAATTTAACAGACGTACCCAAAATAATCTTAAGCATCGGTAAGGAAATTTCGTCAAGTTTAAATGTCAAATTGTCGTAAGTAATGATGCGGTAAGGATCGCTCATTCCGTAATGATTCATAACATGTTTGTGTCAATATGTCGGAAAATCTTATCAAATTAGTAAATATTAAATTTTTAAAAAGTGCAACATGAAAATTAAAATGGAAGAAGATTGGTAATCTGATCAAATAGGAGCTGTAAGAAGGGACAACATTATGCTTTATGTGAAAGGCCATCTTAATTTTTTTAATAATGTGGAGAAGCAGAAAAAGTGGGAGCACGTTGCTGCAAATTTAGGGAATACGAGCGACTTATATTTAAAATATTGGAATATTAATTAAATCTGTAACATTCTTATTATTTTTTTTTTGTTATAGAAGAAGAATGTGAAAATAGGTGGAACCTTCTAAGAGAAAGGTTTGCGATGGAACTCAGAAAGCGAGATATTGCTTCTTGAGGTGCTCCCGATTTTTATACAGAATGGCCATATTTTGGCACCATGAATTTTCTGAGACATTTCATAAAAAGTGAGGGAGAAACGACTTCTTTCATTATTGAGGAAGACCCCGATTTTTCTTTTCTTCTACGCTGATTCAAAGCGAGTCAACAGCAATTCAAAGCGGGTCATCAAGCGGTGAAGAAACAAAACTCATGTAAAATTATAAGAGAAATCACAGGTGTTTTGAAAGAAATGAAAGGAAAAATTAAAAAAAAATGAAAATGCAGACGAGCTTTTCCTCAGGACCGTTCTGAATTTAATGTAGGACTTAAAACCGAAACGGAAGGACGATTTACAAAAGCAAATATTAAATCTGGTAATGGAGGAAAGAGCCAAGCTATATAATTTTGAAGTGCAACAGCATTAGATTAGAGTTAAGCTAGTGTTTGTTTTTAAGTTATGTGTCTTTTAAAAGAAGAATAGAGCGAATTCCAATTTATTTATTTTTTATATACTTGCAATACATATATGTATGTAATTACAGTTAAGCTTGTTTGGTTTGTTGTTTGATTTAAAAGAGAAATAAAATGAGTTCCAAGGTTTATTCATTTCAATTTTTTTTTTATTTATATACTTGCTATATAACTTATTTTTTAATTTTATTAAAACTTCCATTGAGGTACTTGCAAAGATCTACTCTTACCGCACGACTACGATGCCCACCATAAAGGTGCCTACTTTGAGATGGAGCAATTGGGGGTAGGCTTACATTGAGTTCCTTTCTCCATAATCCTTTATGTTTGGTGTTATTTGCATCCTCCCAATCGATTTAATTAGGGGAATATAAGCCTTGCTGATTTCAACGTTTAACGCCACACATGCAAGAACTATTTTCTCGGCATTTACAACATATACAGCGTTGTCTGCAACATTCCATCGAGCCACAAGAATTCTAAAAGTATTCTCTATTACTCGTCTAGCGCGAGATAACCTGTTATTGTAATACTCTTTCGTCATTGGCAAATTACATCGCGGAAAGCGTTTCATGTTGTTTTGGTCCAGTGGGAAAGCTGCATCTACAACAAAAAAATGTGGCAAAACCATCTGATTGTTCAGAAGTTTTGCCTGTTCTGGTATATGCAAATCCCTCTTTAACAATCGTCTACCAAACGTGCTTGCTTGAAATATACCTGAGGAAAATAAATTTATGTAGTTTGGTTTTTGATACATATTCTACAGGTGGTGTACTTCCATCATTTTGAGATCCGTATGCGCCAACGTCAATATACGTGAACATGTACCTGGCATAAAACTTTTTATAGTTGAAGAACTCTGATCCTGTATTTGGATCAGTTCATCAATGTGAGGCTCTGTAACATAAATTACACATAAGACATACTCTGCAATATAGTTTACAACTCTAATTAACTTACAATAAAGTTAATGCGAGGATAACGGTTTACTTATTGATTTTTTTTTCTAGATGTGGTTTAAGCAATTCTAGAAATAATGAAAATGTAGGACGTGTCATTCTCGTATGTCTGAAAAATTGTGAAGTATCAATTTCTATAATTCGTAAAAATGTAGCGGTGAAATATCTCTGTGTGCCCCTTGTTCTGTTAATTATTTTATCATGCTTCCTCGTTTTTGTTGCATTTATCAACTCCTTATATTTTTTAATATAATGCCCATAAAAGGCACAAATCTTCAATTAACTAAACTTCCATTTTTGTTAATTTTCCACTTTTTGCACATCTTAAAATTGAAAACATTAAATGTCAAAATAATAAACCTTCTGGAATAGACGTCACACGCTTAGTGCAATAATGTCAATTTTTCGTAAGTAGACCTCAGTCTCGTTGAAATTTTAAATTTCTTTGTGGCAATTGTGGTCCAACCTAAAGTAGGAAAATTTAATGGTTCTTTCCAAACTTTCGAAAAAATCATGGTTAATGTTTCAGTACACTTTTCTGAAATGAATTTAAAAGGATTACTCTTTTCACGTTCCAAAGAATTGCTATGGAAAGCTTCCTTTCATCTTACTATTCATGCAGAGGTAAGTCAAGTCAAGTCAAGTCAAGTCAAGTATGTTTTGTGCCGCTTTGTCGTAGTTTCCCTCGATGTTTTCTCTATTTGTCCTCATTTGTTCGTTGGGGCTCATCTTTAGCCCTTAGTTCGGTTTGATATCGTCTTTTTTCCTCTTGTTGACAGGTGTCCCTTGTGACTTTCGAACTTTCCGTTTTATTGTCTTCTTTTGAATTACAGCTGATGCGCCTTATCAGTCGTACTTCATGCCGTTCTCTTTTTGGAGTTAGTTGTTAGTAGGAGGGCGAGGGAAGGAGATATGGGAGGATAGGATGTGGATTCTTAGGAGTGTTTAGGAATCAATGGTTCCTAAGGCATTGGCTTTCTTCAGAGACACTCTCTGAGTAAACGTGGCTGCAATGTGATTACCCGCGATAGTAATCACCTTTATGGTCGTAGAAACTTATTCTACCATCATCTAGCTGGTAGATGTTTCTACCCTCGGACTTTGTTAAGAGCAGGGGTGAGAGGAAGGTACGGCAGGTTGTTTATCAGTGGATTTCGGTGGTTTGGTATTTTTTGAACTTGCTTGTTCGCCAGTTCAAATAAGTACTCCTTGATTGGAGTGATGTTAGCTACCTCATATACTACTCTGCTGGGAAAGAATTTTCCATTAGCTCGTCTATGGAATCCCGTCAAAGCTCTAAAAATCTTTCTTTCAAGCTTGCTGAGTCTTTCCATATAGGTGGGAGAAATAGTATGCCAGATAGGGAAGCAGTAAGTAATAACAGGTCATACGAGTTGTTTGTACAACATAGAGGCCGTTCTTGAAGTTTATTATTGGACTAAGTAAGCTATAAGCGAAATTGGCTTCACTAATGGTCGCTTATGCATGGTCATTGCATCTTAAAAGTTCATGACATTTGATGCCCAGGTATTTCTCACTTTGTGTGGGTTTTATTTTCCCCCTGCTGTAGATGGCTTCAATGGTCTTAGATTTTGCAGCTTAGCGATTTCGCCCAATGACAGGTTTCCGAATGCAAATCAGTTCAGATTTTTGGACATATATTTTGATCCCCCACTTTCTGTGGTAGGAGTCTAATTTGTTAAGGAGCAGGTTGACTTTATTTATAACCAATTTTGCCAGCGAGATTGGGCATACGTGAGGGAGTCATCAGCGTATAAGAGTGTTGTCCCATTTTCGTTTGCTGGTTAGTCGGAAGTGTAGAAATTGAAGAGGATTGGGCCTAATATGGAGCCTTGGGGACACCAGCTTCTATTGCCTTGAGTGGTGATTTATGTTCATCGACTTCCACATAGAATTTCCTAGAAGTTAAGAAACTGTGGATTAACAAATTGAGATGTGGGGGAAACCCAGCTGATTTAATTTGAAAACAAGCCCTGCTATCCATACTGAGTCCAATGCTTTTTCGAAGTCAAGGGAGCAATCTACGATACATTCGTTCTTATTTAAGGCTCTTGTTGCATCCGTGTGAAACTTTATTAGTGGATGGAAGGTGGAGTGCTGTGGTTTGAAACCAAATTGGGAGTCTTGTTGGATATTATTTTCATCGCAGGTGTTTATAACCTCTTGCTTGATGACTTTCTCAAAAAGCTTTCCTAAGTTTGAAATTAAGGAGATGGGCCTGAACTCCCCGATATCTTTTGATGAAGTCTTTTTGGGTATTGTTAAAATGCGTGAAATTTTCCATTTTTCTGGGAAGTAGCAATTATTAAAAACTGTTGATAGGAAGTCGAGAGCTTTTGGTGGGAGTTTTTTAATAATTGCATTTGAAATTTTGTGGGGACCACTCGATTTTCTGGAGTTTATTGTCTTGGTTAAGACGAAAAGGAGCAGAGGATTGGTGAAAATATTTTGCTCTTCTGGATAGATTGCGGGGTTATCCACGTAGAAGAAGGTCTGTTGTATAGAGCCATTTGCGTTCAGAAAAGTATTAACACTGCTTTTTACTTCCAAGTAGAAGGCTGGAGTACTAAGGATTGAGTTATCCTTAAAAGTGTCTTGAAAATATGATGCGAATGCATCACATTTTTCCAGTGGGAGAACTAGCGTTTCTTGGCTTTTCTGGTAAGGTGTGCAAGCCATCTTATATACCATCCCGTCATGGGACATCAATAGATTAAAAGAAATGAACTGGATATCAGAGCATATTGCTTCCATGCCTTTCACAGAATGTTTTCGGAAAAATCCTTCCGTTCCCGCTGGTAGGTACTTATTAGCCTCGTTGCCTGCAATGCAATTTAGAAAAAAACTGATGCCGTTTGTCACAGGGATTCAAGACAACTAAAGAAAGCCATCTTCAATTAGTTGTCAGATTTAGGTAGTGAAAGATCATCATCAAAACATTCTTCGGTTTAATAATAAATTAGAACTCAAGAAAAACTCAATCTTCTTTAACTTCTCATTTTCACACGTTCAAATTTTCCAATCAACAAAAATCTCCCTACCCTTCTTATAGGTGATTAAAAAAAGATATATTTCTTCGGAATGAAATTTTGATTTGTTTGATTTTAATTTACCTGGCAAAAGCCAACATGGATCTGTCATCGGGAGATAAATGTCGAAATTTATCAAAATCAAAATTACTTTTCCATAGATTTCAAATTTCTCAGTGTCACATCGGAACATCTTTCAAGCACAAACAAGACCTCCCCTTTCATACAATTTTTCCTTATCGGTGGGTGGTGGTGGACTATAGTTTGGAGAGTGAAACACTATATATGCATACGGGAGAAGTTTATGGCCCACAATTTTGCGCATTTGGCATACAAATCGCGTTAATTCGTAACATCCAAACTGGTACGCTTACATACAACAACAAAACCGATTCATCCCCAAAGTCTTTCTTTCTATGTAGGTATGCTAGAAAGAGATAAATAAATGCTGCAAAGTGAAATTTATTTTCTCTCAGCAATTTTAATATGTGCCTAAGAACAGGCAACATCTGTGCCTCAAATTTATAAGGCACAATGATTCGATATGAAGCAATAAATCACAAAAGAAGATTTCTTTTTCTGCAAAGTAGGTATATCTCAGGTGGATGTGGATGAGCAGAGTCGTCTCTCGTGTATAGGTACACTGCAGATCAGGTTAAAAGAACACTTATCTTCCGGACACATCGCCCCGCGCGGAGAGAAAATCAGATTTGTTTGTACAAAGGCCCACCTCAAAATGCTGTCAAATGTAGCAAAAAAAAAACAAAAAAAAAAACGTGTTAAGACATGAATTAATTAAGGCACGGCTGGCTTCTGTAGCAGGTATGTATGTACGTGGTACATATCGTTTCGATTCTGGATAAATATCAAATTTACACGGTTCAATGGATTACGGTGCCAGACAAGAGACGGTGCGGTGCGCTCAGATAATACCAGAACAATGGCAGATACAAGATGCCTACAGAGTATACAAATGATGAATATTGTTGGGGAAAAAATGATTTTTTAATAATCTACAAACAATGGACCAGATTTGTAAATACCTGTCGCGGGTCAGGTTCCTCCAGGTAAAAAGAACACTGTGGTTTTGGTTTGATGTTTTTTTTTTGTTTTTTTGTGTTGAGGCCGCATCTTTTCTATTAGTCTTGTGGTGAAACAGATCTGCGTGCAAAGGTTACTACTTTGCACTTCAGTGAACTGGCAATAAAATTACGAATAATTCTGAGAAAAGGGCATTGCGACGGCTCCAGAACAATGTGAAAATTTTAAATAGATGGAGCAAGTCTGAGATGTTGTAGATAATGGGGAGAATCTTTCAACAACAAAATCATTTTTCTTTTTCAGATGGTTGAAGAATAACGTGAGAACTTTGGATAGAAAGGGAATCGAGGGAAAAAATACCTCTAGATTAAATTTATTTGTCATTTTACCGATTGTAGATGAGGAAGTTTGGAGTCAATACCAAATTTGCAAGACCAAGGAATAGAGAAAAACGAGGGGCATGTATTATACTTTGGTAATCATTTGAGAAAATAGAGCAAAATTTATAATTCTTATTATTTCCTAATTGTAATAAAAGTAATTTATTTATTTGGTATAGTACCTACCTACTCAGAGAATAAGATTTTTAATTGTGCATTAAACGTAGGCTTCAACAAGGAAACAGGAAAAAGACTTAAATATTTAAAAAAACAAGTACCTAAACAAGTTAAAAGGCTAGAATTGGTCTAACAAGGGTATATTCGCAACATTAAAGCCACTTTCTTTTCGTTACAATTATCCATAATCTGTTATCTTTCAAATACAGAAATCCACAAGTCATTGCCCAAATTAGGTTAAGAGCACTTTTCAAAATAAGATTACGAGGTATACGAATTACTTTCAACTTAAATTAATTAGCAGCACATTCTGAAAAGCTACCACCTTTATTTCTCGGGTAAATATCAACCGATTTTCAAAATTCTTTTACTAAGTTCATTGTGATTTTTGAAACTATTACGAAATTCGTACCGCAGCGGGTTACGTAGTAGTAACCCCCCTCATATATTAACATAATAAAACAAATATATATATTTTTGTAGCGGTGGGGTATTTATTTTATATTCTATCATCTGTGTAGATTATTCGTACACAATCTCATCAAAATCGGATGATAAATGCAATGTCAAAATGTCATTCATATCCTCCACTTGCAAAATTGCTTTTGCTAGTTTTCTTGTGATTTTTTTTCTGATTTTTTGAACATGTTTTCCCTCTCCTTCTGATTATGTTGCGAAATTTAATATTCGACGGGCAAAATTCTGTCTGAAAAATTTATTTCGATATGTTTTTCTACAACTTATCGATTAATCCAGTTTTTTGCTTTTTTTCTGGATCTTCGGATGTCATTTATCTATTTAAAAAGTTGTATCTATAAACATGCCACTTACAGAATCGAAAATCTACGTACCTCCTCTGTGGTTGTCACTTAACCCGAATGTATTTGGCACTTTCGTTCAAATTCTGTTGCAATTTAAGCGGGATGTAGTGACAGCAAAATATTCAAAAAGTCGCGCTTTAAATAAATTCAAATTTTGCGCGATTAAAATTACTCTTCCTCATTTCGAAGATTCGAACATGATTCCTGCTAGTTCTTAAAAACGAGAATTCCTTTTAGTTTTATTTTTAGAATGAATTGTCAGTCTTTTCTCGTTGGTCACGCGCTCGAATTAAGCAGGTTAAGTAACTAAACTGTACTGAATAGGAATTATATATATAGTTGTGAATTTGTAGTAACCATTATATTATACAAAAGCTGAAATATAGATGATAAGGATTTTAAGAAATTAAATCCAAAGTGTGTTCATTTTTATATTTGCGTTAACTACGAATACCCACAACAGGAACAACTCCCGCGAAATAATGCAAATTTGAACATTTTTAGAGGGGCAAGCCTACAAATCCCCATTATTCATTATATCTGTTTCGTTTGGTCATCTGGAGCTCCCACTTGAATTACTTTCATTTCTAGTCAAGCCCTTCTTATACTGCGAATTTGGACGAGATCGGTGATGCCGGGTAGGGACCCTCTCCTTGTAAGACCAATTCTTATATTACCCCAGATAGCTGAATGCTCGTTTGTAATTTCGTATGGTCACACATCTGCGCAAGTGAGGACGTACAGACAAACAGACGGACAGACGGGCATGCAAAAATCAAAATAACTTTTAATTTTATGCATGGGTGTCGAAGCTATTTTGCTCTACCATCATTATTTCTAGGTGTTACAAACGGAATGACAAACTTAGATTTCATCTAGGATATAAAAAGTTAGAATATGTCTAAAGCCTCGTTTCCACTAATAAAAATTTTCTTATCCGACAAGTTGTGAAACAAGTTGGCAACATTCTGTATAAGTTGAAACGCTATATGAAAATTCAGACACATGTTGGTAACTTGTTCGATGTCGGCTGTAAGATCTCGCAGAATTTGTTGGGTGAGTTTTTCATTTCAGTGGAAACGCTCATTTGTTGTGTTTTGCTAAGCTAGTGGAAGACAATGGAGTAGACAAAAGCTGCTGCAATAAAATTAATTAAGGAATATGACAAATATTCGGTCTTGTGGGATGTTAAGAGTAGTGAGCATAAAAATACAAATAATCGAAATGTCGCGTTGAATGAGATTACTTCAGGGTTGAGTTCGGATTTAATTTCCGTTGAAAAAAAAAATATGTCTTTGCGTTCTTAATATTTACGGGAATTGGAAAAAATAAAGATGAGTATGGTAGTGGAAATGTAGCAGATAATGCTGTTGTTATGCATTTGAGCTATTAGGATTTGTTTCGCCTTGTGTGGAAATAACTTTTGGCGCAAATAACAAACGCCGAAGATGCTAATACCACCTGCTCATCCATTGTGATCCGATTCTCAAGTAAAGAAGTTAAGAAGTTAAACCAAGAAGTTGGCAGAATTTGTATTAGTGGAAACGAGGCTTAAGACGAATTCTTATGATACCAGAGATGAATGCCCCTATGTAATTTCGTATGATCACCCATCTGTGCAAGTTTGATTTTTGAAGTGGTTTTTCGCATATATTTCTAGAACGGTTCGTCGGACAGAAAAATGATTATAAACAATTTTATAGGATTTCATATTCTGAAGAAGTTTTTGGTACAATACAAATGTCTAGGCAGTATACGTAAAAAACCTAAATTTTATATTACAACACCAAGAAGGGGTCTTCCGATTTAGTCCATTTTAGAAGCTGTATTTACTATTATTATGTAAACGCAATGTACAAAATTTCAGCTTCCTACGTCAACGCGTTCACAGGCACTATTCAAATATATACAGAAAAGCGAAAATTTTGTATGGCAACCCTACGAAGGAATTACCCGATTCGTCCCATTTTCATCCTTAAATTTACTTTTTTCCTAGAAAGCCCATGTGCAAAATTTCAACTCCCTAAGAGAACGTGTTCTAGGTTTGCTAGACTGAAACAAATGTTTTCTTGTACCAACTTTACAAAAATCTGGTACATAAATAGTTTCGCAGACCACTGCACCCTTGATTTCGTGTATCTCGTTGGACACTAAAGCATGACAATACAAGAATACTCACTAGGAGCGGAGCGAATCGGGTCTTGTTTAATGCTTCCAAAACTCAATGTAGTCTGTTATCACTCAAACGTAGGTACTTCAACACCGTTTCAACCCATTTCCGTCAATGGAGAAGATATCTCAAAATCGCCATCTCTAAACATCTTAAGCATTGAAATATCCAACAATCTTAGTTGGTCCGTCATATTGTTTGTATTGCCAAAAACGTAATGAAATGCCTGGGCTTCTTGCAAAGATGCAAGAAATATTTTACTCCATCAGACTTGGCGCAAATCTACAAGTCTGATATAAGACCTAAATTAGAATATAATTTCCATATTTATCTAGCATTGTTCGCGTTAGACAAAGTCCAGAAGAAAGCCTGTCGGTTTATTGGCGATGACATATAAATAGCAACTATTGATTATTGACTGGCGTAATGTCAGTTTTCTATCTCTTTTTTATCGGTACTTCTATGGCTATTGCTCTGATGCAATTTCTAGCCTGATCCCTTGTAGAATTCTTCCTCTGCGCACTAGACTAGCTATGTAACCCGTGCTCACACTCGCACAAATTTGACCGTACTTTGAAATTCCGCAAATCCTTGAAAAGCAGGACAGTACGAATGTGGAACAGTTTGCCATCATCTGTTTTCCCCCTTAGCTATGAACCGCAAACATTCAAACGCAATGTACACCGTCACCTTTTTGACTCAACTCAATAATCCCCAATTCGCTACCCCTTCTTCCTTCTTTACCAAGGCTGTGCTACGGTATCTTATGGTATCCCCTAAGCTTTGGCAGCATAATAAAAAAAAAAAATCTCATCTGATGAAGGTGGTCAAAACCTACCCATATCATTACAATTTATATCACTAAAGCCAAACAATTTTCAATACAGGAAAACCCATTACTAATTTTATTTAGTTAGTGTCCTTAAATTATCCCAACGTTTTATGTCGATTATCTCGAAACTCTTAACTTAAATAAATGAGTAATTAAATAAATAAGTAATTAAATAAGTAATTAAATAAATAAGTAATTAAATATATAATAAATATTTCAAATGACCATTATTAGTTGTTTTGAAGTTCAGGGTCGTTGACTAATGTAAAACATTTCAATTACAAATTCTAATTATTTCACACAGATTGCACCACAGACGCCGGAATAATGCACATTTGATTTTCTTTTAGTCAGTCACCGTCTGCGGCGTATCAGCTTTATGTAATGTATACTCAATGGTGTCACCTACTTAATAAAACTTATTGGTGGTATCTAATTGTTTACTGCCTTTTAAATGGCTTCCTATTTTTTTATTGGTGCTTAATCTTTTCATTAGAAGTTTTATGCATTATTGGAGGTTGACAACGGCAGTAGAAATGAATGCTTATTGGCAATTCCAGGCCAACAAAGGCAGAAATGAAAGTATTGTATCTGAAAATAACTCCAATAGACCACCAAAGTGATTACAAATTCTACCGGAAAATTTTCTGTAAATTTCTAAAAAAAAAAAAAAAACAATAAATAAAAAAAAATCTTTCTGCATATTTACGCGCTACGCTCATAAAAATAATCGCCCTCCAAAAATGCGTATAAATTCTAAGAAAAAATTTCTAGATTTTTGAATTATGCCACTATATTGCAACTGGTGGAGTGCTATGCTTTTAACAAAAACGTAAGATTTAAATTCCCCCATTCCTTCGATAGGCAGGTATACTGGACTTTCATAAAAATTAGCGTAGCTCGATAGGAAAGACACCTAGGATCTTGAAAGTATTCAAATATGGAATAGTAGCTTTGAAATTAATAATAGATAAAATCCTCCCACCACTTCTTCGATAGGCCAATTAATGTATATGGCCCTGAATTATAAAATTACGGTAGACAATAGCTCATCGCCGAGAGGTTTCGTATTTTTGTGCAAAATTTTAAGTCGATAGAATATGTTGAAAGAAGATTACAAAATTTGATCATAATAAATAAATGAAGTTAGAATTTATTTATTTATTTATTTATTCGGTCAATTAAAAATGGTAGATTACAGAGCTTTTTACACTCCTATTATGATACTACCATTATAGCTGTACAAACAAGTGGATGGTTTTACAAATCAATAAGAAGAAAATAATACAAGTGATACAATAACTTAAGAGCTAGTAGTGCATAACTAAACTTACAACCAAATACTACAAAAATACAATTTGATAGAGTAGTTACAAAATCGATCGATCTATGTACATTGGAGGGAAAAATTCAGAGCTATCCAATATCAATCAGTTAAAATAAAACTAGTATTTACAGCTTAGAAATATAGAACTACAAACCAGAATTCAAATATGGTACTAACGAGACATAAACCAATACATCAACTGCAGAACTAAAATTCAATAAAATAATTACAGATATAAACAATCAGCAAATTCAAAGCTACAATGTTACAGCTAGTTAATTCAATAGGATATTCACTACAAAATTAGAAGCATACTTACAAAATAAATTCAAAATAAATTCAAAATACCACACTAAAGGGCTGAAATTCAGTAGGATAGCAGCAAAACAGAACGATGCGTGCGCATTTAAAGGTGTATCTAAATGAGATAGTTAATTAGGAATGAGCAGGAAAAATACAGTTGTAGTTGGACAACAGAGGCATCAAAGATGGGGAGTACTATAGAAGGATAAAAATGGTAATAATATAAAAATAGAATATTCATCAAAATATCATACGAAAAACTGGGTTAAATATAAATACAGGGTGTTTCCCACTAGAAGGTCAGTAGAGCGGGAGGTGATAGTACTCACTTAGACGAACCAAAAGTTGTACGGCTGGGGGGGGGGGGGGGGGCATACCAAACGTTTAGGATTTACAGGGTGATTAAGAAAAAAACCCAGTTTTTCACAAAACACCCTGTATCTTATAAACTACAAGGTGTACGGTCACACTTAAGAGCTCATTGTATGTAGAACTTCATGGGCTTTTCAAGGAATGCTGAACCACCTCCACATCCCTCTCCCATCATGAATTATTGTTGTCTAAACGGATTTTCTTACCTTTTTTTTAATTTAACCTCTATTATTTTTGCGAAAAGGGCGTTAGCATAACTTTTGTTTATAAAAACTGTAAGCTGCAGACTCTCCTCTTTAATATGACCTATTACACACAATGTGCTATCTGAAGCCCTTTAAGAGTTATTGGCTCTAAACCTATTCTCAAACCTATTTTCAAACCTATTATCAACGATAATTTGTTCCCTTAGCACGTCATTTTAAAAAATATCGTCTAATTTCGGTGTGACCTGAATAGGTTATGAGTTAATAACTGTTTAACGGCTACAGTTAACACATAGGGTGTAATAGGTCAACTTAAAGAGGAGAGTCTACAGTTTATAGTTTTTATAAAAAAAAGTTATGTTAACGGCCCTTTTTCAAAAATAATAGAGGTTAAATTAAAAAAAAAAGGTAAGAAAATGCGAAATTTTTAGTTTAGACAACCATAATTCATGATTGTAAAGGGGTGTGGAGGTGGTTGAGCAGTCCTTCGAAAGCCCATGAAGTTCTGCATACAATAAGGTCTTAAGTGTGACCGTACACCCTGTAGTTTATAAGATACAGGGTCTTTTGTGAAAAAACTAGCTTTTTTTCTTAATCACCCTGTAACTCCTAAACGGTTGATATGCCCCCCCCCCTTGCCATACAATGTTTGGTTCGTCTATGTGAGTACTATCACCTCCCGCTCTACTGACCTCCTAGTGGGAAACACCCTGTATAAACGGGAAGGGCAAAGCAATATGTAAAAAAGGAATAAGCCAATATTTATTGTCCGATCTCAAGTAGAATCAACCTCCTCCGACACAGTGTTGAAAATGTCTATATTATTAAATCTGGAGTTGTACGACTTTTGTATTCTGACGATGGGCGATTTATCTTTTATGTTGGTTCTACTAGTTGGCAATATAAAAAGGGTGTTTTGTCTAGAGTTCCGGGGCGGAATATGGAAGTCTATATGGGAAAGAAAAGATGAGCATGATATCTGATCATTAAGGATTTTATATAAGAACATTGAATCCAGGAGGGCTCTTCGGTTCTCAAGTGTAGACAAGTTGAATTTGCTTAGTCTCTAGGGGTATTCCATGGACATGTTTTCAAGCTTGAATAATGTGATTCTGGTGAATTTACGCTGGATGGCTTCGATCTGTGATATATATGAGGAGTAAAATGGATTCCATACTTGGCTCGCATACTCGAGAATGCTTTTTACTAGGGAGTTAAAAAGAGTAATATATGAAGCGGCACACTTAAATGACTGACAGGTACGAAAAATGAAGCCCATTAGACGGAAAGCTTTGGATGTAATGAAATTTATGTATGATGCAAAGAGAAGATCAAGTACAGGAATTCAAAGGCTAATGCGAACGCAGAGGCCTTGTCGCGATTGTCGGTCGAATCAAGGGATAAGGTGGCAATAGAAGAAGCGGACATAGTTGAGATAAACCAGATTAATGCAATGCCTGTGTCGGCTGAAAACATTGCATTAGCTACAGAAAAAGATTCACAATTAAAGCGAAATTTCCTCAAGTCACAAGGGATAGTACATAAGCGCTCTGCTCCATTCCATCCAGCAACAAATGGGCAAGCTGAGAGATTTGTGCAAATACTGAAAAATAAACTACGGGCACTAAAGGGAAGCTATGGGAATTTGGACTCAACTCAAGAATATCAGAAATAGTTACCTTCTACCGAAATACACCTCACTCAAGCGCAAACTTAGCTCCTTCAGAAATTGTTCATAAATATCCAGTTAGGTCCAGATTTTATCTCTTGTTACCAAAGGAAGATAACGATAGTATAGTAGATCGTCAATTTGTAGGCCCTCTGAAATTTCGGGAAAATGATCGTGTAGCAGTCAGGAATTATTATGGACCAAGACCGTGGAAGAAAGGAGAGAAGGCAAGTCATTAATATAGATAAGAAATAACAATGGTCCAAGTATTGTGCCGTGGGGTACACCGGAAATTTGTTGGAATAATGGAGATTCCTGACCATTAAGGACTACGACATTTTCTCTTTGGACAAGTAGGAAGAGAACCAGAATACGGTGTCCGGATGAAGGTCTAAGCAAGCCATTTTGGAAAGGCATAGTTTATGGTTTATTTTATCAAAAGCCTTACTAAAGTCCATATGTACAGAGTCCAGCTACTTAGTTTCGTCAAGGGCACTGGCGATCGAGTCCGTAAATAGAGCTAGGCTTGAGACTGTGGATCGACCGGGTAGAAATCCGTGCTGCTGTTCTGAGATGAATGGTTTTATTAGTGGTAGCAGTTGGTTGTATATAACTTTTTCGAATACGATTGCGAGTACATGGGAAATCGAGATGGGATAGTAATTAGTAATGAGTGTTGGGTCACCTGATTTGAAGACAAGCAAAACGAAACATTTCTTGAGGGTTGCAGGGTAAATTTTGTTATTTTTTGAGAAATTGAATAATTCGCAAAGGGGTTCTGCTAGACTGACAGCGCATTTTCTGAAGACGATGTTAGGGATGCCGGCAGGGCCCGCGTTTTTATTACAATCTAGATCTTTCAAAATTATAAGGACATGTTCAGGCGAGAAGGTACCTAGTTTGATAGTGATCGATTGGTTCTGTTGAATTATGGACGGGGCTATAGGATCCCTATCGTCATAAACTGATTTGAAATAATTTGAAAACATTTCGCTTACAGATTTAGGGGAAGAAGAGTTGGTGCCATTGGTGCCATTATATGTTATTTCTTTTGGATTGATATTATACCGTTTTAATTTTTTACTAAATGCCCAGAACGATCTAAGATTACCTTCAAGGGAATTTTCTGTGCTTTCAACATATTTCCGGTAGCATTCCTTTAAGAGTAATTTTGACATATTCCTAAGGTCAGAAAAGGTGTTATAAGTTTCAGGATATGGATTGGTTTCATGGGGACGTCTATATCTATCCTTTCTTGGAGTACCTTTATAAGCTGACGGGAGTACCATTTCGGAAAGCGGTTATGTTTACAAACTGCAGGTACATATAGATTAATTCCTTGATATATGATTTCGTAAAATCGTTCAAAATATAGCTCAAGATCAGGGGAGAGAAAAGATGACAAATCACGATTGCTTAAGAAATTATTGAGACTATCATAATCACCTCTTTGATAAGTTCTAACCTTGGCAAATAAATCTCGGGCAGTCTTCCGATGTGTTAATATCAATTGTATGTCAAGAGCAGGTTGGTGGGGGTCAATCCTAGAAAGCGAACACACAGATGTAGATATATCATTATTATATGAGGAAATATTAGTCCATACAAGATCCAAGAGTCTGTTATTAAAGTTGACTTGATTATTGTATTGCTTCAGGCAACAAAGCTCCATATTATTAAGAAGGGATTGAGAGGCAAGACTATAAGCCTCAGACACACGCATACAATTGTCCGATGCACTAAGAGTCCAATGTAGGTATGGGAAATTAAAATCACCTAATAAAAGGATTTTCGAATTTATGGGTAGCTGCAAGATTTTATCAGTAATACTGGATAATAAAGAATTGTATACATCGTATGAGGTTTTCGGAGGTAAATAGACACAGCATATGTGAAGTGTAAAAGTCCTTTCCTTTATGACTACCCAAATCATTTCATGCTCAGATTCCATAGCTTGCATTCGAAAAGAATTAAAGGTACATCTGACAGCTATTAGACATCCACTACCATCTCTGTTACCCGTGTAATTCAAATCTCTGTCCCTTCTATAAATTGAGTACCTGTCATCAAGAACCTCGCTACTGTAGACATATGGTTGTAAGAAAGTTTCGGTAAGACATATAATATCAAAGTTATTTTAAACGGACATTTTCAGTTTTTGAATGCAGTCCCCTGACATTCTGGTAATAAATATTCAAAGACATCACTTAATAGTTTGAGATTGGCTAGTGCTTAAAAGATTTCGCTTGATGTGTTCCAGACACAATTCATTTGTTATAATATGAGGCTTAGAGTTGTCTTCCTTTTTCAAATATATTTTGGAGTTCTTAACCAATATGTACTTAAATTCGCTTTTTTTCTTGAACGGCTTTGCCATATACAGTAATGCCTTCTTTTCTTTAGACAAAAATTCATTTATAAATATGATATTCGTTTCTGTGTAACCAAGAGAGTCAGATGTAAGCTTATCACAGACCTTATACGCTATCAATGTACAGTCCCTGACACCAGTTGTGAAAAAGGGGTTATCACTCGATTTGCTCTTTTTACGATATACTTTCAAGATGTCACCATGATCACAAGGCAACTTAAGGAACGCATGAAGCTTTCGGATGATATCAAGGGGTTGTTCGTTAGGACAAGTTGGTATATTTTTTATCTCCATCAAATTCGTAAGAGATCTCTCTTCCAGAGTTTGCAGACGATCTTTCAGGGATGGGGTTTCAACCTTTAGCCGAGAGTTTTCGGACTCAAGAACTTTAATTAATTTTTTATGATCTTCAACTGTAATAACTAATTTTTTAATTTCATCGAAACCGCGCAATAAAGTGTCAACTGAATTATTAAAATCGAGCTGCTTATTCTTGATATTAGCTATCTCCTTCGACATAAACAAATTCGTAATTTGCGATCTCTAGTATATCGATTATGAGTCGAATCAGACAATAATGGCAAAATTTGTCCATCAGATTTGGCGTGCTATCTTGAGTTTCTAATTCGTGGTCAGAAATTCCCATTTTAATGCAAATCCAACGAAAAACGATAAAATTCGTGCGGCATTTGAATTTTCGTTATACTTACATAAAAAAATTTATCATCCAAGATGTGTACCTATATAAATATATCAAATTTTAGCTCAATAGCTCAACGGAAAGAACGTAAAATTATTTATAATCTTATCATAACCAAAAGATCTAATAATACGCCCCGGGGAACTCCAGAGAACTGACACTTTTAAAACAATTCAAAAATAACTTCAAATCGCTTCGTTAATTATAATTTAACCTTAACAACAGACAAAACATATGGAAAAATTCGTGCTTGGAAATCTATTAGTAGCCCTAATAAAAACCACTCTGGGGCTATTTTCTCTACATTAATAGAAGAAACCTTTTTTTATCTATGTATAATTTCCCACAATTTACCCTTGTCTAGGTACTATCAAGCTTAAGTGTTCGTATCCATCATCCAAATTATCTGTAATGACAAGTTACATCATTTTATAACATAACGGTTTGAGACGAATGTTTACTATCACTGAAAACACTAAAACATTTCTCCATAGTAATTATAGTTCGAAGAACACATAAACAAAATTTGGAATCTCTTTAAATTTCAAAATTTCTAGCTCTTATTACTGGCATTTAGTAGATTTTTGGTAGATTTGAAAAATTGCACAAAGAAATTTGGGCTATGCGAAATTTCGTATCATTTTGTCTTTGGTAATACTTGAGCTAACTATCCGGGAATCATCGCAGGTATACACAGTGAGGAAGTTGACTTTAATGTGGGATTGAAAATGATACGACCCTCTGCCAGAAAATTATCACTTCGTCATAACGAAGATTCACTGATTTTACAGTTCAGCAATTACATAAATGATGAAATCGTTTTATAATTTGCGATTTATTTTTATTTTTTTTTCACGTGTCCAATTGTAGCACAATAGGACTGCGGGTATTCAGAAAACACAAATCATCTTGACGTCTGTGATGTAACGAGTCCAATTAAAAATTTATGAACATCAAAAGTTAATGTTGTTTTGCTCTTCATCCTCATGCCATTCCATCGAAATTTCATTGTCTAGTCCCATGGCAACGTTTTTTATGTTTTCATAATTTTGCCCTGATTTATGTTGATAATGCTATCCCAGGTGTGATTTCGATAGATTGGGAATAATTGAAATCTTACTGCTTATGATGATGATTAAAGGTCACCGGGCGAGTCATTTCATAGACATATCATAGACGTAACAATCTCAGTCCTAGGTTTTTAATCCCTGAATACCCTAGATAGATTTACTAATGATGAAAAAAATCATCAAATTGACGCCAAAGGACATTCAAAATGGGCTTTCTACTATTGATAAATATTGAATAAAACGTGAATGAGACAAGGCTATAGATCGATGATTTTTGATTGATGACTACAATTGAATTGAAAAAAAAATGAAGAATTACCTTTCGAATTATCTACCTATTGCGTTGCGGCCAATTGTCGAACTATAGAAAAACCGTGAATCTTTTTTTTTTTACTTTACGTCACTATAAATCTGCACCACTACACATATATCGCAATATCAGTCAAAGTTAATTCGGTCCGGATAATTGACAAAAACAAAATCAATTCGCTATTCACAACAATGACGATGATTGAATCAGTTGGTCTAAAAGTTTTGTCAGACAGAAACAGACCTTGACACACTCACTTAATTCCTTGAGTCGTCTTTTTGTATCAGGTCAAATCCAGTACATTACCTGACATGGTATAGTTGGGATGAGCCAGACCGTATGGGGTCTTAGAATTTGGGTTATTGATGTTCCGAATACCCCTCAGGTGATGCCAATTATAAGTTTACCGTGAAAACAATTTATTTTTTTTTCAACCTAGGTGCAATTAAAGCGATATTCCTAAAGTAAGAGGTATTCAAATCGTTGCTAATTCATCACAGAAGTATTGTTAAAATTCGCAGGCAGTCAAATTTGATAGATAATTGAAAAGAAGGTTAGTGATATAAGCACGGGCCACCATAATTATTTAGCATTTTTCCACCTCGAAAATATTTTCACTTAGCAAAATGATGAAAAGTTCAAGTTCATTACCGTGCAAGATTTGAGGTGGCACTGGCATGCATGGGTATGCTATGCTTTTTTTTTGGAGATAATTAATTTTTCAACTTTTTGAAAATAGCAGACGTGATAAAATTTTTACCTTTTTTTTTATCAGCTATTTTCGGTTTCCGTCGTGCCTAAATAGAGTCTTTTAGTTGCAAGTTGGCTCATTTTAGGATGCCCCAATTAACGGCAAAATAGAACACGTGTCAGAGAGATTATGGATACGGACAATATACCTGTGCCATTCTACTTCAGAGACAATAGGACTATGGTTCTTCATTAAACCTTACACGGAATAGGATGTCCGTTCGAGCCAGAAATCACTATAAGTCGACTTCCTCCGGCAAACTACATAACGAGCCTGGACTAGAAAGACGCCTACTGGTACTGCAAGATCCCACTAGACACTGATTCCAGAGAAATGCTTATTTTACGGTACCTAGTTATCCTCTCTATCAGTATGAAGTATTGTCGAATCATTCCAATCTATGCTGATTTAACTGCTTTCATAGCTGATACCACTCTAAAGCATTCCAGTCAGTTTCAATGGACACCTGAACCCCAGACGTCTCTGGAACAGTTGAAGCAGATTCTTACCTTTGCTCCGTTGCTAGTGAGTCCAGATTTCACCAAGCCGTTCGTTATCCATTGCGATGCGAGTGAACAAGGTATTGGTGGAGTGATGTTACAATGGGATGACGAGAGGCCGATAGCCTATACCTCGAAAAAGTTGAACTCTGTACAACTAAATTAAACAGTCACAAAGCAGGAATATTTGGCTGCAGTGTTAAGCGTACAGAAGTTCCGGCCATTCATTGGACTGATGCCGTTTAAAATAGTGACTGATCTTGCTAGCTTGAAATGGCTGATGTCTCAAAAGGACCTCAGCGGTAGACTTGCTCGTTAGAGTCTGATACTTAAAAGTTTTGACTTCACTATAGAACGCAGAAAACAGGCCTAAATGCTGTCCCCGATGCTCTGGATGCACTGTAACAGTTTGACACCACCTGAAGATCCAGAAGTTAACCTTAGTTCTTCATATTTCAACTCTAACAAATTACCAGATCTATGAAGAAAAAACCTACTGACGAGGTTATGCAAATGGACAACACATCTGCCCATCATAAGAAACAACTACGCTATTGTTTCTCACAATGACAAGCAAGCAGATTGCGAGATACGTCTCAAGAAGAAGATCAGTCCGATTAAGATAACGGTGAATGAAGAATGGATAGTGAATATACTTTTACTGAGGACTATTCCGATGAGGATAGGAAACAAGTGACGAGATTTCTACAAATTAACCTGCAACATACAGTAGGTCTTCCAAACAGATCTGGCAAGGCATTTTTTTTTTCTTTGAAGGCAGGGGACATGCGATCCTATCCCAAAGCATGGAGGCCAAAGCGGCCCATTATGCTGTCCTGCCAGGAGGCCATTCACCAAAACCTTTCAGTCCTCTTTATAAAGCGCATCAGGTCTTGGTGAGGCAGGTTTTTGAGATCATCAACAGATAGGAGGGCAGACCCTAAAGCATCCAGCCTGCACCGGGCGAAGGCCGGACATGCACACAAAAAGTGTTCGCTTGTCTGGGGCTCTCCCTTCAGGCAGGACAATCACTCAGGGCTGTCAACAACTGCCATCCTTGTTAGATGAGCGTGAAGTGAGCTGTGGCCGGTGATGACGTCAACTACAGTTCTACATTGTTTCCTTTCGAGCCCCATGAGAAATCGGAGATATTCCTATTGGGCCCATAAAGAAACAGTTTTGTACACCTGCAAGTACTCAGGTTCGCCCATCTCTGCTGCTGCTTTCTACGAACATCCGCTTTAATGAGAGACCCGATACTCGAGGTGGCAGCGCCTATGGCGGGTTCCGGTCTGACGAACGGAGAAACAAAGGTCAGCCCTGTCATTCCCCGTGATCCCCATGTGACCAGGAACCCACAGAAGGGACACCTTGCTGTGAAAATATAGCTCATCCACAGAAGTCCCGCAATCCCCCAGTAACTTAGATGTTAACCGAGGGCCACTCAGTACCATCAAGGCTGCCTGACAATACACTGTCCTTCTCCTTGATATGGCGAAGACTTCAGCCAGGAAGATAAGGGTTCGTCTACCAAGTGAGTACTCCATACCAATATTACGCTCAGTAAAGTAGACACCCGTCCCAGCTCTCTCATTAGTGAGAGAGCCATCGGTGAAACTTTTTAGAGCGGACCGGGGAAGGCTCGATAAGGCACTTCCCCCAGTCCATGATTCCCTTCCAGGAAAGGTCACACAGAAACGACGCCCAAACCGAGGTTCAGGTACCATCGCATCACGTGGCATACTGGCCAGAGGGCTTTCCAAGTCCAGACTGTATGCCAAAGAGCAATGAGAAGTACCAGTCCAGCCATCCCCCAAACACCCCCATGAGCGCAACCTGTAAACAGCCCTTTTGGCATCTGCCTGAATGACCAGATCGAGGAGAAGGAGTAGGACCTCTAGAGCAGCAGTAGCCGTCGATCGCATGGAGCCTATAATACCCAAGCAGACGAATCTTTGGAGGCCTGCCAGCTTCCGGATCACAGTCCCCACAAGTGTCCGTACTCGGCCGCCATACACAGGAGGCATATGTAAGCATTGGTCCAACGATCGAGATATACATCCAGTGCACGACCCTCGGTCTCATGCCCCATGTATAGCCAAAGCTTCTTCTGCATTGAGGGAAGACCCTCGTAGCTGCAGAGCAAGGCATATGACCGAAAGCTTTGAATTATTTCCTCCTAAGACTCTGGGACGAATAAGAACTGAAAAACTCTATTCCAAAAAGTTTCTCACACTATCAGCATGTAAAGCAAAGGTTCGTTTGGCTCTACACAAAGAAGGCTTTCTTTTTGAACAATCAACACTGACAGTTCTCATTGGTGTAGAGCGGCCCAATTCCTACTGCCTAAATTTACAAATTTGCTATCCAGATATTGAGTGCATTATGCTCTTGAATGCTGGAGATTTTGCTTAATATACATCGCATACAAATCACATCAAGGAAGAGGCATTAATCGCTGTTCTGAAACTCCACCATCAATCGGAAATGTATTTACTTTGGAACGAGAGTTCCACATGGTTTATCTTTGAATTCGTGCAGGCAGTCGTGCTTAAATTCATCCATTGACACGCCCTGACTTTTACTTTTTTGATTCAAATCGGAGGAAAATATTCCAGCAGGTTTTCTCATGAAAATCTAGGTGCTGAAATAAATATGTATCTGGAAAACCATGCTAGTCTTAGGCTATCCGGAAAGGTATCTCTTGATATCTGGGACAGAATATATAGAGATTACCGTCATTTCGGGTAACTAAGCTCCCTCAAATTGGTATCGGAGTATAAAATCACTCGGAACTCCCTTTTATAGTGTAATAAGGTTCACATTCTGTGGGTAGGAGATCACTCACAGCATCATTAGCGCAAACCAAAAACAGCGGGCTTGCTCGTCTTGTCAGAATATCGGAGGCAGCTCCACAACAATTGGGACTGCACCCAAACAAGTTATTTTTTAAATACTGTTGCTTAGTGAGATGACTGTAGTTTCTTGATAAGCTACGGGCATAATAACACCAAAATTGTGGGGGAAACTGAACCCACGCTCTACGGAGAAACTCTTGATTCCCTTGGAAATCTTCACTACGAAATACTCTCCAGAGAGCAATTAAGCAGAACAATGATTCATTAATATTTGTAATTGTGTGGATTTTCAAATCTTGGCTTTCGTAACGGTTTATTTACCTCAGAGGGCTTAACTGGCTGTAAAATAAAATTTCATCTTTACATCTATTATCAAAAAGATATCAAGGAGCGATGACTATTTTTGGTAACACATGTAAATAAAAAAAATTATTTCAAAACCATTTCAAATCTCCCTGGTATACTTATACGTTTACTAAATAATTGTTCTGTACTTTAGCTTTAATTTAAGTATTGTGCTCAAGAATCATTGTAGCATTTAGCGAAATAAATAAATAAATAAAACAATTCCAGATTCGAAAAACCCAGAATACAAAAAGTATGAGGAAATGCACAAAATTCTGGAAATTAATTTCTGTCGAATGATTTGCAATACCTATTGAAAAAAAAATGAAATTTTAGAAAATCAAAAAACAAAATTTGTTCTTTTGTTTCTTATTCTAGGGATTGAAATTTGTAATATGAGGTATTGGTGATGATAGAATTCTTTTTCGAGAACAGAACGTTTGAATTGAATCTTTCGATAACCATGGAGTACAATTAGAAAACTCTTCCAGCATTTCCAAATTTTTGAATCAATCGAAAATCCCAAACCCCAAAAGACTTAGAAAATTAAAGCTTTACAGACATTCTTGGCATTAATATTTCCACTAAGTTAAACTGGACCTAGAATGGAATACAACTCCCATATATGGGCCGGGGCTGGTCGCACATCCTTAGCTTCATTGGATATTGTCCAAAAGATTTGGCAATAAATTATCATATCGACTCACTCGAGCACCGCCACAATGTTGGATGCCTTTCGCTCCTTTATCGCTATATGCATGGTCAATGTTCTGATGAAATATCTAGTCTAATCCCATGTAGAATGATTCCTGTACGCAACACTCGCGCTGAAAACCGCGCACATCCTTCAAATTACTTTCGGCCATACAGTAAAATTCCGTGATGCTTTTTTATCCCGAACAGTGCGAATGTGGAACAGCTTACCATCTTCTGTTTTTCCCCGGCATACAATCGACGGAAGTTTAAGGGCGACATACATCGGCACCTCCGCCACTCTCCTGATATCCCCTAACCCTTTCCCTATCTCCTTCCTGCCATGCTGTGCTTTGCATCATAGGGTCTCGCCTGAGCTTGGCTTAATAATATAAAAAAAAGACGTAATTCTCCAATGTACTGGGATTCTCCAAAAATGAATTATGGTTTTACAATAGGTAGAGGAATGTCATGAGGGTATCAAGGACGTATATATGGGGTGGGTTTGAGGGGTTCAAACCCCCTCCATCGTTGTTGTCTATACTATTGTTAATCCGTTAAGCCAAATTTTTACCCACAATTCATTATATGTAGCGGCGCACAACAATTGGTTTTGTCATTATATAACTCTCCTCCGTGCTCCTTTTAGGTAAAGCAACTTTACGAAAAACGTGTGCTAAATAGAGAAAGAAAATACGCAGTCCATTATGTAAATGGTAGTTTACTTTGATACACCGTAGCTTAGTAGCAGTGGTATTTTAAATTTTTTTCACTTTCCTCAATTTATTACTATCCATTTTCTGTGGTCAAAATTATTTAAATGTCAAAATTGTCAAATTAGCTGATTGGTTTCAACTGAGACAACTGAGACGATTGCTCAAAGTTTTGTTTCATTTGTCTCACTGACAGAGTGCTTGCCGAAAGCCCCTATTATATCTAGCTGTAACATATTCGCAGATTATTTTGAAATTGTTTATTGTGTGAATCATAGTGACGGCTACTTTACAACATTTGATTTTTGCAATAACGCCCCAATTGACGTTGACTATATTTCGATAGATATGGACAATGTTCAGTCTGCTATACATAATTTAGGGCTCTAGTACAAAGCCTCATATGGATAGCATATGCACTTATTTTCTTAAAAATTGCTTATCATCTCTTTCCTATCGTCTTTAAGTGTTATTTCGTCTGTTAGTTTTGGATGCATGGAAGACATCTTATATAACTCCTATCCATAAATCTGGATCAAAAAATTTTGTAATAAACTATCATGCTGTATTTATTATGAATAACATACCAAAATTGCAGGATTCTATAGTCAACTCTAAAATTTCATTTATAGTAAAGGAATTTATTTCTTCGAATCAGCATTGATTTATCTCAGGTAGGGTCAACATGTACAAATCTAGCAATTTTTTTAATTATGCAATTAATTCTGTTGAGGAGCATGCCCATGTCGATTCGATATATACCGACTTTTTCGAAAGCTTTGATCGTGTTGATATTATGCTTTTAATTAATAAGCTTATGCGTCTTGCCTTTAAATATAACATCCTTAGATGGATTTCTTCATTTTTAACAAATCGTAGGCAATATGTTAAAATCAACAATAAATTATCAAGGGTCATCGAGATAAATTCGGGTATTCTTCAGGGTAGTCACCTTGGTCCGCTTCTATTTTCGCTATTTATCAACGACATTATTAATGTTTTTTTGCTTTGGGAAATGTTTGTTGTTTACAAATGACTTGAAATTATTTATGAAATTAAATTCTATTGCCGATTGCATATTTCTTCAAAACGATCTATGTAAATGCCCTTGGTAGATGGTGCTCAGAGAATAACTTGTCGCTAAATGTATCTAAATGTAAAGTAATGTCCTTTTACCGAAAAGCTACACCAATAGTCTTCAATTTTAAAATTGGAGCTTCATCTGTTCCCAGAGTAGTGGAAACTAAAGATATAGGAGTCATTTTTGATTCTAAGTTATCCATTCATTAGCCATATAGAATATATATTATTTCTAAATCTTTTATGATGTTAGGCTTTATAAGATGGAACGCAAAGGAATTAAAATTTCCTTAGTCCTTAATAGCTCTTTTTTATTCATTGGTAAGATCCATAGTGAAATATTTCTCCGTTATTTGGTGTCCATCCTATAAAGTACATATAAATCGTATCGAAGCAGTACAAAAGTCATTCACAAGACTGGGGCTAGGTAAACACCCTTATTGGAGATATAACATGCCTTCATATGACATACGCTGTTCGCTGTTATAAACCTCACAACGACAACAAGCTGGACTTCAGAAAAGAAGTTGTTTGAGCAACGTTTATTAGAGATATTATATGTATGTTATCGTTACCGAAATTCCTCTAAATGATTAATTGGTATGTACCAGAAAGACTTATAAAATAACGTCATTTGCTGCAAGTACCACTTCATAAGACCAATGACAGTTATAATGAACCCATCACTAATTCCGTTGTACAATTTAACAAATATACACATTATACTGATATTGATCTATCTAGAGCAGTTGTTCTTAACCTTTTCAAAGTCGCGGAGTACATTTAATTCCAGGCGAGTTTTATATATGAGATATTGATACCCTCATTTCCTCTTCTAGATCTGTAAGTCTTTCTAGATTTTGAGTTTGTATATTGGTTATTGTTGAGAACCCCAATTCACAAAGATATGAGGCAGGAAATTGTAATAAAATCGTGAGTACCAGATGGGTGTTCTTCTTGGATGAAAATCCAAAAAATTTCATTTCACATGTTAATGAACTTCATTTTTAGAGGGCGATCTGTTGACATGAAATAATTTTTTCCTCTTCTTGCTAAAATAGTTCTGTGTTTGAAGATTCAAATGTGCCAATAGGATTTCCTATCCATTCATTCATATGATTCTAATTTAAGAGATGGAAAGTAATATTTTTAGATGTTCTATTATAACAGGAATAATATCTGCGACATTTTCCGTTTGAATGCCAGCCGTGGATGTTAAAATATTTTCATTTTTTAATTAATGTATTTAAAAATATCAGCTAAATGTGTCAATTTAGCACACCAAATATTATTTTCAAGATATACCTATAACAAATTTATCCATAGCTACATTTTGGAAATATCACAGCACTTCATCTTTTAGTTCCAATAGAACGGCATAGAGCTTTACCTTATTTCAGTCTGCAAAAGTAACTTCTTACTTAGCGTTCATAGCGTCTTGATTTGATATAATTTATTATTTGTACGACTTCATCCAATACAGATTTAAATTTTCTTGGCAATGTTTTTGAAACTAAAGTCTCCCGATATAAAAACAATCTGTAGATTTCTTTTCCCTTTACAAGTGTAACACATCCTTTAATAGATCCTGCCATTGATGGACACGCCATTATGTTTTTGATTTTTGTAAATATATGTCAATGCAATTATTAAATACATTTTCCTGTTGTATATTCGGTAAGCTCACTGCAGCAAAGAAATTGATTTACTATTTCGTTTTCATCAATGACAGATTCGTCAATTTCCAAAGCAAAATATCTGTTGGAAAGTTTATTATTAACAGTTTCCTCAATATCATGTAACATGTCTTTTATTTTTTTTTATTGTATCATTAGAGAGGGAAATCTTCGCAATTTCATTTTTTGCATCACCACAAAATATAATTTATTACTTAAGATACTTACTCAACGAAATTTGTTGTCACTTTTTATAAAATCTAATCCATTATTAATTAAAAGCATATTCATATTATACTAGGTGAAACTTTGGGTTTATACATATAACGACGTCCAATATGAGAACAAAAAATTTCAATTTACTTAATTTTTTTTGGGATTTAAAAAACAACTAAAATTTCTCAAACGCCTTTTCACAACAAGATTGTGGAGCAGAAATACTCCGCGGAGCACCGGTTAAGAACCAGTGATCTAGAGAGATATTTAAAATTTGTATTTTTGAATTACAAAATCTACATGGTTAGTTCGTAATGTATTCTTAAGGCTTAGTGTGTAGACAGGAAATAAATAAATAATTAAACTAATATTTTCCATGAGCATTCCATGATTTTATTTAAATAGCTTAAAAAATTATTTGTTTACTTTTTAGGGCATTTTAGGTAAATGCCCTAATAAAATAAAATTAGGTTTCTTATTAAATTTTGTATATTGCTTTTTTGCCCCGCCTACTAAACGTTCATCGAAGTGTTAAAATTGCAATGTATAAAGTACTTTCTTCCTTCCCGCCAAGAAGGATAATAAGACTAAACTTAATACTATTTTTTTTTCTTTTTGTATAAAAAGTCGACCTTTACATTTGTTTTTTTTTTTTTGAAATATAAATATATGTAGTAAAAATATGGTTAAGCAACATGTTTTCGAATATAACTTTTTAAATTTCTGCAGATCCACCGAGTCTTACTTGAAAATTACCGTGAACTCAATTACCTAAGTATAGCACTTATAGATAAATCGAATTTTTCGATTCAATTGGAATGTCATCAAAAATTAAAAGCTTAATAAATTAATATATTAAATTTACATAAAATTCCGATTATTGAGTAAATCTCAGCTATTCTTTCGTTTCTAGAGGGTATTAGCTTACTAGGCAAAACCCCTCCCATTCGTGATCTATGTCTATATACGGCCTTGCATCAGGATAGGCTACCCTTTTTCAAAAGCATATCACTGAAAAGATCTGGGAAAACGGAAGACTTTTTTTAAACATCTCAAATGGATTGGGTGAAAAATAAAACAGTAGGTATAGGCATTAAAAAGTGAAATGCTCTAAAGGTCTATCTAGGTTGGCCAATCACTGCTAATCGACGAAATATGTAATGAAATGATTGAAATTGACCTGGAAAAATTAATTGAATGAAATAAAGCCTCGAATTTGTTGCATTTTTCAGTTTTTTATTCGATTCAGCCAAATTCGAATGGCACATTATTCGAAATCGCGTTTCTGGAAAACAGCAAAATAGTTCGTCATTATATTGGCGCACTTCAAATACACTTCTCTCGTACTTTTTCCAAGAGAACTTTTTCTGTGTTTTAGGGTGGCGGGGGGGGGGGGGGGTAGTCGTCCTTTAGCTTGTCCTTTATTGGCGGACTTCGTTTAGAATTGTACTGGATGTTTTTTGGGCGTCTTCGGAGCACACAGCACTGACTACGCATATGTTCCAAAACTTGACGAGCCGACAGGCGTCATTGACGCATCACACCGCGTCACACCACAACTAAACATGTTCTCTCGTTCCAAGCATAAACCACACAACATATTCACAATGCTTACCTAGACGATTGCATGTTTTCGCTGCACTTTTTGATCGTATTCACTGAAGTTAAAAAAAAAGATTGTTTGAAATTTGCAAGCCACTGTGCGCACAACACATGCTATCCTTTCACGTTTTTTGGCGATAGCAAAAATATGATCGGACCAAGTAAGTAAGATTGTTGGATATTTCAATGTCTAAGATGAGTAGAAATGGCGATTTCGAGATATCTTCTCAATTGACGGAAATGGGTTGAGAGGGTGTTGGAGTACCTACGTTTGAGTGATAACATACAAAATTGCGTTTTGGAAGCATTAAACGAGACCCAATCCGTTTTGCCCCAAACGAGTATTATTGCAAGGTCATAGTTTAGTGAACTGAACATCTGGCTTCGTTTGTCAGTTATAACATTTGCACGGGAATCAGCTATGGAGTTGAACGGGTGCTGTGATCTGCAGAGCTATGAATAGGATTGAAAGTGAGAGCTAGCAGATCATTAATAAAAATGAGGAAGACCGTAGGAGAGAGTACAGAGCATTGCGGTACACTGGTATGGATTAGAAAACGGTCAGAAGAACGGTCCAATATAACTTTGATTGAAGACAAAACTTTCAATCAATTTTAAGAAAAACCTAATGCCTGAAGTTTAGCTAAGAGAGCACGACAGAGTTTAGCTGTCGAAGGCCTTCGAGATATCTAATGCAATGATTTCACATTCACTAAAATTATAGAGACATTGATTCCAACGCTCAGTAGTCAATCTTAGTAAGTATTCAGTAGAGCGGCCAGTATGAAATCCGTATATAGGATATTGAATCTATTGGGTGAAAATGAGTGTCTCGAAAACCTTCGAAAGAATCAAAGTAAGGGCAAGTGTTCGATAAATTGAGGGATCACTTGGATTAGATGTTGCGTACTGGCTGAACCTGTGCTGTTTCCTTGCCGAAGGAAAGATTCCTGTGACAGGTGAAATAGTTTGCGTAAAGGTTTAGCTAAAGAAGAGGAACAGCACTTGAATACCAGGGGCGATATACAATCAGTCATAGCAGCCTTATACACACTAAGACTCACGAGCACTTTGAAAACGGTCTTTGACTGAAATTACTTAGAGAAGGAGGAACTTGCGAAGCAGGTGGCAAGAAAAAAACTCGTTGCAAGCACATTGACTTTGTCTAATTATTCCGTATGCCCGTTGTGAATTAGGGGCGGTACCAAGGAACTGGTGAAGTTTTTCTTGACTGTTTTAACAAGTGACCAGGGACTCTTACTACCCTTTCGACTGACATTGGACTATTGGGGGATACTCGGGATCCTGCTGTTGACGCTGGCCCTTAGGGGCCGTATGCTTCATGTAATGGATCTCCTCATGATAATGTGATGAAGCATTCGTGACGACGGCGTAGAAAAGTTCGAATGCATTCCCTATGACTCCGTCTAATGAGGGACAAGACTCGGCACTATCTAGGGAAAAATCTTATGATCAACCTACTCTGGAGGATTCCTATGCTGTGTCTGAAACTAGTGCTGAAAGCGGTGGTGTCTGTTCTGCACTTATTCCTGCTCCTGGAATGATTACTCTGCTTCATAACGAACCTGGGTCTGTATCGGGTAACGTTTCCTTTGTGAGAGATGTCAACATTGTTGCAATTCCTGCTGGGGTTGGTGCCCTGAGGCCTCCAAGGCTACAAAAGAGTGTTTTCTTTTCTAGAAGCTTCCGGGCACTACTAAGGAAGACATTGTGTGTCATATTTCATCGTATTTGGGCATTCAACGGAGCAAGATTTCTTGTAGCTCTGATGTCTCCGGATATTTGGCCTACTAACTCGATTATGCAAGAATTTGTTCCTAGAGCTCGGGTAAAGACAGTTTCGTCGTCAAAAAACTTCTCATTTCGTTCTACTATGTGAACGTAACTGGACTCCCATCTAAGACTACTCAGCTATTTGTGGTCATCTGCGAGTGCAAACTTTGACGTGGTGTTCTTATTCGAAACATGGCTGTGTGGAAAAATTTGTCGATGCTAAGCTTTTCGGTCCTGAGTTTCAGGGCTTTCTTTTGGATCGTTATTTGGACCTGCTAGATGCTCCTGTCGATGGGGGCGTTCTGTGTGCTGTTCAGCGAGGTATTCCGTATTCACTGCTTGATTTGGACGGGGTGGCTGATTTTGAACTTCTGGTTATATTTCTGAGGCTTCGACTTACGAATGTATTTGTTGTCAATATTCCTCCTGGCTCGCCTCCCTTTACTTAGGATTCGTTGGCTTCATCTCTCGACAGGAATACTGATACTAAATTTCCCTCTGATTTTCGGTGACTTTATTATACCAACTATCTCGTGGCAATGCGACTCTGATGAGGAAAGATTTCCTTCAGCTTATCTGTCTGCTCCTCAGCACTTTCTGCGCTTCATTTACAGTATTGTTTCTGTAGGTCTCTTCCAGTGCAGTGGCATTTGAAATGACTCAAAGAGGTTCCTTGATTTGGTGTTCTATTCGCATTGTTATGGTAATACGGCTATGAGATGTTTAAAGCATTTGCTTTCAGAGTCTATTCGTCATTCAGCAGTTCATGTTGTATTTGGTTTTGATCCAAAATATCTGAATGTATCTTACTCTGACGATTTTTACTTTAATTTTGTTCAGGCTGACTATTCAAGACCCGCTATTACGCTTTTGTTAGGTCAATCTTGGAGTATTCGAGTCCTTTTTGGGCACCATTTTACTCTGCCCATATTAATCGGATTGAGGCAGTTCAACGCACATTTCCTAAATTTTCCCCTCGTGGCCTTCCTTGGAATGATCCTGAAGTTTTGCCACCTTACTCTGATAGACTCAAGTTGTTCTCCATCGACACCCCTTACATTTCTAGGATCCTTTTTGTATTTGATTGCTTGCATGGTACAATTAATTTCCCTGAGCTGCTCGGCCTCCTAAATATCTTTGCTCCTTGTCGCTCTTAGAGAAACCATGACATATTTTGTTTGCCGGTTTGTCATACAAATTACAGTTTTAATGAGCCTATTACGTCGATGACTCGTTTGTTTAATGCTTGATTGCCGCATGTTTGTTACATCTTCACTTGAGTACGGCTCGACCGATTTGGCTCATTTGATTGTTTTGTGTTTGTAATTGGCAGGACATGGTTTGTAGGGAAAGCAAAATTGGAATCGGCCATCCCTTCTTGGTCTTGTCATTGGTTCTTCACTACATATTTGGAAACTGCCGGAGTACGCGTCGGTGTGGAGAGATAAGATATTGTACATTGCATTTTCAATTTTAAATTGCTAATACAAATTGAAAAATGGACTAATTTGGGTTACCCTTTCTTGGTGTTACCATACAAAAGTTTAGTTAGTTTAGTTCTTCGATACGTATTTGGACACTGCCTCACGCGTCGACCTAGAGAGATGAAATTTTGTACACGGACCTTTTAAAAAGGTGTTCAAAAATGGGACCAATCGGGCAACTCCCTCGTTGGGTTGCCATACAAAATTTTCGCTTTCAACTCTATATTTGAGTACTGCCTTAGAACGTGTCGACGTAGAAGGCTAAAGTTTAGTACATGGTGTTTTCATAGCAATGGTAAATACAAATTCAAAAATGAACTAAATTGGGTTAACCATTCTTGGTGTTGCCATATAGAACTTTAGTTTTTCACAATATATTTGGACACTGAAATTTTGTACACGTGCGTTTCTTAAAAGATGGGAAATTTAGGTTCGAAAATGGAACCAATCGGGCAACTACTTCGCAGGGTTGCCATACAAAAATTTCGATTTTTACTATGTATATGGGCACTGCCTCGACTGCGTCAACGTAGAGAGCTACACTTTCCCACACATACGAACGTATGCACATACCTACAAACATAGGCGCACACATACACAGAGTGAAACTCTAGAGTACGGAATTGCGTGATCGAGCCAGATGATAGCTTAGGTAAGCTCAACCCTTGCAACCCCCACTCCCAGTCATTTAGGTATCTATATTATCGCCTGGCAACACCGGTGGGCTCCCTGTTAAATATATAAATATGAGAGATTATGGATGGCATTGCTAAGGACAGTCGCACGAAACAAAATTCTGTAGAAGCAATCTTTCAAGATGTAGTAAGATAAAAAAAAATGATTATAAGAAAATCAAGTCAACAAACTTATTATCAACTCAAATCGTTCCTGCGTGCCATTTACAAATACAAAATCCCGTCCAACAAGAATTCTGAAATTGAATAGTTTACCTTCGCTCAAGATTTCTCACAAACTACAGAGCGCCTTGCTGTGAGTAATTAATGCACTCCATTCAGAGGACTTTATAAGACGTGTCGCGAGCAAAACAAAATAATCACACAAATTATATAGGTCAAGGCGGCAACACACAAATCTTAATGGGAAAACATTTCTCTCGCATTATATTTAGGTAACTGTGTGTGTGGATGTGTGTCAAAAACATCCATCCTGTCTAAATAGTTAAACCGCAGTTAAACAGTAGAAAACTCAGTACCAAGTACAAATCGAGTATGTAACTTTGCTCTTAACTTTTAGCTTGACAGGCGGACGGGGGTGTGCTGTTGCTGAATTTTAGCAACACCCTATATTTGATATTATGATCCTTTGTCAGTGCTGTGTGCATTGGAGGTCTTTGTCCCCGATATGGAAAGGGTTTTTTCTTTTCCGTTTTTTTTTTGTTTTTGTAATTCTAAATTGCATCTTTGAGAACTGCGGGAATTAATTTCGAAGTTTTTAATTAGTCGCGCAATCCTTCTTGTGCTCCAAGTTGCTGAGCTTTCCATTTATCTTGTGGAAAGATATCCATCATGCAACAGCAGCAGCAGCAGTATTAGCAGCGTGTGATGCAGTGTATCTTATGCCTGCTTGTTTCATTTGATATTCCGCCCTGATTCTGTCCTCTATCCCTTCATAGATATACAAAATGTTCTCTCATTAAGATAACGTTGACAACTTGGACAAAAAAAGAACAAAAAAAAAGGCTCTCAGCAAACTCCCTCACCACACTTAAAATAAACTCAAAGAATTGCGTTTCAAGTCGGTTATTGCTTTTCTTTTTATCTTTTTATTCTGGAATTTTTCTTATCAAGGCCTGATGTATCAAAGGTTTTTTTTTTTTTCAAAAAAAAAAAAGGTACCTAATCAAACCGTTGATTACCGTGTTCTTTATGGTAAGCAGCATTCCTTTAGCGATTTTAATTATGCACAACAGGATAGAGAAACCTTGTAAGAAAGTAGTTAATTTTTTGTCAGATCCATTTTTTTCTACCTTCCCTTAATGCCAAATTAAGGTAGCGAAATGAATTTTCTTCCCTTCTTTAGTGTTCACCTGAAGTCTAAAGAAATGTTTCAATTGAACCCACAAAGAAAAAAAAATCAAGAGGAATCGTGAATTTTTCAAGTCCCTGTAATTCTCGTGTAATTGAGGTGAAATTATTGAAATGTTAATTTTGAATCTATAATTAGTGTGGCCGTCATAGAATGTGCTTATTCCTGAAGTCATTTTCATAAAATTTGTACAATCAATGTCTTTGCATCAATTTGTGTGATGGTTGCTTACGTTGAGTGTTCATCTGAGCTCTCAAGTTTATTGCTATTATCCCACGAATTTAACAGTGTTTAAGAGAAGGTTTTCACTAGTTTTCTCGATCAAGTTCTTTTGTCTGTTTTTGCATTACTCGCGGTGTGTTAATCATCCTGCATTATTGAAAGTTTTTCTAATAAGAATTTTTGATTCATAATGAGCGGTAAAAATTCCAACAAAACTACAAATGTGATTACACCAACACAGGTTACCCGGCACACCAGGGGAAACCTGAGAAACCAACACCAAGGTAATAAGAACGTTACACACTCTTCTCCATTAGCTGGCAGATCCAATTCTGTCATTTCAACGGACTCCTATGAACTGCTGGAAAAGAAATTATTGAAAAGTCTTTCGCATTTAATCACTGAAAAATGGAATGAATTCGAGGAGCAAATTACTGACAGATTAGATAATATTTTTGCCAAACTAAATTCGGAAATTACAAAATTGAGTGAGGAATTAAGTGCTGCGAAAGTGGAATTGATGGATGCTAGACATGAATTAGATGATTTGCGCAGGGTGAATAGGCTCACGGACATTATTATCAGTGGTATACCGTGCACAGAGAGTGAAAACTGCAACGAATTGCTTGAAAAAATTTCTTTTGTGATAAATCATCCTCTGTCGCCGTATGCATTTCCTTTTCGTCCCAAACCTAGAACTCGGGGAGGTCAAAATAAAAAACCAAATTTGCCGCTAATAGCGAAGTTCTCCTCTGCTAGCGAGCAGAAAATGTTTCTGCACAAATTCAAGCGGTTTGGATCAGTACAACTTAATCAAGTCTCCCAAGTTTTTATATCTAATAGCAGAGTTAGTGCTTAGGAGAGTCTCACGCATCTGAACCAAAAAATTCTAACAAAGGCTTCCGCGCATAAGAGGAATAAATTGATACATTCTGCATTTACCCGTGATGGTCGCGTTCACATTCGTGTTAAGCAGTCTGACTCTGCAATCGAGGTTACTAGTGTGGATGGGATGCTCTTATCGATATTATTGCTGTAGCAAATGTTGTAGATGCTCAAAATAATGTAGCGGCCAATTTGTCATAGCTTATTGCTTTAAAGTGTACTTAGTTTTTAATGGTTCGTTTCTATTCAAAATTTGTTTATAATATGTTAGTATTCCGTTGTAGTAAGTTGTGTGCCATTATGCTCTTTTTATATTTAATATGTATTATATATGTGATTGCCTTCGCATGCCGGAACCTATTCTTTGTACTACTAATTGTAGATGCCAGATAACATTTCACCCCTGGACAAGGTGAGAGCAATGTGTAACGTATTTTGCTCTCGATCTTCCGGGTTAAATATTGTCAGTTTGAATGCTAGAAGTCTAAGAAATAAATCGGATCAATTGCAGGTAATGTTTGCTGGTACCAGGGTTCATGTATTGATGGTATGCGAGACCTGGCTTAATGAGACTATTAACTCTGGATTGGTTTCAATCCCAAACTATTACATTCTCAGAAATGACCGCGCGAATCGGACGGGTGGTGGTGTTGCCATCTATGTGCATAATTCGTTGAGTGCTTCGGTTGTGTGGGCCTCTTCTCCTGGACAAAGTCTAGAATTTCTTGGCGTTGAATTATGTTCGGATCTCCACAGGTGCGTTGTGTTTAGCACCTACTGTCCACCGAACAGTTTTAATCTGGAGAATGTTTCCGAACTTACTACAGCATTAAGTTCTGCTAGTGTACGATATCATGATATTGTGGTTTGTGGCGACCTAAATGTTAACGCTCTTAATGCTAGTTCGTCTAGAGAGAATCTGTTTTATATTTAGCAAACATTGGATCTGAAATCAGTGAATCAGATACCTACTTATTTTACTAGTTCTATTCCAACCATGCTTGATTATGTACCTACTTACAACCAACTTAAATAATATCCTTTTCCATTATCAAATATCTCCTCCCACAAACTTTGATCATGATTTTCTCTTCACAACTTATAAAATGAATCTCACTGCAGTCCCCAATGTTATGAATTTTTCCTACCGTGATTTTAAAAATACCAACTTGAACGAGATGATAGCAGAATGGAATGAAATGTCATGGGATGAGGTTGTTATTAATAATACCTTGGACAATAAAGTTGAAACTCTCGTCTGCATACTTTCTTATCTGTACGATAAGTACGTTCCCTTGAAGACTTGCAATATTCGTTCTGATCAACGCCCTTGGATAACTAGGGAGGTTCATGCTGCCATGGCTGAACGCGATTTGTTATTAAAAAGATACAAACGAACTAGAGATTCTGCGGTCCTTACGGAATATAAAAGGGTGCGTAACAGAGTTACATCCATGATTCGAGTATCTATGCGCTCTTTTTTTAGTTCAAAGCTTGATACGTGTCTACCGGCTAAAAAGTTGTAGAAAAACATCCGGAGTCTAGGCGTACATGGTCGTGAACCTGTCAATATAAATATAGACCTAAAAACTCTAAACCATTATTTTGCTTGTATTGCTGGCAATGCATCAGGTGCGTTGAGCTCTGCAACAACTGGTAGCATTGGCGATGCTGTGGAAGATTTTGCCTTTGCATGTGTGGATGGCTCTGAGGTTCTTTCGGTGATATTCTCTATTAAATCCACAGGTCCTGGTTCAGACTCACTTCCACCTGATTTTGTGAAAGTTCTCGCTCCATACATATTGATACCACTTGTTCATATTTATAATTTTTGCTTAACCACGTCCCAATTTCCAACTAAGTGGAAGAAAGCACATGTAACACCTATTCCTAAAATGCCCTCTGCATCCAATCCCAGCGACTTTAGACCAATTAGTATGCTTAGTTTCCTTGCTAAAGTTTTAGAAAAAATTATGTCCCAACAAATAATCAAATTTATTAACGAGCAGAAGACTTGGACAATGTGGCAGTCTGGTTATCGACATGGGCATATTTGCGAGACTGCACTTCTGAGGGTATCTGCAGATATTTGTGAAGCTCTCGATAAGGACCAGATGACAGTACTTGTTCTTCTTGATTTTACCAAGGCATTTGATTCCGTAAACCACCAAAAACTGCTTTCGGAGTTGAAAACTCAATTGGGCTCTTCTTCCTCTGCCATTCAGCTTGTTGCTTATTATTTACGCAATCGATCACAAATGGTAAAAGTAAAAGATCTTTGTTCTGATCTTATATATCTTCGCTCTGGTGTGCCACAAGGTTCCATTATTGACCCTCTACTTTTCACCTTATATTTAAATGATTTACCGAATGTTGTTACTAATTCCTCTATTCACCTTTACGCGGATGACGTTCAGATCTATTTGAGTAGACCAATAGGGTTGATGGAGGATGGTATTTGTCGCATTAATCAAGATCTTCGTAGCATACATGACCGGTCACTGCTGAATTAACTTTCATTAAATTCAACTAAGTCACACTGCCTAGCTATATATAGGAGCCGGATTGATAAATCGGAACTCCCTCCTGTTTTATTAAATAATTCCGTTCTTGAGTACGTTGACAGCGTCAGGAATCTTGGAGTTTATTTCAGTGCTGATTTCAAATGCTGCAGTCACATTTCAAATTTAATAGGCAAAATCTATGGCACCTTACGGCAACTTTGGATAACGTCTGCTGGCTTTCTGTGGGCATGCGCTTAAAATTGGCTAAAACGCTACTTATTCCAATCTTTGCTTATTGCAGTACCATCTTTAGCAAACCTGATGCTCGGTGCCAGAGAAAGTTAGATGTTGCTTTCAATTATGTAATACGCTATATTTATAGACTTCCTCGGAATGCTAATGTCACTGCTGGGCACTCCACCAAAAAGGTATTTCGGCCGCCGCGCCGTGAACAAATTCTTCTGCACAAACTGATATATAAAAAGCTCCCGGAGTATTTGTATGAGAGATTGCACTTCTTGCATTCGGAAAGGGGTTGTCAGCTTCTAGCCCCTCGGTTTTCCTCTCAAAACGGTGAGCGCTCTTACTTTGTTCAGGCAATACGTAAGTGGAACATTCTTCCTGCCAATATGCAGCGAACGGGCTCTATCAAGCATTTTTCTTCTTTGTTAAAAGATTTAGGTTTTTAGGAGCGTAAATGGCACTTACTTTTTACTTTTTATAGTTAGTTAGTTTTCTTGTTTTATTTATTTTATTATTTATTTCTTATAAGGTTAGGTTTAATTTTTTTTATTCTTTTTTTTTTATTTCCACTAACTTTAATTTAATTTTTTTTGTTTCGCTTTTATTTTATTTTTTATTTTTTTTATTTTATGGTGGTATGTTTCGGTTTGTTTTTATATATATTCGTATATGTTTTTTTTTTATACAACTTGTTTTATTTATTTATTATTTCATTTATTTGTTTATTACTTATTCTTACTTTTATTAATACTTATTTCGTTACCTTAATATGTTTTAGTTAGTTTTTTTTGAACCAGGAACCGCACCAAATTAGAAGTACGTATATAAGATATTGTAATCTTTGTACATTGGCCGTTAATAAATTTATTATTATTATTATAACTGAATTTTTTATATGTTTCTTAATTATAACTTGAATTAAAAGGAATTGAATCAGAGATATTAAAATTGAATTGGAAAAGTATTAAATTGCTATAAAATTAGTAGGATTTTTATATAAATATATTCTTGTAAGCGTATTCAAAAAGAACAATATTCTCATTAGCGTGAGAGAGTGTGAGAAAACTTTCGCATTATTGTGGAGCAAGACAAATACTGATTCCCATATATCTAGCCTTTGTTGGTACAGGAAAGGCCTTCACATCAGTATACACAAGAAACAAAATATATGGAAAATAATAATACAAACTATAGATTTCACAATGGTAAACTATTCAACATCTTTGATGTACAGGACGTTGGGAGTCCATCGGTGTATTCTTTCAACGTTTCTAATACTAACCATTATTAATGCAAGCCGTGGTTGATTATTATTCTGATGATACCTGCTTTCTAGCCCAGCGACATCAGCATCTTAATAGGATGTTAAAAAGTCTTCCAGCACAGAATACTCTCACTGATTTGAGATTAAATAAGGATTTGCGGATAAATTATACAAACTCCAGCCTTAACAATTATATAAAAATCAGATAGTGGAAGAAAAACATGAAAGGCTACTGCTAACTCGATATCAATTAAAAAATCTTGCGAAACAGTAGAAGATATTTGTTCTCATATCAACAAATCAAGTAATGTGTCATTGCTGTGCTGTTTCATATATGAAACTCAGTCAAAATAATGTTTTCAACTATAATATGCAAAAAATATATATATATATGCGAAACAGACGTGAAATGTCCACCTTCATAATACACCGATTGAAATCCTTTGTCAATAAGTGCTTGTACATCGAGTCCTCAAAACCCGCTGTTCAAACGAAAATATTTGGAAGCAATCAATTCCAGGTAAGATCAAAGTAGAAGTCTTAAGAAGAAAACTAAATTAATCACAAGGTCTGGAGTGACAATGACAACTTGGTTCAGAGACATCCCGAAATCCATAGAGGGGAACGATTTTAACTATACGAAATCATCGATCGGATTACACAAGATACGTTTGAGAACTATCGTTTCCATCCTATGGTCCTTTTTTCGGTTTCTGTGAATATCTTCTTTTCTGTCAATCTTACGCCTATAAGGTACATACATATATGGAAAAGAAAGAGCCGAAAACTCTCTACAAAAAAAGTGGAACAAAGTTTATTGATAGCACTAATAGCTTTCCCGTAATCTAGGATTGAAATTCCAATATAAATTTTGTATGGATATTAAATTGTATGTAATGATCAAAATCAAGGCTTCTGTCCGATATCTTCTGACGCTTTAATAATTGAAACAGCAATGTTTACGTATAATTAGAATGTTTTGCTGTTTGGGAAGACATGGATCTCATCTCTTGGTAGTTTTGATTGCTCGCACTCTGATTAAGAGAAAGATCTCCATCATCAAACCGGAGAAGAGAAAAGACGAGCGAGAACTAGACTCTTCTCGAAATGTCAACGATCACGAAGGCATCAGAGATCATTTTCAACTTCTACACGCTTCCAGGCAGATGTCAAGGACATTCTTGTATGTGGAAAGAAACCTCCTTGGCTCAAATCTTGAGAGTGCGGCTGTCAAGGCCTTCTGAAAGCCCTTCACAAGCTCGAACTTAGTACTGGAGTGTAAGACCACCCTGAATTCCCTCTCTCAGTATAACAGGGTATTCTTTCTTTCACAGTGATGTGGACGGAAACGTTAGAGCAGACGGATCTTCTTCGTTTTGGTGGTGCGGCTCTGGAGGCACCATCCTCCACAATTGGGAACGCACCGGGGCACCTTTTCTCTACAATTGTGACTTGGGGCGATTGCCAACACAGTTCTCTTTGGTTAAACGACGTTTCGGCTAGAACAACAAAGGAACTGTGGGACAAACCTAACCCAGGTTCTACAAAAAAACTGCTAGGATTGAGCAAGCCTACCCTGAGAATTCTGGTGTCTATGCTTACTGGACACTGTTCTCTCAGAGGTCACCTACATAGGTTATGTTAGAGGATACGGAGAGGAATTCGAAACGGTGACTCATTTTTTGTCACTGTCCGGCTCTTTCCGGAAAACGTTATAGATTCCTTTGCTCACACCACCCAGATGAATTGCATGACGTCGGTAGGGAGGGTTAGGAGCCAATTTTATGTTTTATAAGAACGTCTGGTTGGGATCTATGATCATTGCTTATGGGTCTGAAGGGTGTACAATGGGCCTTGTCGTGGCCTACGTTCTAGGAATCCCCTTCCCCCGGGGTACTCAACCTCTCTTTAATCCATCCATCCATCTAGTCGTTTGCAATGGATGTGACACAACGTCTCCTCTTTTTAATAAGGAGAAAAATGTAGCTCTGAAACTTTTCGTAAAACGTCACGACCTACGTGCTACAGCACAAATTTTCAACCAGAGTGATGCTTCTCGAGAATCAATTTCTTCGGATGGAATTCGAATCTTTCTAGCTGTGTATGGCGCTCCAGTTAAACAAAATGACTTTACTTTGCTATATGAAAGCTATAGGCAGAAAAAAATCCGTAAATTCGAGTTTATTACCCCAAACAGCTTACGCAGCTAAAAAGCACCTGTATCGTATTCACTAGCAGGTGCAGTATTGGTTGAGAAATCAGCTGACTCCGCAAGATTGGGGATGGGTACTCAAAAACGGCATATTGGAACCAATGAAAATATCGCAACCTTCTGCCCCGGAGCGTCTTTTGAATACGATTTTTTGTAATTGTTCGAAAGACTGTGGCGCATTGTGCAGCTGTCGAAAGTTGAACCTCCAATGTTCAGAAGCTTGCGGCAATTTTCGTGGGATATCTTACCTGAATGCTTGCCCAATCGAAGATTCGGTAGAAAAAAGGAACGATATCGATGACCCAGAAATTGATTTTATTGATTTCGAGCAATCTTGGAATATCCCACCAGTCCCGTGGGAAAATCAAGAGCAATTCGAAAAGAAGACTAAGAAACCGAAAAAGAATAAGCTGCCAGAAATTATTTACATAAACAATTTTCTTCTTTTTTTTTTAGTTATGTATTCCTAAATATTCAAGAAGAAAAGGCCTGATCTGACAAGCTTAATATTTTTACGGTAGACTTTTACACCTTTATAAAGTTAGAATAAAAATATCAAAAGCAGGAGCGTTTATTTTGTACCCAAATGTTTATAAAAGTGTCAAAACGGGAAGGAAGATACCGCAGAGGAACCTCGATTTCGATCATTGCCTGCAATTAAACATCCATACAATATTTATATTGGAGTTTCCATGCCAGATTACGGGAAACTATTAGTGCCATCAATGAACTTTGTTCCACCTTTTTTGTAAAGAGTTTCCTACTTTTTCTTTTCCATATATATATGTTATAGTCGTAAGACCGCCAGCAACAAAGATATTACAAAACACCGAAAAAGGTAATAATTTTCACCGTTTTTGGGCTGTTACAAGTTATGTTGATAACCAAATTCCGCGGAAATTTTACACCATATTTGGAGAGCTGAAAGAAAAATGTACACAAATTTTTAGCTTAGTTGGACTTTTTCCGAAGTGAAATCCTAAAGTTCCTGGACTATTAAGAGGAGACAGTAAAGATTTAACAGATTCGTACATTTTTCAATCCGAATTCCTGACAAACTATTTGTAGCAGAATAATGATTTATATTTTAATATAAAGGTAATGAAGAAGTCTAGTAAATAACGTCGGCAAATATTAAAAAAACATGTATTCGAATAGAATGGTAAAAATTGAAGTTTTTTAAATCAAGTTCCTGTTAGTCGGTATCCTCATTTCTTTGGATTGTGACTATTCTATAAAGCCTACATCTAGCAAATAACGTCGAGATTTTTCATTTTTAGTGGCGCTCTTTTAAATTATTTGACACTAATAGTACTTGTTTATTCTCCCGATATTTCATCGACAAGAAATTGCAATATTTCGTTAAAAGTTGTTGAAATACAAAGCAAAATAGTATATTTAACAATTATGAGGAAAAAAATATTTAGGAGAGTTAATTTTCGTTTAAAATTTTCAATATATTTGAACTGCAAATATTCGTTTTTTTTTGTCTTAAATTGTCGCATGTTGGGTTTCCGTCTTTTGCGCTAGATGTCTCTAATGTGGTCTGCGGTCTAGGTCGGGGCTAATTTTATATGAACTTTCAGGACACAAACCTACATATAGTAAATTTTATTGGCTATAGGCTTTCTGGTTTCTAAATTGAAAATTTTGCTGAGTACTGACTCCTCTTAACATTTGTAATCCATAAAAGGTTTGAAAATACAATACATATGAATTGGAAACTGTACGGCTAGCCCATACGAAAGCTATTCTGATAAAGAACTCTCCGTTAAGCAATCCAGAACCAGGCTTTGATAACATCTAAAGTAGTAGTAAAAAAAATAACATCGAGTTGAAAAAAAGTCTTTAACAATCCTATCCAAACAGTTAATGCAGCATCTCCAAAATGAGTAAAAATTATTTCTAAAATCTCCTATAGGCCTCGGTATTTCGATAAAGTATTTCAAAGAAGTTAAAAATTGACTTGGGTTTGTTTTACTCAAATTTATTCTATTTTCATCACATCACCATTCCATGCTTTCTAAAATAGCTGAAGATGACAACAAGTTAAGTTTAGCAATATACATCTATCAACAAGCCTGTTCCACCTTTCGAACGAAGTACACGAAGATCCATCCTTGGATTTTTTTTATTCAGTATTTTATTATTGATCTTCCAGAAGTCATCGAGACTCTGAAAGTCCATATGCATGCTTGTACTAATGATGACGTTAGTCAAATCTATAATATTGATCAGTAAGAAATTTATGTTGAGCCCGGAAAAATATCTATATATGATTTAATAGCGTAACTGTAATTTTAAGGTCACTAGTTTCCCCGTTGTGGAACTAAATGACTCCTGCCTGACACTGGTATGGAGACTGATTATATCTGGAATTCATAAACAATTCTTCCATACAACTCACCATAAACAAAATCTAGAGTGGAATATTAAGCAACATCAGGGCTCTCAGTTGGCATTTTATTGAGAGATACGGTATATAGACTACAAGGGGAGGATTGGTTTGGTCGTAAGGGTTAGGAGTAGGATTGAATTATCGAGAATACGCTCTGTACGACGATGTTTAGAAAACAAATCGATGATGCTCGGTAACATGATTCTTGGGATCTATGTGACCTGACGTACTAGTCTCGGGTCAAAGAATATTAACTAATTTTCTGTTACCATTACCGTATAAATCGAGGCAGATTGTCTCTCTCCTTCACCACTCCTCGCTTTTTAAAAAAATTTAAATTCTAAATGAACTCTGATGGGAATAAATGAGTATAACTTTTGAACCACCCTTTATATTTTCGTTATTGTTAACTTATTAAATAGCCAAGAATAGTAGCTATCGATAAGTATATTACTCTGTATTTTTTAATTAAGCATCTATAAATTACTCTGAAATATTTCTACAACTTTGATTTTTTTTACACACAAATTTCATAAATACCGTTATTTATTTCAAAAACATTCTTCCATGTAACCAACATTTATATCTTCTTATTAATGCCCCTACTACCCTCTATCGCTGGAAAAAAAACACATGCCAATACCTGTATCAGTTTTAGCACTGGAGGTTTATTGGCACATTCAAGCCAGATCATAACAATTTGTTTTGTCATTTTCCATCTTTCCTCCGTGGCCTTTTCAGATAAAGCAATTTTAGGAAAAACGTGTGCAATATAGGAAAAGAAAATAAGCAGTCAAGTACACCGTAGCTTAATTGCATTGGTATTTAAAACTTTATTCATATTTTAAAGGGAATATTAAATCTAAGTCTAATTTGTGTTTCGTCGTTAATATTCTTTTACTTTACTTTTTTACTTTTATTGTAACTAATTATAATATGGAAACTAATATTTTCCCTGAGTGGTTTTATATAAATTCCTTAAAACATTTTTTTTTAATTTTAGGGCATTTTAGATAATAACATTGTTACATCTATATATATATAAAGAGTTTTTTTATTTATTTTTTAAATTAATATCAATTTTAGCCCCGGAAAAAAATCTAACAGTTTTCTCCACATGAAAGACCCCTGTGGCAGTTGTTTTTGATTGAAACAAGCTATCCATCGCCCTTACTCGAATTTGTTTCCTAACTACTCAGCCAGTTTCAACTGCGACGGCTGAGTGAATGTTTTCCACATTAAAGAGTTTGAAATCATGGCTCCGTGATTCCACAGGACGACTGACAGGACACCACGACTGACAGAGCTCTACGACCGACAGGACTCCACGACTGGCAGGACTCGAAGAGTGACAGGACTCCATGACTGACAAGCCCTCCCTACTGACAGGACTTCACGGCTGACAGGACTCCACGACAGCTAGGACTAGCTCTGCTAAGAGTTCATGAGATTTGTTAAAATTGACTGCACAGCAAAAAGGAAAAAGCTAAATTTAATTCTGTAATTTTTTCTTTTCTTTATAAAAAGTGGACCTTAATATATATATATTTTTTTAATATAAATATATGTTATAAAAATAAGGCTAAATAAAAAATAACAAGTTTTCAAACATAAATTTTTAAATTTTGGAAGTTTATTATGGAGTTCACGTTAACTGTCAGTTATTCTTTCGTCTCTAGAGGATGCCTATTAGGTTAAACCCTACCCATTCGTGATCTATATATACGGCCTTGCCTAGATGAATGCCCTTATGAAATTTCGTATGGTCACCGATCTATGCAAGTTTGATTTCTGAAGTGATTTTTCGCATATATTTCTAGAACGGTTCGTCGGACAGAAAAATTGATTATAACCAATTTTATATGACCTCGTATTCTGAAGAAGTACTTAGTACAATAAAAATGGATAAGACTGATCGTTTTTACATTATACATATGTAAAAAACCTAAATTTTTATATGGCAACTCAGGGAATGGATTGCCCAATGTAGTCAATTTTAGAAGCTTTATTTACTATTACTATGAAAACATCGTGTACAAAATTTCAACTCTCTACGTCAGTACGTTCTCAGGCAGTATTCAAATATATTGTGAAAAACAAAATATGTGTATGGCAACCCTACGGAAGAATTGCCCGATGGGAGCGGTATAATTGACCGCAAATTAAAATCTCTGATAACGAAATCTCGCATTTTACAGATAAATCCCAATAAACAAAATCCCGCATTTCCAAAATCTCCATAATGACAACAACGATTGCTTAGCATTTGCGATATTTAATTTGTTGCATGCAAGGTCTCGATGATGTTTGTTCCATAAATTCCGTAAGAGATATTATTTGCTGCTGTGTAGATTGTGTCCTAAGTTTTTTATTAAAAAATTTGAGCAATTTTTTAAAACGCAAATAACTACTTACATTTTTTAAATATGTCTGCGTTTTCTATGATAAAATGACACCACTTTAATAGATTGTAGTCTTACGGAAAGATAATATTTGTGAAATGAGTGATGATTATCAAATATCACCTTACAGAATTCCACCCCTGCAGTTTAAATTTTCCCATTAATAATTCATTGGTAAGATATTTAACCAAACTATAAAAGCCAATGTATCTTTTATTGATAATATGACATTTAAACGCCCCCCTGGCGCAGGGGCTTCCACATTAGTTTGTGTCCTGGGAAAATTTGTTGAAAACGTATCAACAACCCTAGCATTACAAATACGCAATAATATGTTTGATCCGTTATAACGATGTAAAATTATTGCGTGTATTCAAATTCTGTTAATTGAGAGTTTTCATTTTAGAATGCTGGCAGGCAGAAATGTTCAGTTGGAAATACTAATCTCGTATTGCAGTGGCGTGGCGTCTTTGGAAGCAAGGGAAGCATTGCTTCCCTTAGGTTATCCGATGTAATTTAATTCAAATGTGTTTTTCTTCCCATTGGGATGAAAAATCAGCGCTTCTGAAAGGAGCACAATTTAAGCATATCTCAAAGCAAAGGCGCAAGTAAGTAACTCAAGTGCTTCTAGAGCCATCGCTTGGAAGCTCTATAGAAGATTATTTGATGAGCTTCAGCAGATTGAAGTGCAACAAGGTGATCTCATCTAATTTTCCACGAATCTATACTGCGGATTTTTCCACTATTGACGAAGTAACGCATCTCTCATTTTCAATGTGATGTGCAGTGTGGTTCGACCTATGTAATCTGAAGTTTTTGTTAATTAAATGAGAATAAAGAAGAGAATTTTGGCTTATTTTATCAACTTCATAAGATTTAATACCACAAATAATCATGGGCAAACCTAAGCGCCTTACTACTATTCTCTGTCTTGAAGGCCTTTTATGAGATTAAGGAAGAAGCACTGCGATGATTATACAAAAAGCTCATTAAAGCTTTCGAAAAGACACATTCAAAAAACTCCTTCGGTCATCATTTCGAGCGCTCCTAGAGCACTTTTTAAGAGCAGCATTGAAGCGCTTGCCTCTGCGGACATGCTTATGTTAAAAAGCAATGAACGCGATAGGGAAAAGAAGCGCTACGAGCATCCAGGGAAGCAGTTCAGTAAGACTCCTAGAGCGCTCTTTTTCCCAGTGGGTTATAATAGATTAACGCTGTATTTGTTTCGACTGGAGGTGTTTTTAATTGTGCTTCCATCAATATCATGTTAGTAGGTTGGTTAAAGCGGCGCCGGGAGAGGGAAAATTGTAAATTCGTGAGGGGAATTCCAAGTTGGAAAGGAGAATATTACTTTAGAGAAAAGATGGCTTGATATATGATATTGTTGTGAAAATAGCAAAGTCGCAGGCAAATAAGCAAATGAGCAATTAAAGATATTTTAATTTCGCTTATTTAGAATTTATTTGCCGCCGTCATGCCATAATCGCGAATCTGCATTTTTCGGCTACTTTGAACTGCTGTACTCATACATATATAACTTAGGAAAATCTGTGAAAATCTTATCTATATTACTTTACCAATGTATATGATATATTCCCGGCTTTCGTTTTCAAGAATGAGCTCAGATACTCAAAAAACGTTTACTCCTAACATTGCTACATCTCAAAAGAGTAATTTCTCAGTTTCATAAAGGCGATGACTAATACCCTCTGTTTGGAAATGCATTCTGTTATAAACGAATTTGAAATTTTCCCATTTCGTATTTTGCAACTTCTTTGAAATTTCATTTACAGAGCTCAAATGCCGTTATTACTAGACAACTTACCCAGTACGTTAGAACACTCTTGAATATCTATCCACATTCTGAAAACTATTTATCATTGCCTTCGAAAAGGAAAAATTTCAAATTCGTTTACAGCTTTGATCGAAACAGAGTGTATAATACATATTCAAGTAGGTACACTGCGACCTGACTACAATCCGTCCATTAATTCCTTTTATTTTGATTTGAAAGCAAGGAACTATAAACTGAAATTCATGCCTACTCTCACGTGCTAAGCTTAAGGTTAAAAGCAGTGGAGACTAATCGGACACAGCGATCAGAGTTGATCTATTGTGTCCTCCCTTAAAGTGGTTAAGTTAAATCTATCACTTTTACAAGCTCGATATTGCCCTTAAGTTTAGCTTGCAAACCTTACCTAGAGAGGTGTTTCTCCAATGATATTCAACATAAAGTTGAAAGCGCTGGATACTCACATATGATATGTTTCGTGGCTTCATCTTCCTCTTCATACAGTCGACGCAGTTCGCTGTTGCAGTTGCCTATTTTCTTCAAAAATTAACTCCTAGAGCTCTTAAGAAATAGATATCGAGAGGAGTATAGATAATTTATTTAGGGTATCTGGAAACTCGGGTTTTTAGGTCTCGGCGAGTACGAGTCTCAATTTTTGAAACCTCGTCAAGTCCGAATCGAGTCTGGATCTAAATCTAAACTCAAATCAATAACCAAGAACATTTAATATTTTGGAGTTCAATAACGATTCTTATACCTGAAGTTTTCATAAAAAAAACAAAAATTACTAAAATTTGTTAAAATTAGAATAATTTATTGAATTGAATAATTCACAGATTTTATAGATAACACTTGCTGGAATAGAAATATTTTGACTGCTATCTTATAAAAAAAAAAGACAACACATTTTATTTTTTCCACAACGTACACATATATTTTTATTTTACATACATTGTAACCTCTAACGCGTTTCGTCTTATCAGGACATCATCAGGGCTACCACAAGAACCCTGATGATGTTCTGATAAGACGAAACGCGTTGTCGGTTACAATATATTATGTAAAATAAAAAGATGTGTTTTCTTTTATTTCATAAGATGACAGCTGAATTTAATAAGTTGATTACGTTCAGATAATTTGAACAAACTTACACCAGTTTGATTAGCTGTTCACATTTTCATTTTTTAGTTTTATTTGTGTAAATGTTGACTTTATTCAGTAACAATGGAAAGTGAGGAAGAGTTTTATTCATGTCCGCAGCAATGCATAATTAAAAAATAAATAGAACATAAATGTCGAATCTGAACATTCCTAAATACGTAGTTTACCTTCCTTTGCAATTTCCTGGTCTTTGCTTAATTTTAAAAATTTTTTTTTAAAAATATTAGAGTCCAGTCCCGAATCCGAGTAACTACTCTGTCCGAGTCGAGTCGAATCGAGTACAGAAACCCTATTATTTTACATCCGCAACTTTCATAATCTTAACTCGCACAATAAATTGGCAGGATTCGATTCATTTGTTTCCAATAATCAAGGAAAACTTGATTTTTTCACTTCGAACGTTTTTGATAATCACAAACCGGCAAATTCGTAAACTTAGTTTTCCCGGCGAATTTAGCAATAGGGGCCAATATATCGAGGTCTCATAGACTCATTGAATTACCATGGTAAACTGTCCTCGATAATCTGAAGCAAATTTCAACAAATAAACTAAATCAATTTATTAACTCCGCAGGATGGACTTAACTTAGTATCAAACCTCAACCTTCAATTCCAGAATATTTACTAGACTTATATATGAGCTGTGGTTTTAAGAGGAGTCAGTACTCAGCAAAAGTTTCAATTTAGATACCAGCGAGCCTGCAGGCAATAAAATTTACTATACGTGCGGGTTTGTATCCTGAAAATGAGAAAATTCATAAAAAATTAGCCTAGACCGCGAACACAAGTCACATCAGAGATATCTAGCGTAAAAGACAGAAACCCAGCAAGTGATATTTTAAGACGAAAATTGAAAATTTGCAGTTCAAAGAAATTGTAAACTTTTAACGAGAATTAACTCTCAAAAACTTTTTTTGCACATATTTGTTAAATGTACTATTTTGCTTTGTATTTCAACAACTTTCAATGAACTGGAGGAGGTGTAGCGATATATGTAAAGAATAATTATAAGACTAAGATTATTGGCTCTTCATCCTTACAGGCGTTTCAATTCGTATCAGTAGAAGTTAACACGGGCGTTGATAAATGTGTTCTCTCATCGGTATATTGCCCACCTACACTATTTAATATTGATGAATCTAGAGAATTTGAGACCAATATTTCTAGTTGGGTTCACAAATATAATCATGTAATAGTAGAAGGTTATTTCAACGTCAATATTTTACATCAAAGTTCAATTTCTGCCAACTTTCAGTCGATGGTACAGTCGCTTTGTCTGAATATAGTAAACTCACTACCAACTTATATGAACACAACCAATCCCTCTCTGCTAGATCTCATCCTAACCTCCAATTTGGATCGCATTGGCTTTTATAACCAGATTAGTCCACCAAGTTTCCTTGACCATGATATTTTGTTTGTGACGTATGACATTCCGATTTTGCCGGCTGAGCTCTCGACTTTTTCATACAGTGATTTTAAGAACATTGATATGTCGACTATATTTGATGAATGCAGTCTCCTGAATTGGAGTACCATTTATACAAGCACAGCCGTCAACGCACAAGTCCAAATATTTAGCGAGTTTATTAAATACTTATTCGATCGTCATGTGCCCATTGTAAATAGGCGAATAAAGGTGTCCGGTTCTCCTTGGTTTACCCCTAATATATCTTCTTTAATTTCAGAAAGGGAATATTATTATCAACTTCGCCGGCGTGTTAAATCTCAGTATACAAAGCAATTGGCTAAGACAGCACGCAACCGAGTTACTCTAGCAGTAAGGAAGGCTAAACAAAAATACTTCTCGAACAGATTAGATCCAAATCTTCCATCGAAGAAACTCTGGAGCAATCTCAGGATCGCTGGTTGTTATGGTAAATTAACGAACTGGAATTCCGATTTTTTCTCTCACCAAAGTGAGATTACTGTTCCCGCAAATGTTCTTCCTATTCTTAATACGTCTAATAACTCCGCGTCAACTCTATTTTCTTTCAAGACCGTAACTTTGTGTGATGTAATTAATGCTATTCGGTTGATTCATTCCGAATCAACTGGTAGCGATGAAATTTCTCCCCGCTTTCTTAAATTTTATTACGCGTAATTATTGAGCATTTAACTTATGTCCTAAATTCGTGTTTAACTCGCTCTGTTTTCCCCTGCACTTGGAAAGTGGCTACAGTATTGGCCTTACCTAAAACATCATCACCTGTTGATATGAATGATCTTCGGCCAATAAGCATTCTGCCTTTCCTTTCAAAAGTACTGGAAAGACTAATGTATTCCCAGATGCTAACATTTTTAGAGGACAATCGCTTTTTAACCAGATGACAATCGGGATTTCGTCCTAAGCACAGCTGTGCTACAGCTCTATTGAAGGTGACAGATGACTTGCGGGCAGCACTCGACAGGGGATTTATTAGTGTATTGGCTCTGCTTGATTTTTCCAAAGCTTTTGATAAAGTCAATCATAACATTCTTCTGCAGAAACTACTAACCTCTTTTGCGTTCTCCTCTTCCGCTGCTCGACTTATTCGTAGCTTCTTGATAGGCAGATATCAACAAGTTAAGATTGGTGAATCCCTGTCAGGATTCTTGCCAGTAGCTTGCGGTGTTCCTCAGGGATCAATACTTGGCCCACTACTTTTCAGCATCTTTATAAATGATCTTCCTGATGTGGTTCATGATGTTGATATTCACATGTACGCCGATGATGTCCATGTTTACCTCAGTAGACCGATCGGACTAGTGGAGGACTGCTTCTCACGTTTCAACAGTGACCTCTTCGAAATAACAAAATGGGCGTCATTAAACCAACTAAGTCTGAATCCAATTAAATCACATTAACATGATTATACATAACAGCAAGCTGTGCGCAAATGACTTTCCCAGTATTCTACTCGACAATTCTCCCTTGACCTTAGTCAACTCTGCAATAAGTCTAGGAATAGCCATCAACTCTAATTTAAAATGCTGTGACCACATCAAATTTACTCTTCGTAAGATCTATGGCGGACTTAGACAACTGTGGCTTACTGCTGATATTTTGTCGAGGGATATGCGGTCGCGATTGGTAAAGAGTCTATTACTACCTTACTTCACATCTGGCGACATAATCTACCCAAAGCTAGATAGTGCTTGCTCCCACAAGCTTAATGTTGCTTATAATGATTGTACTCGATTTATTTTTGGGCTTAGGAGATTTGACCACATCTCTCCCTACAGTTCCCAACTGTTGGGTTGTTCACTTAAAGTATACTTGGAAATGAATTTGTTGTCTTTTTTATACAACCTGATCAAACCGAGAATTCCATGCTATTTGATCGAATGCAATTTACAGAACTTATGTTCAACTAGAAATGTCAATCTCCTGCTTCCTCGCTTTCGCACAGTTGTATATGAAGGTTCTTATTTTGTCCAGTCAATCCGTTTATGGAATAATTTACCTACTAACATACAGGGCGCTGGTTCCCTGCGCATGTTCAAGAGCTTACTCAAGGAGCATTTCTCGGTTTCACCCTCTTTATAATGATGTATGAGTGTGTTTTCTCACGACGGTTTATTTGCCAAAAATTTTGCATATTAATTTAGATTTTTAGTGTTTTTCTCTTCTTTTTTTTCTTCTTTTTTTACGCTTTCATCCTTTTGTTTTATTTTTCTTTTTAGTTGTATTTATACTTGGTATTCATTCCACCATTGTATCTTCTTTATAATTCTATATATTTTTTTTTTATACTGTTTTATTTTCCCCTTCTAAATACTCATTCAGTCATTAATTAATAGATACTGTAACTAGTTCCGTTATTTTGAAGTACTATTATAAGATTGTATATCTTGTGTACTCTTTACATGAAATATATATATTATTATATTATTTATTAAATATTGCAATTTCTCGTCGGTGAAATATCGGGAGAAAAAACAAGTACTATTAGAGTCAAATAATTGAAAAAAGCGCCACTAAAAATGAAAAAAAAAATTGATGTTATTTGCTAGATCTAGGCTTTATCTTTCTAAAATAGTCACAATCTAAAGAAATGAGAATACCTACTAATAGGAATTTGATAAAAGAGATTTTAATTTTTACCATTTTTTTACAAGTTTCTGAGCTAATATCTCCTTTCCAATACATTTTGTTTTTTTAATTTTTGCCAAAGCTATTTACTAGATTTCTTCGTTACCTTTAATTTAAGATATAAATCACTATTCTGCTACAAATAATTTGCCAGAAATTCACATTGAAAAATGTACGGAGCTTGCAAATCTTGGTATTGACTCCTCTTAAGGCAGGACTTGCAAAGTTCTAATTTGAAATTTAGCATGTTGCCTGACACCGACTACTTAAACCAACCAAACAAGTATCAACTTCGTGCTTAAAAACATTCAACGTTAGAAAATTCAGTGCGCTACTTAACTAAGAGCAACAACAACCACATGCAAATTATACTAATCCTGAAACCCATTTAATTCTTATTCATAAACTTAAAAAATTTGAAAACTTAACCAATACTCAGAAGGCAAAAAAAGCATACCAGAAATTGGTAATATAATTCAAAATGTCTCACGATCATTTTAACTAAAACATAGAATAAAAATCTTGAAAAAACAAAAAACAATTTCTGGAAGGTATGTTGTAGTACCCATTGAAAATGTCACCGCGCACATGTAAGCAAGCAGTTAACGCAGGCGCTTTCGATGACATATTCACATTTATTCGGTTGAGCTCTGGAATTGCAGCAACGCAGTCAAAATGCTAACGAAATTTAATTATGTAAGAAGATGCAGGAGGGTGATCGAAAGATGAATTTCTTTCTGAGATTTAACCTCTGCTGTAGGTACTTTAGTTCATTTGAAATTCCAAACCTGAGTGATCTGTGCCACTGAAACATAAAGGTAAGAAGGAAGGCAAAATAGCAACTAGACAGGTATAACTAAGTGGGCGCAACCTCACGTTTTTCTACTTAAATGGAATCTATATTGCCTATATAAATGTAGTTAGAGTTCAGGCTTATATCGCGGAATAGAACTGGTCCTCGAAAATTTATAGGAACACAACAATGACTTAGGTGGGTGGGTGTTATAATAATTTTGATGACTATAGTACCTAGCTACTTTTCGAATGTAGCACAGTAAATTTAAATACAAGAATTGCATATATGTATGTATGTAAATACCAAGAGTTGATCTGTAAAAATGAATGCTGCTAGACCTGCATCAACCATTAAGTCGTAATATACTATTTACCGTATTTGGATTATGTAACTGCAGGATGCACAGGTAGACTATATTATGTTTGTATGTATATTTGATGAACTGAATAATTTCTCTGGCTCTTACTTTTACCACGCTTTTATACAATTTACAGTGGACTCAACACCTCTCATTTAGTATAAACGATTCAGAATAAATGATAACTTCTTAGCCCTTAAGGCTAAGATGATTTGAATATGCGCTCAACTTTTCTTTCTGGCATGGATGTCGGCGGAGGCTCATTTGCATTGCCTAACTAATGAAACTTTTCAGGATAAAATTAAATCGCAAAATATTAAAATATTGCCAGTATCGCCCTTAAGCCTTTGCTTTTATTATGTCCCAAGAATTTCAGACTATGAAGTCTTTCGTATTTGTGGCGGATAGGTAGGTATCTGGCGATGGCAAGATCACATTTTTCAATATTAATGGATACTGGGCGTTCACTTTTTGTCATTTGAAAATGTTTTTTGCAAAGTTGAATGGAATTTTTCAGGGTTCAGCTCAGTAATGTCTTCTATGTAAGTATTATAAATCTTGTTCACAATCGAAGATAAAATGGAAAATTCGCGCACTAATGACTTCACAAATATGCAGGCGATTAGGCCGCAAATGAGAGATATAAATTAAAGAAGTTTAACAAAGTTTTGCCAATATGTAAATGCTTTTCAAGAAACTACCTTTCACATAAAGTTTTTATAGAAGGAAATCAAGTTGAGTGTTGTGTCCTCATCACGAGGCAAAATATAAAATAATAATTATCATCTGGAATTTTCAATTATGTGATTGCTCTGGTTTTTATTTTTTTTATATATATTTATTTAGTTATAGTAGATAAATACATGTGCTATGTAGGAGTTTACCTTGAAAAATTATTATACCTTCGTGCGAAAGGAGTTTTGCTCCAATTGTAACAACATATCCGGAAGATTATTTAAAAACAAAAATTTATTACATTTAAAACTCGACTAAAGTAAAAGTTGAAATATCTACTGACGTATGTGGATAGGAATCCGTAAAAACATACACTTAATTGAGTAGAGTTTAATTCGTCCTTCATTTTTCACATAAAATTGATTAAAACTATGTTTGTAAAAGGAAATTTATATAGACCATAACTAGGGCTGACATCCGGCCGGATTTCCCCGTATTTGTCCTAGTTTGGAGGAGGTTCGGGAAAAGTCCGGACGGGGTTTTAAAATTTTGGAAACCAATTAAATAAAAATTTAATATGTGCGTGTACTGTACGTGTACGCCAATAAACAGACATACTTGACTCTCAAGTGGTGTTGCCACTACATTTTTGAAGAAATTTCATCTTGGATAAATCTATACTTTGTTTTTTTGCAATGCACAATCCCTCCATTTTGTGCACCAAATTTGTCAGAATATATTTTAAAAGATCGAAATAGCTGTTATGAGTGTTACTTGAATCTGAATTGAACCCACTGACATATACTCAGAGTTGCCAACTCTTGGCTAAGCTTTGTGGCTAAAATCTACATAAAAAGTGGCTAGAAGTAGCTAAATTTCAAGAATTTGTGGCTAAAAAGTGGCTAAGAAACGTTTGTACATATAACCTTAACGACATCTTCAGGAAGATCGTAGTTGAAACAAGTTTTCACAAACAATTTTAAAAAAATCATCCCAAGAAACAATTTTTTTTATATAATAGTAACGGTGAGGTTTCCATTACCAAATTATATAATTTCAGTTATATAGACAAGTACTTGAAACCTCTTTGTAACCACTATAAGCCCCTTATAGAGCTTAAATGGAATATTATATAAATGTTACCGTGACTTAATTTTGGTAAAGCTATATAACTAAAAGTTTTATAAAATGAGTAACAAAAATATTCCGGTTACCTTAATATAACTTATTATATAACCCTTATATAACCCATGGTGCTCTCGATGAATTAATGGGTCATAGCCGTGGTTGCAGTAATGTTTCGGTTACCTTTATAAGCTTTGTTTATACTGGTGATGGTAACGTTTCCGCAACGCTTAAAATTTTCTCAGACTGATTACTTTTAGTGATTGAAATTTTAGGGAAATTACTTTTCGTTACCTTTATAAAACAATATAATGCAAATATTTACGACATAGAATTTCGATATTTTTTTGGATTGCATTTTTATAATGTAAAGGTTTAATATTTTTATATTTTAGAATTACAATTTTAATTTTACTGTGAATATCATCATAGATAATTCTAAAAAATACAGACCGCTTCAAAAATAAGTAATTTTTAATAATTTTAAGAAGGACAAAATTAAAAATTTTCACTCAGGTGACCTTAATTTGTAAAAGTAACATAACAGCCGTTATACTAGTCTTTCACAAAGCAGACTCAAAACAATAACTCCAGACTCAAAACAATAACTCAGGCATGGTGATGGATCTATATGATATTTACCGGCTGAGGAAAATAAGTCAATCCGATGTAAATTGTTAAAATCAGGATTAAAGATGTAAGATGAGTTAAAAGTTTTGAGGGATCGATTTTATCCGCTTCGAATAATTTCACATCTACTTGTACTTCAGAAACAACACTTTTTAAGTAAATTAAATTATGTTGATTTTTTGGGTCCATTTACATTGAGTGTAAAATATAACAATTCTCTTTTTTATGACTCAATTTAAAATGTAACGATAATTCATCCCACTGCTCTAGTATGTATGCGAGATATGACAGGTTGAATTGACAGCCAACTAGTAGCACATACTTTTAAAATCTTAAGTATCCCTTTTCCACTTTTATGGTCCTTGATTTATTTCAACTTAATAACTCAACCCAGTATTTGACCTTCGTGGAAAATATTGCGGTATACCCAAAATATCCGTTACGATACCAATTTCATACATTTTTTGCTACACACAGTAAACATGGAATTTTTTGCTCAGTACAGTACAGAAATCAAATAAAGCTTCATTCTAGCTTGACGCTTACGGTTTCGCTACTTTTTCCATGTATATATTTAACAACAATAGTACCTTCCCCAGCAAACATTTGGATAAAACATCTTCAGGGAGATATGTGGATGATATTGCCAAAATATCTTCCACGCAAAGTTAAAGCAGATACTGTGAAATTATTTCTTCCTTGTCTTGCGTAGACGAAAAGAAGATGAAATCACAAACAATTCTGTTTTCTGATCTTAAATATGGAAGCAAGAAGACAATAGTTTCGCTTATTTGTCATCTCTATGATATACGAATTTATCATTTGGAAGAACGCGTCATTAGACTCCATGACAGTAATTAATTTGTGAGCTCTCTAGTATTTTAATTCTACCAATTCATATTAAAAAAAAAATTAATTAAATAAATACCTTCTTTATTCCCTTACCACAAATTCCAAAGGATTTATTTCGACGATTTTTTGAACGATTTGCTTAGACGATAAGAAAGCGAATCATCTTGAAGGAACGAATACGTTTCTTATACATGATATGAAAATAACTCGTCAGGAAGGTATGTTGAGAAATTACTTTAATGTATCGCGTAGAAGATACGCATTCGTTTCTTCAAGATGTTTTGCCTTCGGGGTAACAGTTTCTTCCGTTGGAAGTTAAGAAAGCAATACGAATATGATTATCATGCACGAGATGTTTTATCTTCCAGGTAATAAGAAAGTGAATCTTCTGCGTTTCGCCATGTTTGCTGGGTTCTAGTCCCGTCCCCATCCATAGCATACAAATATTTGAATATACAGGGTGCGGCAAAAAGATCTGATGGTTTTAAAATAAATACAACACAAAAATTAAGAGTGATACAAATTGTTTATTGCTTATTACAGAAGGGGGTTTATGTAAATTAATGAAAATAACATCAGAACAACAAATTTCATCCGCTTAAGATCTAAAGATAATGTCCTTTAAATGATGTCCTTCTTTGACCACACATTCTTCCAGTCTTGCACTAATGCTGTCGAACACCTTCTCTAACATTGGCGAATTCTTGGCTTATTACCTCTTTCATTTTGTCCAGTGTGCGGGGTTTCTTCCTTTAACGAATCCCCACAAGAAAAGTCACAAAAATCGCTCATCATGAGAATTTTTTCATCAGTCATCAACCCAATCATTTGCTCTGCAAATGCTTTCCGATTTGCATAGTCATTAGGCTTTAGCTGCTGGACAATAGCTATTTTGTATATGTGGAAATGCAGATCGAAACGCAATATTTGTCTTACCGAGCGGCCAGACATGAGCAAAGCAGCAGCTTGCTTACGGGCCGGCCGCCGAGGACTGGCTACTACAGCTTCTCTTCCTCGATCGATATTCTCTGGCGTCCGGGCTGACCTTGGACGGCCTATCAACTTCCGTTTTAACGTTGAACCGGTAGCTCTGAAGTTACTCACCCATAGCAGAATTGTGTTACGAGTTGGGACTCTACCTCTTGAACCCACATTAAAACCCGTACGGAACTGCCACTGAGCAGCAACGCAGGAATCGTCACTTTCAAAAAACGCCTCGACAACAAACGCACCGTGCTCATCCGACCACTGCTCCATGGCTACTAAAAATATTCACGTGTGGGCTCTGGAACGAGGAGGGCATACTACAAGAGAAATTTCTTGAACAGCTGATCGATAGAAAGAGATTAACCACGAGAATAGGACATCATTTGAAAAAATAAAATAAAAAAATGATTATAATATTTGAAAGAAAGAATTGCATGTAGCTTTAAGGAAATTGAGCATGTGTGTGACAAAGAGAAATATACTTCTTTTATGTGAAGTAGAAATGTTTACATTTTTCAATAACCAGGCACGTTGTTTTTTACACACTGGTGAATAAGGATGTAGTGGTTCACTGTTGTTTTTTACACACTGGCGAATAAGGGTGTATTGAACAGCTGCTGAAGAAATTTCTCTTGTAGTATGCCCTCGTCGCTCTGGAATGCGCCTATCCCCACTACTCCCCACCACCTCCTCGCTCAACAGTACGGCGACGAAAACTTTCAAATCTTTTTGCCGCACCCTGTATTACCCGTATATATTGTTGGAATTTTTCTAAAGACTGTAAGCCCTGGGTAGAAAGTTGGAAAAGTTCTTAAAAATGCCTGTAATGAAAAAACAGCTTTGGAAAGAAAAAGTGGCTAATAGCGCCGCGCGTTTTTTTTTGCGGCGCCGCTTTGTGGCATTTATGGTACAATGAGAGCCACGCGGTTTTTTTACATTTGACAGTTCGAACTATCTGAGGTATGTTGATTATTTCTGTGAAATTTTGAAAAGTATTTAAAATGATTAAAAAAAATTAAGTATAATAATTAAAGCAAGTATAATTGCCTTATAAGTTTATTAAAAAAATATTACCAAAAAAGTGAAATTTTTTATTTCAAACTTGTCAGTAACTTCATTTGTTGTCTTAAAATTAAACAAGGAACAAATGTAGAAAAAAACAATGCGGCGCAAGGTTTAAATTTTGATCAGACTTTGCGGCACCCCAAAGTGGCGTGGCTTACACTGGCTCTAGCTATATATGAAAGCCATTGACACAAACTCATTTTGCGTGGCGTAAAAAAACCCGTGGCGATAATTGTATATAGGGCTTTAGAGTATGCTAAATGCTTTGAAAAGTAGCTAAATCTAGCTATAAAGTGGCTAAATTGTCAACATTGCATATAATAAGAATGGAGGGACCCATCCTATCTAATTTCTATAGTCAAACATGGCACACATTTTGGGAAAAATCTTTTTGTGGTCTTCAAGCACTTCCTTAGAGCAGTGAAATAATATTACAAAGGTGCGCATTTATGAAGGCACAAAGTTTTAAAATCGACGGCAAAACTATTCCATTTCGTTATCGTTCCATAACTTTTAGGCTGTTCTCATTTACTACTGAGCCATCTATATTTACTAAATTGAATCGCTCATTTGCAGAACGTATCTGTTCTATTCCAATAATATGATTATATTTTATAGTCCGCTTTACAAGTGTGAAATTATGTTTATTATCAACTAGCTAAGGATACCGTTCTAAGAACGGAAGTCTCTCTTAAACGAAGGTTACCGTCGAGAGGCATGAAAAACGCATGAATTTTGGGAGTTTTTTTTACATAAAATGAATACTCCAGGAAATGGGTTTTAACATATTTTATTCATCTATCAATGGAGAGTAAATTCCAAACTTATTTATGTAAAAAAAATCATCCAAAATGGTGGCTCCAGCTCCCATTAAACAAAGACCCGCACAGCGTGTTTAGGTCTGCGCGGCCCGCGCAGATCTGCCAGATCATTCGAAACAAATAGAGTTGAAAATTATTAAACTAGATGAAATTCGGGGGGCCTTATAGGTTTTCATTTTCGAAAAAACCTCTGAATAACGAAATGCCAGTAGTTTGAAAAAACAATTTTTTTTGCTCTATTTTTTTGTTTTCTTTGGTTCAACGACGAAAACCTTTTTCTAAATCAATTATTGACATCGCTTTCTGAATTGAATTACCTTTCAATTGCGCAGAGACTTATGAGGATCAGTTCATCCGTTGAAGCTGTAGAGCGCACGGCGCGCCGAAAAAATGTGTTCCCAGGAAAACGCATTTAAAGTTCAACATTATAAAAAATCTTTGACAACTTAATTCAGTTATTCCAGCACCATACAGAGGCCCTTCATCTTATACCAAGAACTGATTGTACGGAATCTGAAGGTTAACATTTTCATGAGCGAGAAAAGGTCTTCCAGGAAGCGTGCTCCGAGCGCCTCAGCTACCTGTCTTCCAGCCGGCGGACGGTTCCTCTCTTAACAGGCTGTGAATACTATCATCCTTTGGATATGAAAATATCCTTCAACCCACTTGTTCAAAATACTTTAAGAATGAAAATTATATAAAACAACATCCAGTTTTTCATCGTCATGAACGGTAACCTAGCCTTAAGTTTGTAAATTATTTATTTAACCTATAAAACTGAAATTTTGTACATGGCATTTTTTAAAAAAAGTTCGAAAATGGGACAAGTCGGGTAACTTCTTTGTAAGGATTCCATAATAAACTTCGTCTTTCACTATATATTTGAAGACTTTCTAAGGCGCGTCAACGTAGAAATCTGAAATTTTGTATTCGAGATTTTTATAGGAATAGCAAATACAAATTTAAAAATGATCTAAATCGGGCAACGCGTTCATGGTGCTGCCATTCAAAAATTCAAAAACGATTAATCCTAGATGTTTTTCTTGCAGTGATAATTTCTTCAGAATATGATTTTCCACGAAATTGGTTAAATTTTACTGTCCGACGAATTGTTCTAGTAATATAGCGAAAAACCATTTCAACAATAAAATTTGCGGATAGGTTTCCATACAAAATTACATAGAGGAATTCATCTAGAGAATTCGTCATAAACTAACTCCAGATTTTTTACTGGTTTTATTTTAATTTTAATTTTAATTTTATTTAATTTTTCTACCTTTTTTTATATTTCTTTGTTTAAGTATTTTGTAATTTTTGAATTCATTTTTTTTTTAGTTTTTTAAATGTATTTTTCAGTAAAAAAGCATGCTTGGATTCGAACTCGTTACATACAGTCTGTGCTTTTCTTACCTGTTGATGTTATTTTCTTTAAAAAAAAGCATACTGGGACTCGTCGGCATTATAGAAAGAGTTTGGACTTGTATATACATATATTAATTACAGTTCCAGTTTTATAATTTTAGAGATGGCAGACCTAACCATAACTACTTAAGTAAATTGGAAAAAAGAAGGATTTCTGATAGACAGGCTATCCTTAGCTTAGATTAGATTTGTAGAGAGGTGTACATGTTTTGGCCTCGCATTCTATGCGACCTAAAAGATCTATTGTGAGTCCCCGCTCAATTTATTCCCTTTCTAGGTTTAGACTATTAATCCTTTGTCTTAAAACAATGTGTGGGAGACGTGATGCTACTTCTGTGTCTAAAATGAGAACCTCGTATCAGACACGTGATGTCTTGTTTTGGCCAAAAGTGAGAAGCCCGTATCAAACACGTGATTGTTTTTACACGATAATGTTTTTGTTTCTGCGTTATTGTTTGTTACAGTTGCAATATAAGAGCTGGGCATTTATTTTTAGGCGTAGTTGCAATAGAGTCGTCAAATAATTAACTGTTGGTATACTTAAATCATTCTTTAAAAAATCGAAAAATTTAACCTAATGGAAAAAAGGAAAATTGATACTAATAAGGGTGGTGGGGTCTCCTGATTACACCTTAGAAACTGACACAGATACCGATTTGGATATATCTGATCATAGCACTGTAGTTTGTCATCCAAAAAATGTGTGCAAAATTTAGTTAGTGATGAAAGCGATACTAATGACGAAGAAAATATGATCAATCAGTTATTAAAACAATGAATTTGGCAATCAAAAAATAATCAACCGAAGATATCGAAGTATACTGAAACTCTTAGCATAAAAGTGACGTCTACAGTCGAGTTAAATGAAAGCAGTGGAAATTTTGACTTTTTTTTATGCAATATTTGACAAAATGTTTTGAGAAATTGTTTTAACAGAAACAAATCGCTCCGCAGAGCAATGTATAAGCGATGAAAGTAAAAGAAGAAAAATCAACGAGACTTGGGTTTCTGTAAATTGTGATGAGATGAAAGCATACTTAGCATTGTGTATTATATGGGCACAAGTTAGGAAACCAAATATTCAAATAAATGGGGGTTACATTTAATAGAAAATTATATTTTGTTCTCCATATTGAAACGATTGTTTCTAGAGCAAACAGAATCCTGAGTTTCTTAAAACTGAATTGTAGGGAATTTAGTGATTTGGGTACTTTGAAAGTCCTTTATTTTTCGTTAGTGAGGTCTGTACTTGAGTATGCATCCGCAGTTTGGTGTCCGTTTTATGGTAGCCCTATAGACCGAAACCATTTTCTAAATTTGCTTTATTTAAATCTCATTTTCGAACTAATACCACTCCACAGTATCATACAAGATACCAGCTTCTAGATATTTCGACTTTAGAACTCACAAGACAAGTAAACTGTTTTTTGTTAAAGATATTATCTCATATAAAATAAGGTGCCCTCAGCTTTTATCATTAATTTTTATATACGCTCCAGAGAGACTTATACGTCCGAGGAACTGCGTTATGAATCATATCATAGAACTAATTATGGTTGTTATGAAGTAATTTCATATTGTATTTCTCAATTTATTTCTGTGTATCATTTATGAGAATTATAACTCTAGAATTATGTATGTATATTATTATACTCAGTACCTAGTTGTTTTTTTTTTCTCTTTTTTTTTATTTTTATACTGTTACTATTATCTTTATTTTTTTTTAAGTTTTTGCCACTTGTTAAGATTATACTTAAGTACATGAAATATCTGTAAGATTTATGCCTCTGTGGACAAATAAATAAATACAAAATACCCTGCATAAAATCGTATTGAATTATTTATTTGAAATGTAAGAATAGCGGTCTGTTGAAGGAAATGCAAGATACTGAAGGAAAGCTTTCAATTCCAGAGAAAGATCTTTGTTTAGTCAAATCCTATCTGGATGAGGTCTTCTTACTTCGCCTTAATTTAATTTTCTGTCCTCTACAAGCTTTTAGTGGAAAAATAGGAGATCTCCAAAGCATACCACACTATTTGGAGGCAAAAGAAGAAGAAAAAAGTATTGTAAAACATTGCTTTCTGCAACGTATTTAATTTACAAAGAGTTCATTTTTATGAGACATTTGTCTCTTACCCGATTTTAGTCTAAGGATAGAATCAAAACAGAACTCATGCCAATGCCAGGAGATATAAATTTAGACCAAAAACAATTCAAATTTTTCCCAACATTATTATCATTCAGAATATATGAGTCGCCCATCATAACCACAAATCACATTTAGAAAATTCTCTAGCGATTTTAGTTGTATCCAAACGTATCAACAACAGTTATTGTTCACTAGAGAAACCACTACTTATCACTATACTAGCTAAAACTATACAGGGTGTTTCCCACTAGGAGGTCAGTAGAGCGGGAGGTGATAGTACTCACTTAGACGAACCAAAAATTGTATGGCAGGGTGGGGGGAGGCCATTTCAACCGTTTAGGAGTTACAGGGTGATTAAGAAAAAAAACCAGTTTTTCACAAAACACTCTGTATCTTATAAACTACAGGGTGTACGGTCACACTTAAGAGCTGTTTGTATGCAGAATTTCATGGCCTTTCCAAGGACTGCTCAACCACCTCCACACCCCTCTCTCATATCTCCCCCACCATATTTAATATGACCCACTCTCATATTTAATATGACCTATTACATGCAATATCCTATCTGAAGCCCTTTAAGAGTTATTAGCTCTAAACCTATTCTCAAACATATTTTCAAACCAATTATCAACGATAATTTGTTCCTTTAGCACGTCATTTAAAAAAATATCGTCTAATTTCAGTGTGACCTGAATAGGTTATGAGTTAATAACTGTTTAACGGCTACAGTTAACACATAGGGTGTAATAGGTTAACTTAAAGAGGAGAGTCGACAGTTCATAGTTTTTTATAAAAAAAAGTTATGTTAACGACCATTTTTCAAAAATAATAGAGGTTAACTTAAAAAAAAAAGGTAAGAAAATCCGAAATTTTTAGTTTAGACAACCATAATTCATGATTGGAGAGGGTTGTGGAGGTGGGTGAGCAGTCGTTGGAAAGGCCATGTAGTTCTGCATACAATGAGCTCTTAAGTGTGACCTTACACCCTGTAGTTTATAAGATACAGGGTGTTTTGTGAAGAACTGGCTTTTTTTCTAAATCACCCTGTAACTCCTAAACGGTTGAAATGCCCCCCCCCCCCTCCACTGCCATACAATTTTTGGTTCGTCTAAGTGAGTACTATCACCTCCCGCTCTACTGACCTCCTATTGGGAAACACCCTGTATAGAAGAATGTATAAAAAACTGCTATTTTATAGATAGAATCGTGAGGAGACTATCCATTATAGTAATCAAGTTTATAAAAACTGTAGAGCTTTTACGAAAGCTTTAGAGTTTTCAAGAAATCTGTATAGTAACTTTGAAGCTTTTCCCATTCTTTTGAGTTTTTCAAGAAAACTTTAAGTTTCTGTGAGGCAGATCACATTGAAGTCAGCATTATTAGAATCAGTAAAAAGATGAGAAATCTTCTAACGAACTCCAGTTACATTGGCGTAATAAAATGAAATTTCGCTAATGAGTTTTTTGAAGCACTCAAAGCTCGCTTCACATATATATGTGTAATATTGTTCCAGTTTGACACATGAATTTTAGTTTTATATTTTTTTGTATTTTATAACGAAACAGATGAGCCTCAAAGAAAATTGCACAAATATATTACGAGGAAAGCATAATCGATGGCGAACCTGTAATGGAAATTTTATTGTATTATCCAGTTCTAGAGAAATAATGAGTATGCCTCCCAGTTGGCGAATTGCATAATTAATGTTCGTCTATACATTCTACCATCTTACTACATGTAGGTAATACTCGACATGCGCCTAGCCATGTAAGTACTTTAATATTTCCATTTTATTAAATCGGCAGAGTTTTTGGCTATATTTTAACTGCTCCTTAAGCCCAAGTAAGACACAAGTATACTTAGTGTGCTCTACAAGTATTTTGTTCATTAATAAATGAAGCGATACCAACAGCGTCGATATTTATTATCTATCTATGAAAGGCATACTATGTACAAAGTATAATTCCAATAACCGTCTCTTCGATTTCCTTCAACAGCACCCATCAGCAGAAAATTTGACTTGCATCTATGGCATAATCTCATGTGAAAGATAATAGAATCCTTGAGCTGACATCAGAACCTGAAGCTAGCAATATTTATGTAGACGGAACAAGTTATACCGCATTTGGTGCTGGATCCTGACACAAAAGGTTCATAAATACAATTTGCACATTTTAATATTTATAACATTTTTCGTTTGTGGGGCGTATACATTACGCTCTGTTATATACGTATACCGCTCATATCCTGGCTCTATACGAAAACGCCCCACTTATATCCTGCTTATCTTATTTGAATTTCCAAGCACCAAAGAAAGTATCCTCATTTAGAAGACAGCAGCATGTATCCTCGGTGGTAGTCTTGGAAGCAAGCAGAAGGATATACCTAAGAATATTGGGACTGTTTAGTTGTTGTCTACCTACCTAGACAGACGTGCCTCCTCTAGCTCAGGAATTCCGGGAAGCTACAGGAACGGACAGAAAATTGGATTTTCAACTGGATTAAGCTTGAAAGAAAGTCCTCAAAGGAAGATTATTGAAAATGCATGAAAAGCTTGTTTCGCGGCTAATTAATTTTCATTTTGTGTCATCACCGCCACGGAGAGAGATGATGTATTAACGTCGGCACTCTATAGACTCCTTCTCATACAGATTTAAATAGAGTTCATGTTTAAATTGTCAGGACCCAAATAAACCATCAACCACTCCACCCTTACCAGTCGCGTCGCATCGCATCGGCTATCCAAAATTCACAGAAGGAAGAGAAGATAGCATGGCGGGTACTATTTAAATGTAGTTATGTCCCCTATTCAGGTGCGGATCTTATGTTGATAGAAATCTAACTCTCTCTCTCTCTGCCCACTCCCGGGTACTTGAAAAAACACTTTTCTGCAATTATGAGGCCCCGAAGAAGAAACGAAATCAAATTTATGTGATGAAGAAAGGAGCGCGATTCGCCTGAGGATTTGCAAAAGTTTCACTGGCTGTGCAAATTAATTCTTACGGAAAATACAGGGCTTTGCTCCTCATCGTCGCCGTTACCATTGTGTAATAAATCAGCATTTGTTTAAAGTTCCCTGGTAATGAGGTGAATGGAAATTAGTTTATTCACCGTCGACTGAGTTTTTCCTGTTTTCAGACTTATTTTATTTATTCAGCTTTGTCTTGTGACTGAGGAAGTGTGTAGCTAGGTGGTAGTTGAGAATTTATTATTCGTATACTTCATTACCTTAGATTGTTGTAGCGAACGTCGTACATAATGCATGTTAAATTTTAAACTAAATTTCATGATCAATTCTATAATTATTAAGTTATAACACTACAAATGCAGCCAGTCTCTTTAATGCCCCCCTGCTATGGAATAAAGAAATACATTTGGACTATGTTCGAATTGGATTAGGCAGTCAGATCTACTGTTATTTGTATTGCTGTAGACCAGGGGTCTCCAAACTTTCTAGCTTAAGGGTCACACTGAGTCCACCCACTATGTCCCTGGGGCCAAGACCAAATCATCATTTTGGGACCCGCTGGCGAGTAAGGAATATACAACGCCATTTTTTAGCGAGTAGTAGAGCTACAGTATGCCATAGAAAAGTCATGTGCTGCGTACTTGCTTGTTAGGAAGACTGGAGTAATAATTTTTTTTATTTACGTAAGGCTCTTTATTTACTGGCTCTTTGGCTTTTTTAAAAATTCCTTTAAAATAGGTGTAAAAGGCTGTAGAAAAAGACACTAGCTAATCTAAAAAATAAAACATAACAGTCAATACTGGCAACAAAAACAAAAACAGATAACACAGTAACAGGTAAAAGAACAAAAAGTTAACACTATGTTCTCAAAACAGGCAATATAACAGGATAAAACATTTTGAATAATGCCTAAAAGATGTAAAACAAAATATGTTTTACTAGTTCCTATTTTCACAATAGGATAAGTGGCAGTTCCAAGAAGTTTCAACTTTCCAAAATAATTTAATAAAAGCTAATTCCCTAAACGAGCGAATTTTCAACAACAAAATTTTGAAATTAAGCACCGAAACCGAATTAAAATGTGTTCTGATTCCCATCTTCGACTTTCATGTAGTACAAGTGAATTGTAGATTTGGCCAGTGTCAACACAAAGTTAATCAAACAGTTCACCTGCCTAAAAACCTTTGGTCCCCATAGAAATGATGTCCTAGTAATGCAGAAATTCGGGTGGATCAACTGACACATATCGCGCGCGAGTTCGATTAGACTTTGCAAAGCTGGGCAAGTAAGAACCTGTGAAACAGGGTGCCGTCACCAGCACAAACCGTGCACATCCTCTGATCTCGTCGGTCAATATGTGACAACCGATTAGGATGCACAAGACTGTGATGCAGCAATTTAAATGCTACATCAGCATCTTTGTAATTAAAACGATAACTGTAGGCTACTATGCAATTTATCCCTCCCATCACGCCCATATTTACTCCGAGGTGTGCTCGCCATCTGTTGGATCCTGTATACTCCGCAGGACTTATGGACATAAGCACGTCACTGAGCACACGTGTTGTAAGTGTGCTGAAAGGTGTGTGAGGTTGTCTGTTCAGAACGAAAGCATCGTCCAACTTAGTGCCAGGGTCACTGGTCCCAAGTTGGCGAAACCTCTCCCGCACAGAAGCAGCCAGGTTGTGTAGTCGTGGAGTGTTAGTGTTTATTAGACAGTTTCCAGAGATATCAATAATATCTCCGAGAACCGTCAGTGTATGCGTGTCAGCTTCAAAACCTCAAGCATTACTGAATACTGAATCTAGTAATTCAGGATTAAACCTGATTGGAATCGACGCGAATTACGTGTACCGCAGAGTATTCCACTTAAGGTGAAATGTTGGCCTGATTCTGCCCCAGGTCTGAATCGTTGAGATTAGATCCTGTGGCCGGCCACGAGGATAGTGTGGTCGAACAGAGAGCAGGTAGTAATACTTCACTATACTGATTCCTCCCAGTACATTTACCCACAGTTGAGAAATCAAGGTGTCTCTCTGGCAGAACACTCTCTGGAATCCACGCACTTGGAGACACCTTGATTTCACAATAAAGTTGGTAAAACCTATCTTGACTGCCAGAGTGAGCGTGCTTTTAGCAACCCAATGCCGTCCGCACCAAAAGGCGTCTATCGCTTTTGCTTGAAGAAGACCTACGAAGCCTTTATCAAACGTATCAGACTTTAGCAGATGAACGATTGACGAGGTACCTAATCAAATAATTTATCACGACTGACCTTCCCATTAAAGATAATGGAAATAGTCGAATACGCCATGAGTTTACAGCTCTAGAGAGTTTCTTCAGAGCGATAGGCTATTATTTGGCTTACTCTCGCGTCCGATATACACACCTAAAAACTTCAGGCAAGTATTAGTCCATGGGATGTTCAGTGGAGTATCTGTATGATCTCTCCACCTTCCACGCCATAAGCCTTGACTCTTGCTAAGGTTGATTTTAGCGCCCGCTATACGTTCGTACTGTTCGAAAACAGCACGAGCGACCGGAAAAAGCTTCATCTCTTGTCACGAAAATAGAAAGGTCATCCGCATATGCCAACATAAGAGGCCTCACATTTGTATATGGTAGATGAACTGAATATTGTCTGAGCATTCGACGAAGATTAACCAATAGCGGCTTCAACCAGGGATCATAAAGCATACCTGACATTGGACATCCCTGTCTGATATCTCGACGAAACGAGATAGGAGTCAGAACTTGTCCTTGATGCTTAATCAAAATCGCTGAATCTCATACAGTTTCCCGATGATATCGAGCCACGAGACTGGTCAAGAGATACTCGTGTGAAACGCTATCAAAATCCTTTTGCTGGTCTAGTGAAATCATCGCCATTTGTGTACCTGTCCATTCATGGTAGGCAAACAAATGTTTGGCTACCCAGATGATGTCGTAGATACTACGACCAGGTACACAATAGAACTGTTCCGGGTGTATTACCGAAGCCATCACTGAGCGGAGTATCGCCCCTAACGCTTTGCAGAGGATTTTGTATTCCACGTGCCTCCAGTTTCCCATCTTCTACAAATCTCCCTTCTTTGGAATCAAGCGCATAACAGATCTCCTCCAACTAGAAGGAAAGTCTGAATGTGTCTCAAGCGCCGGTTTGAAGACTTTCAAAAAGTCAGGAATTAATAAATCCCTGAAACGTATGAAGAATTCCGGAGTCAGGCCGTCATAACCAGGTGAAGTGTGTCGCCTTGTGATGACTGTATCCAATGTGATGACTGTATCCAGGAGCTCCTTACTGTCTGCAGAGAAAGTGGGAATATTCTCAAGCAATTCATGAGTGGTCGAAGATGCTGTCGACGTCGATTTAGAGCAGAGACTACTGTAGTAGTCGCGAATATATGCTGATAATAATAATCATAATTTATTTTTGGGCTATGTACACACGATTTACATGCCTTTGTTCGTACTATAAGAATAATCGGAGCTAGAAATGTAACAATCAAAGGCATATATCAAAAATTCAATAATTACAGATGAATCATAAGTAGACATTGTAGAAAAATTAAAATGATGCTAATAATAAATAAAATATGATAAAACTAATAACTAAAGAAATAAAAGAATAAACAGAATAAGAATATGAATTTAGTGATAAACAGAAAATAGATGAAATTCCTTAACTCACAACTGCATCTTAATAAGCTTCTTAAATGCATTGACAGCACCTTGAACGTTTGATGGAAGACTATTCCAAAGTCGAGCAGCCTGAACAAGGAAAGAACTCTTCATGACCGATTTGCTGAATCACGGAATTATGATGTTACGATTACTGGGTGAATTCGATAATGGGAAAAATTCCCTGAGATATTCAGGTGCATCTCGATTCAATATATTAAAAAGAAGAGTTAATGCTCTTTGATTAAGGTAAGAATCCAGGGTGCAACCAAGCTGTGTGGTTCTATATGGTGAGACATTGTCAATTCTATGGAGACCAAAAATGAAACGGATACAATCATTGAAGGCATCCTGAATCTTACGGGCACATACACTATCAAATTTTGGGAAAATTGCGCTACCAATAGTAAAGTACGGAATGATTAATGTTTTCACAAGCTTCATACGAATTTTTCTTGGCAAAATACTCGCTGAAAGCTATAACCTACGCACTCCAGCACACACCTTTCTGATCACCTTATTAACGTTATCGCAACACTTCATCACACTATTTAAAACAATCCGAAGATTATTAACCCTATCATGTAGCGGCAGTATAACGCTTTTTAAAATTATTGACGGAACCTCAATGTTATCTAGGAATGAGACGTAAAATGCAATGCAGTTCGATTTAGCAGGGTTGAGCACTAGCCCATTTAATTCCATCGCGCAATACAGTCCTCAAGAAGTCCTATAGGCCTACTAAGAGATAATTGCACATTGTCGGCATACAGATGTACTTTTGCATCTTCTAACACTTGTGGTATGTCATATATAAATAGGCTAGATAATAAAGGGCCTAGCACTGATCCTTGAGGCACACCACAGAGAATGGGTAACGAACCAGAGACTGCTTGTCCTACCTTAACTCGCTGCTGACGATCAGATAAAAACTGTCTAACCAACGCAATGACATAAGAACTGAACCCAAGCCTAATGGAGAGCTTCTGTAGAATTGAACTATGATCAACGCTGTCGAAGGCCTTTGAGAAATCGAAAAGAACTAAGGCGCTAAACTCATTCTTGCTTAACGCAGACCTTATATCTGTGGAGAATTTTAATATTTCTGTTTCGCAGCTGAAAGTAGAGCGAAAGCCTGATTGCCAGCGCGTAAGTAAATTATTCCTTTCAACGTGCTCGAGAATTTGTTTATAAATTAGTTTCTCCAGAACCCTCGATAAAATGTACAAAATACTTATAGGTCGGAGATCGGATGGTAATTCTAAAGCACAAGCTTTTTTTTTGGTATTGGTAAAATTGTTGCTACTTTCCACGTTTTAGGAAAAGCGGAGGACATCAAACACGTGTTTATAACATGAAGCATAACTTTCGCGATTAGCGGTAGCAGCAACAGCTTAATAAAGCCAAGTGGTAAGCTGTCAGGGCCAATTGCTTCCGACGTGATAGAAAAGATTGCGGAAATCAGTTCATCAAGGCAAATCCCACGAAAGGAGTGATGAGCGCAGAAATCTAAGCAGATTTAATTGGTTCGTTTGAGTTCTTGGGGATGAATTTTTAGAGGCGGTAAAAAAAGAAATTAAATCATCTGCTTTAAGTCCACAAGCGGCGATATCCTTACCAAAAACTCCAGTGTTCCGTAGATTGCGCCACACAATTTTCTGTTGAAGATCGGTATTAAACTTAGAACTGTAGAATTAGCGTTTGACATTCGGAATTGCTGTCGTGGCACTATTACGAGCAACTAGATAGTTTAATCGAGCAGCATTCGTTTTGAGGCGCTCATATCGCTTGAATAGGAATTCTCGCTCAGCAATAAGCGAACAAGCGAACAGAGTTCGGATGAAAACCACGGGCACCCCACTCTGTGGATAGATTTCACTCTCAAAGGGACGTATTTTTCGAAAAAGTACGCGACAAAAGTGGAGAAAAGCTCGACCTGATCATCAGCCAAAGCAAGAGTACCTCGTACCAGGGCAGCAGACAGCATTCGTCAAATAAGGCGTCCAGATTAATATTATTGTAATCCCTGTATGAGAAGCTTTGAGTAGATTCTAGATTGGTTGTGTTGAAGTAGGTTGGAGTTCACTGTATTAAGTAACTGGTTAGCTAATAGGTCACGTGGTAGAAGATTCTAATTAAAATCTCCACCCACGATCACATTTGTATAGCGCTGTGTTAAACAATTTTCGAGTTACCTAGCATTATCAGTATTAAACTGGTTGGGAGGTCAGTAAACAGTAGACAACACCAATTTTTCTATTACAGAGGAAACTTCAACATATATAAATTCTACTTCATTATCCACCGAAAAAGTAATAGATTTCGCATTTAGACAATCCTTAACAAAGATCGCCACACTTCCTCCAATACGAGATGTACGGTCAATACGATATAAATTGTAGACGGGAATTTTAAGTAACGAAGAGGTATTCTCGAAAATCACGATATAAATTGTAGACGGGAATTTTAAGTAACGAAGAGGTATTCTCGAAAAATTTTTGCGAAGCTCGTCGATTTTGTTTTTAATGCTTCTAACATTTAGCGAAAAGATGTTTAATCCATTTGTACGACTACAAAAAATTTTAAGCAGAGCTCTCACGCTATCCAGACCCGAAAAGCTTTGTTCATTTTTGTTTGTACTTCGGTAGCTGTCAATGCATTTATCCACAGACATGAATTCCTATAATTTCTGTTTATTATAAAACAAAAGGAATAACTAAATAATTCATAACAAACTACGCCGCGAAAGAAGTCAAACAAAATTATTCTCGACCATCGAGGAAGACAACCGAGAGTTGGACAGTTCCAAAGTTTGAATTTGGAGCGACAAGTGCTATCTGAAAAGTAAACTAGTGTGTTTTGTGATTTTAGTTTTTGAGGCTCAAAGATATATGTAAAACAAAAATAATTGGTTCATCCTCCTTGTAGGATCTGGAGTTCTTAGCAGTGGAAATTAGTACTGGGTTGGATAAATCTGTGCTATCAGCAGTACACTGTCCACCTGAACGTTTCAATATTGAGAACTCATCCGAATTCTGTGACGTTATATCAAGATGCGTTCAAAGTTTACCGGCACGTAAACGTGAGTAGCGATTTTTACGTTAACGCAAACTCTATCAGCTTCCAGTAATTGTTGCGTTCACTAAGCTTGAATATAGTTAGTTCTTTGATGAACGTCTCTAATCCATCATTGTTGGATCTCTTTCTTACTTCGGACTTAGAGCGTGTTAAATCTCACAATCAGCTTAGTCCGCCGTGTTTCCTTGGCCATGATATTTTGTTCATTACTTACGATATAGTGAAGCCTTTCTTTCCGAAGACTTCAGTAACTTTGACTGAGGAGACTTCTACGAATGTGCATGTGCAAACCAGCAAGTGGCTATTTTAAATGATTTTGTCAATTACCGATACAACCGGTATGTTCCATTTATCCGCAAGAGGATTAGATCAAGCAGATATCCCTGGCTTAGTGCTGACATATCTACTCTAATTTCAGAAGGAGAGTATTTCTATCAGATTCATCGGCGTTTCAAATCGCAAAATATCAAGAAACTATATAAAACGGCCCGAAATCGTGTTACTCCTGAGTTAAGGAAAGCCAAAAGAAGGTACTTTATGGTAAGGCTAAATCCTAGTCGTTCGCCAAAAATAATTTGAAATAGTTTGAGGAAACTTGGCTACTGCAGTAAAGGGAAAAAACTTTCCGATTTCGAACCCCCCGATGATCTAAATAGTCACTTTTTACAGGAAGGACAGGAAATAGTACCAACGGAGGATATCACCGATAACACAGTCGAATCAAATAGATTAATCTCAACGTCGCCTTTCTCATTTCTCTCAATAGAACGCATCTGTGCTATTCGTTTGATACGTTTCTGAATCAGTGGGTCCCGACAAATACAACCTTGCTTCTTTAAAGTTATTCTCCCTTGGATTATTTATTGATCATTTGGGTTTTCTGTTTAATTCCTGTTTGACTCGTTCTATTTTTCTTAATAGGTGAAAAATTGCAACAAGTTTTAGAAAGGCTATAGTACACCCAGATGTCAACATTTTTAGAAGAAAAGGCACTTTTAACCAAATGGCAATCAGGATTCCGGCCAAAGCACAGCTGTACTTTGGCTTTGTTAAAATTTCCTGATGACTTGCTAGCTGCTCTCGATGACGGTTGTATCAGTATCTTGGCCCTTCTGAACTTTTCCAAGGCTTTCGACTACGTCAATCACATGATGCTTCTGCAGAAATTAACTACTTATTTTGGGTTCTCCTCTACGGCTGTTCAGTAAATTCAAAGTTTCTTGTCAGATAGGTATAAGCAAGTAAAGGTTAACGATACTATCTCAGACCTTCTTCCACTGTCTTGTGGTGTTCCGTAGGGATCAGTATTGGGACCCCTACTTTTCAGTATCGTTATAAATGATCTGCCTGTAACTGTGGGTGATGTTAATATTCACTTATATGCTGATGACGTTCAGATTTACTTCAGCCCTAATGGTCTGATCGAAGATTGCATTGCTCTAGTAAATGTTAACCTAAATAAGACACAATAATGGGCACAAGCCAACCATCTGAATCTCAATCCAAGTAAATCTCATTAGATTATTATCAATAACAGGAATCTGAATATTCCTGAACTCCACGACATTTTACTTAACGATTCTCCTCTGTCTTTGGTAGGGTATGTAAAAATCTAGGTATAACTAAATTCTTGGTAATATCTACAGAGGACTCAAGCAACTGTGGCTAACCGCCTCGTTTTTTCTAGAGAGATACGGTCAGAACTAGTGAAAACTGCTCTGATATCTCATTTTACATTTGGAAATGTAATATATCCGATATAGGTTATCACCGGTAAACTTAACGTCGCATTCAATGATTACTGACTGCAATTTGACTTTTAAGCTTAAAGAAAGTTCACCTCACACGAGTTAAAGTTAATTTGTGTACGCCTGTTAAATTAAAGGGCGCGTTCGCTTTACGTAAGTAAATGTACTTAAGTATACGTCTAGTGTAGTTCAGCCTTATATATAGCTTCTGCAGAAAAGCCATTGTATGAACTTGCATGCGCTATGCATAATTGGCAAAGAGGCAGTGTCCAGTGATAATTGCAATAAGTTCCGTGTGTATAAAATAAATCGACAATATCTACACCCGATGAAACCACAATTTTTCCTAACAAATTCAATGGAAATTTCTTCCTTAAAATTTGTATGCATTGATCGAGACCGACAGCAATGTCTGGCTCCAATATAAAATCAACGATCTCGACCTAATATAGGGAAGCCCTCAATTTTTTCTTAGAATTTTTATACATTAGGGTAGGCCGACAACGTCACACATGAAAATATGGTATCTAAAAATAACTGCAGCCGGCCACCAGACTGAATAACATTTCTCCCGAAAAATTTTCTGTAAATTTCTAATAAGAAATTAATGCTTATTGCTCATTAGAACGTCCGCTCATAAAAATTGTTAATGGCCAAAGAACCGTTGTCTGCCTCCAATAATGCATAAAAATTTCCAATAAATTTCGAAGAAAAAGTCAAGGTCTTCCTTATACATCAGGTTGAGGTTTCGTTGATTTTATATTGGAGCGAGGCGAGCGCCTCTACAATACAACAAGTAACTAACAATAAGTCAAACTTCGTTTCGCAATCACTATATATATTTTACGTACATTATTCCGGTTCCTCCACAGCAGAGATTAAATTTTACCAGGACAACTCTCGGTCCAGAAATCGCGAGGTCAGTTCTTCCCATTTGCGATTTGCCAGCCTACAGGTCTGTACATCTAGAATACTCTTCACTGATTCTAAAGGCTGCCCAATTAATTCCTAGGCTAGACAGGGAAATGTTACTTAATCAAACTTTCGCAGTTGGTAGTATTGACATTCTATATTACAAGATCTACATATAAAATTCCATACTCTTCATGGCAGATTAAAAAAGCCCACAGTCACTGAGCTCATATAATATCGGCCTTTTCTTCAATAATTATTCCGAAAAACATAGGAAATCTGTGTCTTTTCTACAGAACTATGAAAATAAAGAATTTTGTAATACAGAGTTTTTGTACCGAACCCCTGCTTAGAGAATTCATAAATTTAAAACACTACTTTTTCGAAATCCTATGCTATTTGGGATTTTTATAATTATGCAAAATTTTGTACCTCTGCCATTTGAAATTCTGGAATTTTGCCTCTAGAAGTGTTACTTCCGGGATACCATACCCAACTAGTTAATAACCATGGAAAACCATGAAAAACCAATGGATATGATGAGGAAAAAATAATAATTGAAGAAATCTAAAAGTCAATTAGAACAAATACAACATAACTGCGCAATGAGTTATTTCTACGACAAGATCACTTAACATTTTAATATGAAAAAAAAACAAAAACTCGATCATATCTATCATTTACAGAGACGATCAAGTTGTTCTCACGACATTCTCTAACATATTGTCACCCCACTACCCTTCGTCCCCATCAACAAATCTGAAAAACTAGATTCTTCTTCATCTTCCCACCCTTTTTCAGTAATCATCCAAGCAATTTGTAGTGACCTTCAATATGGTTTTCCTATTAGTTTTACCGTTATAAGCCATTATATGATACATAGATTCTAATGCACCCGTGCAACTGCCATTGATATTTCAAGCAAAACTCACTTAAGCATCATTTCGAAAGGACACACATTAATGATTTATTCAAAAGCTTATGGTGGTTTTATTACTTTAATTAGGTATGCAAAGTGACCCCGATTTGAATCTATATAAGTACTTTTGATAGTTTCGAACAAATTTGTTCATGTTTCAACATTGATGCGACTTATTAAAAATGCTTTGACTCAACTGTTTACATAGAAAACTATGTATGATAGTTAACCTGATCAACTACATGTAGGAAAAATGAAAGGATTTTAGTTGGATAAAATAAACATCATCGTGAGACTCATGCAATTTAATTAGATACGTCTTGAGAGTTGAGTCATGAAAATGTTTGTGTTTGATGAGAACTTGAATGGCATAACAACAAACATAACAAATCTTAAACTTACCGAGTTGTACATGTAACTTAGACTTCAAGTTGTCCAAACCATTGAGAGTAGAGTTGCCTGAAGAGAGTTGTAATAACGCGCCTATGTAACAACTAATATAACAAAAGTATAAGAGAGCGGCTAAATAACGCAATTAAATCAGATTTTCTGTGAACAGAAAATGGGAGAAAATTTTCAAAGTCCACACCATTGTACGTACCTACTTTACATACATATATTCCCTCCTCATTACCCAGCAGCAGCAGCTAGTAAATAATCGGATTACGAAATCTTAAGAGATCTTGTTCCAATTTCTATACCCGAAGTAAATAAATCTCGCATCGCATCTAACACTGATACACTGACTATGTACGTACAAAGTTCTACTTAAGGTCTGTCATTGCTCAAGGCCTTTTACAACTATGAATCCGCAATACTCTTGTGTCGTCAGATGCAACCTTTAGCCGCATTTTATCACGCTAGAAACATGCTCGATCGAATTGAACACAGAAAGATTTACGATGTACACCAGCTCACCTTAGAGAGGTTCAGAAGGAATGCCAGCCATCGGCATATTTTGAACTTCAGCAGAGCTGTAAACTCACAAAGTATGAAATGTCAGCAGCCAATCGAAAAGAAATTAACAAGATCGGCGCGAATGACTTAAGATTTTTTGATCGGAAAATTGAAACTTGTTGAATTCTCTGCTCGGCGGCGCTGTCTAGTGTGAATCAGATTGGTGGATGCGATTAAAATGTCGAAGGCAATTTAAAAAAAAAAAATATGAGAAGATGTTGGCGTATCATATAAAATACTCAAAAAAAAAACCAGTGGCAAGATCGTGTGTCCGATAAAACCAATTCGATTAATTTTTTTAAACAAATTGTGCTTAATTGAGGATGTCAGTATCGTTAATTTTGAATTATACTAATGATGGTCACTAAGAAGATGAGGTGCAAAATGGTAAAATATGTGACCTAGCGTTTTAGCTTCTCTACCATGAATATAAGTAGAATTTCGTAATTTCATATCATCCAGAGAGCACACTAATGATCTTGAAGAAGAAAAAATTAATAATTAAAATCTTAAGTCTTGGTAATTTACTAAATGCACTTTGCTGCTTTTCTTATCAGTGGAATTCCATTAAAAGGTTTTTCATCGTTAATCATTCATTCAAAGTCGTTACGTACCGACATAAAGGATTGAGACTTCTGTACTATGTACGTACATACTGTCTAGTGAAGAATCTTTTCAACATATTTCCTTGTTACGAGCTTTATTTACTTTTAATTAGCTCATTGTGGGAAAAGATATGGAAAATCCTTTCTAAAACAGAAAAAATACAATAAATTCTGCTTGAAGGATAAATTATACCTGCATTTTTATCGCGGTTAAAAAATAATCTGCCTTTGTCTAAACAGGAAGTGAATAATTATTTTATGCCATTTTAGTTTTGCATTTAATTTAGTCATGTGCGTACGTATCATTTTAATTGTATGCAGGAAGCCACACTATGCCCTGGTAGACATATCATGATGAGCTCATCAATGAGCTCCTCATGAGCAATCAGATGAACGGACTAATGAAAAATGAAATGAAAACCGGGAAAAACTCATTTATTTACTTATTCACAGATATTGTGCATGAGAATTGCATCTCTTTCATTTATTTAGAAATGTATGCTGTGCTTCTCTTTTGTGCATTTTACAATGTTAGATGAGCACTTCGATGAGTACATAATGAGCGTTACGATGTGCTTATTAATGAATATGTCAATAAGGGTCACGATGAGCTTATTAATGATCATGTCAATGAGTGTCACGATGAGCTTATTAATGAACGTAGCACTGAGTGTCACGATGAGTTTATTAAGGGGCATGTCAATGAGTGTCATGTTGAATTCATAAATGATAATCTGCATTTACAATTGATTTCATATTCTTTTCCGAATTCAAACTCTAAAACGCTGAGGCGTAAGGATTTCCGCGGAAAACAAATCAAAAATTAATTTAAAATAAATAATTTAAAAACATAAATAAATAAATCACAAAATCAATTCAAATTTTCCTAGTAGAAATTTCATCTGACACCGTGATGACAAGAATAAATATTTATTTATTCCTGGTTTAGTATATAGGAAGCAGTTTCATGCTATCCAATGCTCCCTTCGATGAGATTTAATGAATGCTCATCAGAAGGCTGATCACGACTTAATTTTTTATATGTTTCTTTATGAATTGCAAACACCTTGATACTTTTCAGTCAAATTAGTATTGGTTTACATAATAACTGCCCCTTCCGGGGCAGGAGACAAGGTAAAACTGTGAGCAATTTCTACTAGGGTGGTATCCCTATCCGATTTCAATGAAACTCATATTGTGCTGTAAAAATCGGAAATCTAAGATGCAATGTACATAGACGTAGTACACGCGTACATATTTGTTTTTTTAGGCGGACAAATTTTTCCAGGAATACAATAAAGCTGCAAAAAGTTTCTCCTGCCAATCGGAATAGATGTTCGCGGAAAATTCTATGGAACTGGAAAAACAATTAAATTCTACAATTAAAGATATTCTGATGGCTTCTATATGGATGCCTTTGGTGTTCATGCAAATGAAAGTTCATATTTATTATAGGAACGATTCAGATTATGCTTTGATGTTTATAAATTATTTGTTCCAGCCCAATTCGTGGAAGAGGTCAATATAAATTAACTCTTCACACTTTCAGGGGCAATGGTATAAAATATATACCATACGAGGATTCGTTCTCGGAACATATTCTTTGTAAAAAAATTATAATATCTTGGTAGCCGTACGTAACTATACATAAATTCCATGAAAAACGTAAGATATTTTTCCTACTGTAAAAGTGATAACGGTATTTATATTCTTATTGTATCGTGTTCAGGCGAATTAAGGTGTTTAGTTCCTAGCTTAGTTTTAAACTAACAGGCGATTATTTGAAATCATATTGGCGTGGTTAGTTCTATATACCACCGCGCAGGTATAAAGAAGGATGTTTTGTTATTAAACTATAATAGAATTGGCAAGTATTCCTTCCGAGCTTTTAATCCACCCAAATGGAGCAGAAATTTCCATATAGCAGAACTAGAACAATTCAAGGGAACACACTATGGTCCATCGGAGATCATTGCAAATCTTCCTTCAAACGATCCAAGGGATCTTTTCAGTGCATTACTCACTGATGAAATCGTTGAACATATAGTATTCCAAACTAATTTATTTGCACAGCAATCGGAAAAGTTTTATCTGCCTACCAATAGCGCAGAAATCAAAGTTTTTATTGGAATAAATTTTCTTATGGGAATAAAACCGCAAGCGAGCTACCGCGATTACTGGTCTAGTAGACCTGAATTGAACGACCCATTTATATCAAAACTGATGTCAGTCAAAAGGTTTAGTTGGATTTTAGAAAATATTCATTTGAACGATTCGTCATTGATGCCTAGCAGGGATTCTCCAAATTTCACCAGACTATACAAAGTACAACCCTTACTGGACTTGCTTTTGGAAAGATATCAAAAATGTTTTGATCCCGGATTACTTCTTGCGGTAGACGAATCGATGATTAAGTTTAAAAGTCGCAGTTCTCTGAAGCAGTACTTGCCTAAAAAGCTCATAAAAATAGGATATAAAGTATGGATGCTTTGCGATAAGAGTGGTTACATATGTAACTTTGAAATATACACAGGCAAAAAAGGCAATGATATTCAGAAAAACTTAGGCGAAAGCGTCGTTTTGCACATGAGCTCTCCTTTTATTGGTAAAAATCACAAATTGTATTTTGATAATTTTTTTGCAACATGTAATTTGATGGTTGAGTTGAAGCGGAATGGGATATACGCATGTGGCACTGTACAAGTCAATCGGAAATTTTTACCATCAGACGTGAAAGAGGACAGGATACTCTCCCGCGGTGAATTCGACTGGAAAACAAGTGACTCTGGATTGCTTTATCTAAAGTGGAAAGACAAAAGATCGGTTACTATGCTTTCAAATTTCCATGATCCTGAAAAAGTAACTAAAGTTACACGAAGAGAGCCCGATGATACTTCAGAGTTAGTTCCTTGCCCCGAAGTAATTGCTGAATATAATTGAAATATGAATAATGTTGATAAGTTTGACCAGGTCAAAAAATATCACGAGGTTGACCGAAAGAGTCACAAATGGTGGCATAGGAGTTTCTTTCATTTTTTGGATGTGTGCGTCGTGAATGCTTATATCTTAGCAAAAGGAGTTTAAATTGTATATTATCAACTATTTGTCAACTATACGATTGTCTCAAAAACGAAAATTTAAACGAGAAAAAGTTCAGATAAAAAACAACAAGCCTTATGTTGACCCATCCATTCGAGCGGCAGGCTCATCACATCAGCCAATAGCCAAGATGTACAATACGGCGCTGTGCCAAATGCTGTAAAAAGGGACACCAAAGGCGAACACAGTGGATTTGCTCTACGTGCAACGTTCCTTTGTGCCTTAGTAAAACAAAAACGTGTTTTACAGATTTTCACAAAAAGTGATCGTATTATAAAATTCATACCATGTCCTTACGCAGGACTCTGCAATTAAACAATATTAATTAAAAATTTTTTTTTTATTCAAAGACAGAATAAACTTAGTTTGACTAAATTTTGTTAATATTTTTAATTTTATCATATCATGGCCCTGAAAGAGTTAAGAGGAGTCAGTACCAATATTTGCAAGTTTCATACATTTTTCAATGCGAATTGGTGGTAAGATATTTGTAGCAGAGTAATGATTTATATCTTAAATTAAAGGTAATGAACAAGTCTAGTAAATAACGTTGGCATGAAATTAAAAAAAAAAGTTTTATTGGAAAGGAGATATTAGCTCAGAAACTTGTAAAAAAATGGTAAAAATTAAAGTTTTTTATATCAAATTCCAGTGAGTAGGTATTCTCATTTCTTTATATTGTGACAATTTTAGGAAGATAAAGCCTGGATCTAACAAATAACATCAATTTTTTTCATTTTTAGTGGCGCTTATTTCAATTATTTGACTTGTACTTGTTTTTTCTCCCGATATTTCACCGACGAGAATTTACAATATTTCGTAGAAAGTTATTGCAATACAAAGCAAAATACCATATTTAACAATTATGGGCAAAAAAAATTTAGCGAGTTAATTCTTATTAAAAAATTTCAATTTATGTGAACTGCATATTTTCATTTTTCGTCTTAAATTGTATGGTTTTGTCGGATGTTGGGTTTCTGTCTGTTGCGATAGATGCCGCTAATGTGCTCCGTGGCCTAGGTCTAGGCTAATTTTATATGAATTTTCTCACTTTCAGGACACAAACCTATACGTATAGTAAATTTTCTTACTTACAGGTTCGCTGGTATCTGAATTGAAGCTTTTGCTGAGTACAGACTCCTCTTAAGGCAAATAGAATTCTGTTCCATGATTTGGATGACATTTGAATCGGACTGTTAAGGTAATGTGTCTCCACTGGAAAATGTTTGGCGCGCGACCCATGGAATGGTAGATGGAAACTAAGTTACTACTCTAAAAGAAGCAGCCCTTCTTGCCAATTTGCAGGATGCGCGCGGCTTGATTAGATACATAAAAGGGTTACCAGAAGGCAGAATGCTCGCACAGCTTTTATGCTTCCTATTTGAAATGGAAAACCAATGCCATTTCCGAATGCTTTCCAGACATTTTTCGTATTACTCTTTCTTAGTGTGCTATGCATGTAGTCAGTGGCGTAACAGGTATGTGGCGGCTGGGGCGGGCAGCCTAAGAAACCACAATAAGGAAGCACAAAAATTGTTTGAAAAAAATGACAATATTACGCATATTTTGGTAATTTACACATTTTTTTTCACAAATCATTGAGAGTAGCTGTTAATTCTAATAAAAAGGCATGGTAGCTCAATTTTCACAACCGACTCTGTGGTTTTAATTTCAAACAGGCATAGTAGTAGAGCTCGCCACCACAGAATTTGCCTTTCAGAGATAAAACGAGAACGAGAAAACTTATTGGAATTGGTAAAGTTAATAGTCAAGTATGATCCGGTTCTATGATATCATACTATGCGTATCAACTTGGCACAAACAACATATTTGTCCCCAGAAAACCAGAACGAGTTCATCAACCTTCTGGGTAACCGCGTCCGCCAGAAGATAATTTCTCAAGTGAAAAAGCTTCATCATTTTATGCGAGACACTTAATAGACTTTTCGCTTTATTTTCTTCTTCAACTCACCATTTGGATGCTTTGATGAACACAACTGGTTCCAGTTTGAAGCGTTTATATACTTTTAGCATAACCTATGTCAAAATATAATTTTAGTTAATTAAAAATGTTCACGCCAGTTCCTGTGTTGAAATTTTTTATGGAGGCACCATTTTCATGGTCCGCCTTGAGCCCCAAAAGCTCTTTTTACGCCACTGCATGTATTGGATTCTAAGTATTAAAACGTGGTCGAGATTATTACAGGGTGCTCATAATTGGTGCACATAACTCAAGAGTTTGATAACTGAGGTTGAGACAAGCAAAAAAATATAAAGTGAGGCGGTAGGGGGCTTAAGGTTTTTAGAACTTCTTATACTTTACACTCTATAACTTTCTTTATATACACCCTATCAGGGTGGGATCTTAGATGATAACAAACCGTTTCCAATGAATTCCAAATCAGCCTTCCCGTCAAGAAAGTTACAAGGTATAAAGTTGAAGAAATACTAAAAATCTTTAACCTCCCCTACTTCACTTTCTAATTTTTGCTTGTCTCCACCTCAGCTATCAAACCCTTGAGTTATATGCAGAAATTATGAAACACCCTGTATAGATGAAAGAAAAATGATTCAAAATTCAACGAAATCTGACCGCATTTATCTAAAGAAGTAAGCAGACGACTGTTTTGTGAGTTTTGCTATCCGAGGTAATTTTCTCTAAGCTAACAAGCTGATAATAAAAACGGCAACGTAGAATTCTTGGCGAACTGATTAATGAAAACGATCAGTAGGTACCGTAAATTATTATTGTTCAATTAAATCAACGTACAAGGGAGCAGAATACATACAGCGTGTCCACTGCTTGGACGCAGCATCCGTGGAGTATCGAGATGTGTGTTTCCTTCTCTCGCAATTAGGACATTGTGGCGAAACTTTCGTTCCGCACTGTACAGTGGATAGTTTTTAAAAACCGCTGTAATCGCTACAAATAAATTCTAGCAAAAGTACTTTCAAATATTTGCTAATGACAAAAGGGAGTTTGCTAGGTAGGCTATTGAATTTCATAAAAATAAAAAAATAAATAAAACAAGAATGTAAATAGTTCAATGTGAATTTGAGTTGTATACTTAGATTATGCAGCAAAAAGGATAGGCTATGCTGTGTAAAATTCGTCTGCGTGAGATAAGCATTTCTACTTGTTGACACGAGGGTGAAAATGACATGAGGTCTGAGACTATATTGTGGGTTATTTCTGACATTTCTCCCTCCCACCACACCTAATAAAAGTACTGTTACCTGTAATTGATAGGTATATTCCTCATATTTTGAATACCTGCCTAACTTCCACTTTTTCCAGCAATTGGAAGACTGCTACTGTCCTGCCGATCCCGAGCGAGCTAATGCCAAATTACCTAGTGACTTTTGCCCCATGAGCATCTTATCTTTTCTATCGAAGGTGCTTGAAAAACTCGTGTATTATCATAACCTTGATTGGGTGATGGTGAACAAATTTCTGTCCCCTTGGCAATATGGATTTCGCGCTTTTAGCGGTTGTGAAACTGCAGTATTGAAGGTTACTACGGACATCAGGGCGGCCATGAATGATAATGATTTTAGCATATTATTTTTCTTCGACATCTCTAAGGCGTTCGATACTGTTGACCATAGCCTTGTGCTTCATAAATTAGCAACCAATTTTAAATTACATTCAACAGCTACTTCCTTGGTTAGGGCTTGTATAAGTGGTCGTTCCCAGCAGGTTAAAGTTGATGATGAATTCTAAAATGCCTTACCCGTGCTTTGTGGTGTTCCACAAGGTTCTGTGATTGGTCCATTATTATTTGGTCTCTTTATTAATGATCTTCCATTGGTAGTAGAGGATGTGAAGGTACACATGTATGCCGTATCTAAGCAGGCCTATTGGTCTGCTTGAGGATGGCATTGAGCGTCTTAGCTCTGATCTATGTCGAATACACAGGTGGTCGATTCTCAATGGACTTCTGCTTAATCCTGTAAAATCACAGTGATTGGCTTTCTACAACAGCGCCTTAAAAGTCATCGATATACCCAGGTTATCTTGAAGGGTTTTGTTATCCAGGTGACCAGAAGGGCTACTAATTTGGAAATTGTTCTGAACTCACACATGATGTGCTGCGACAAAGATAGTTCGATTCTCAATAAGGTGTATGCGGGGTTGAGAAGGTTATGGCTCTCGACGAGTATTCTGAGCACTAATATGAGGCTAAGATTAGTAATTAAACTGATTATGCCTTATTTCACATATGGAAATCATATTTTTCCTAGAGTGGATAGTGAGTATAGGCGTAGGATGGAGGTGGCTTTCAACGATTTGTTTTTGACCTGCAGAGCTTTGACCATGTTTCTCCGTTTGCTAACACGTTACTTGGTTACTCACTGAGTACATATCTTAAGCGGAGAATGATTTAAAATATTACAAAGCAACCAACCAAGTTAGTTATGGGACGTTTTTTCCCCGTTCAGGCTGCCCGTCTTTGGAATAGTCTACCTGTAAGCGCGCAGAGGCCCCAATCTGTCCATGCATTAAAAATCCTCAATAAAGCTCACGTTTAACGTCAATTTCCTTCCAATTTTGCGGAAAATATTTAATATTTCTTGGATGATTTCCTGTCACGCGATGAGTGCAACTTTGTAAATTATTGTTATTTAGCTATTTTCAACTTGTTCTGATTTTTAGTTTTTAGTTGATTTTTTTAGTGCTTTTCCTTTATTTCTTATTTTTATATATATATATATATATATATATATATATTTATTTATTTATTTGTATACCCTAGATGAAATCCATAGGGTATACCAAGTTTGCCATTCCGTTTGTAACGCACAGAAATAATGATAGTAGAGCAAAATGTATTAGACACCCCCGCATAAAATTAAAAGTTATTTTGATTTTTGCATGTCCGTCTGTCCGTCCGTCCGTGCGCACGATAACTCGAGAACACGTTCACTTAGAAAGCTGAAATTATGTACACGGACATTAAAAAAAAAAGTAAAATTAAGTTCGAAAATGAGATAAATCGGGCAACTCCTTCGTGGGGTTGCCATACAAAAATTTCGTTTTCCACTATATATTTGGACACTACTTGAGAACACGTCGACATAGAAAACTGAAATTTGGTACACTCTGTTTTCATAGTAATGGCAAATAAAATTTCAAAAATGGACTAAATCGGGCAACCCCTTCTTGGTGTTGCCATATAAAATTTTTGGTTTTTACATATACTTTGAAAACGATCAGTCATAGACATTTTCATTGTACTAAAAACTTCTTCAGAATAAGAAATGCTATAAATTTGCTTATAATCATTTTTTCCGTCCGACGAGCCGTTCCAGAAAAATATGCGAGAAACCAATGCAAAAAATCAAAATTGCTCAAATGGGTGACCATACGAAATTTCATACGGGCATTCATCTAGGGTATCATAAGAATTGGTCTTAGACCAATTCTAGCTTTTTCACTTGTTTCTTTTTGCTTTGATTCATATTTAACTAATTCATTAACTTTAATGCGATCTCTTCTATTGAATTTCTTCACTACCTGATAAAGATTCAACCACTAAATTATGTGCCCGCTCTGAAAATATCCTAGTTTACCACTTGTGTGACTAAAACTAACACATCGATGCGGTTCTACTACATAAAGAAAAATGATTAAGTTCTTCTTGCTCATAGCCTATCCTTTTTTGCTATATAATCTAATGTTGTACAGAGACCGAAGAGACAGAAATTAAAAAAAAAGAATAATAATAGAAGTAACCTAGGATTTGAAAATAAAGCAAGGATTTCCCGAAAAGAATCCACCTCGCAACAACAAGGCCGATGTTTTTTTTCCTTCTGATCTAAATAAACTTTTACTTACAGAGACTCCATTTTGGCTAGTGTTATCTTAACGAGTGTGTTCTGTTAACAGCACCTTCATTATAGCTTCATCAACAAGTCGACATAGGGTTAGCGTGATTCTCGTTCCTCAGTCAATGGACCAGCATTACGGCGGCTTGCCTAAAGCGGTGTCAATCCGTTAAATGCAAGGTAAAACCCGCAAGTCGTCAAAAAATAACTAACATCGTTGTAGAAAGTCATCCAAAGGCAACCTAACACCAAGCCATCAAAAGGCAGCCTAATACCACAAATCGTTAAAAGACAACTAGCATCGGTCTAGCAAGTCGTCAAAAGGTCGGTCTGCAGTCCGTCCGTTAGGCAAACACGGACTTCTGCTTAACGCCAGGTCCTAAAATCCGGTTGCTGCAAATTATTTTATGTAAAGTTGTCAAAAGGCAACCGTCACTCATGAAGATAACTTACTAAGGTCCATAGTTTATTCGGTAGTCAAACACGGACTACAGTTTTAAACCAGACCAGCTTTAATCTGGTAGCTAGAAAGTATTCCAGCGATATATCCGATAGTCAAGCACGGACTCCAGGCTTAAACCAGCCCAGTCCTGATCTGGACGCTGAGAATCATTTCAGTCAGCGGTATTATATCAGTTCTTCATCCCGACGCGGACTCCTGCCGCAAGACCGCTAACATTCCCGCTTTAATCAAACCGCGTATCTACACCAGGCAACATCTGCTAGTACAATTTTAGGCTCCTTTGGCACCACGTTAGTACGGTAATCCATGGAACCCAAAGTTCTTCCCAAGCTTCCGAGAAGATGATGCGCAATACGCGCTCCTTAGTGGGTACATGCCGATCTACATAGAGATTTATACGAAACCTGTTTTTACTATTTTTTGCCCACGTGGTATACAAAATTCAGAGTCAATTGTCGACCTGTTGTGAATTAATGAATGGAGGACTCGGCTCGTTTCATTTAGTGCATCCAGAGGTAACTGTAAATACGTTCATATGTTCCATTTGGAGGCTTGATATCTAACCCAATGTATGAGTGACCAATTTTCTTTATATATATTTATACTTTATATTTTAAAGACTTCATCTATATAGTATCTTCCCAGAAGTTGCCAATCGTTGAAAAGCATAGGTTGCTACTTAAGTTTTATTGTTAGACTGTTTCCTGCAAGATGTCGCCTTAGGAATTTCTACTTCATTTGTGTTTTTTTTTATGTTTTGAAAGCATTGGTAGATAAAAAAAGTTGCTGTATTTTATCTAAGCAGTTGGAAAAGCAATAATAGATATTAACTATAAGCCAACAGAAAAGAGATGATCAGAGAAACGTAAAAAAAGAAACAATAATTGGACAAATTTGCTTAACTGCATGCATAAGATCGTATAATAAGAAATTTGATCGGATTTGGGTATATACTCTGAACTGTGTTGAAAATAATGTTTCCTATCTTTGCGCTATGAAGATTGACATTAATTTAAATTCGCCTCATCTTCTACTTCTTCTTGAAAGATATAGATAAACTTATAAATGAACGTATGAAGGGAGTCACCTGAAAAGCTTCTCCCTATAAATCAGAACAGGACGTGCAGGGAGTAATAATAGAGATGGTCCTTCATTCGCTGATTATGGCCTTGAAACGGGTTCACTATCGTAACTTGTTCTAAGTGATACGGACAAGATCACACACAATAGCTCACGAGAGAATTGTACGACTGATCGGTCAAATGCAACAAAAACTAATAGCATCCGTGGAGTTGAGGAGTCGCCACTTAGATAGAGTGATAGTAAGGTAGCGTACTTTTGCTTCTACTACAGTGCATACTAGATAATTCCTTTATCTCCAAATCCAGCCTTAAGCTAGTTGAATAACAAAAGACCGTCAATCCGATGAAGACAATCTTAATAGTCTTCAGTAAGAATCAAAGGATTCTCCACATTGTCTTTTCACAGTTTCTTTAACATACTTTGAAAACACCGTTTTATATTGAAGATCGCAAAGTGTCTACTTATATATCTGATATCTAATAAAGCCTAGCAAAATACGCCTCAGTATTCCAAGCAGAGGTATATATCCCCCCCCCCAAATGTACATAAACAAAGATCAGTCGATCATACACCAACAAAAAATTTACATATATCTGTGAGGTCAAAACGAAGTTCATGTGGGAGCGCATCCAAGCATTAACAAACATTTGCACAAAGAACAATCTATCACTTCAATGGGAATTGAAGAGAATGACAATGCAGATAAACTGATCAAAAAAGGAGCATCCATGCCCTTCATCGGGCCGGAATTATTTTGCGATATCTCCTATAATATCCTTGAAACATGCTATACAAAATAGGATCCACAACTAAATGGACCAGAGATTGACTACAAGGATAGCATCCAGACAAGCCAAAAGTTTCATTAAAGCGCCTTCACTAAAGTCGATCCTGAATCTTTTAAATCTATCTAGGAATCAACTCAGAATCATTACAAGAGTCTTAACCGCTATGACAATTATTTGGTCTACCTTCCAAGCCTATGCTGAGATTTTAAAGTTGTAACTTCGTTTTGCTGATCAGCATCATGGGTGGCTCTCTCTTTTCTTTTTTTCTTTCTTTCTTTCATTCTTTCTTTTATTTCTCTCTCTCTCTCTCTCTCTCTCTCTCTATCCTCTCTCTCTCTCTTCTCTCTCTCTCTCTCTCTCTCTCTCTCTCTCTCTCTCCCTAAAATGGCATATTCGCTTGGAGCAATTAGAAATAAGACGAACACTGTAATTAAAAGAACAAAGAAGAACTATTTCAATAACATATTAAATCCATCGCTTCCTTCTAAGAAACTGTGGTCTAATTTGAAGCAGTTTGGCGTATGCGGTAAGGTCTTCCCACTTTGTGACTTGAATACTGATGATCTTAACGTTTACACTCCGTAATATTTCCTTCCCTTCCTAATATCAGTTTGAACGGGGAGGGTCACAGCAGTTTCAGTTTCCGATGTGTATCACATGAAGAGGTTTTAAAAGCATGCATATCCGTTAGGTCCGTCGCCACCGGGTCAGACGATATTGCATCATCATTTTTCAAATTGTTATTGTCCGTAATTCTTGACAGTTTAGTTTATATTTTTAACGCTAGCCTCATATTGTCTAAGTTTCCTCAAATCTGGAAAAATGCTGTTATTATACCTTACTTATAGCTTACTTTGTTATCTTAGCAAAATTCTTGAGAAATTCATGAGCTCGCAAATTCTCAAGTATGTGTCGCATAATAAGCTCATTTCGAAATGGCAGTCCGGTTTTCGTTCTGGCCATAGCAGTGAAACTGCCTTGTTGAAAGTTACTACTGATATACGCAATTCACTTGACAGTGATTTGTCTTTAGTACTCCTTGACTTCACTAAAGCATTTGATTCCGTCGATCACACTTTACTTTTATCGATACAGCAAAAAATTTATAATTTTTCTCATTCCTCTTCTAAAATGATTTCAGATTTCCTTTCGAACTGCCCTCAGCATTTTAATGTTGGGGATGTTAAATCGAAGTGGATTAGCGTCAAATGTGGTGTTCCGCAAGGCTCAATTCTTAGGCCGCTTCTCTTTAGCTTATTCATAAATGATCTTCCTGATATTATTGAAGACGTGAACATCCACATGTATGCTGACGATGTTCAGATATATCTATCTCGTCCAATTGGGTTAATTGAGGACTGCATACACCGAGTTAACTGTGATTTAATAAATATCTCTGATTGGGCCACTAGCAACCGACTCTTGTTGAATCCCCTGAAGTCTTCTATAGGAGAGATTTAGTGTTTTCAGTTCTTCCCTCTATATATCTTAATGGACTACTTTTGCCTTATGCCAGGAAGGTTAAGAATATTGTGTTATTTTTTTTTTTTTTAGCCATGTTAATTCCTCATAACAAAAGATTTACGGCGGCCTTCCATTGCTTCATCTGTCGAGTAGTCTGCACCAGGTTGAGTTAAAGCTTAAGCTGGTTAAGGCACTGCTAATACCACATTACACTTTCTGTAGTACAGTTCATTCGCGGCTTAACTCTGTATGTAGTCGTAAGTTAAATGTAGCGTTTAATGATTGCGTGCGTTTTGTTTATGGCTTAAGACGTCACGATCACGTTTCTGCTTATAGAAATTCTGTACTAAGATGCACTTTAAATATTTACTTAGAAATTACAGCACAAGTTTTCCTACGCAATTTGATAATCTCTAAGTTTTCTTCGTATTTATATAGTCACTTACAATTCTTGCATTCATCCCGTGATGTAAGTCTTCGGATTACTCGTGCACGTTATGTTGTTGTGCAAAGTTCTTATTTTTCCGTTTTTCTCGTAATTCCCTTCCGGTTACTGCTAGAGGGCAAACTCGGACATTGGATTTTAAGAATGAGCTGAAGTGATTCTTGGATTCTTCCTAAACTAAAACGTGCCGATGACACAATTTTTCTACGTAGCTTAGATTAAGATTAAATTCTGGTCTTTTCAATTTTTTTATTTTATTATCTCCTTTTTAGGTTTTTACTCTGTGTGGTATTTCGATCTCGCTCTTATATGCAATTATTATATTATTATTATAACTTTTATTTTTTTCTCTTGCACTATATTTGAATTTCTTATTTTGTACTGTACTAGAAAAAAATGCAGTCTCTGGTACAAATCCTTGAAAAAAATTATTCCGTTTATGAATTAATTAATTATTATCCTTCTACCGAGGTCGGAAGTTTAGAAGTTTAGTTTCTAAGATATTTTTTGTAAGGTCTGAATTACCTGAGAGTACTCGCTTAGATCCTTTTTTATTTATTTTTTAAGTACATAGTGACATTTCCCATTTTATAAGTGATAAGACGCGGATAGTAAGTAAAAATTCCCTTCAACAGTATGGCTGCTTGCAATATCTAATTAACTTTCAAATTTGTATCAACAATTATTAATTTTATAAATATAGAAAATTATAGAGTTAACTTTATACTAAATTCATCATTTATTGACTTTTTGTACAATTTAATTTAATTTTTGGAAAGGAATAAAAACTGATCTTATCACTTCTCTCTCCGTGTATCCTCAAAAGTTCTAACACCCTATAGTTTGCTGAAATTTTTAATAGAAACCGAGAATCGAATGCTTTTTTCCTGCGAGTATGGAGAACTTTTTTATAAGCTTGTAATATCAATAAAAACCATTATTTGTTAGCAGATTTTATTTAGGAGTTGCTTAAAAATGTTGCACCTTTATGATCTGGTATACCTGCTGTTTTGACGTTATATAATTTAGTGCTCACCAAAAATTCTGCTATAGAATGAAGATCACAAAATGTTCTAATGTCGATCTTTGCGATTAAAGGACTCTCCACTAGTTATGCTTTACTTTACTTCAATATAGATTTTTCCAGATAAATCTAAACGAGCAAATCCTTTCAAAAAAATGTTATATAACAATCATGTCACTGTGCTTTAATGGCAAAACAGTAATGAACCAAAATTTATTTTAATCACTATACAACGACAAAATGTTCCCCCCACTCAACTAGACACATCCTTAAAACTAACTTAAAAAGGAATTAAAATGGAAGTCATCTTTTTGAATCCAACTCTGACATGAGAAATCATCTTTTGGGAAAATTTATTGCAATAAAATTTCACTTATAGTCTCAAGTTGCATTCATCATAAAGTTTACAAAACTTAATGATTTCATATCGCACCCACCAACACACATACACCCATACACACAGGCACAAAGAATATAATTTCTCAAAGCTCTATGATCACATAAAGATAGAAAATAAACTTAGGACCAGGACCAACAATTACGAATTATCCCAAAAATTTCTTGAGAATTCAAAAAATGAATGAATTGCATAATTCAAGACATTGCTCCTGCTCCTCTTCCTCCTCGTTGTAGACTAGAAATAGAACCTCTTTGGCTAGATAAAAGGAAACTTCTCCCGCAACAATTCAGAGGCTCATTAGCAGAAAGTTGAAACTGATAAAACTGGATAATTCCAAGAAAAAGTGGAATAAAATTTTCCTATAATTATGAGCATGCTGCTCTCGGGCAAGAACTTTTGAATTTGAATTAAATTAGTCCAGGCTCCAGGGATGAGCTCCAGGAACAACTACCTTTGTATGTATGTGTGTGTTAGTATAGTTCATGTGAACAGTTTTTAAAACAATATTATAGGCCGGCGAATGAATATTATTCAGTTATATTTTTCAGGTGTAAAAAAGTCATATTAAATGGAGGCCATCGGATCGGACTAATTGTTTCAGTGCGGGAACTTTCTTCGCCAACACACACCTAAATACATACAAACATAATATATAAAACTTTCCAAAGATACCTACACATATAAGCGTACGGAAACTTTAAGAACTGAAATGGATAGTTAATATCCTAAACTCCCTGGGATCGGCCACCCCACCCTCCTTCCTTAACCGCAAAAGGGATACATAAGAGCTTTAAAATTTTATGTTCACATTTTTCTACCGCTTTTAACGATGAAGTTTACCGATATTCTGCTGAAGTTTGTCCTTCGATGCATTAAATTTAATTAAATTCGTTCGAACGATATCATTTGCCACCACCTTACCTTGCCGCCTATCTATCCGTCGTCGTCGTAGTCCGAAATAATTTAGTATGGTGGCGCTCAGTTAATGGGTAATTAGGCGCAGTCCGGATGTTGTAAAACCAACTAGTGTTAGATATTGAGTGCCCCCACACAAAAATAATGTAAGACCCACTTTTAACAGTTGACGTTAATCACATAGAGACACGGTCACATCCATATAAACTTGAAGTTCACCGTAATTGGTAAATAAATTAAAAAATAGTAAAACGTTTAAATTCACCACTTCACTATAGAAACGAGAATTAGATAGAGGCGACAATGACGCATGGGAGCTGTGTGGATGCATGTTTTGCGAAACCTTACCTCCGTAAATGAATTCTACTACTACCCAAAGTTGTAACCATCTTTCAAGGTCCCTCTCTATATCTATGTATGTAAGCCTTACTCACGATGATGTTTGAAAGAAAACGAAGACTTCTATGGCAGCAATTATTTGTAAAATGTCAGGCACAATAGCAGTTATATATTTTTTAGTGAGATAGATTTACCTATCTAACCTATGTGCCTTGTGCCTAATGTCAACTGTAGCGAATTAGGTAAAGTTTTCGGATCTTTTTGTTTTTGTTTTTTTCCTTTTTTTAAGTAAGATTGTACAGCAGGCATGGCATTTAAATAGCTTCACGAAATAATCAGACGAATTAGGTTTTTTTATCAGGCTTAGAACAAGTGCAATGACACCATATCATCACCTGCCAATCGAATAGGAATGAGCTAATGTGGCACTAAATAATTTGCAGAGTCAAAATAGGAGTGTTTTTGATTGTCTATAGGAGTGGCTGATCAATATGTAATGCACCCGCACACTTTCGATGTGATTACATGAGAACAGCAACGTCAGGTACATGTAGATAGGCTACAGAAGGAACAGAATTTTAATTGATTGAATTAAATTAAGGCAGAGCAACCTGAAGAAGAAAATTGTATGCCGTCATCGTATCGTAAGTTATGAAGCCGTTGTAGTTTGTACATATTTTTATTAAATATCGTTTATAGTTAGAAGAATCGGTCTTAGAAAATCCCGTGCAAGAAAATCCCGTATTATAAAATTCCGCGTATATTGAAGGTCAGCTGCGTACATTTCAACACACGATTGCCAGCTGTCATGCTGGATTGTTACTAGTTTGTCATTCCGTTCGCAATGCATTAGAGAAATAATGATGGTCCGTTAAAATTGATTGGTATAATTTTGATTTTTTTCTTGTCTAGTCAGGTTCCAAGACCCAAACAACAAATTGATTGACTCGAAAATAAATGAAAAGAGCACAAATAAGAGAACTAAAAGCTAAAGGGTGTAAAGCCTACAAACTACAATTAGATGCAGTGCAGAACTTAAAGTCTTTGTGATTAAACGTGGCAACCCACATTGACTGCACTGCATTGTACCAAGTGCGGACCAAGACATTTATTATAGTGGAGGGCGGGGGGGGGGGGGGGGGGGTGATCACCCCATCGCCACTTATAACAGCACTTGCCAGCAGTTGTGGATCGCCCAAGAAACAATTTATTTTTATATATGTAGTAGTAAACGTAAGGTTTTCATTACCAAATTATATAACTTGAGTTATATAGACTAGTACTCGAAACCTCTTTGTAACCACTATAAACCCCTTATAGAGTTTAAATGGAGGATTATATAAAGGTTACGGTGACTTGATTTAGGCAACGTTATATAACTAAAAGTTTTATAAAATGAGTAACAAAAATATTCTGGTTACCTTAATATAACTTCTTATATAACCCTTATATAACCCATGGTGCTCTCGATTAATTTATTTTTGTCATAGCAGTGGTTGCAGTAATGTTTCGGTTACCTTTACAAACTTTGTTTATAATGGTGATGGTAACGTTTCCACGAAGTTTAGAATTTTGTCAGATTGATTCTTTTAAAAAGTTAGGGAAATTATTTTTCGTTACCTTTATAAAACTATATAATGCAAATATTTACGCAATCTATCTTGACATAGAATTTCGATAGTTTTTTGTATTGGATTTTTATAATGTAACGCTTCAATATTTTTACATCTTAGAATTACAATTTTGCAGCATATACTTGGTGAAATTTAGCTGCAATTAAAATTTTACTGTGAATATCATCATAGATACTTCTAAAAAATACAGACCGCTTCAAAACTAAGCAATATTTAAAAATTTTAATTAAATGTGACAAAATTAAAAATTTTCACTCAGGTGACATTAATTTGTAAAAGTAACATAACATAATTTAGAAATGTTATATACCTAAAAAGATCTATTTTCTTCATATGAAAATAAAACGGAAGCTATATATCTTCAATTTTAAAAATTCGCTTAACAGACATTTTCTTTTTTATGTGCAATTGAGATATGAAAAAATGGTTGCTTGCACTTAAATGAACAAATTACCTTTATAAAAATTTAAGTACTTTTATATAAACTCTAGCTCTATTATATAAACTGCATTACCGTTATAAAACTTCTGGGAATATTATATAAACTGAAGGAAGTACCATGCCTCGAAAATAGTCCTTATTTACCCTTTTGTCATAATATGTAAAATGTAATTTTTATAAACGTCACTTTCGTTACTAAAGCGCCACAAATAAATGAAAACAGTTTTATAATGGCTCCATTCAACACTAAGTCATTTGTTTTTAAAACAATCACCGTAGTTACTAAAGGGCCACTTAAAAATTTTACGATATTTTATAGTGGGTATATGTGTTACCAAAAGTTCCCAATTTTTATTAAAGTCTCCTGCATTACTGAATGTTGTCGAGTTATATAAGGGTAACCATGGATACAGCAATAAAGACTTATTACCAATAAGTTATATAACGTGGTGATGAAAATCACCAACTTATAAAACCAATTGGTAATATTATAAAACTCTTAATAACCAATCAAATTCTTATATAACTGAGTAACCATTATATACCCCTTATAAGCCTACCTACATAAAATAGACATTATACAGTTCTTGCTTTTCTTACTGCTGGTATTTTTCATATAAGGTCACTTGCATTTCGTTCAAACACCATAACTTCTTGGGCTGGACAGCAATTTCTTGCAAATTAATTGGTTAAATAAATTTTCGGGGATTGCTAATTTGGTAGGGTTAATATATGTATTAAATTAAATTAAATATTTGCAGGAAAACTCAATCTGAGATTAATTACCCCGGCTATGATAATTTTCCCAACATGCTACGTTTCATCAAAATACCCGTCTTTTGTGAACTATCGATCACAAAAAAGTAGAAAACTTTTGCTTGTACTGAAAATCCCTTAGTGGTATAATTTTAACTTTTTTGAGAATAATTTATGACTAAATAGGAACAAAATAATAAATATAACAAATAAATTTTTAAAAATCTATCTAGAGTTTTCCATTTAATTAAATATTAAAATTATATTACATTTGTGTATAAATTTTATAACTTTCATGGTACACAAAAAAAGCCAAGTCATAGCTAAGTAATTTAATTAAGTATTTTGATAAACAGTAGGAGTTTCAAATTTCATTGTTATTCACAGTAGTGTTAAAACTAAAACTATCCAGGGGCTAAATTCCGCTACTGTGAAAAATTTGCTAGTACACAGGATTTAAAAAACTCACCGTGAGGGAAATTGTACACTTAAATGCTGCATGAAAATGAAAATTTTTTTGTGCTGAATGTTATTTGAGTGAGAAAATATTCTTTTTGAAGAAGTTATAAGAAATGAGTTACATGAATTCAGTACGGCTTACAAAAAGGTAAAATAAATAATGTAACAAATAATTTTGAAAATAACGCTTGACAACAACTCACAGGTACCTCTTCAAAATTCACGACTAAAATAGGGAAGTGTACACAATTTTAATAGAAAAACTCATTTTCATTTTTGCGGAATCGGAAAAACGGTGGTGTACACAAAATTTTGTGTGCACGCGTAAACTCATAGTTGCGGAATCCGGTCCCAGATCTTACTTTCTTTGTATACCTTGAAAATTTTAAAATTTATGCACAAATATGTAATATAATTTTAATAATTAAATAAATGCAAAATGAAGGAAAACTCTAGAGAACTTTTGTGATGTATTCATTAAGTGAAGGGAAAAATTATAATCTATTTTTTTAATGTGAATTTAGAAGATTTCAACAGATTTTTTTTTTTTTGTATTTTCCATTTGATTTTATTAGAGTATAAATTTTGAGGTATTAGAGCCCTTACACTGTACTGCACTGCACTGCACTGCATGAAATGGGCTAATTCCTAAAACACCGCATCATACTAGGCATTGCACCATTTTACATTTGTAAGCCAGAAGTGAAATTTTTTTGTGATTCTGAACAAAGTGAAAAGCTTATAAATTTTTATTTGGAAAATTTATAAAAGATGGTTACAGATGAAAGACTAATAGAATTGGTGAGGGAAAAAAAATTTTGTATGAAAAATATGACAAGGACTACAAAAAAAATGGCAAGAAAGAAAAAACTTGCGCGGAAATTGGGAAGGAGTTGTTAAATTTGACAAGTAACATGAAAATTACAAAACAATTGGCGATATTTACATTTAAATTGTTAATTTAGGTGATGCTCTAAAAAAGAGGTGGAGGACAATAAAGGATCGATTTCTTCGACTGAAAGAAAAAGAAAACAAGCCGTCTGGAATTAGTGGTGGCAACAAATTAAAAAACTATAAATTTTATGACATACTGTCATTTTTAAATGATTCCAGCAGTGTAAATAAGAAATAAATTGAAGTTTACATAAAATATAACAATCAGGCTGAAAACTTATAATTTTTATAGTACACACTGCAGTTATGACGAATCTGCTCCTGAGGTGTCAGGGGTGGATCCAGGATTCTTGTGAGGGGGGGGGGGGGGTGCAACTTTGGTTTCAAAACGATATAAGCTGGAAACAGATTAAACGTTCGAAGACACTCGCGTTAAATTATTTATTATGAAAGTGTGATTTTTGTTTTATATTATTAAGAAAAGTTCAGGGGATACCTTATGATGCAAAGCACAGCATCACAGGAAGGTGATAGGGAAAGGAATTAGGAAATGTGGCCAGAGTGGTGGAGGTGCTGATGTATGTCACGGTTAAACTTTCGTAAATTGTATGCCGAAGGAAAGAAAGAATATGGTAGAGTGTTCAATATTCGCACAGTTTGGGATAAAAAAGCATCACGGAATTTTATTGTACGGCCGAAAGTGGTTTGAAGGGTAAAATGATGTGCGTGATTTGCAGCGCGAGTAGGTACTACGTGTAGGAATCATTCTATAAGGGATCAGAGTAGATATTTCATCGGAACATTTATGCATAGAGCGATAAAGTAGTGAAAGGCATTCATCATTGCGGCGGTGTTCGAGTGAGTCGATATTACCAGTCATTGCCACATCGCCAGCGAGCTTGAAGGACAATATCCAATGAAGGTAAGATTGTGCGACTAGCCCCGGCCCAGATATGAAAATTATATAAAATTATTGCTCTGGTGTATGACTTATAAAGGAACGCTAAACTCGATGGGCTGAAATATTTCTTACACCTTTTCAGAAATCGAAGAAATTTCGATACTTCTACTACTACTATTTCTACTACTTGGCAATAGAGAAGATGTGATCTGTCCAGCTTAACGTACTGGAAATACTTATGTCGAGAGTGCATAATGATGGTATATCGTAAATCAGTGACCCATCAAAAAAATGGGAGCGGAAAGGTCTGATCTTGCTTCAAAGAGATGAGACAGCTTTGGGACTCAGATGGCTTGAACTCGATGTGAATCGCTTTATTCCAAGCGAGGATATGATAAAGGCCTCTATTTGCTGATCTAATGATGCAATCTCGTTTGACAGATGTGGGATTCACTATGGACTCTCTAAGGGAGTCAAAGGAGTAAGCGAAATCAAGACGAAATTATCGACTAAGAAAGGGAAGTAGACTTTAATAACAATTAAGAAGATAAATGGAAAGATAACAGACCCCTGGGGCATATCGACATTTATAGGACGAGGTTCTGTTGAAGTTCCATCTAGTACAACCGGTATTATGCGATCAAGTAAAAAACCTTCAATCTGCAATAGAAGTGAGACCAAGTGGTTTAAGTTTAACTAAAAGAGCTGGAAGCCACACTCTATTAAAGATCTTTTATATATCTAGAGCAAAGATTTTCTATTCACCAAAATTGTAAAGACTACGGTTGGAATGTGCCGTAAGAAAAGTCAGCAGGTCTCTACCAGGGGCGCACCGAGAAGGGGGACGAACGGGACCGGTCCCCCCCCAGAATATCAGTTTTCTGAACATAATTTACAAATTACGTATAAATGTGGTCTGTATATAATTACAAAGTCCGATAAAATGAAATAATACATTTTAATCTACAATAGCAGTCCTTAAGTGCTCAGATGGGTGCAGGACGCGACTTTAGAGCCCTATTTTTCCGACTTGTTAGGAATTGGGACACCTATGGGCCCCCCTCCAAAGCCAAATCCTGGGTGCGTTACTGCTCTCTACATGAGCATCCAAGCCGGAAGCCATAATGGCGATCATTGATCAACGATGAGGCAGGGCCTTTAATTAACAGGGATGAGAAACCATCAAGACTACCTACGGATTTACGGATAATTTGAAGCGAATGTACCAGCCATAATATTAGCTTGATCCAGGGAGTAAACAACCACTTCACCGTTAATAAGTAGTGAAGGTATAAAGGAACTGCTGAAGTTGTTCCTGATGGTTTTGACCAGAGTCTAGCCTTTGCGGCATGCCAAGATGCTTTGTCTCATTCTGTAGTCATAAAGAAATTATTCTCTATGATAATGGACTTACAGGTACTCTATGCGGTCTTGTAGACTTGTTTCAGTTCTGGACATGGATGCAGTTGACAGGCGCGAAGAGCAGACTTTTTTGCTTTTATTACTTTGTTGAACTTATCGTTAAACCAAGAGTGATTTTACTGTTGTTGAGACCTGCTGTAAGAATAAGGAATGTAATCATGCATGCCAAAACTAAGTATGTCACTAAGTTGTAAAGTGCATTCATCAACATCCCTCGAAGAAAAACAGACCGTCCAATCTATTTCACTAAGATACTGATTGAGAATTTCCCAATCAGTATTTATATTTTATTTTTATTTAACGTTTTAGCTAAATATTTTATTATTGCATTTTACGAAATAATAAAAAGTTTTTTTTTCAAAATAAATGTCTTGCTTTAAATAGCTCACAACAACAATATACAATGATTCGTTTGCCGTTGTGTAGTTTCGTTGAATTACTCCAATTACGAGTTGTAATTGTTTTTTTAAATATTGAACCGCCGATAATATTCTAACGACCCATCTTTACATCGAAAACTCGTCAACGAAACTTCGGCAGCTGTTTTCTATTAAAACAATTCTCTCATCGCTTCTACCCGAATAAGTTCTACTTCAAATTGAACGTTTCCAGAAAATTTTATGTTTTTTTACAAAAAAGTGCGGGGAGGGGGGGGGGGCGGGGTTGACCCCCAAGCTGAATTCGCCACTGTGTCAATGTCGTATGGTAAAATAATAGAAGAAAGTTATGTAGATGAACTGTTTGTTGAAAAAATCTTTGGTCAACATTACGCCTGAAACGGAAGTCATAAATTCACCGACGCATTCGTCAAAGTCTCCAATCTCACACCTAGATAGATCATCATCTCCAGCAAATTCCTTTTTGGAAAGCTTAAGAAAAACCGTTGAATCTAGATAGCTAAACTTTCATTGCTCATTTCCGGATTACTTGTCATCATCATCACGCGAGCGTATTTTAAATAGAAATTTGATCTAAAAGCTTCTCCGAAAGTGATTTGGCGTAATCTTCGAAATGCCTCCGTGTTGACTGCAACCTAAGCCCAAGTGAAATTAGTAAATATTTCGTCGGTGATCATAATTTGTAAGCTTGTAATCAGTCCGCCTTAGAAAGTTTAAACGTCTCGCCCTCGCCCAGGCCAGATGGTTTTAGTTTTGGCGGTGTGGATCGTGGGGAACTATTAAAGGCAATAGTTTCTATTAAATCGCATGCCACTGCCCCTGACAACATGTCTCCGCGATTAGTGAAGTTAATATCTCCTCTTATTATCGGCCCTGTTTTGCATATTTTCAATTGCTGCATCACTAAGTCAGTGTTTCCCATGATCTGGAAAATTGCGCATGTGATCCCTTTAACAAAGAAAGCGTCCTGCCGACTTCAGGCCTATCAATTTACTTTTTTTCCTCGCTAAAATGCTCGAGAAGCTGTTATATTGGCAGGTTCAACAGTACATGCTCCAAAAGGATCTTCTTAGTTGATGGCAGTCTGGATTTCGACCAAACCATAATTGCGAAGGTGCTCTCGTGAAAATTACAACGGACATCCGCTCAGCTCTTGATCGGCGGGAAGTGGTTATTATGACTGCTTCTGGACTTGATAGTGTCCGCTATAGTAACCTGTTGAGAAAAATGTCCTACAATTTTGATTTTTCGAACCGAGCCACCGTCTTAATAAAGGAAATCCTACACGCTCGTTCGCAGAGGGTTACCTTGGCGCAAAATAATTCCTCCACCCTGCTTCCCTTATCATGTGGAGTCCCACGGAGTTCCATTCTGGGCCCTGTGCTTTTCAGCATTTACATTAATGATTTGATCGAGTATATTCGCGACGTCAATATTCCCATGTACGCCGATGACGTGCAAATTTATTTAAGTCGTCCTATAGGTTTGATCGAAGATTGTGCTGCTCCCCTGAACAATGACTTGCATAATTTCCATCTGGTCCGTAGAAAACAAGCTCTAGCTGAATCCGTGTAAGTCGCAGTGCATTGCTTTTCATTGTATCTATTGATCCTACAACGCTACCTACTATTTCATTGGGCGGTTGTCCCTTGTCTTATGAGGATAGAGTTCGTAATCTTGGCGTGTTTTTAAATTCTAACATGAGATGTTGTGATCTCATCAACTCAAACATAGCCTAAACTCCGTTGCCACCTTGTTAGGTCTCTCATTCTGCAACATATCACTCATGCCTCTCTTGTCTTTCCCAAGCTGGACTCGCACTGTTCAAGGAAACTGAATGTCGCTTTTAAGGACTGTACTAGATTTATTTTTGGTCTGAGGAGGTATGATCATGTATCTCACCTTAATTTCATGTTGCTGGGCTGCTCGCTTGATATATATTTGAAGCAGAGAGCTTTAGTGTTCTTGTTTAACTTGCTTCGTTCTTCGCAACCGGTCTATTTGAGTACCTTCTTTCAACTCCACTAGGCGGCTCAAACTGCTACTTCCACGGTTCCAAACCTCCATATTCGACGGATCTTGCATTATTCAACTGCCTCATCATATTCAGACAACTAACTCGCTCGGCAACTTCAAACGACTCCTAAATTCCTATGTTGGCATAGTTGACATTAACTTGCGGTGAACTGTACGCGTACCTCTTTTTTTTTCTTTTTTTCTGTTTTTTGATCTTTCCTTCTTTTATTCCTGTAGATATCTTTTTCAAATCTCTTTAATATTACGTTTAATTAAATATGTTTTTTCGATTCTTGTAGCATCAGTTCCCAGGAAATAAATGAATTGAAAAAAAAAGTTGAATCACAAACATTATTCAGATGATACAGACTATATATTATGTAAATCCCCTTAACCAAACTAACTCATATAATTTCATTGCAGATCTGCATTACAAATATTATAAACTATAAATTTCAACTCTGAATACTCACTAGACTATGTATCTGAAAGCAATATTATCTCTCTGTAAATCTATCCAAACAATCAAACTAATCATGAATTAATTTGTTAAATTTACCATAAAATCACTGCAAATCAAATTCAAATTAAGTTCTTCGGAACTTTAAGAATAATATTGTAATAATCATGCAATATTTTTCCACGATCAAATAAATTATTATCCACCCCCATATCATTATTGCTACATTTTTATGTATTTTTCCCACACTTCAGCTTCAGTTGTTAATATAAGTTTTAATTAAATCCAATTCAAAGATACGTGGACATGAAAATTCCATTAGATACATAAATACATATCTTCAGATTATCACATTAATTTTGCCATTGTTTATTGACAAGAAGGTGAAGATGGTAACGAAATTAAAAAAAAATAAAAACATAAGATAGAAATAAACGATCTAACTAAGTAGTTTGAGATATTCATACATATACCTATATAATAACAACATAGTTTATAAACGACCTCTTACCCAAGACGCGTAATTATAGCTGTTGAAAGACTGAATCATTTCATAACAGGAGGAGCGTGAAATTTATTTTTTTGAGTTAATTATATGAAAGACAATATAATTGGCGCCCTTTTTCTATACCTACTCCACTTCTTCACTTATGTAGTAGGCACTAGGCACTACTATAGTCAAGCTATAGAAGGCATAATTTTCAATAGACCTACTACGTAAATAAGTACGTACAAGGCCCATACTTTCACTTCCATCATTTTTCAGCATTCTAAGATGCTAAACAAGCAGTGGAACAATTCGTTTAGAAAAGGAACTCTCTCTCTCATTTAGGGCAATTAGCAGTAGCGACCGACAACCGTAGATGAAGATTACTTGCCATATTATGGTTTACCTCAAACATAACAGAACAAATGAAAATAAGTCTAGAGATGAATTACTTAATCTGATCAACATTCAAACAAAAATAAAAAATTGTATAAAGCATAAAGGCCAAGCAACCGCATAACATCTGAGAAAATTGCGCCAATCGAGATCAAAATATCGCGCGAATACTAATCAAGAAGAAGAGACAAGTGGTAAAAATCATAAAAATTCTCAATATTAAAGGCACAACTGTAAGTTGACGAAGACACAAAGAAAGATCGATCAACGTTCACCTGTAGCTTATTATTAGGTACAGGTAAGTAGGTAGGTAGGTATAACTAGTAAGGACTGACTTGTGCTTGCTACGGTAATTCACATTGGTCTGATATGTAAAAAAAGCTTTTCAACAAGCTTCTCTAGCTTCTCCAGATCTCGCAGCATCTAATATAACATCTGCATATATGTGTGTGTATGCAGTATAGATGAATATTGAAGATGCGGTCCAACCTCCCCCACCCATTTTATATACCTACAGTACAGCTTCTTGCTCCCGCTATATTTTCATTGTTGTAATCCGAATTACAGTTTTATAAAGATTTTGTTTTTGTTTTACCTCTGGCGATTTTTGCATTAAGTTTCTGCACCCATCCGGTAGACATTTGGAGTTCCCGCACCTTGTATATGCGATGTCATACAAATACGTGTATACAATGACGCGATTTATATTGTCGATCTCAGGTATAGGTACCATGGTATGTATAGTGTTACTGCTGACTGTCTTCATATAATTATATCAACCATCTCTTCTGTTCAATAATATGATGATCGGTCTACTACTGGAGCACATTGTACGTGCCAGGTATTGTATGCATCTTGAGAATTAACTAACTAACTAACTTGATGGTAATATGTACCTGCTTATATTACTATAGTACGCTCATACCTTTCATAATTATGTTAGTTGTATGCATCACAAGTCTACCTTGTCCCTCTCTCTTGAAATAAATTTTCATGGTGCTTTTATATAGAATTGAATCCAAACTTACCAACAGTGAAGTGTATAAATAGAGCCACCCGCCGCTACCACCGAAGAAGAAGTTCTCCTAAACCGATATAAAAAGCAATTCAACCTGAGAAATCCTTTATTTAACTCAAGATCACATTGTAGTCGAGAAGGTATATTGAGATAGTACTATAATATTACTATACTAACAATTGTATGTCCGCGCATATAACAACAACAAAAAAAAACTAAGTAAAGTCCTTTTTCAATCATTCGTCGTGTGTATTGTAAGTCCAGTGATATACCTACATACATTTGTAGATTTTACATAAACTAGTGCAAACGTAACTTTTTGAACTCTAAAACCGTAACAATATATAACAATTTTATATAAAAAGCATCGTCCTGTGTGAAAGTTCTCAAAAGTGCTCTCAAGTGTGCAATATTGTGCTAAAATAAACAAAAATCTCACTCAAGTGCTACTGAAAACAAATTGTGCAGCAGCAATAGCAGCAAGGATATCTCTAAACCGAGTAGATTGAAAGGATTTTCTTTAAGTGGAAGTGTCAAAGGAAATCCAGCAGGATAAATATCAGCATCAAGGGCAAACGGCAAATATGATGTCCTTAAAATTGATTGCCTTCACTGTAAGTACTAAAGGATATCAACTCATACTCAATCTTTGCTGCCCGTCAAGAGGTTTAACTATGGTTCTCTGGGTACAAATACGCGCACTGCTTCTACATACTTCTTTTACATAGATCTAGTGTTTGTGTGTATACATATAATGTGTGTTTCTTGAATCTATCCCTCGACACGATAAGATTTTGACTTACGACAATGCTATAAAATATAAAGATCAAGACGAGAAGGATATTGTGGAATAAAGCAGTGAGTCCCTTATGGGCTTATACCCCTCCTCTCTAATACTCGCATATAACCCATCCAAAACGATTACAGAGTTGCTTTCTTCAGATCAGATATAATTCGCGATTTCTGTTTGTCTTCTATGATGGAATGCGGCGAGATATAAAGCGCTCTCTATTGGATAAAAATATAATTTTCATATTCAATATGCACAGATGTGTTGAGCTAGTTGCACCCCATTTATAAACATAAAAAGGAAATGTTGTTGCATCAATTGCCATGACATTCAAGGATTTTCATCCTTTCTAATTTTTTTTTTTTTTTCTGGCACTTGTTCTCATGTGTCCTGGGCAATTTTCAATACAATTTTCGCAATTTTTTTTCTCATATATTTATGGCTAAGGAAAAATCTATCGAGGGTTCTTAAGTGCGCCCCTCTTAAAACATACTGCGGCCTGAAATCCTTAAATTGTGTTTGCTTTCACACGTTTTCGACATATTTACTTGCTCTGCCACTACGCGATTTCATCTTCCACTTTCCCTTCTACATAATATTTAGAAGGATGGAATGGTAAGCGATTTGTTGTTCAAAAGCATACAGTACTCCCTCCGACGCCCCTAATACATACTATGTGGCAGTGGCAGGCAACCAACCAAAGTAAAAAATTCTTTGTTTAGTTTTTCTTAGAATTGAGTACAAAGAAGGAACACGTGACATAAATTTTGAGTATCATTCAACCCCATTCAAGGACACATAATCGAAATTTACTGTCTGATTCGACATCACATTTTTGAAATTTGTGTTTATTAGAGGTGTATGTGTATGTGTATGTGTGTTTGAGTAACAGGGTTCACCCCAGCGTGCCCAAAACTTAAATCAATTCTAGTCAGCTATAATGGATTATACTATAAGATCTGATGAAGTGGTGTCATATACTACTACCTATCCTACCCTACCAGATGTGGTAAAAATTGTGTAAAAATTACTTTTAGTTATCTTTTCCTGTTTACTTGCGGCATTTTCAGATTTATTTAGGAAGAAGAGATGATGCAAAGCATACAAAACTGAAAATGGCTAAAGAATGTTTTTTTTAGGTTTATATCCTGCGTATATGTATACAAAAGATTACTTTTGTATTAGTAATTTTATTCATTCAAAAAATCTGAATATGACTTATTGGATCATTTTCAACTTAGGTTTAAAATTACATATCCAAACATCTTGTTGTGTTTGTTGTTGCTGTTGTTATTGTTGTTATTGGTACTAGTGGCGTTGTCACGTCCACTTTTATATTTTCGAAGGTCACGATTTCGGATAAAATTTTTCTAAGTCAGCTTTATCAGAATACTAATGATGCTCGGATCTATTTTTCCTGAATTTTCTCTCACAAGAGATTTATGTAAAAAGCATTTTATTATAATATGTAAATATATACAGGGCGGTTAGTAAAGCTGGAGGTGATAGATGATATTATACAGAGCTAGGCTAAGAGAACAAAAAGTTTTTTGAATATTGTATATATACACATGCAAATTATTGCAACGAAAGAATTATTCCACACAATTTTGACTAGTTTTCAGAGAATTTAAAGGAAGTAAAAATTGCAGGTAGGATTGATAAAAATTCTAATATTTCAAGAGTTATTTTGAAAGTAATAAAGAGATATATGAATTTTTAATAAACCCTATTCGGAACAGAACTAATGAGTATCGCAAAATATTCAATAAATGCTTAAAGGGTGTCGCTAGGAAAAATGGGTATAAAAATTAATTTTTTTTTTGCGTAGCTATTAAATATATAAAATAATTTTTATTTTACCCATATTCATATAATATTTATTATTATTATTTGTGGGAGACACAGACAAGCTCCCGCCCGTCATCTAGTCACCATTACCTATAACATCTTTTGTGACAATACCCCTAAATGGCCTAGGGTGCTCATTCGAACTTAAGGTCTTTTCTAAAGTCTATGACGCTCTTGATGGCCATTTTTGCGACGTCGTCTGGCAGTGTAAATTCCTTTCCTAAATGTGCGCACAGAGCTTCGCAGTCACAGATGAATCTTAACTTCTTTTTGATAAGTGTGAGGAATACTTTTGACCTCAGGATATTTTCTCAATTTACATTTTTAATTCTGTCATCCCAAAACCTGATCTGAAGTAAGAGGTGACCTTTTAGGTGTTCAAAGACGGGATCAGGGCCAATAAACAGAGATCTGGCTCCTTCCTTTTCAATACGGTCCACAATCTCGTTGCCCTTCATGCCTTCATATCCTGGCACCGAAATCAGAGTCACCTTGTTTTCTTTAGCCAGTTGCTTCAATACAGTAAAACAGTCCTAAGCCAGTTTAACGCTTTAAGTGCTGCTTGGTTGTCGGATATTATGTATATTTTAGCTCCACGCATATTCTTGTGAATTATTTCGTGAGCACAGAGTTCTATGGCGGGAATTTCTGCCTGAAAAATGGTTGGTGATTCCCCAGTGCCTTTCCGAGATGGCATTTCGGCCCGTAAATGTCGGCTCCACCTTCCAATTTGGACTCATCCGTATACCATTTTTTTCAAAGGTTAGGTCCCCAGTGTTTCACTGAAATCACCTTAAATAGCGTTTCAAAGTTATGGCGTTTCGGCATGACGTCTGAAATTGTGTTGGTCGTCGGGTCGTCTAGTAATTCATTGGAGATTTTCAGATACATAGTAGTTTTATGAATAATAAAAAAAAATAAAAAAAAAAAAAATAAAAAAATTCCGGAGATATGAACAGTCAAGCAGTACCCAATTTTAAAAATCCTTGCTGATGGTGTAATTCTTTTCTGTGTCAGGCACCGTCTGGATTTTTTTATTTTTCATTTAGAAAACTTATATCTAACAAGTAGTATAGGAAAAGTTTTGAAAAAAAATAGTTTTTTTTATTTTTTTGTAGAAATAATATGTTTGTAAAAAAAAACTCCTAGCCACATCCAGATCATAGCCACATCCTAGATGAAATAATATGTGCTTTAAATTTTATCACAATCGGTTAAATAGAACCTGAGATATCTTGTACACCAGTTTGAAAAACGTAGTTTCGAGTAAAAGAAAAAAAGTGCCGCGTCAGCCTTTTAAAATCATTTTTTTTTTCAAATTATCTTCAATCTGCGATTCCTGGATCATAAATGAGGTCTTCTATTGATGGCGCGATGTCCTCCGAGGCCTTTTGAGCAGCACTTTTCAATTTCTTGGCTACATTAGTTTCTTGTTGGGCACTCATGTTGGGGGTACTCTCTAAGATTACAAATTCTCGTATAATCGCAGAGCGCTTGGACCAATTGCAACAATTAATAATTGCATCCTTTGTAATACACTAGTATATCCACTAATAAATATACTAGCTGCAATATAAGATGCAACAATCTCAACAATTTTCATGTCATGTTATTCTGAGTGTATCCTTCTAAACAACATTCTAACATATTGGCATCAGATAATCTATCGTATACCGATTCAATTACTTTTTGAACTTCTACAGGAAGAGAATTGTTATGCTTATAAAAATCCAAAATTTTAGACGCCTTCGTTTTCTGATACGAACACCAGGTATCTTCGCCAGATGTAATGCTGTGACTTTTCATCAGTAGTTACTTTATGGTAATACGTTGACCATATCGCATTTTTAATTATTTCCTTCTAATTGCGGGACCATAGTAAACTGTTAACTCATCAATAAACTTGGCTGTTAATTACCCTCTGCCACCTATATCAAGCTTATCTTTTTGCTGTGGGTAATTTCGTTCTCATGTGCTTTTGCACATAAACTGTACATTCCCTTTTTTAATAACTATATTTTCATATGGCTTTGAATCAACAATTCCTTTGTAGTTCTACCATTTTTACAGCTATCTCTTGTTGATTTACAGAATATTTACCTGAGTATTCATTGGTCCGCTCATCATATTCCTCAGTACCTACAAAATTTTTTCAAAATTCACAAGCGTTGCAGATCAAGAACTTTTCCTGATTAAAATTATGCACATAAGAGTAGAACCGCCTAAAAGGGATTGAGTAACCACTTTTCATCCAAGTTTCCATCCCCTGAAATGTTGAGTACTTCTGCGTTATCCAATTCTTTTGCCTCTTGGACAGTATTTTTTATGGACAATTCACAAATAGTTTGTGTAGCAGTGTGAATGTGTTTCACTACTTTATAGTAGAACTACATTGGTTTAAGTAAGTCAATGAGTGAAAAAAAGCTCTTGCAATCAAAAAATCTTTAAAAAAAAGAAATATGCAAAATCGGGAGTTTCGTAATAGCAGGAACTGTATTACTCATCAGTACGGCTTGGTTCCTGCCTGCCATATACGCCACAATGCACAGCCAAGCTGACCTCATATATGTACTTAACATAATTTTTAAGCGTGAATTATACATATTTTTTTTTCGCTCAATTCTCGAGCTGCGGATTTGGCAGCAAACTCAGTCAATTTCATATTGGCCCGTATTCGATTGACTTGTTTTCAATAATCAAGGGAAACTTAATTTTTCTTTTCGAACGTTTTCGATAATCACAAACTGGCAAATTCGAAAACTTAGTTCTCCCGGCGGATTTGGCAATAGGGGCCACTGACTAAATTCTATATGAATTTATTTCATGGCAAAACTCTCTAAGTCAATGATTCCGATTTCCAATGCAATTTTCGAATAAATTGTACTCAATTTCACCAAGAGACGCAACAAACCGTCACCTTTTTAAACGCAATTATTTCTACAGTATTTTTCATCGATTTTCTTCGCCCATTAATCTTCAATTTCGCTAGTTTACATCTAAAATAAGCTTAAAATATGATTCGTCGTCAACAAAGATAACTTTTCGGATCACCATTTCCTCTCTTTATTTCTAAGACCCAATTAACAAACGTGCGATGATCATGTGGATTAGTCTTTCATAGCTGACTCAATTAAGGTATTTTCTTTAAATATTGTGCAGAGTCGACTTCTTGTTCAGTTAATGGAGACGTTTACGAACTGATGTATTGAAACTTTTGAGGATACGTTCAAGGTTAATAATGCCACATTCAAAATGCAGAGTGTAGCAGAGTGAGCTTTAAGTCCAGAGCGAGGATGTTCACAATACAGCGCAGAGTTAAATTCGAACTTTGTAATTCACATGACAAATCGCCAGAAAAACGCCAAATCAACAAACAAGCAAACAACTGGAGACTCCTGTTGCACCATCAGCTTGCTTCAAAACTAGATACAAATTAACGTAATTTTTTTGGTTTTTAAATCACGAAGTTTGCAAAAAATACCTCTGTTCTTTATTAGCATTCATAAAAAATATTCAATCAGAAAATAACGGTAAAACACGTTAGTCATGATAAATAGAAATATGCAGCTTTTTCCACGCCATCTACATGCTAGTAGATCGAATTTACAGTTTGGAAACTTTCGAAAATGGCAGCGTGAAAATAGAATAGAGCTTATTTCATGCAGCTCCACTCTGTGCTACTCTGAACCAAACAGAGATGGCGAAAAAACAGGATGCCAGTTGCCACTCTACGCTACTCTACTCCACTCTGCATTGTGAATGCAGCATAAGGAGCTCAAAACGCGTTCAAATATTTTTAAATAACCTATTTTCAGTAAAAGCAAATCTGCTTTTGACAGTTCTCGAGTGTATAACTTAAACTTGTTTAAGCTATGGTCGGAGCACAGACAACATACAACTAGATAAGAAAATCTCCATATAAACCCAGATCACTTTTTCAAAGCTCTTTAACTTTTTATTTAACCAAAGAAAGCTGTTATTGCCAAGAATTTATGTCGCAAGAGAGAGAGAGAGAGAGAGAGAGAGAGAGAGAGAGAGAGAGAGAGAGAGAGAGAGATGAGAGAGAGAGAGAAGAGAGAGAGAGAGAGATTGTTAGATCTTTCTATTAGAGGGCCATTAGCTCGTTTTAATTCGACCGCTTTATCGTGAGGTTTTCACAACTAGATGTAGGTTACCTCAGGTCGGAGACTGCAGGTAAAACTTGACATACAATGATTTGTGGACGTGCGAACTCTTAGACAATTTGCTAATTTGGATGGTATTCACTCACGTTTTTATATGTGATGTCACAAATTGCTTTTACATAAATGGAGTAGTAGAATGGAGCCATTGCTATTCTTATTTACTTATTACTTTATATAATTTCTCGCTTCACCGTTGTGTACCCCAAATGAGGGTATACCATGTTTGTCATTGGAATTGGATACCCACTCATACGTCCGTCATTCTGTCAGTCCGTCCGTCCTAACTATAACTGGAGAAAGTGTTCACGTAGAAAGCTGAAATTTTGCAAACGGGTTTTTTTAGAAAATTGTAAATTTATGTTCGAAAATGGCACAAATCAGGTAACTCCATTATAAAGTTGACACAACATTTTGGTTTTTCACTATATATTTGGACATTACCTGAGAGCGCGTGGGCGTAGAGTACAAGCTGAAATTTTGTACACGGCATTTTCATTGGAATAAATAGGGCAACCCCTTGGTGTTGTCATACAAAATTTGAGATTTTTTATGTATACTATATTAAAACGATCAGCATCACCCCCAAGCGTTTTTATTTTCTTGAAAGGTTCTTCTGAATATTAAATCATATGAGATTGGTTATAATCATTCTTACTGTCCGACAAACCGTTCTCGAAATATATCCGGAAAACCACTTCAACATTTAAACTTGCATATATAGAGATGACCATACGAAATTGCGGGCATTCATCTGGGGTATCATATGAATTGGTCTTACAAGGAGAGGGTCCCTACTCGTCATCATTGATTTGGTCCAAATTCACAGTATAAGTAGGGTTGACTACAAATGAAAGTGATGCAAGTTGGAGCTCCAGATGACCAAACGAATCTGAAATAATGTAGTGGAGCCCGGGGTTTTGTAGGCTTACCTTGGAAAATGCTCAAATTTGCAAATTTTCGTGGTTAAATTTCAACAGAATTTGAATGAAAGTGCCTAATTCATTCGGGTAAAATGCCAACCACAGAGAAGGTATGTAGATTTTCGATTTTGTAAGTGGAATTTCCGTGCGTTTTCAAAGAACGCCGGTAGATGGCGAAAAGTGGGTATGCAACATTTTTATAGATTTAATTTTTTTTAAATACGTAAATGACATCGGATCTTCCTGAAATTTTGTACAGATAATATCTTAGTAAAAACGCATCCATAAAAAAAATTTGGATTAATCGATAGAATCGTTGTAGAAAAAATTTTGAAAGAAATTTTTCAGATAGAATTTTGGCCGTCGAAAATTAAGTTTCGCAACTTAATCAGAAGTGGAAGGAAAATAAGTGCAAAAAATCACAAAATACTAGCAAAAGGAGTTTTGCAAATCGGATAATATTTACTCCACCTCCCTCAAACAACTTGAACTCGGGAAATGAGAAACTTTTTCCCATTGGTGTATATGAATGAACTTTTGACATTGAATTTTTTATCCGATTTTGATGAGATTATGTACGACTATCCTACACAGATAGTAGAATATAAAGTAAATACCCCCTCCCTAATTCTAGCTTTTTTACATGTTTTTATACCTAATTGTGTGGCATAGATATGTTGCTAAAATGATTTCCTTTTCTTTGATGATTTGACTCTTTAGTAGGTATCTTTTGTAGGTTTGGGTAAGGTTGACAAAATTCGTCTAAGACAATTTCTGTCAGAAAATTCAAAAGTTGAATCACCAATCTTTTCAAATGATGAACGAATATCTTGTAAAATGTACTCAACAGTTTCCACCTGTGCCCTATTAACCATTGTACATTCGTTCTAGACAAGAATAGACGGTTCATTTAAAATATTTAATATTAGTATAATTATAGTGACGTCATTGTGGCTTAAAATTTTGAAAATTAAATTTTTCTTGTTAGGAAAAAAGCATGAGATTTATTCATGTTTTGAATCAAAATCGATGGTACCAATATCGTAAACGAATGATCGCAATTAAAATATTCATAGAGTTTATTTCTAATAGCGTGACTTACCTGAGGTATACAATTTCTTGTGATTTCATAGTCTTTTTTTTTCCACAAACACACATCAAACAAATTTCACAATTATTCAAAAGGAAACTTTCAAAGAAGCCAACCAAAACTTTTCAAAAAGTCCGTCAATTCGTCCAACCATAATTTATGTAGGTGTGTAACTCACACTATTTTTCATCTTCTATTTTAATAATTACGCGTAAAAATTTTAAAACACTTTGAATTTTATCACTTGGAATCAAACAAAGCATAAATAATTTCGAAAATTAATGCACATTCACACGATTCAATTAACAAAATTATAAAATCGTATAAAATGTTCACTTCACTATGAGGCAGTCACCGAAACCTCTTAGACCAGCTGAAGATTTTCAAACAAAAGCATCGAAATTTCAAACATCAAATTGAAATGCATAAAAAGTTTTTTATCCTGAACTGATTAAATTTCAGATGAATTTTACGGTAACAAGTGTTCCAGAAATATTTACTCATAATGAAATTGCTAAAAACTAACGTTTGATTGTGCGCTCTCGGAAGGTAGCAAGCAGGTGATTACTTTCCATGAAAATGGCACTGACCAATGGCGTCATTTGATCACCACATTCTAATCGTTTGAAAGACTCGACTGCATGATTACGCAAACTACGGTAAATATTTTGATACGTATCAGATCAATTCAGTAAGAGGAGCAACAAAACCATGCAAATCGTGTCCAATGGAAATGCATTGACCCACAATTACCATTTTTGGAGTTTTTTGTTAGATTTTTAATTTTATTTCCTAAAACAAGATGATGTCATAGGGGTACCTACCTATGCTATGGTTGTCATTCCGTTTGTAGAAATAACTGATATTACGGAAAAATGTATTAAGCACCAATGTCTGTCTGCTAGTATGACAACTTGAAAACGTGTTGATTAAAAAACTGAAATTTTGCATAATGCTTTTTTTTTAAAAATGATAAATGAATGAAATTGGGCAACTCTGTTATAAGGCTGCCATACAAAAACTTTATTTTGATATAAGTTTTGACAGTGATTCCGAAGATGTTAACGTAGAAGAAACATGAAATTTTTTGCACGACTTTTTTACAAAAATTGTAAATCTTTTCAGAAAAGGATATAATCAGATAATGCTTCGAAGAGTTGCCATACACAAATTTCAGTTTTCGCTATATATTCGGACATTATTTGAGCACACGTTGACATAGAGATGTGAAATTTCGTACCTGGTTTTTTATAAAAACACGCTAACGTAATTTCAATTTAAAACATTGATAACGACAAAATTTTTGTTAGCTGGCCTTGGGTTTAATTACTGAATACAAAGTAAATACCTAGTATTTCGCCTCATATAATTCATACTCAGAATTTGAACTGAGTGCAAATGTGAGGTCAACTTAACATTTCTTTTTAGGTGTATACGGCAGGCAAGAACCATCCGTACTGAAGAGTATTAAGTTCATGCCGATACGAAACGCCTTTATCACTAGAAATTCGGACGATTTGAGGCCTATGAACATGTTGCCAATATACGAAAAAGAAATTTAAAAAAAGTAATAAACAGGCAGTTACCAAGTTTCGTCGAAGAAAATGGACTAAAATGCTATGTAAAAAAACAATCGGATATTGGAAGTGGTCAATCGTGTGAAACATTGCTTATTTGGCTTATAAATGAGTGGAAAACGGAGATATATAAAAATAAAATATCTTTATAGCAGTTTTCCTCGATATTAAACGTGCTTTTGAAACAATTATATTATATTATTATTCTGGCAAAGTACACAAGATTTCACAATCTTTTAGTACAAAAAGTATCAGAACTACATTTAGATGCATGTTATAAAATAAATGAAAATGTCGAAAATATACAAGAACTAAAAAAAAAAAATTTGAGAATTAAAAAAAAACCTACTGAAATTAAGCAAAAATTGAAAATAAATATAAAAATAACAGAAAAGGTATAAGTACCTATTGCTAAAAAAAAAACAGGCAGATAAAACTAAAAATGAAATAAAAAGAAAATTAAAAAATTCTAGCTAAAATACACGAAATAAAACAAAATATTAAACATAACTAAAAATAATTGAAAATTATAAAATTATAGGAATGATAAAATTGTAAAAAATCTGAAAATGATCTACGCCGTGATACAAGAGAATACAAAAAGGGGAAGAATAATTGAAAACGAACCCTGATAAGATCTTTAAATGCACCGACAGATCGCACGTTCTGATAACTGGGGGGGAAGAATATTCCAGAGACGGGATATTTGGACAGCATAAGAGACTTCCATAACTAATTTGTAAAAACGAGGTATTATCACATTCTGACTACGTTCCGAAGCTGTGGACTGGAAAAATTCACGCAGATATTACGGTGTGTTTGTATGTAATAAGCTATAAAAGTGAATCAGTCCTCTCTGCTTGAGGTAATCTTGTATTGAGCAACCTAGCAATTTTGTGCGGTAAGGTGAAACATGGTCGAACCGACGAAGTCCATAAATGAAGTGGATACAATCATTAATGGCAACTTTTGTCTTTAGAAGACAAACGCTGTCGAGTTTAGGGTATATCAAACTGCCGAAATAAAGTAAGGTAAAATTAGGATTTTAACTAGTTTTGAGTGGATTTCGAAAGATAATGAGTCGGTAATTGACAGAACTAACCCAAAAAATTGTGGAATAGTGGGGTACGTAAAACAAATCTAGAATGGTTTAAAAGTTACTTAACAGGAAGAACACAAGGGTTTAAAATTAATGGAACAATATCAGCATCAAAGAACATTATATCTCTTGGTATACCACAAGGCTCAATATTGGGCGTATCCTTATTCGCGGACGGTATGCTTATATGTATACCTATAGTTGGGAAGGAGGTAACTGAATATGAGTCCATTGTGCGGGATGAAATCCATATTTCATGTAGGTAACTATGGAAAAATAAACTTAAACTCGATATCAATAAGACTAGTATGAATGTTGACGGACATATCTGGGATGTAAATATTATAATAAATCGTGAACAAGTCGAAGATATTAGTAAAACATTCGAGGAGCTACACCAAGCAATATTCCCCTCTTTTATAGGTCGAATTTACGTCTATTCGACCTAAATTAGGGCATCGACTAATTGTCCTTAAATTCGAATTACCTAATATTTACTCTCGTCTTTGTAAGTGCAGAATGAGAAGACGTCGTATCGACGTAAATATTAGGGAAATTGAAGAATAATTTCCAATAGAGCAGAAGACATATTTCCTTGATTTGGTCAATTTAATGCAAATTTCGTATCGATTATACGTAAATTTTCCTTAATTTCGACCTATTTCCTACCTATACTTTAACTCATGTTAACGTGTGTGTTAATGTACGGGGAAATTCATTTTATAAGAATTGTGTGCGAATATTTTCTCTAGTAGGTAATGTAAATATTATGAACAAGGCACAACTCTAACCTGAATGATTATTAGAAGTATTTCCATAATAAAATATATAGAAAATATTTCAAAAATTATTCAAAACTATTTCTCTCAGCTTCTAAGCGCTCAATTTAAAACGACAAAATTTTTGTAATAAATATGGAAATAATTTTTCGCAAAATACCAAAGTATTACAGAGCCTGACTGGTTCCGATATAATATGTCGTAAAAAGGACAAATATTTGTAATTTTGATGAAGCAGTAAATGAACTCTAATTATTTGGTTGTATTATTACGTAATTTCAACTATTAGGAATTTCGTTAAACGTACTCATTTATTTCAATTTACCTTGAGGTGAAATTTCTGGGAATTCAGACTTTGAGGGCGAACAAAATCGAATAGGGAATTATTTACGGAATATTTACGTTATCTTGGTTTAAATTCGAAATAGAGCCAACTACAAAGTCCATACATTTGCTAAAATTTGACTCAAAGTTAAGTAAAATTTAGATAAAAAGTAAGGAAATTTTCTTCAGATTTAAGAAGTTTTCCTTATTTATTTCCCTATTTTTCCTTATTCTTATGAGGTAAATTAAAAATGAATTATTACGTTATTTTTCTGTGATGCTATCCAGGTACAAAAAGGTTCACAACAGAGTTAGAACTTTAACTCGATCTACAAGGAGAGCCTATTTCAGAGATAAATTAAATACCAATCTTCCTCCAAAATCCTTATGGAGGAATATTCGCAACTTGGATGTATTCGGTTAGGAATTATCTGAGATAAACATCGATCCAGATGAGCTCAATAAATTTTTTTCGTCAACCGCAGCTTCTTCATCTCAGGCACCTAGCGTCAGTCCCATGATAAAAGACTTCTCTGTTGATGGTTTTGCCTTTACATGCAATTAAGTCAAATGCTGTAGGATTGGACGAGTCACCTGGATTCCTTAAATTAATTGCTCTGGAGATATTACGAGTTCTTACGCACATATTAAATTATTGTTTTACAAATTCACAGTTTCCTGCGCCCCGGGAACAGGCTCTTGTTGTTCCTATTCCAAAGAAGTCTTCTGCCTTACATATGGGAGATTTTCGTCCAATCAGTCTGCTTTGCTTTCTAAGTAAAATCTTTGAAAAGCTGATGTATTGGCAAATCATGAATTATATAAATAGATATTCTATGTTATCAACTTTTCAATCAGGATTCCATCCTGCTCGTAGTTGTGAGACGATTATTGAACATAACTTCTGATATACATGAGTCCCTAGATGAGGACTTTCATCTATTACTTGTCCTGCTCGACTTTAGAAAAGCTTTTGACTCCATAAATCACTCATATTTAATAACAAAATTATCAAGTCAGTCTTCTCAAATCTGAGTTCCTTAGCGGCGGCGTACCCCAGGGATCCATACTGGGGTCTCTACTGTTCTGGTTTTTTTTTTTTTGATATTGCTGACGTAGTGCTGGATGCCTCCGTACATCTCTAAGCGGATGACGTGCAAATTTATCTCAGGAGACCAATAGGATTAATGGAGAACAGTATGTATGCCGACTTAATGACGATCTCCAACGCATTCAGGAGTGGGCATTACAAAATAGTTTAGCACTTAATCCAAGTAAATCAAACATACATACATACATATGCTCCCTCCTATTTTATTAAACAAGGTACCACTTCTTCTGTCTTGAATTTGGGCGTTGAGCTTAATTCGAAGTTCTCGTATTGCAATCACATTAAAAGGACATTAGGGAAGATATATGGCTGTTTGAGACAACTCTAACTCAACTCTAGTATCTTTTCGCTTAGTTTGCGTCAGCGGTTAGTTAAAATATTAGTTATTCCACATTTTACATTCGCCAGTGTAATTTTTCCAGTTCTTGACTCAGTCTCCCTGAGAAAAATACTCGTAGCATTCAATGATGTGATTAAATATATTTACAAATTTCCTAGAAATAGCCTCATCTCATTGTATGAAAGCTCTCTTTTGGGTTGCAATTTAGAGACATGAAAACCTCTTGATTCCCCGATGCAGAAGTCAATATAGTTAGCGCACTTTCACCGTTCAGTGAGCTCGGAGGTGGAATCAGCTGCCAAGCAACATTCAGCGCAGGGCTTCCAACAGTAAGCTTTGTAGGCTTATTAGTAATAGTGTGACTTGTGTGTGATTTGGAGTCTTTGTTGTTTTTCTTTCTCTCTCTATTTTGCATTGCTTATTTCGTAGTTGTTTTGTAGTAACGATAAATTTAATTTAACCGCTGCACTTTGTACAATCTAAGATAGCATATGTATCTTTGTACCTGGCCAAATAAAGAATTATTATCTAACACATCTATTGCTCATCGAATTATATATACAGGGTGTCCCATAATTCGACGTCAAGCCGGAACCAGGTGATAGACCAAATCGTAACAGAAAAAATATAAAAAAAATCTAGATCATGTATTTTTCAAATTATAGGCATTTCTTTTGTTTTCGAGAAAATGTACACCTTGTGATGGTTTTTTAGCTCCTGTTGCTACAAATCTTTACTTTTTTTCAATTTTATTTTGCTTATGTAATCCCGAATAGTGCTTATGTAACCTGTTGCTTCAAGTTCTAAGCCAACTGCTCCAGCTTGGGTATGAAAGCCTGCATTGTCCTGCTGAAAAATCCAGTTTTCTCCATCGCAGATCTCATCTATTTTTATTTTCTCTTCTCGAAGTAGCTCAATGTAATTCATTGAGTCCTGGCGACCATCCACAACAACCAGATCAATAACTCCCCTATAGGAAATGGCTCCCCATACCATGACAGCACCCAGAGCACTATGATCATTTTCTGACAAAATTTTAATCTGGCATTTTGTAACGTTTCTGTAATGCCGATTTCTTTTTTAATTTCAGTCTACGTAGATGAGAACAGCATTGAATAATGCGGTGAACAGTGTGAACATTTGCTGAAGTCCCTACCTTCAGTGCTATTTCCCGAGCAGCTGCTGTAGAATTCGAAAATGCCCTCAAAACTGATCGACGCTACCTCTCTGCTGTAGCCATTGCCGATCTTTCTTTCCGCTGTTTGCCATAGTTCGCGGAATTTTTTATGAAAGCATCAATGATTGATAGGTGTCTTCCAAGTCTCCGCGCTATTTCCCGATTTGACAAATTTTGTTCTTTAAACGCAATAATTTTTCCAATTTCCTCCCGCTTAAGACTTTTCCCACGTCCCATTTTAAATTAAATAAGACTCAGAGCACCAAACCGTTTTTAAATATTTGTTAATCACAAATGCTTAAGATAACTATAAACACTTTCTTTTGTTTCACTTCAATAGTCGGAAAACAACTGGTGCCGGTAATCAACTGTCCCTCTTTAAGTATCCCACAAATGGAAAAGGATTCCTTAGAACAACATACATAGTTCAATCGGCCCACGATGATAGCCAATTCAACCTACAATGTTACTTGGGAATTTATGTAATAAAAAAATGTAGGGGGAGAGGACTCATTATATATTTAGCTATGCTTAGGGTAATGTCGACTTTGGCTTATTCAATGCTTTGACATTAAATTTATTACCCTGCCCCATAGCAGTTCAGGTGCTGAGCACAATAGCAAAAGTGACAAAAAATTGTATGTGTTATTCCATCACACAACCCATTTGATTTTGGGTGGCAAGTTTCAAGTCTTGGTTTTGACTCATCAACAGGTCCTTAGTACCGAAATTGAATGTCTCGAAAAAAAAAAATGAAAATTAGCACAAAGGAAAGTAATGAACAAATGAAAATATTGAGAAATATAGAAAACAAAATTTATTTAAAAAATTTAAAAAAAAACCGCAGTAGGCTGAAAAAAGAAAAAATAAGCGTTTCGTATCGACAGAAACCTTTTACTCTTCGGTACGGCTTGGATTCTGACTGGCGTAGACGCTTGAAACAGATCATACTGATCACACCTCATATAAGCTCAGAATAAATTCTCAGTGTGAATTAAATGAGGCACATCTGTTATATTCCACCAATGAGGAAAACACATGATTACTATGATTTATTGCCGAGCAAGTTTTATACTTGTTAAAGAATGCATTTTTTCGGATTCTCCGGCACAATAGCAAAAGTGAAACCCCCACTGCGCGTTTCAAATTAATCTCATTTTTAAAATGTTTGAAATAATTTTTTTTTCTCCTGCTCAATTTCTTAATTTTTTCATTTCTTTCCTTTATTCTATTTTTCATTTGTTTTTTTCTTCGAGTACTATTTCGCTACTTGGGACCTGCTGAGTCAAAACTAAGACTTGAAACTTGGCTATTCAAGTCGTTTTCGGGCTACGCTAGGAACACTCACAACAAGACTGCATGTTCATAAAATACGAAAGTTATGGATTAACGAACGTTGGTGATGGTGGTCCTTGATCTAAATTATTTTGTTTATTAAAGGAAAATATTTTGTATAACTTTTAATATCTTTTCGAGTTTGTGTATAATACCTAACTCGTTTTTCAAACTAATAAAATTTCCTATAACACACTGAAAACGAATAATGCAGAGGTAATACTATCTCACAAGTACGATGATTTGTTTAAAAAACATAAGCTATAAGTTTCAATTGAACGCTATAAAATCTCAAATTAAGGTCGCTCAAGCGAATAGAAAATGTCAAATGAAGATGATTTACCGTGAAGCATTCAACTCGATGAAACCCCATCCAATAGTATACAATAGATCTCTTCACCGCCACACTAAATAACTAAAATAACAAATGTGGAAAATTCTAATTTATTCACTTCGTAATCGTTGAAATCTAATATCTCTTCCACATGCGCACCTGCATAGCAAATTCGCAGTAAATTAGCGCATCTAGCCAAGACAAACAACTGTGAAAGATTGCTGACATCAGAAAGCGAAATTCAGTCATCAATTTATGAGAAGAAAGTGTGATGATACTCCAACATAATAACAAACCACCAACAACATGCCAAAAAAAGAACGCATGCTCTATCTCTCTCTCTCTCTCTCTCTTTCGGCAGTGCATTGGGGGAAGATTTAAATGCAATCAAATATCAGAGAGTAACCGCATAAGTTACTGCCGTTTAAATGAGGAAAACCATAAATATATTCGAGGGAGTTGAGGTGGAGGAAAAGATGGAGTTGCATAAATTAAAACGATAATTAGACAAAATATAAACACCGCGCGGCAGCTTTAATTTGCTGTTGGGGCATGTTCGTATTATGCATGAAAAGAGATGATCTTGAATCGAATCGCGCATTAATCAAATTCTTAACAAATCGCCTGCTGTGTGCCGCGGATTCTGTGATCCTCATGGAGCAAAATAACTCGCGAACGGTGTGACTAATGTGACTAGCGTAACGAGTGATATAATGGCAATAAAATGCAATTTAAATGGAACCGACTAACGGTTAAAATCGTCGCATTAAGTATAAAATGCAAATGGCTCGTATTTTAATTGACCGGGTCAGTTCAGTAGATGATGTGATGATGGTGGTGGGCACGTTCAACTATCGTTACGTGTCGGCTTTACACATATTCTTTGCTAAAATATACGGTTCTAACTTTACCTAGAGAGTCCTGAAAATATCCCGGAAATTATCCAAGCTGTTGTTTTCCATTAATATTTTTCTTTTATTGCTTCTGGACATTTATATTTTGCCCAGAGAGCTAGGTACAATTTATTATACCTCAGAGTCTGAATGGCGAAATACGAATACATCAGGATTTCACAGAGTATAAAGATTTAATCTCACGCCGCCGTCTCTTCTTTTGTTTCGCTAATTTCAATTAAAATTTAAGAAATTGCAATTTAAGAAATTTTATAGTCGTTTCTAGTGGGATTTCTTTATTCTGTGAGAGACATTGAGTGCACGTTTAAAGTTTTATTTTGACTATTGAAGTATAATTACTATTTTGGCATCTGATACATATTATGACGCTGTTGTTACCTTTAGCAATAAATTATTCAAAACGACAGTATTTTAGTATTTGTCTATACTATTAAGTGAGGAGTAGTCGAGGAGGAGTTCTTTGATATGTTTGTCGAGATATTTATAGTCCTTTATCAAGAGGAGTATTTTACTGACACCAATTCCTACCTGTGTACTCTTGCCCTACTTGATTTCCACAAAGCATTCGATATAGTCAATCATTCCAGTTTGCTTGAAAAGTTGACCTCAAATTTCCAATTCCATACTTCTGCTGAGTCTTACATCCGCAGCTTCCTCTCCAATAAATTGCAGCGGGTTAATGTGAAGGATTGTGTTTCTGGCGCACTGCCTCTAAGTTCTGGTGTCCCTAAAGGCTCTATTCTTGGACCTTTGTTCTTCAGCCTGTAAATAAACGACCTAAATTTCTGGTATTGCTCAAGGCTCTATTCGTGGCCCTTTGTTCTTCAGCCTATAAATAAACGATCGAAATTTCTGGTATTCCTCAAGGCTCTATTCTTGGCCTTTGTTCTTCAGCCTATATATAAACGACCTGCCTAATGTTGTTGTGACTGCAAAACTCACTTGTATGCCGAGAATGTGCAGGCGTACGTGTAGATGAGTCAACAAATAGGATTAGTGGAGGATTGTATTGATAGGCTAAATTCCGTCTTGCGCAATATTGAACGCTGGGCTGATAACAATCTTTAATACTTTCTATCGTAGAGCAATTTAGGCATTATTAAGTAGTACAGTGGTGCTATTTTAGAATCATGTAAAAAATCTACAATGCAATGCTGTGAGCATCTTGAAGATATGACTGATAGGATTTATAGTGGGCTTCGCCGGCTTTGGTTGGTTTTAGGACCCATATTTACGAACACGCGTTCGATTACAACTAAATCTATGATTCTGTCATACTTTTCTTCTGGCAGTCTCTTTTTCCCTCACTTGTACTCCTCCTGTTCAACCAAACTAAATGTGGCTTTCAAAGATTTCACAATATTAGTCTTCTGCTTAATGGGATTCGATCATATTTCGCAACATCGTAATCATCTACTTGGTTGCTCCATAAATCGATATCTTTTACGTAGGCTGCTAGCATAATGACAAATATACAACTGTAAAAGAATTCATTTTGCCTATGGAATACGCAAAACTCCAACAGACTCTACATAGAATTCCCTTACCAACTCTAAAAATCACGACGATTAACATAGCACTTCAGACGGAAGAGATTTAACCACAATGACAGGTTTCTGTCAACCTACTACGTCAAAAGAAAAGTCAGAAATGAGGACAAAGATATGACGAAGTTTGGCGTGCAACATCCAATCTATGACCATCATTAGTTATATCTGGCAGGCCAATTACTACAAGAATTGACTTCGGAAAACCATTCTATGATAATGTATAAGTTCATCCACACCGCCTATAGACGAGTCAATCTATTTATAGACCTTAATGTTTCTACGTAGAAGTATGAACTTTATATGTTGCAGTACTGGGTTCATTTGTTTCAATGAAAGAACAGATGCATGGAACGGTATTCCGGTTCCATATCAACTACAGGAATAGATGTGCCATCAACAAAATCATACTAACTGAAGTGAATACAGTAGATGCACTACCCTTGTCTTGAACTTTTGTGGATGGTTAACTGTTCTACCTTGACAACAAATAAGAAATTATTTTGGAATATCAATCCTTCACCAGCTAATTAATATAGAATCGTCGCTAATGAGCTCCAAAATCTCTGCAATTACCGTGTATTAAAATAATAATAAAAAAACCAAGTACAACATTTCCAGATATGCCCCAAATGCTCTTTGTTATTGCAATATGTTGTTGTACTGAATTACAATGCACAATAAATCGATGGAGACTAATTTATTAGAATTTTTCAAATTATAATATCTGTCGGATGTTGGCTAAAGAAGCTAGAAAATATGTTGATTGAATTTTAGTAGGGCATGGGATAGAATTATCGACAGAATTAAAAATTTTATCAATTAATTATATTTTTACTTATGGATTCATACTCAAATTTCTTTCAAATATAATTAGTACATTTCTTCGGTGTACCATAAGGTACGCATCCTGGACCACTACTTTTCACAATATATGTATATCATCAGTGTTTGCTATCTTATTTGAAATAAATCATCATCCATTAAATATTATCAAAACCCCTATTCCCACGCAACCAACAAATTTTGCTGTCTAACCGTAGTTATCAGACCAATTTTGAATTCAAGATCTCCATTCGATGCGAAATATATCAAGGCATTATTGAGGTGATTCACTATTTTTCGATCAATTTTTATATTCTTCCTTCATACCTTGATATCCTTAATTTCGTGTCTATAAACCTTCTTAAAATAAGACGAAACAACTTCAGAATTAGTTTTGCTTTCGAATAGCTTTAAGTTCATTTGTGTTCTGGGACTCAATAAATATCTTATTTTCGAAACATTCATTGAAGAACCACCTACATACGTTACGGCTATAATTATTTCACTAATGAGGTAATCAATATTTTTACCAAACTTTTCATGTATTATAAAATAATCTAAAAATAACCAAGCCAAATTTTATCCTAGTTCCACAATAGATTTTTCATTAACTTTAGTCTCATATGGAATATCTTATTTTGCTGTATGTATAGGTGAAACCACCTTGAAGCAAAACAGAAATAATTTCTTTCCAAACTTTTCTTCTGTTTTAGCTAACTTCTAATTGATTTCTAACTTTTTCTAAGACTACTCACTTTAGCCTCTGGCACCATTGTGAAGACGAATTTATTCTCCCTAAACAAATAAGACATTTGTTTTTCACATATGTGTGCAAATGTTATCAAATGACCATAATCGGAAGTAAAAGTTCACGACAATATCAATTGAGGGTAAAGACCATTTTGTTAACAAGTTGATTTTGTTTACCTAACATTAATTGAAGGGGGCGGCAGCTAGAAGACTTTATGCCATCACACAAGTCAAATGTCTTTAGTTCGATATAATCAGATGATAAAAATTTAAATAAGCACAAATAGGACAGTGAGTAGTATCTAATAGTTAATGGAAGCATTTTGGAGATCATTTTCCATGATTTTTCCATCACAAATATCTAAATAAGAACACCAAGGAAAATTATGTTTTTCTGTAATGAGACTTCTTTTGGAGCACCACGAAATCCTGAATTAACAAAATCCCGACTTTTTCAAAAATCGCGAATCACAAATTAAAATAATTTAATATTTTTATTTGTAAACAATGCTTTATTGGAAAAATTCAGTTTGCATTTTACAACACCGTGAAGCTTACCTTCCAAAACTGGATCCAAAAACAAATAGACCAACGATGGACTTCAATGATAGGCTCCAGATATGCCAAAAAAAAGTTAATATAAATATGTAGAAATACATAAAAAATATCCGACGCAACATAAGTTGCCCACTATGAAAAAGACAACCCTTGAATCGCGTCTTTGTTTAAAAAGGTCTTAGCCACAGATGGGATAAATTTTTCGAACTCGTAAAAGAGCTACGAATACATGCCTTAATCCTGGCACTCATAATACTAAAAATAAAAGGCACAATTTTCCCATGAATACAAAACAATTGTCTCATTAATTTTGGGACTACATAAAAGGTCCTATCCATTACCCAGCAGGATGATTCAGACAACAGTTTCAAACTTGATTTAGTTCAAAGTCTTAAAAATTTATAATTTTCATATTGGGATTCCGTTAAAATAAAAAAATAAAGAAAAAAAAGAATAAACATCTTCAGCAGCACGGAAAACGACTCTTCGATGGTTCCAGAAAAGCTGTGTATACGGTAGATGTGCTGATATCCTCGAGATAGATATCAATGTAGAAGCGATATAGTAGTGTCGGCTAAGACCTCATGTAGGGTGTTAAAAGCTGTGTTCTGTTGGTATCGAACAATGTTCTGCAGAGAACAGAAGATTGTGAATTAAATTGATTTGAGGGATTAGTAGAACTAGACTGGAATCCTTGCTTGCAAAATGTCTAAATAGAACTTGGTAAATTTGGGACGAAATTTGAAAGGGGAATGCCCATTTTAGGCCCGACACCTCCAGACATGAGAGATGTCTTAAACGATCCATTATGATACCCTGAATATTTTTTATTAACAATATTTCTTTCTATTTACCGGGGGGAAAGCTGGGGAGAGGGGGGGGGGGTCAAAGTTTGATCTAGTACATTTTAGAATTTTAGTACAAAACCTAATTCCATAGGTCCTGCGAAGAAGTTTGGGAAACCACACTCCAATACTCAGAGGATTCAATAGCAATTTATAGCCATCCCAATACTCAGATTTTTAGTATTTCCCTCTTTTTTATTCGAACTGAGGTATACGATTTTTCAGACTTTAGATCAGCTCTAACTCGGTAGGGCTTTGCAAGATTGGAAAACGAGTTTTACTGTTCGTATCAGCTTATTACCATCCACAATTCGTGGAAGCAAATTATTTATTTTATGCATTCTTTTAGGGTAGGGAGTAGGAACCCCTGACGAGGAGAGGGGGTTGGTTCCAATACCGCATGTTGCATAATGAATCAAAGGTCTCGCAGAGTACTGTCGGGTGGTGCATATTTTTCCCGATTCAGAATACCTTCTCGGGACGCTTTTTCCGACGCAAAAATTTCAAGTACTTGGGTCACACACACCCCAGCTCCTAAATTTCGCATATATTTTTCCAGTTCCTTCTTCCATGTCCATTAGTGTCCTGCTGTGAATAAACATTTTTCTCATTGGAAGTCTTTTTGCACGACTTACCAATTCTGGGAAATCACTAGAAGTAGAAAACTCCACTTTTTCACCCAAAAAAGTCGCTCAAGCTACATCCGATCGCCCCGCTAGAGAGAAATAAACATTGTTAATAAAAATGTTCAGAGTATCATAATGCATCGTTTAAGACATCTCTCATGACTGGAGGTGTCGGGCCTAAAGTTGTGTTGTGTTGTGCGTTTTGTAAGAATTAAAGTGATAGCATTCTTATTTTCTCTATACTTTCAAGAAAATTTCTACTGTGCTCTGTAGAACACTCTTAGGCTCGGTAACAAAAGAACACAGCTATAGACATCAATACAGAAACGATATAGTGGAGTCGGCTAAGACCCGACGAGAGTGATTATAACTGTCGAATATTCTGATCAATATATAACCAACTAAAGTCAACTTTAGGGAGCATCATCGAAACGTAATAAAAATAATAAATATAAATTTGAGGTTTATTATAGAAAAGAAAAGTATTTCAAAAATAATTAGCAAAATAAATATGCAATCAAAGATGCATTCTTACTAGATGAGAGCTCAGAACTGGTTTGTTCCTACTATAATTACAACTCTCATCAGCCAGATAGACATTGTATGTATGGAAAAATATCATAAAGCATCACGACAAGTCTTAATATTGTTGACCTCCGTATAACTTGATGCGATCATAGAAACCAAAAACAAATTTTTATTAACTGCAAGACTGAATGGACTAAAGAAATTATTTTTATGAAAGGTGACACATGTAACATGGGGGAGATTGAATGCTTCTAGAATTAATATTTCATCGTAGTCTTATAGTAAGTGTAGTTAGTAAAATCATCGTACGAGGCCAAAGGAGTACCAGGAGCAGAGGGTGAAAGAAGATTATTTGAAAAGGAACAAATGATTGAATGAGAGTAAATGGTGGAGAGGGAAGACTGTGTCATTTGGGAGTAGAAAGGGTTAAAATGATTTTCTCATATTTTATGAATCACATAATATAAAAATATAATAAAAATCATTGGGGGTTCCCATTCTCCCCACTATTTTAAAGCTCTGGCTCAACAGAGTCAAATTTTCAACTCAGTTTTTTTTGTACTTATTATTATAGTATACTACTGAGTACTTAGTAATATTTTTATCATAATTTAAAAACAAAGAGTCAACACGGAAGTTTCACATGGAATTGAAAAAGCCTAAATAGCCCTATCGGGTTAGCATATGACCGCGGTAAAATTCACGTCAGCAATTTTATTGCTCTTTGGTAGTCTAAATTAAAAATGGCGACCAAATTCCACTGATGAGTTAGCCACCATCTTGAGTTTAAGGGGGAATTATGCCTTTATCGTAAGCGTAGGACTTTAAACATTGGTTCTAGGTGAGAGCAATAAAATTGCTGATGTGAATTTTTCCGAGATATAGCCGTCTGTTTTACTAGCTCGACTGGGCTAAAGGAATTCAGTCAAAAATTACCCATCACACTCGGTACTCAAAATGCGACTATTTTTTTTCTGTTTTTTTTTTTGCATGTGTTCTTCATACCAAGAAGGGTTGGGGTGATTTTGTTTAGATGAATGAGCTTTGAAGGTCATTTTCCCAAGTTACTGATTGATTGAGAAGAGATGAAGGCCCCGAAAGGGACCATAGAACGTCGGCAATAATAAGGACTATTGATCACAATCCAGAGTTATGAGCAATTGCTCATAGGTGACAACCAGACGCTCTTATGAACTTCAGTATTGGCTCCCAACCATTCTTACTGTAGTTCGTTCAGGATGTGTGAGTCGAAGAATATATAACGGTCTCTGTAGTAGGCAGGACAGTAAAAAAAAGTAAGTCACCGTTTCAGATTCCTATCCACATCCTCTGCCTACAAGATTGTCAACAAGTCCCAACCTATATATGTGACTCCTGAGAAATCAGTGTCCAGTAAGAATGGACAACAGGACTCTCAGGGTAGACTTGGTAAATCCCAGTAGCTTTTTCGTTAAGTTTGACTTAGTTCTACCCCACATTTTTTTTATAGCTCTATCCGTGGGATTGCCTAACTAAAGACGACTGGGTTGGGAGTCAGTCCAAGCCAAAATGTTAGAGACTAGGTGTTTTGGTGCGATCCCGATTATAGAAGGGATGCCTCTGAGGCTACACCAAATCGAGAAAGCCGCCTTTTCGTTCCCGCTAATAACGTTTAACGTGTAGTCTGGTTTTTCGAGAGAGGGAGTTCAGGGTAATTTTCAGTTCCTGTTGGACAAAGTGTCGACATAAAAATAAGGTATCGGAGTAAAAATACTTCAAGCTCTAAAATACAAGGATCGTCATTGGAAAATTTGTGAAGTTTTAAAGGGGATTGATATGAAGAGAAAAAGGTTGCTCTGGTCGAAAAATTAGACAACTCCATCCCTCTCTGTGCAGGAGTTATAGTATAAATTATAAAAACTTAAAGGAAAAACTTTGAATGACACATCTCACTCCCCAAATTTTTATACCTCCTCTCATCCCTACAAATCACCCCGTAGCTTATTATAAGTTTTGGAAATATCATAGATCACTAGAAGAGTTGGTATAAAATTGCCAAATTGCTTTTAACTGCGACTGAGATTTATTATTCGTCTTACCCTAACATGTCAGATTTTTGCCGATTTCTTGCACTGAAATATTATGCAGAAAGTTGTCGTTAAAGCACCATGAAATTAGCCGTTAATAATGCAACAGATAACAATTTTGGTTCTGAATTAATAATGCGTAATAAAATCAAAAATTGATGCAATTATGCAAGACCAGCCTTGAGGAATTGACTACCCCGCACAAGCTGATCCTATGCTGAGTTCCTGGCCACAGGGATAACTTAGGCAACGAGATGGCTGAAGAATTAGCCAAAAGGGGCTCTGATGATAGCAGCGATAGCTTATATGAGGATCCCTATCGGAGCTCGTAAAGAAAAGAATATCAAGTTCGCCTATTAAAAGGCAAGCCTCCGGTAGATCAATAAGAAATCCTACCATATTGCGGAGCAATTGTTGCCTACATATGAAAGAAAGAGGACAAAAGAAGTGTAAAATGGCAGCAGAACATATAAGTGCTATGACCCATTGGAGCTCTAAGTGAAATAAGCTTGGCACTTCTAGCAGCACCCCTCTTAACTTACCTAACCTAATCATATGCGTTCAAGTCAAACTCCGGCCTATTTATATACCTAAATAGTCCATGAACTTCATAAATTCTAGATTCATCACTCTAAAATCATTAAAATGCTTTGTGACAAGGTGATTCAAAGTCCTACGCCCATGAAAAATTTAATGGAGTTGACGAAGAAAGTAACAATCTGAATCTGTTACCTTCTAAAACCATGCATCCCTACACCTTGCTGAGGGTGTCGTTTAAACTAAAAAAAACCAATATAATACCTAATCTGGAGCACAATTCAAATACTACTTTACTCAAATGACTTAGTTAAATATTGGTCCAAAACGAGCATAAAATTATTCACTTTATAAGATCCAAAAGACCGGTTATGGTAGACCCAAAACAAAATCCAATATTGACCTTAAAGCGCCTTAATTCTTATAAACAAAATACTTTGCATATGTAATTGCGTGTCCAATTCATTACCATATCCAAACTCGTGCAGAACATATGAAACGTAAATAATTTTCTGTCTTCTAATTTGAAATGAACAAAAATTTGATTATCCATCGTCAGAAGGTCTGAAGTGTTTCTAACTACATTTGGCATTAAATTGTATACGTGTGTGGGTATATTGATCCTGTAAATATATATCCTGTATATGGTAATCCGAATTCGGCAACGATAGCGTTCTTCAGAAATTTGAATTGAATAAATACCACCGAAACCACCGTGACAACCCACTCGACCACAAAATTACCCGCGCGCATCATTTAAATTTGAATTGCTTCCATGTTAACACCAACGCTATAATCGTCAAGTTCAAGAGATTTGGACTCGTCATCGTAGATAGTATTCCCTCCCAAGTATTTAACATGATAAGACAATAATAAAAGGTCTATCCTTCCGCTGTCACGTGACTCATCGTCCATCGTGCCAGTAGTTATCTAATTTCAGTCGCAACAATGTTTCAAAGGAAATCAACAAAATTCGAAAGTTCGTGCTGGATTCGTTCGTGCCTCCCGTCGATAATGAGATGGAATGGATGGAGTCAATGACAGAGGCGACACACTCCAGTGTGTAAAAGAGGCGAAATTTAGTTTCCCGACACGACAAAGTCACACAATTGCCACAGACTCGCAACTTTTCAAGTCCACATTGGTGCCCAGTGCTCCGGTATCTTCACCACAGGATAATTTGATTTCCTCACAGCCATAGCAAGTCCAATTCAACTGCTTCTGTATCCATACACATATATGAAATCCTGGCGATGATGATGGCACATCCTCTATATACATATACAGTTACATACAAATATATAGTGAATAAAATCCACATCCAGGGACAATATTCCAGCTTAGTCGAGAAGTTCGTATGTGGATTTGATTTTTTGTGCTACCTACGTGACGGGAATCCGACCTGGGATTCATTTCGCATTTCGATAGACTGACTGGCTCCAGGAAAATTGATCAGGGATGAGTTTAGAGTGTGTTGTTGTTGCTGCTGCTGCTGCTGCTGGTGGCGCTGGTGCTCTCTGGTACATTTCCCTGTTTGAGTCAGTCTGTTCTCCAGCAAGGAAATCTCATAAAGGATTTTCTTTTTTATTTAATTTATCCGGGGGTGGTTCAGTTTTTAAACTTTTTAAATTTGATTTTTATTTAAATCAAATATTTGTGTAGTAATCAACAGTGCGCTAAGCAAAAACAGAGCCCCGCAGACAGCAGGACATGAATATCAATACTTTTGCGAAAATTTCCACCCAGCCGGAGAGAGCGACGGGGCTGTTGCGGTCCAGAAAGCACAATTCTCTGCCGATGGAAAATCGAGCATTGAGAATTTTCATTTAACGTATGCGCTACAAATTGAAGTTATGTGATTGGAAAAACCTCATTTAAAATTTTTATGTGTTATTGAATTTTGTATGGGGGGACGCAATGTGTGATCTGCTGATGCACACTTACCTTTTTTCACCTGGAGAAATTTTCACCTTTCGCCACTAATTTGGTCGTTTTCAAATAGAAAATTATATTTTGAAATTTAGGTGATTTTTTGGTTATAGACGTTAGTGGGTACATATATCCGGTGCTGATCGAAACAGGTATAGAGGATGGAATTTACCGTGCAATTAGTTTGTTATAGTAATTTTTGCTTTTATCCTGTCCCATACAGGACTCGAGGGTAGAGTTGCATTAGTTCGACCATCTTCAATGCTCGACTACACGCGCAGAAAACACGTTATAAGCCAAGATGTACGACTACAGACGAAGGTTTTGTGTATAGCAAGTTATTTTGACTCGATCAAGAGGGTATCCGAAGATAGAGGCATAGAAAACTGCATCGTTAGATGGATTGGCAACATGTTTGAGAAACGATGCGCAACAGCTACCATGAACGGTGAATACACAACAATGGTGGCCATTAGAAGCTGCCCGCAAGGCAGGGCTATATCACCACTTCTATGGCTTCTAGTTCTGGATGAGCTATTAAACGTGCTTTAAGGCCCAAGGATACGCTGATGACATTGTCATCTGTGTTAAAAGAAAGTCTGAATCGGCTTTATCCGAGCTTATGAAAACTGCTTTTAACATCGCTACCAGATTGTGCCAGAAAATGGGACTATCAATAAAGCCAGGTAAAACAATGCAGGTTCCTTTTACTATGGAAAGGATTCTTCAGATCCTATCTCCTCAGTTAAATGGAATTGCAATAGAATATTCCAAAGAAGCAAAATATATAGGAATAATCCTAGACAGCAAGCTTACCTGGAATCTCCATCTGGAAATGATAACTAATAAAGCAAAATGACCTTATGGATCTTCCAGGGCATAGTCAGACCAATACTTTCTTATGGGGCAAATGTATGTTGGCCTAAAACTTTGCAGGCAACCACCAGAAGAACCCTTGATAAGGTACACAGGATGGCATGTTTAAGCGCTACTGGCGCCTTTACATCGTGTCGAGAAAACAGTCGCAGGGGTGGTTGGTCCAGAAGTGTCCAGAAGTGGAACTATCCATTCCGCTTGGCGTATCACCTTCCATTTTTCAGGCGGAAATCTATTCTATATAAGGGCAGTAAGAAATCCAATATCTACATCTGCTGAGACAGGCAAGCTGCGCTCCTTGCTCTTTAATCTCAAGCCGTTGAGTCGAAACTAGTCTGGAGCTGCTACTCGAAACTCCAACTACTGTCTAGGGACAACCAAGTAACCTTGGGTTGAGTCCCTGGACACGAAGAAGTTGACGGTAATGATAAAGCGGACGAACTGGCTAAAAGTGGAGCTGAATATCCGTAAACTGGTCCCTACCCGACATTTGGCCTACCAAAAAGCCACTTTAGGGGGAACTGCTAAAGTGGGAAAACAGGCAACTGAATCTCCTTTGGCGTAGCGCGCCCGGTATGAGGCAGGCGAAGAAATTCTTCAACCCCTCCCATCGTCAGACGCGCCAGCTTATTGGACTTAACAGACAGTCTCTCAGACTATTTGCAAACGCAGTTAAAGGCTCATTAAAAGGCTCGAGGTTATCTAACCACTCTAGGTGAAGGCACAATAGATCAGCTATGGTCGCGGTGTCGGCAAGGTCCTGGAGGCATAGTCGCCCCTCAACATTAACATTTAACATTTACATTAACATAGTAAGTTAGCGATATTATGGGAAATACGGAAACGGATACCGTATCACTATCAGATATAAGAATTATTATTACACGAAAGAATAGATTATTAACAAATATCAGTGAGATTTCATTCCGCGCAGAACTTCCAACTTTTTATTATTAAGATGATTACACCCAAATCATCTTGATTCTTATTCCACAAATTAATTTTCCAATAAATTCTGAATATGAAAAACAAACAAAACAAGAACCAAACCAATTAAAAATTATAAATTCATAAGCAGTGCCCTCAGCCAAAACAGGGAGAGTAATTCTTAAAAGGTAGGCGCTGTAGTAGCAGGTCTATTTATAGAAGATCAAATGCAAATATTTATAGCATTAGCAACGGGCTAAAATTCATTCATTGTTTATTCCAAAAGTGGCTAAAATAATAAAGATTTTTTAATGTCCAAAGAAAAAACTTTGTTTTAATAAAAAATCATGCTGTATGCCATCACAGTCAGCTTAAATAAATAAAGCCTCAGGAAAGTAGACAGCAACTGTATACCCACTGTGTGACATTTGAACAAGAAAGTTACTAACAAATTTCTATCATGACAAAATTTTTACACATTCCCAAAGTGCAGCGTCATTTTGTGCACTTGCACTTTTACGGATGGAATTCATAATCGCGTTAAATTGCATTTATAATCGGTGAATTAACCTTGACCCAGACTTATCGTCTCGCATTTAAGTTGTGTTGTGAAAATATTTATGCTTGTCATATTTCTGTTGAAGAATTTTCATAAGCAAAGAAAATCAATAGTGTTAAGGAAAGTTCGTAAATATGAATGTATGTAGGCAAGCTATATAAGATGCACTCAAGTGGAAAATGATTATTTTTAAGTTCGACAGTTTAAACAGTCGTAAATTCTTCGTTTAGTTAATATTAATGGGCTGTGTACGGCTCCTAGTATTTATTTCAATACAAGCCTGAATGGTATTTCAAATGGTACGTTCAACCTCAAATTAAGTCTAACACTGCGGATGGTGACTAAAGAGATGTTTACTTATCGGTTTATAGGCAAATTTAGTTGAAAATAGTTAATGAAATAGTAAATATTATATTAAATTTTAAAATTTGCACTTGCGCTTGAATTTGGAAGAGTTTGTAAAGTTCTTTTAAAGTCTTTCAACATTAGGAACCTACTAATGAGCTAGAGTCAGGGCCAGATATAGGGGTAGCTATGGGGGCCATATTGCACGGGCCCCAAGCCCACGGAGGGGCCTCTAAATCTATGGTAACTTTAACTGAAATAAAAATATTTTTTTGTCATCAATTTTAAAATAACTAAAGTTTTGCAGAAAAATTTTGTATAGCATAAAAAGTTTTGCATAGTATTGTACCATTCATCTTTATAGGTATGTACACCTACCTATATTGTTTGACTTTCGAACGATCGTTTCCTATAGGTTATATTTATGCGTATTAGGCAATTCTGGAAATTTTAAAAGATTTCGGATTTGACTTCCATTTATGTATTGTGCAAGCATATGACAACGGTGCAGGAAAATATAATGGGGGTCAAAGCAATTTTGCTTCAAAAAAATATATTAATTGCATTTCTTCCAGGTACGGAAACCATACCCAGAATCTTGTTGGAGTTGATTTTGATAGTGTCAAAACATCTAAGATGCGATATTGTATTTTGAAAGAATTCAGCAAATATATAGTACACAAGGGGCCTATTCTTCAATTACGAATTCGTTATATAACGAATGGTTGATAACGAATCTAATACCCTGTTCGTATTCTTGAACCTCATCGTTATAAAGTCGAAGTGGTGAAAAAGTTTTTCAACATAACGAGTGTGGTAAGATTAAATCTGTCAATTTATAAATTGAATATTGTCAGCTGTTTCATGTTTTAAAATACAATTTGTAAAAAATGGCTAGCTTCAGTGAATTGTCATTATTGTTTGCATTTGAAATAGCTAAAGAATCTATGGACCATCAATTACGTGGATCGTTAATCAATTCCTGCACCCTTAATTCAACGCTAAATAGAAAAAAATGTTGCAGGAGGACCTCCACCAGTGCAATGCAAATGTTTTTTTTTTGCCGCCGCAGATTTTCCTTTCACCACACATTTTAAATCCTGCCAACTCTGGAAATTTTCTATTAGCTTTGTTTCGAATATAAATCATAAAAAACTTGTGTAGTTCTTTTGCGCTCCGGAAATGGAATTTAATACTGATTATATTTTGCCACAATTCCGTGGCATCTTTTGAACTGAACGAGTAATCGTATTTACCAAATTTCAGTTTCGGGTTTTCCTCTAAAAACTCAATTAGTTTAGTTTTTTGAGCATATAAAATTTTCGCACATCTTTTATCTCCCATTATCACCCATAAAGTAGCAGCTGATTCACTCTTCGTTTGGCATAACGAATGGTTGAACCCACTCATTAAATAACGAAGGGTTTGCGTTCGGTATATAATGAATGCGGATTTCAGGAATACCACATGTGTCGATTCCGAATGGTTTTGTATAGTATAACGAATACGGAATGTGCCTTCGTTATTCAAGAGTAGGCCCCAGATATGGGAAGTTTTAAAGACAAAAATAACTGCTTCACTTCATGCCACATCGAAAACAAAATAGTCTGCAAGACTCGATGCAGTTAAAACTATTGCACAAAAAATTTGACGAAAATACGATCTGCTTGAGATGAGGCAGAATTTTTAAAACTTCAACCACATGCGCGTACTGTATTGTAATCTAATTAGTCAATATTTGGATACATTCGAATTTGTCATTTTATCAACAATACCTATGTCTCAAAATTTTAACATTATTACACCCAACAAACATATTAATTGAATTTCGTAACGTGACTTTGCACGTCGAGATAAAGAGATAGATAATCATATTTTAAAAACAACTCAGGAAGTACGTTAGGAATGGAACATAATACGTACTTTCAAAATCAAGAGAGATTGCAGAAAATTCAAAAATTCTGCCCTAGTTTCAAATAACACGTACATACCTATAGCATTAAAACACAATACAACACCGAAAAGCATTAAAGAACAAACGTTTTCTTTCGTATTATTAATTCAATTATATCTTGCATTAATAAGGCGTTTTGAATCGTTGCGTGAAATCTGTATATAATTTAAAATCCTATGGACTCTCGACGATTTAAATGAGGAGGAAATAAAAACCTCAACGCATATATTACAACAGAAATATTCAAAATTTCATAAAAAATATGCCACGAATTGATTTTTATGAAGACGATTTACACAACCAACTTTAATTCAGAATTAACTCCAGTAAATTTTCTACCGAGCATACTAGAAACAAATTTAATTTAATTGTTATCGAATTTGTATGTAGAGCTCTAAGAATATTTTTGAGCGACCAGCTTCAGTTGCTTCCGTAGAAAGGAACTTTAGCGTTTTAAAAGTGAGTGACGAATTTTAATAACTAGATCAACAAAGTCTCAAGAAAGGGTTAAACGGCCTATCAGTGCCTCATAAAAATTCTGACATTGCGCGGACAATGAACTTTTCAACAATTATAAAGGAATTTTCAGAAAATAAAGCTCGAAAGGCATTTTTAAAGTAATTCAATTCATTTCACTCCTCACTCAAATCAGTCCAGTTATTAAGGTTATACAGCAATATATTTTGAAAAATTTTACTGCAAATAAGGTTTAAGATTTCATTTGATTAAATTCATACAAAAAAACCTTTTGTATATGTTTTATTATTTAGCGACATATTTGTATGATTTTAAGATGGGGAAAGGCGAAATTTTTCTGGTTGGCCCGGACCCCATGTAAGCTCTCTAAGGCCCTGCCTAGAGTAAACAGAAGAAAAATAATAATAAAATAAAAGAAAGTAAAATCGTTAAAACTATATCTATACAATAATAATAAAAGACAAATAAACTAAATGTATTGTAATTACTAAAATTAAAAAAAGTATTAACGAAATCCTTTTCTATAAGAAAAATAATCTAGTATCTTGCCCCTAAAATCACCGCCACCACTCTTTCTGATCTCCAAAAGTAAAGTATTCCATATTCCGGTAGCATAAATAAAAAATTGACGCTCAATTACACGATAACTAAAACTTGGCACATTCAAAGCCACAGTTCTACTGGACTGAGAAAACACTAATTTTTCAAATAGATAGCTAGGCACCTTTTTTTACAATTAAATTATACAAAAATAAAATTACCCTGAAATCAAGATACGCTCTTAAGGTGCATCCAAAGACGGATCTTACATAAGGAGAAATATGCTCGTTTCGTCTCAGACCGTACACGTAGCGAACAGCGAAATTGGCGAACAGCCGAATTGGCGAACAGCCGAATTGGAATTGGCGAACAGCCGAATTGGAATTGGCGAACAGCCGAATTGGAATTGGCGAACAGCCGAATTGGCGAACAGCCGAATTGGCGAACAGCCGAACTGGCAAAACAATTCACATCCTTAGATTATCAAAAAACGAATCAGTTGTTTCACTAACATGAGCCTTGTATTTCGAGGAGTAATGAAAGAAACAACGGAAAGCTTGCGAACGAAGCGTTGCGTAAATCTTACACACAATACTGTTGGCACTGTCAGACTACGTAAGTGTAGTGTTAAAAATAATTCCAAGATTCTTTGCCGACCTGCTGTATGGAATAGAGTATCATCTAACATAAGTTCAGAAAAGTCTGTGATGACGAGATTATTTCTATACAAAGAATTGCCTTAGATCTTAACAGATTTAAAATAAGCTTATTCTGTAGTGTCCACAAAGATATTGATCAAAGGTCTTCATTCAGTCCACATACGCATCCTCAAACCTTGCACCCCTGCATTTGCAGGTGAAAAAGGAAGCGATCTCCAGTGCTATTAGAGTACAAACGGAGAAACAGTTAAAGCCAGGGGATCTGGTTTGTCATTTAAGTATCTTAAAATAGATATGCTTCGAGCAAGTGACGACAATATCTGATATAATCACACCCAGAGTGGATTTTGTAAGACCATTCCAAATGGTTCTTGGAGACCGACAACAATGGCGCTCCACTAAACATTCCTTCCAACAAAGATCGATGGTGTGGTATACAGACGGCTCAAAAACAAATAGTGGGGTCGTATTGGGGGTATACGGCCCCAAATGCCATATATCAAAGGCTCTAGGCTCTACCCCTACCGTATTCCAAGCCGAGGTATTGGCCATAGAAGAATGTGCCAATACCTGCATTAAAAGAGCCATGAAGAATGTGCCAATACCTGCATTAAAAGGGCCATAAATGGCTCAACCATTAATATTTTCTCGGACAATCAAGCTGCCCTCAAGGCCTTAAAGTCCTACACCGTCAAGTCAGGGATAGTCTGGGAATGCCTACAAACCCTCAAAAATCTATCAAGGAGAAACAAAGTTATCCTCATGTGGGTACCTGGACATGAGCGCCACAAAGGCAATGAAATTGCGGATGGCCCAGCCAAAAGAGGAGCGTAAACTCAGTTTGTCGGACCAGAGCCATTTTGTGGCACATCAAAGTGTTACCTCAGAGCTACCCTAAATAACTGGGATAATAAACAAAAATCCCTGTATTGGGAAAGGCTACAAGGACTTCGTCGGGGCAAAAAAGTTTATCGACTCCTCTGGCGGAAAAACAAAAGAACTCCTAGAAGAACAGAGCTCAAAATGATCACTGGGCTCTTCTCCAGCCACTGATCCTTGAGGTATCACCTAAACAAGCTGGGTTTGGCTGAGACTTCATCCTGCCGCTTCTGGCAGGATGCTCACGAAACCTCGGAGCACTTGCTCTGCCACTGCGAAGCATTGGCCAGGCGGAGATTACTCCACCTTGAACATGCTTTTCCTCCACCAAGATACGTATGGAACCTTCAGCCTAGAATGGTTCTAGACTTTATTAACAGTTTAAACCTATAAATGGAGCAAATTCAACGGGGACTCACAATAGATCTTTCAGGTCGCAATGATTTCGAGGCTAACGCCTATACACCCCTTCACAAATCTAATCTAATCTACCGCATCCTCGATCAATCCACCCGATCTTGAAATATATAGCTGGTAATCATGAGCATACAATCCAAAATTACTGAAAAAGTATCATTTATGATCACAGAAAAGAGCAAAGGCTCAAGGATTGACCCCTACGGAACACCACTAAATACAGGTAAAAATTCAGAGGAATACTCACCAAAGCGGAGCTTTTACTGGCGGTCTTCCAAATATGACCAAATAAGCCTGCAAGCAAACATAGAGAAATTAAAAACCCTTTTAAGCTTGTATGTAAGTAGTGAGTGATTAACTTTATCGAAAGCCTTTGAGAAATCTAAAAGAGAAAGAATAGCTATCATATCACAATTCATAGACAAGCAAATATCATCAGATATAGTGTGTACATCAAATTAGATAGAATAGCGATAAGAGTTTAATAAATTTGCGATGAATATTATCAACGGCTTTAAAAACTGCCTCTTGGTTAACCTGTGCGTAAGAAAGACCATCATAAGATAAATGACAGGCAGGAATTTCAAAAGCATCCGAAGATGCCTCCAAAACTGTAGCAACGAACATGTTATTGAAATCATCAAGGTCAATATCTATATCTAAACTGCTAATTCTGTTGAGACCAAATTTCTTAAGATTTCGCTATCAAAGTTGGAGGCAAAATTGCTGCACTTAGAATATTTTATTTCCAAATTTACAGCATCGTGCAAAACACGATAAGACTCCCAGCACAGCAGTCTGATGTTCGAAAACGTTTTCACCTTCCGTAAGCAATATTTCTTTATAGGATTAATGTCTGAATCCGAGAGGTAAGCCAGATTGTGTCGGCAATATAGTATGGCTATTTAGAGGGACATATTTCCCAAATTATTAAAAACAAGAAGACTATTCAAAATAAAAAATATTGAAGTGAAAAAAGTGTTTGTACAAGGTATGCTGTTCAAGTTTTTACCAGTCTGGCTTATGGAAATGTTATATTCTCATTCTTTGAAGTTTTTCACGTTTTGACTGCTTTGACAGCTTCGGTTTGATTTAGTTTTATCCACGTCGTCAAAACATAACCTCTTAAACCTTTTCAAATTTCGCGGTCTGCGTACATTCGATTTTCGATTTTGATTTTTTTTTTGTGTTGGTACACTCGTTCCGAACACATGGTCACAGTTTTACATATAGCATTCTTTATTTGTTTCTGAGAGGTATAAATGTTAGAAGTGCTTGGTGTGTTCAGCGATTTTCTGCTTTCGAAAAAAATGGACCAAAGAATTTGCATAAATTTTGTGTAAGAAAATAAATTAAGCGCTTCAAAACACTCGAAATGTTAACAGTGGCATACGGTGAGTGGTACGATACCTGATTCAAGCTCTTCCAATAAGGCCGAGAAGATCCCAATGACGAACCTCGCTCTGAATGCCCCAGTCCGTCAACAACTGATGCAAACGTTGAAGAAGTGAAGAAAATGGTGTGTGGAAATCGTCGAATCACCATTAGAGAAATTACTGATGACATCGGCATCTCGGTTGGCTTATGCCATCAAAATTTGTCGGATGTTTTGGGCATCAGACGTGTGTTAGGGAAGTTCGTTCCGAAATTGCTTACTTTTGACCAGACGAACCATCGCATGAGCATCGCTCAAGAGTTGTTGAATGATGTCAATGATGATCCTGATTTGCTCAAAAGGGAAATCGCCAAAAATCTTCTCGAAAATTCCATTCCAGAAATACCGATTCATCGAACCTTAATTTGTTTACTCTCCGCATCTGATTACTTATCTTACACGAACTTTCCATATCCAATAGATATCTCTTATTCTCTTTGTTGCACGTAGAAATATTTAATTTTAGTCTTTTTAAACAATTCTATGTACTTACTATTCAGAAACACCAACGCTTCATCAGCAAAAACTCTAATTTGAATATCTCAACGCACTCTTAATGTCGATTAAATATATCAAGAGCAATAATGCCCCCAGAACTGATCCCTGTGGTACCCCTTTTTTCCTCTAACTAACTCCAAAACCAACCCCTAATTACTGTTTCTAGAGACAATTTTGGAAAATTCTGTATGGTTCAGAGTACAGTGAGTCATAAAATATACATAGACTCAGTTATATAAATAAACATTCAAAACAACTGTTTACTGGAAAACATTATAAAACCTCAAAATATGGTATTTTCTAAAGCTTAAATACTTTCTCCCCACTCTATTATATTGTACACAAAAATACTTAAATGAGCGATTCAAATAATAATAAACCCCCAAAATAGAATAAATTCGAAATGGTAAAACTAAAAAATAGTTAATACTAGCATTATCTGATGAGAATACCTTTATCTCCCTTTTCTTAAATGTTCCTAGTACAATATCCAACTTCGTTACTGCTAATTGCACCAAACCAAACAGCAAAACATAGCAACAAACCCACAAAAACTATCAACTGACTTACCTTGCTATTAAAATGTGCAATTATGCAGTACAAATTAGCGAGTAAGATGTCGTCTGAATCTCCTGAACCAGAACCTTTCCTTCTGATCCTTTAAAAGAACTGAAAAAAAAATAGAAAAAATAAAACCTTAATTTTGTTGCTTGCTTACTTTGGTACACATAGAGCCGCATAATGTCGTGGATTCAAATATGTAGTAGAAAACGGTAGAGAAGAAAATATAAAAAAAAGAACGAATCCTCTACAGGAGGCAAGGAGTCTTTATACTTGGGTACGACAATAATCGAGAGATACCTTTCCATGATCTGATATACCCGGGAAGGGAGCACTTGTATTCAAGGAGAAGAAATTCACCAACCAGGAATAAATGAAGCAATTTTACGTTAATAGTTTCGTTCCTTCCCCTCCTCCTTTTTTCTTTCGAAACGTTGAACAGAGACAAGAACGATTTCATTTTTCTATGAATTACTTATTATTATTGCAGTTGACAACAACGGTATCGATGTCGGCGTTATTTAAAGTGGATTCCATCGCATATAATAAATCGGTAAATAGAAAATATCAACGGAAAAAAGAGGAAAAAAATAATGGTTGAAATCCTGATTAGGATTTGATTGGAATTTATAAATGAGCTGTGGAAATTTCCGCCTTTGGAATATAAATGACTCAGTATTAACTTAACGTAGGCAGAGCACATAAGGTAACCCTTAGGTGGGTATCACGACACGAAGTGCATGAATGTAAGACTACATGGGATAGAAAAGGATCAGAATCTCCAATTATTGGAACCGAACATTTCTGGGGTTTTAGACATATAGGCACCTAGCAGGAGAAGTAATATCCAAAACAGGAAAAGCTCACCAGGTCTTAGTAGGTATTATCATCAGACATAATTCTAGTGCAAGCATAATAGAGATTGATAGATGATGTGAATCAATGCAAGAGACGACTATACTTAGATTTTGCATTCCATCTTGCTAATCCATACCAAAATTTAGTACTTCTCTACAAGCCTATTATTTACATACATACAGAACATAATTACATTGTCTTAGATTGGTTAAGGAATATTATTAAGTATCGACTAACGTAGGGAGAATGTTGGAGAGATAGCAATTTCACAAATTGGAAATCAATTCTGCAAAATATCGAAAGATTAAATATGGGGTATCATTAGCATTGGTACATGACAAAGTCGTTAGATACTGCAGAGCACAGTGTAATGGAATTATATTTAATGCAGCATTATGTCGGAAAATATGTATACCCACTATGTACCTATTATAGTAAAAAATTATATTTTTATAGTCGTAAGTAGTAATGATAACCGATATTATGTAAATTATTAAAAGTTGAAGTAATTTTGTCCAGTAAATTTATCGGGAAAAAATTGAATGCTTCTTTACGCTATTTTTGGAACCCAAAATTTCATACAAATACTGAAGAAAAATTCTAGAATATACGAGGGTTGTCTTAAAAGTTTCCGACCTAACAAAGATAGTAGTAGCGATGATCCCATCTCTTCAACCCGTCCAAATAGTACTCGGCGTCTTTCTCTGGAAAATAATTGTTTACGAAAGTAATGGTCTACTCATTCGATAAAAATGTCTGTCCTCATAGCGCAAATTTTAGTTTAGGGAACAAAAAAAGTCGCTTGGACTTGATCTGGTGAGAAGGGAGGGTGTTCAAGTAGTTTAAAACCCGTAATTCGTGGATTTTCGCCATGGCAACCACTGACGTGTGAGACGTCCTTTTTCGTCCAAAGTGAGCAAACGCCGCACCTACCTCGGGGGCAGTTTTTTTCTTTTTTTAAGAGGCAGGGGAACAGGAGACACTCCATCCCAAGAAGCACGGGGGCCATAGCGGCCCATTGTTCTGTCCTGCTAGAAGCCCATTCACCGAAACCTTCCTGTCCTCTTAATGAAGCGCATCAGGTCTTGATGAGGAAGGATTTTCAGCTCATCTCTAGATAGCAGGGCAGACCCTAGAGTATCCGGTCTGCTCCGGGCGAAGGCCGGACACTCACACAAAAAGTGTTCGGTTGTCTCAGGCTCACCCTTCAGGCAGGACAGACACTCAGGGCTGTCAACAACTCCCATCCTTGTTAGATGGGCGTGAAGTGATCTGTAGCCGGTGATGATGTCAACCACAGTTCTACATTATTTCCTTCCGAGCCCCATGAGAAAATCGGAGATATTCCCATTGGGCCCATCAAGAAACAGTTTAGTACACCTACAAGCACTCAGGCTCTGCCACCTCTGTTGATGCTTCCTATGAACATCCGCTTTGATGAGAGACCCGATACTCGAGGTGACACCTCCTACGGCGGGCTCCGGTCTGAGGAACGGAGAATCAGAGCCAGCCCTAGCTGACAGGTCAGCCCTTTCATTCTCTATGATCCCCATGTGACCAGGAACCTACAGGAGGGCGACACTTTGTTGTGAATACACAACTTATCCACTGACGACGTGCAATCGCCCAGTAACTTGGGGACAGCTTTTTCATGCCCAAATCTTGATGCAATATGTGACAAACACATTCTATGGACATGTTCATAGCCTCTTCTATCTCTCTAACTTTAATACTACGGTTGTCTAGCACCGCTTGGTGAACTTGAGCAATGTTATCATCAGCGGTTGCGGTTTTTGGACGTCCCGAACTTTCATCGTCATACAAGCTGGTACGGTTACGTTTAAATTCAGCTGCTCCAAAATTTGACGGTGGTAAATGATCCCGTACACAGCATCCAACTCGTCTTTGATACTCGTAGGTGTATTGTCTTTCAAAAACAAATATTTAATGACAGCTCGATACTCAACTTTTTCCATTTTCCCAAAAACGCACACATCAACGCTCACTCAAATAATTGTCAAACAACAACTGCGTGTCCAAAGTGGCTGTACTTTTGGTGAGTACCTTTCAATGCATGCACAAATACATTCCACAACTGTTGCTTACGAGTGCTACCATCTTCTTGTTAAGGTCGGAAGCTTTTCAGACAACCCTCGTATTCTTAAGAAATTTTCATTGGCAATCAATTGAATCAATATTTAGTTATATTTATGACAGACAAGGGGTATCGATATCTGCATATTCTGAATGATTCGTTTATACAACATGTGTGTCATCAAATACTCCTAATATACCCAGAAAACTAGTGGGTATAGACTAGATATCAATTCTCACTCTCACAAATTACTCGGTATTACCTGATCATCGCTGTTTCTTACTTTGCGCAACGCCATCTAGTTGCTAATAGTAATATGATAATGTGTCAAATTAAGCAAAATTGTATCTATTCTTTCCTAAGAAAGTGAAAAAGAAGAATAAGAACCAAACATTTTTTGTCAACATTCAGCCGAAAGAGGCAAAATATTCACTGCAAGTAAAACAAATGACAGAAAAGAAAAATATTCAACCCTGCGGAAACCATATTTATAATTGAAATATGGTGAACCTACGATAATGACCTTTATTATTATTCCATTACGATTTTGTTATTTTTAAATAAACATTCGTCCACACTATTCTTCGTTTCACTTCCATTTCCAATTTGTTTGCGCCTCAAAACCTGTCAGCTGAATTGAAATGTCAAAATATAGGTATGCGGTTTATCACATCCCTAAAGAAAATTTTTCGAGTCATATTTCTAAGAAAAGAAAATTAATCCTTCGCTATGCTATTTTGGAATGTTGTCGACCTGGCTACCAATTGTGCAGAAATATTAAGATGAAAAATGTTCGAGAAAATTTCTAAAAAAAATACATCCAAACCAAAGGTTGACTACAATGGTGTATAGTGCACTTCCCTGGGAAAACTTAGGATTCAGGAATACAGTGCCCCTTCAAGAAGCAATGAAAAAGAACAAGACTGTGGTTAGATTTCAGTATTACACTAAGATAAGTAAAAAAAACAATTCTATGTCACTGTTATCAGGCACCCAGCAGAAAGTAACTCTGTGATTAGCACCCAGTATTCCGAGCTCACAGCAATACCATTGCACCAGGCGTGATCTAATGGTGCTCGAGTCCAGAGCTTTGATTGCAGCTTGACTGTCTGTACAAATCCTCATGACTCGAGCGCTATGTATTTCATATGCCTTACTGCTTTGCTCCGCCTGGAGCACACTACAATAGTCCGGTGGGCAGTAGATTCCTATATATGCGGGAGTGCTGAGTACACCCCGGCTCCCTCTCCCAAATACATTCTCAAACCGTCCGTAAAGACACATATATCAGAGTCATTTGTCATGCGATAATCATCCCACTCCTCCTATTAGGAATACTAGTTGAGAACGCTTAGCACAGATCTGCAGTATTTCGCTGTGACCATGGTTTGCTATTATCGAGCAGCTCGACTCTTTAAGGCTTAGTTCACTTTTGCAGCTATACATTTGCCATGGATGTCGAGGGGAAGAACATAATATCCATTGCTGCCGGTGGTGTTCTTAGAAGAGCACCTGTAATGCCCAAACAGGCAGTAGCGCTCCGTAAAATTCTTCAGGTTTGTCGCTTTCACTAGAGCATTTCACCAGACCAAGATTCCATATTTGAGGATAGGTATTACAATAGCGGTGTATATCCAGTGCACGATGCGAGGGTGTATTCCCCATCTTTTCCAAAAGTTTTCTGCCGTGCATACAGTGCAATTGCCGCCTTGTTAACGCGCTCATTCACATTTATCATCCAATATAATTTAGAGTCTAGTATCACTCCTAGATATTTGACTTCAGTTTTAAATTCATGAATAGTGTTACCCAGTTTCGGGGGTGCAAAAGTCGGAATAACTTTTGTCTGTGTGAAGAAGAGGACTAGCACGGTCTTTGCGGGGCTAATCCCCGGTTCACTACTTGTAGCTCTCTCTTTTGTAATTTGTTTTGAGTTAGTTCACTGATCGTCGTTAGGAATTTTCCTGAGACCAGGATGACTAAGCCATCAGCATATGCTACCGCTTTTTTACCATCCTTTTGTAAAGAGATGAAAATACCATTTACCACCATTAACCACAATCGGAGTGAAAGCACTCCTCCTTGTGAAGTAGCTCTAGATACCGTCCTGCTAGTTTTATTACTACCAAACTCTGTGTTTATTAAGCGGTTATTAAGCATTGAGTTAACTCCTTGAGTCGACTCCTAGCCCAGTCATAGCATCCTAAATGGACACTAACCTAACACCTATAGTGTATTTTTTTCTTGTTTATTCTTCCATTTTCGCCTCCATCAGCCTTTCAGAAATCTTCAGGAGAAACGATGTAAGGCTGACGAGTCTGAAAATCTTTGCAGTTATTTGCCCGCTTCGACCTGCCTTGAAAATGACGATCACTTCGGTTTGTGTCCAGATGCGTGGGACAGGTAAATCCTATAGATCACCATAAGCCTCGGAATTACATACAGCTCTAAATCGGAGTTTTAATTAATTTACAAAACGATTTAAAGTGTTTAAAGTGTTAAATTTAAGAGGCTAACAACCTGCCGAAATGATAAACCGACACAACGTAAAACTTTTTTTTTGTAAAAAGCTTTTATGTTCGACTTACCACTTTAGTAGTTATTAACCGCAGAACGTTTTGGATCTTCCAACTGCTCACACGTGTAATATTTTTTGCATAAAATTTCTCTTACGAGCATAGGGCAGAGAAGTGTTGGGCAAAATGTAATCTGATTGATGATTAATGATTACATTTACCATCTGTAATCTGTAATCATGATTACAACATGACAGTATTAATCAGAAAAGTAATTATTTTTGACGATTAGTGATTGATCAATCGTAACCGGAATCATGATTACATGATTACATTTTTGGATTACAAATTTGCAAAAGTTTTAAAATTGTAGTTAAAAGAAAACAAACTTTGTTGTATTAATTTCTATTCCAAAATCGACAGTGCCATATAAACTAATGTTTGTAAGCGCACATCTGTAGTGGGATGGTAATTGAATATCTGATATTTGTGGTTTGGTAAACGGTATTATTAGTAATTAAGAACGGGAAAATTCCATTTACAGTTTCGCTATCAGAGTTAGAATATTCTTTATCATATCAAAAAGAAAAACTACTGTATTATTTTATTAGGTAGTAGTTAGTGAATCTAATTAATACATAATCTAAATTTTAAAATCTTTGGAAAAGTTTCATTTGTAATCAGAAAAATGTAATCATGTCATAATGATTACAGTTACATTTTCCTAAGATTACTTGATGTAATCATGATTAATGATTGATCGTGATTATTAAACAGATTACAAATGATTACGCCCAACACTGGCACAGCCTCTAGCTGCCTTGGTTTTTTCCACATTTTCCTAGTTCTTTTTTATTGTCTTCGGTATTCCCACATTTCTCTCTCTAACGTGTGGACACTACTATAATGCCTGTTCTTCTTATCTCTAATTGTGTAATCATCCATTTTATCGCCTTATCTGTGTTACTGTAATCCTTAAGCATATGAATGTGGTTGAGGGTGCTTTGATAAAAGAGCACGCTTGTCCTGTATTTCTTAAGGGGTTTTTATAATCTTTCCCCATACACCATATCCACTAACTCGACCCCTGTTGTCTAGACCTTCAGGATAGTAAATTTAAAGCAGTTTATCTTACTTTCATCTTCTTTTCCTATTGCACGTGCTTCAATTATTTAATCGAATCGTACAGAAATGTAAAAATTTGAAAAAAAACGCACAACTTTAAATCCAACAGGATACCGCCGAAATGTCTACATACCATTTTCATACCGAATGATCGCTCAATTACTTCGCAACACCATTACCGGTAGATCATTATGCGTTTGAGTCACGTTTTAATTAAAAATTCGATGATTTAACAAGAAATCAACTTGAAATTAAAATAAATTCCATGTCCATCGATGAAGACTACGACGGTTGGCGTCGATGATGATGATAGTAGCAACAACGATGATGATGGTGATGATGCACATGAAGCGAAGCAAGTATCTTCCTGAACTCTTGATGATCGTGCACCTGAGATTCTATCTCGTAATCCTCAACCTGAACCCCAGGTGAATGTCATTGGCAATGATCTGGCTATTACTGTGTACAGATCTATACTATTCAGGGTCAAACTGTATTTCTAGCCTGGACAGCAGTGACAATAGTTATGTATACATCATCGTCCACTACGCATATCTATTTGCGGATATAACTGGTCTTTACAGAGGTTGTAACATAGCTCAACTGGTTGGGAGGGACGAAGAGTTGTCTTACGATTGATACTGAGAAATTTTTGCTGCAGGTGATCTTGGATTACTTGGATTATGTATTTAATAAGAAAATTGTAATTATATTCGAGAAACTAAGGAAGAAAAATGTGATCACGAATTGACGTTATCATTTTTTGATTGTTTTAAATCTTAGTTCTAAGAAGGATCACTTCTTTTTATAAATTTTCATTAGTTCTAGTCAACTCTAGCTAGAGAGGAAATTATCATAATCAATCCCCTTACATCTATCATAATATAGAGCAAATATTTTTTTAATTAACCTAATTGGGCCGAAAATTGTTCAATGATTGCACGGTTGTCAGTTGAGAGAATCATTTGTGAGTCCCATTGTGATTCAAACCTAGAACGAACCCATGAAACTGAATTAATGTATATTACCCAGTGGACCACCAGACGTAGTATGAAAAGGAATCAATCTCGAAGGCATATAATTAAATTTTTCAAGAATTTCATTTTGGTAGATTTTTTTTTTTTCATAAATAGTTGAATGCATTTTTCGTAAAATTTAAATTAAAGCAAATTAAGCGATTTTTGTAAAATTTTATTACGGACGAATGATCACTGATTTTATGCGTCTATTTTGGGGTATTTTTGTCTATAGGATTATCAATAAACTGTGGAGTTATTATTATTATTTATTTTTTTTTTTTTTTTTTTCTTGTAATGAAGTCAGAATGGAAATTAATATGACGAAATGAGAACTGTTTGCTTTACAGCGAAGTGAAACCGATGGGTGATAATAGAATTATGTTCAATTGCTATTAATCGAATTTCATCTTTGAATTTTAAAGAAAAATGATTTTGTCGCAGACAGTCTTGGGCAAAATTCAATCTGATTGATGATTAATGATTACAATTACCATCTATAATCATGATTACAGCTTGACAGTATTAATCAGAAAAGTAATAATTTTTGGCGATTAACGATTGATCAATCGTAACCGTAATCATGATTAAATTTTTTGATTACAAATTTGCAAGAGTTTTAAAATTGTAGTTATACCGAAATCAGTAGTGGCACATAAACTAATGTTTGTTAGTGGACTATTTCTCGTTCGTCTACAGCAAACTGAAATTCATTGAAAATAATTTCAATGAATTTTTAAAATGCATTTAGAATGAGGAGAAATCAAACTTTTCGACCCAGCGAGAGGTCTCATCAGTATGGTTATCTCTTATCGCCTACCATAGAACTTCTATCATTAGTATGGTTATCCCTGATCGCCATCGCCATCTCTGATAACCATACTGATGAGACCTCTCTGATTGCTGGGTCGAAAAGTGCGATTTCTCTGCATTCTCAATGTTTGTAAGCACATATTGGAATAATAATAATAATGGAAAAATAATTGAATATCTGATATCTGTAGATTGGTATACGGTATTATTAGCAATTAAGAAAGGGAAAATTTCATATACGGTTTCATTGTTAGAATAAAAATCTTCTTTATTATATCAGAAACAATACTGCACCCTTTTGTTAGGTAATAGTTAGTAAACATAATCCTTCATCCTTCCTCTTGCTGTCATGTCAGTAATATTTACCCATTGCAGTGCTTCGAGCATGCTTCTAACTGATAAATATATGCTGCATTTCAGAATACCTGTCAAAGCCTTGTTCTACAATACTTGCATTCTGCCCTTGGATTCATTCGAACTAGCATATAACAATGTGAAGCAATATGAAAAATGTGGCAAAATCAAAGCGTTAAAAGGCATTATTGCATTTTCCGTGCTCAACGACTTTCTTATACGCCCCAGAGATCTAGATCCTCGAGTTTAAATTGATGATCAGATATGTGCGAGTCTCTATCAATCGAAGCACTAACATTTCTTATACTGACTCCAATTAATACATGATTCAACAGTGCATTGGAGTTTTCTACAATAAAAATTCTTACGATCACAGATTGTTTGTTTCCTTAGAACTAAATTTAAAAATCTCTTGAAAAGTTTCATTTGTAATCAAAAATAATGTAATCATGTAATCATAATTACGGTTACATTTTCCTAAGATTACTCGATGTAATGATTGATGATTGATTAATGATTGATGGGTAATCATGATTGATGTAATCATGATTGATGTAATCATGATTGATGTAATCATGAATTGATTTAATCATGATTATTAATCTGATTACAAATGTTGTTTACTATGCCCAACACTGGTCGTAGAGTAGTCTTTCTCCATGTTTGTACTCACCCCGGATTTCCCATAAGAAGCCTTTAAGATATCTCTTAATCTCTTAAATTTACCACTTAAGAGATTTTAGTAGAATTAATATTCTACAAAAAAATTTTTGGAGAAATTTTAATTTTCCGAGGTTAAGAGGTTTCGGATAATCGGATAAATGATCTCATTTTAGTCAGCCCAGCCACTGACATATATAACATGGACTGCCTGAATTTCTATTTCATATGGGTCAACTTTTGTTGGTAGAGGTGTGACAATTCTCTTAATTTCAAGCTTTACTTTCGTTTTAATATTCATATTAAAAGTTCAACAGATTACAGATGCATTCCAAATTATGTCTGTTCTTAAGTCCTATAATATCAAATATTTATTAAACTTGATTCTTAAAGAAATAAATTAAAGCAATTTTTGTCTGCCTGTCCCTAAAAGTAGGTATGGGGGACAGGGAAAGGATTACAAATATTGTATCGCCATCTATTTCTATTTTATATATTTGGAAAACCACAGAGACTATGGTGGATTTTGCATAGAATTTATAATTAGAAGTACAGCGGAATAAAGTAGTTAAACTAAAAAGAGACAACTATATAGAAAAGTGATGACATAACAATGTTAAATAATGTAAACAATTTCAGGCAATAGGCCCACCCATACGTAGCTAGTACGAAGCACGTTCATTTTGCTACACTTCTGCCAAGACACATCATAAAAGTAATTTTGCTATGCTGAAGTTCCGTATATGATTATCGAGGTTAATTATGTGCGTCTTTATGGTATGATAAATTCATAGCACGTAATGATAATTGAATTAAGTCCACAGCCGTTAAGGCAAACAATTTTTGCATTCTGAAATTCTTTATGAATACAGTCTCAGAAATAGCAAAGGGATCCAAGTCGTCGCTCATATTCCTCAGAACTATCCTCTGTGCACGACTCTTATTGTATAATAATTTTATATTTCACAAACTTTTACATTATTTATGTAATATATAGATGCGTATTATATAAATATGTATACATTTTACAGCATTTTTATCCAAAGTTTCGGTATTTCCAACAAAACCATTTGTGCGACTATAACCCCTTCCATTACTGAAAGTAGAGATAAGCCCCGAGGTAAGGAGCTTTTATGTTAAGAAATATTTTGCATCCATTTTTTTTTCTAGAATACCAAATCTCTTCTCTTTACGCAGAATACCCCAGTTTCTGTTAACGGTCTTTGACAGCCCACAATCAGGAGGTCAATCTGCAGCGATAATAGAAATTCTTGATTAGCTGGGTTATTGTCTACAGTGATGAAACAAATCGTGCCATCTATGTTGATATTTTAAGAATTATATTCCATTTGGGATCTGACTTTAATAGGGATTTAGGGATAAAAATGAAATCTTATTATTATTTGAATTTGTTTATGCGCACCCCCTTCTAATAAAGGTAGACCTAGTAGAATCGGACATAGAACAGAGCTCTGAGGAATACGAGATTCATTAATTAGGCCTCAGAAATGCCCTCGCTAAAGATATTCAATACGTATTATGTGGTACTCGAACTTTCAATGTCAGAAGCATTATAGACATTCATATTGGAATATTTTTTTCTTAACTGTTATACAAATCAAGTGAAAAAATATTAATCACTCGATGCATACGTTATTTCAAATCTTGTGGTCCACTTCAGAATGGACCTCCCAGCCATATAAATTTTGTACCATCTATGATTCTACTCATGTTCTATTTCAATATCTTCCATATTTGAGTCGGAATAATTCTCGAATTTTAAGGGATATGTTATAGGTTCGGTGTGTCGACGTTGTGATTCTAGAAAAAATAGGGTACAAAATATATCCACGAGCGCTAAATGTACACATAGTGGATAGTTACTAATTACGTTCAATTGAATATGACGTCTATAAAATTCCTGTAAAATAATTATAACTAAAATTTATGGATATATTTGGCATAGGTACACCGGAGGGGGTGTAACGGGGAGCACTTGTACTCCTCTGTCTTGAAAAGAATTCAGAAAAAAATATTGTTAAATATTTTTAGGGTTCCGTACCCAAAGGGTGACAACGGGACCCTATTACTAAGCCTTCACTGTCCGTCCGTTTGTCAGTCAGCGGGCTGTATCTCATGAACCGTAGTAGGTAGGAAACAGTTGAAATTATCATAGCGTGTTATTACCGCTATAAGAACAAATAATGAAAATAAAATAAAGTTAAAAATTAAAGTAACATGTTTTTTGGCATGCATAGTGTTAAATTTTGTACTATGGTACAGAACCCTTCGTGTACGAGTTCCACTCGCACTTAGTCTGTTTTGTTTTTTAATTAATTTTTTATTCAGTAATAAAAAAAAACGGAAAATCACTGTTTAAATAAAAATTTTTAGGTGTTAGATTGTTGACCAAAACACTGAACATGAACAGATCGCATAGCCTCGTAAATCCCATCGTTGACAGATTCTATGTCTTGAAACGCCGTAATTAGTACGTCACGGCGTTCAATACTATCTACATTTTGTGCTAAAATAATTAGGACAATCTTGAGTTCCTCGTATACAGCTGGCGTAAACGGGGTGGTTTGAGCAATATAATCTGCCTACTTTAGGAATTCGTTTAAAATCGCATCACTCACATAATGTTCCTTACACATCTCGTACCACGTGGTAGCCTCAGCAATAAATTTTTTTTAAATACCTCCGTAAAGGTTCTGTATATCTTCTGCAATGGCTAAAAATGAAGGTCTGTCCAAGTATCTTATATTTTCAGGTTGCATAAGCAGAAATGCCTCTTTGGTGCACAGAAGAAAAGGTATCTCTCAGAAATAAAGTCAGAGACACTAAGTATGGAATAATTTGATACACGCGGAGAATTTTATACTCTTTATGAAGATTTGTGATAGAAAGAGAAGCGATTTTACAGATACTTCCGAATGACAACAAATGGTTTCGTCGAAGCTCTAGGTTTAATTTGATAGGATATACAGAAATAAGATTTTTCTTACTTGCCGCCTTCATTTTGTGTTTGTTTTCAATTATCAAAGGTCATGGGCATCTCAGTAAACATTGCAAAGCCAATTTAAATCACAAAAATATCACAAAGTGGAACATAAATTTCGCTAGTGAATTCAAATGAGATATGAAAGCGTTGACAGAACATTGTATCACATTGGTGGTACCTATAACCCCGGATTCACTTTGCCTTTTTTTCGACAAAATATGATAAATTTAAATGTATCTAAAGTGAATACTAATGTACTGTGGTAACAATAACTTTAGCGATTCGCAAATGAAATTATTTCTCAATCAGTGGCGATATCAGTGCGTCCCATCTACGTATGAATATAATTTATTGACCTATAGTCCAGTCAAATAAGCCGAAAAAATGCTGAAGATCGCATTTAATTTGTTTCAGGCTGCAATTTTGAGGGTTGGTGTGGGGTGAATCGGAAGAGGTAAAGTTTTTGAAAAAAGATAAAAATGCTATTTTATTCAGAATATGATTCTAAATAAAAAAGTCCACGGTGACCAACCACTATCTCGTAAGGGCGCGAAGGGAAAACCAATAAATTCCTTCACTCCCCATATTTTTCTGTTCCATCCTTGAAAAATTCACGCTTCTTTTGGTTGCTAGATCTTGAACGAAAAAGTTGCAGAATTGAAGTATTCGGACACATGTTAGTGGATATAGCGATGTGTCCACCCTTAGATTCCTTCTGTTTTCCTGTTACGACGAGATAGGGCTCCGTCACCATAGACTTTTTTATTTAGAATCATAAAATAGCATTTTTAATTTTTTCAAAAACTTTACCTCTTCCGATCCGCACGCATGGCAAATAGATTGTAATGCGTTCGGGGGTGTTTTTAATGTCTTTCACCCCTTTTTTGCCTTGGGAGGCAGCACTTTTGCGACAATGCTCCCAGAACCACCCTACACCAATCCTCAAAATTGCAGCCTGAAACAAATTAAATGCGATCTTTAGCATTTTTTCGGGTTATTTAACTGGACTATGTAGGTCTCTTGTAAATGTAGCCTCTCATTTTACCCTTGATGTTAATTAAATGTAATTCTAATTGCTCACCTCTTACAATTCACTGATAGAAACACAAACATGACAAATTTCTGATCTGTTAGCACTGAAATGCAAGCTCAGAATGAAAAAATAGAATCGAAAATCTTGAGATTGTAAAATTCTTAGAAGCTTGGGCACAAAACACCGCACATGCACGTGACTATATAAGATAAATAAAAGACAACAGAATTTATATTCGCGTTCGTTTCGTTTTTATATCGCTTCGATAGAATAAATAATTTTTAGCTCTGTCCCATTTACTCATGTTTCGCATTGTCCAACTCTATTGTCGCTTAAGTTTCGCTGTTGCGGATGTTCGCCATATTGTTTGCTGGTTTATTGCCCAAATCAATGGGATTCGTAATCATTTTCATTTTTTCGTTATTATACATAAAATATTGAACTTTTTACAGTACCTAAACATGACAAATCAAGTTAATGAATATAATGCATACCTATATGCACTCCCCCTGAAAATAATCCTGCCGCCCGGCGTCCATAGTAGTTAGGTTACTTTCACAATACGGTAACCCTCGATTAACGCGGTAGATTGGTTCTTAAAAACCAGCGCGTAAAACGAAACCGTGTTAATCGAGACAAGATGGGGTTATTGGTTAAAAACATTTTTTTAATAAGCATTTATTTATTACATAAATTCAACAAAATAATAAAAATTAAAAAATCATATTATAAAATAAAAAGGAATATTCATTGCAAATAATCATATAGGTATCCAAAAAAAAAAAAAGATACAAGAATAGAAACATTAATGAAAAAAAATTAATCAGAACTTTCATCTGCTTCAACAACTTTTCTGTCCCTTGCAAGATTCGTCATTAGGAGTTGTAGTTTTGGAGGGAGAACTAAGCTTTCCTAGCTCGAATTGTTTGTTAACCTATCATTTAAAACTCGCTTCAGGGTTATAAATTCGGTGATACACATTTGCTTCTTGGATTTAGCTAGTTCCTTTCGAATCTCAATATACGAGGATAGCACTTCTTTAAGCTTTCGTTGGAAGTTTAAGCTCCTAGACATGTCTGGATCATGTTCAATAAAAAAAGTCTCAAGTTATTCTGGGAAGTCAAGTTTTGAACTGGCTCTTCTTCTACTTCGCTTTCAGATGTGTTGAATTGTTTTCGTCTATCATAAGGACTAAATCTTCACAACTTCTTCCAACACCCATTTAGAGTTGATGGTTTCAACTCTTTAATAGAATGCGCAATGAATGAAATGCAATTAATCATTGTGTAACTCTTCCATGCATCGCTAACCGTCAATTCGGAATTTTCATCTAATTTGTCGAGAATGAATTCGAATGTTTTTCGTATGGAAATTGCTTTAAATGTAGCAATGACGCCCTGATCTTGTGGCTGTAATAACGATGTTGTGTTTGGTGGTAAGAACATAATTTTCATATTTGGATGACTAAGTTTTAATGGATGGCTTGGAGCATTGTCAATTAATAGTAGAACCTTGAAGTCTAAGTTTTTTTTCATGTAAGCCTCAACTTCTGGTGCAAATAAATTATAAAACCAATCTTTGAACAAGATAGCCGTCATCCAAGCCTTTTTATTAGCTCTCCAATAAACGGGTAATTTTGTCTTCTCTATACCTTTAAAAGCCGAAGGATTTAAAGCGCGGTTTGTCATAAAATCTCCCGATGCATTGCTGCATAGAAGGAGTGAAACACGGTCTTTTGCAGCTTTAAATCCTTTTGCCGTTTTTACATCCTTTGATAAGTATGTAGGAGGCATTTTTTTCCAAGAAATTCCTGTCTTGTCAGCATTGAAAACCTGATCACGAACATATCCTTCATCATCAATTATATTTTTAGGCGCTTCTGGAAAAATTTTAGCTGCTTCTTCATCAGCCAAAGCTGATTCTCCTTGCAATTTAAGGTTATGTAAAGAAAAACGACTTTTAAATTTTTCAAACCAGCTTTTGAATTTTGCGCCATTCAATTTGTTTAGCACTCGAAGTTGCTTGATTGGCTTTAAGATGCTGTAAAATACGTACAACTTTTTGTCGGATAGCACTGCCGTCTAAAGGCATATTTCTTTGGCTTTTCTCTTCAACCCATATATCTAAACATTTCGCCATTTTATCCATATCAGGATCTCGTGCATGTGAAGTTTTTTTTAAGACTGACAGAGGATCCTGCTGCTACAGCTGCTCTTATTTTGTCTTCGTTCTTTTTTATTGTTCTTACAGTTGATTCTGCCAAATTAAATTCCCGACCAACTGCTGCGAAACCTGCGCTGCATCGTAGGCGATCCAAAACTTTTATTTTAGTCTCCAACGAAATAACTTTTCTTAACTCTGTAACTTTCGGCATCTGTGGGTTAATTTTTAAAAAAATTTCTTATTTTCTTGAAATTTAAAATTCACTTACTTTACTCTTCTACTTATGTAATAAGGCTTACTTAAATTATCTTTACTGTCTTTACTAAATTTATGTAATAAATTTTTATTCAATGCTTTTTAAAAACCTTTAATTAATAATCAACATACAAAAATGATGTGCATTTCGACTTTCTTATGTACACTTTCGGGGAATACCCCCTTTATATTTTTTTCGAAACCAAAAAAAAAGTATGTGCACGTAAAAAAATTTTTCCTATATAAAAAAAAAAATTCCGCGTAAAACCGAATTTTTTACCCGCATTATTTAAAATAAGTTGCAAATATATTTCCGCGTAAAACCGAAACCGCGCAATTGAAGTGCCGCGTTAATCGAGGGTTACCTTATTTTAATTGTATTTAATTAAAAAATGAATGCCCAATTTCACTGTTGTTGAAGTGGTATATTTTTATCATCTGCTCTGCTTTGCATTAGCTAGCACAAAAATCAAAGCTACCTTATTTGTAAACCGATTTTGACTTTATTCTTTGATAATGTTTAATTTTTAAATATCAAAAATGTTTGTAATTATAAGTGACAGTAATTTTTAAATAAACATATATGTGGCAATATACCTGAAGAGTTTAAAGTTATTCTGATATCATACATAATCAAAGCTTATACTCATTTGAAAATGCCTAAATCTGTACCTAGATATTTTTTTTTTTTAAATAATATGTTTAATAAGGTTTAAAACTCATAGCGTACATATTCAATACAATTTTCATAAATGTTGTACACCAATTTAAGTGCCCGTGCCCGCGCCCGCTAATCAAAAACATATTAAAATTCTAACAAGACATCATGATTATTGCTGAGTTATTAAACTAGAAGACGACGTAACCCGTTCTAAATGTCAGCCTATAACTGCCTATAAGCAATAAAATCAAATAAATGCCGCAATAAAATTTCTACAATCACAAAATCAATGGCGAAGTAATAAAGCGAAAAAAAAACAGAAACCAAATACATAATGACAACCTCCACATTTTAGAATAAACACAACCAACTTTGACATCTTAGCAATTAATTTAATGTGCTCAATAAGTATTATTTAGTTCCTTTCACTCGACCCCATAACTTACGTCTGTTTATTTACTTGTTCTTAATTAAAATAACAACAGTAATTAGTATGGCATTACTAAACGCTTTATTAAAATTACTCATAAATCATTTTTTCTGGATATCTAATTGCTGTAGGCTCTGAGTTATTCATAGCATCAACAAAAGTTTTCACTACATTAAAATCAGAGTTAATAATAAATGAGGTGCGAAAAATTCATGAGCGCAATGAACTTTTAATATCCCTGCCTGCCTGACTTAGAAGGGTAGGGTGGGATAGGTCTATTGAATGTTTGACATTTGTGACACAATCTGGATTTGAGGATTAGGAAAAAAAACTATGAAAAAATTATTCTGCGAGAAGTGTGAATAGTGCAGGAACATGATTCACAACTTTCTATTTAGATATTTTTGGAGCTTATGATAGGTCTTATGCCCTAGACACACTGCACTCTTAATTACGAAATAACTTACGACTCAGTAGTCTATAATGAATGATTCATTATAAACTGCAGATACACAGCCATTTCTTTAATTAAGTTGTTCTGTCAAACTGGTTTTGATGAACTTATCACATTAAAGAAGCAATATGGACCGAATTAACGCGATAAACTTTGTTTTAATTTATTTTGTATTCAATTTAACAATTTACAAATGAGAAAAGCAAGTTTGTGATTTGCATTTCTTTGCACTTCTTCTTATTATTTTTCAAAACGGCAGATGCACAGCGGAGCTCCAGATTTACATTATATGCCAAATCTAGCACATTTATATATCATACTTTTAATTGTGCTTATTCTTATACAGTCAATCAGTTTACTGTCTATTAAATTTAAGTTTGTAAGCCTCTGTAATCTAATTAAACTAAAAATTCCGCTAACTTCTCAAATTGTACGTTTATGTCATATGAAATGAATTCAACAGTTGCACAAATGCGGCTGGCAACCCTATGTTCCCCATCATTTATCAATCCTACCTCGAATGTAGACAGAATATAAGACAATAGGCACAAGCACAGATTTACTAGAAAATTATTTTTATGCCAGCTAAATTTAGCTAATTTAGCCGGAGTTAAGGCCTTTGAGTCCAAAAAAAATCGGATAAGTTCATTCAATCTGAACGGTAGTTTGCAAGAAGTTTTTTTGAAACCGTCTCAAATTTTAGTAGTTTTAGCAGAGAAGATTCATATTGAAAAGCGGGAAAAATAAAAAACTAATCTCTAACATAATTTAAATTTTTAATTTGTTATCCTTGTGCTAATAATGCTGGAGACAGACTTGTAATTTCAATATTGCATTTTGCGCTCAACCGCAAGTCTGTCTCTATATACTGAACAACACCTCGGTATACCCTCGGTGTACACTCAGTATGTAGCACATTGGAACTCAATATTGAAATTGCGAAAAAACGTGCGCGGTATACAAGTTTATTGCAATATGACCCTAGTTATAAACCATAATCATTTAATACACGAACCTTTTACAACCGAATTTAATACTGTAATGTTGGCTACAACTTTTTCTGACATTTAATGTTTGACACTTGTCATTTTGAAGTGTCTATTTCGTTTTTATTCTTCATATAGACAAGTAATTTCATAATATTTGCTTAAGTCAAATGACAAATCAAATGTAAGCTCCCTAATTAAATTCTTAGTATCGTAAACCGCAAGTATGTCTCTGAAGTTTTATATTGCAATCGACATAGTGGCATTATCAATATATCAATATTGAAATTGCAAGTCTGTGTCTGGTATAAAATAAACTGTATTTGTAATACTAGGATTTTTACTTTCATTTTATTTTAAAACAGTTTGAGATTCAAACGACATTTAAGATCTATAATGGATTTTACTTTTTTGTTTTAATTTGAAATTCTTTCTATTTAACAATCATTTGCTTCAAATTCAATTTGTTTTTAACAATTCTGGTTCTAATTTCAGGGTATGCAGTATAAATAGGTCATCTATCATGTACATATGATGCCTAAAATACCCTGGAACTGTAATAAAATTTGGCCCTAATAAAGAACATTGTTAGAGGGGGCGGTAACTAAAGTCTTTGCCCCCATTCAAAACTTTCCTAGATCCGGCACTGAGTACAATATTAAAATGACGGCATAAGTACTTGGAAATTAAGATATAACTAAAAACAAAATGAGGCTGGGAAGATATAATATTGTTGTAAGCGTGGCCTTTTGGTTCGTTATTTAAAACACAATATTAAGTATTTAATATACACGTTCTTTATTCCACTTCTAATCTTATAAAATTCACAATCCTTCAATTAATCAACTCAACTTTAATTGTCGCTAATACCGTACTTTCAATTATCGCAATCCAATTACAACACTTTCGCCCTGCACTTATACCCTAGAAACTCTCCAGATTATTCTGGAGTGTTCTATTCCAGAATCTTCTTGGCTATTATATTCATTCTATTCCTTAACCTTCCCGAAGATTCCATCATCGGTTCTCCGAACCTGAAGTTGTTTACTCTCCTTTGCCAGTAAATGTCACCAGTTGTCTCTTTCTACTGCACGTAACAAGAGATAGTTTTAATATTAAGAGTTAAATTAAGTTAATTAAAGAAAATGTATTATACGAAAAAATAGAAAGATACAAGAAAAGGGCAATTTAGATACATAAAATTCAAAAACGTTAGATAAGTAAAATTAAAGAAAGAAAAAAGGAAATTCAAGCTTAGCAATTACTTTGTGCAATTGATGAGAAGATGTTATTCCGCTAATTAGTATTCATAATTAACTTAAAGCCACCAGCGAAGGCAACAAGCTGACCACTGACTGGTAAGGCATTCCATAAGCGGGGGATCTGAACAAAGAATGAACTCTGAAAAACAACACGAGAGAAATTAGGTATCAGTACCATACGATGCCGCTGGGTTTGTAAGAATTGAATGAAATCAAAAACGTAAGCAGGTTCGCGAGACTGGAGAAGTTTAAAAAGAAAAATAAGTGCCATCCGTTTAAGGTATGAATCCTGTGATTGCTGAAGACGAGAGTTTCTAAGAGAAGAAGCATGGTCAAACCGACGAAGACCATAGATGAATCGAACACTATTATTGAAAGCTATATTCAGCCTTCTTGAACAATCACTGTCCAGCTTCGGAAAAATTAGATTTCCGTAAGTAAAAGGAGGCAAGCAATAATAAGCTTTTTACTAGCGTAAAGCGAGTGCATGTAGGTTAAATAGACGTAGACAACCATAGTCTACGAAGGCCGGAATAATATTTTTTCAAACAGTTAGACAGATTCTAAGGCTTTTCACTTTATTCGTATAGGGAAATATAGCGCCGTTGATCCGAACAGGTGGTAAGCCCAAATGACTGAAATCTGTGTTATAGAAACCTATGCAGTGCGATTTAGCCGGATTGAGGACAAGACCGTTACACAAAGACCGCAGAGATATTTTTACACACGAAGGCGATCTCGCTGCCCGTTACGATGTCGTCATACGTATACAATATTTAGAAAGAAATTAGCCGATTATACACATGGTGGCAACGACACCTTGCGTCGTATATGCAAACAGCTTATTTTCAGCGTGGTTATTCAGATTGAAAATCTTTTCTAGAGTACAAGGTTGCCAGTGATGTAGTGGTATTCCTCAATGAATTTTCGACGAATTAAATAGAATTCTTTTACAACATCAAGACTCCGTGAGAGAGTGGAAGGTATATATGTAAAAGTAATAGGTGACTTGAGGTAACTGAAAAATTTGATGGTAAACTATTCCACAATCGTCAAGCTTGGGCGAAATTTGAAGAACACAGTTTAACCCCTATGCGCACACTAGAAAAATCTTCGCAATGGGCACACTAATGGAAATGTTATTACTATTGCACTTACATAATTGTTTTTCATATCTATTGATTTTAATTTTGTTTTTGTAACTAATAATAAGCTGGTATACGAGGCATGTTCAGAAAGTAAGTGTACTAGATTTTTATATTTTTTTTAAAAAAAGTATACTTGAAAAAAAAATGACTGGATATTGTTGATACATATATTAACTATTTTTCCACATAATCGCCATCCCGTTCAATGCGTGTGGTGAGCCATGGCACAAGCTTCTTTATGCCCTCCTCGAAGAACTCTCCTGCTAGCTCCTTCCTCCACTTCAGAGCCTCTTTATGCACCTGCTCGTCGGTTTAAAATTTAATTCCACCCATGTGTGCCTTCAGGAATGTGAAAAGATGATAATCTGATGGCGCCAATTCAAGAGAATACGGAGGGTGGTTCAAAACATCCCAACCAAATGATTCCAAGAGCGCCTTGGTAGCCTTGGAGGCCTTCCACTCCTCTGTTCATCATGAACATTTGTTCTGCCTCCACTAAACTCCCTACACCACTTAAGCCATTTTGATTCGCGAAAAAATTTCGGTAGGTGTTATTCTCGCACTTGGTGGGATTTCTTACAGACAACTTTCGCGCAACTGGAAACTACAACGATGCTCGCTTAGGTCAGGAGATCCCACCTCTACCTCAGTGTTGCCAACCCTCAAAAAAACAAAAAAAAACAGCCCGTTATGGCGACAGTACACTTAGTTTCTGAATATGCCTCGTATATGTGTTTATAATGCAAAAAGGCAAATACAAAACCAATTTTATATTATAGGTGCAAACCGGTTTAGCAACGGTCTTAGTTTCCACACAAATACTTTTGGCGCAGGATTCATATTCAGATATGAATAAAATGCTATGAATATGATTTTTGTTGAATTAGCGCGACATAATACGTGAAAATGTTTAAATTTTAACTCTTTACTATTTTTCCTGTTCCATAGACAATTGATTTTCATACCCACTGCATGAGGAACACTCATGTGAAAAGGTCCATTACAACATCTTGCTAATCTCACATCTAGAGTGCCTCCCACTTCAAGCAGGGAATATGCTATACTTATATTTAGTACAAATCCTCTGGAAGAACCAAATATTGGCAATATTGAGAAACCAATGAAGATAATGAAATGTATGCTGAATACCGAGCAGAAGCTCCAGATAACATTGCTCATGCTTTGTATGACAAAGATAAAACTAGATGGAAATGCAGTCCTGCATAAAATGTCAGAAGCATAATATCCTCCATCATAGATATGCTCAAGCCCGATCAACTCAAACATTATCAATACGTGATACTTTCAAATGTTTTCCTGACACGTGCTCAAAATGTTCAAAATCCCGAAAGTCAAAAATTTGAGGAGAATTGACGGTAAGAGTATTTGACGCATACTTGAGTCTATTAATTACGGCTGGAGTTCATCATTCGAACAGTGAACACACAAAGGAGCTGTGAAAGTCCGATGCGTAACCAATCTACAGAGCAGCTATGGGTATAAATCAGTTCAAATCTATCAAGAGATTTATTTGCTTGGACAATCTGAACTCGAGGACAGAACGAATAAAGGATGATAAAGCAGCCGCACTTGCGGATTTATTTATAATATTGAACGCTAATTTGGCTTCTCAATGATGAACAGTTGTTTCTTCCATTCCGGCGTCGCACGAAGTTTACGCAATATAAATGGCGTCCAGACCTGTGCGGTAGGAAATTAGTGTTTGCTCTATAAGCGTACTGGTCGAAATATTGTTACTGACAATTCCTTCACATCAATGCACAAGATGCTGGCCACCTATCTATCCTCCTAAATAAAGAACCCAGCAGTGGCCAATGGCTTTCTCCTATAATATGCCAGATGGTAAAGCGCTAGCTGCATACATCGTCTATAGGGAAAATAACCGAGAACGTATAACACAACAACTGATTCCCACCGATCATTTTTGAAAGATTTGAGGAAGAAACTGCTGCCGTTTTTCAACACATTGTTAATAAATACATTGGAAAAAAACGCTATATGCAAACGAAAAATATTTGAAAAAAGAAATTTCATTGCAAAAAGAGGGCGTTTCATATAAGCACGAATCGTATTACTCATCAGTATGATTTGGTTCCTGCCTGCCATATACGCCAGAGTACACAGCCAAGCTGACCTCATATATAGATTTAAAATAAATTTTAAGTGTGAATTCTATGAGGCGAAGTACTACGTATTTACTTGAATGCCTAGCAAGATTTAACCCTATGCGGGACTAGGATTTCATAGAGAGTTATATTAAACGCCCTCTTTTTGCAATGAAATTTCTTTTCTAAAAGATTTTTTCTTTGCATAAAGAGTTTTTTCCACTTAATTCTCGATCTGCAGACTTAGCAGCATACTGAATCCATTTCTTTTTATTTTTACTAAAAGTTGCACTAGTTATGTACAATTTCTACTCAACACGTGCTATTTCATACCAAATATTCATACTGGTACCCGGGTATTACGGGTGTGCCTTGAAGGAGGAAACGCAATAACTGGCGTGTTTCGTCCACTTAACTTAACATTTTTAATGGGAAAATAGATTTGTTGTCTTAGAATTATTACACATGATTTAGGATTAACTAGAAGATCAACTTCGAGAAATTATTTACCTTGGTACCTGGGTGTGCTCACAAGGGTTAATGTGCGATATTGGGAGCGGGTAGTAATTTATGTCTATCTTCAAGCACACAGGAAATAGCCAATTACTTTTTGGTAAAAGCCCGCAATGTACTATAAATAAAACTTCACCATTGTACAAATGTACTCTTAACAATTAGAACTAGAACATCAGTGCAAGTCGACTTCACAAGGAAGTAACCCCTATTATAACAGTCTTGTAACTGGGATACTAACTAGACTAAGCTCACTAGATTAACTAGAAAGAGAAAAGCTTATGAGCATCATTCAGTTTTACAGAAGAACAAGATGATGAGAGACGAACTGTATACAGGAATTCCCAAGATATTCGAGTCCACGCCTAGAGGAGATATGAATGCACAAATCGGCTTCAATACCAGCATTATTATTCAGCACATGATTGGAAAACAAGGCGTGAGCATAGATACCAAAGATCGCTTCTTCATTGAATTCTGTACATCTTAACAACTACATATTGCTATAACATAAAAAAATTTTTGAAAGAGACATTGGATCACTAGGTGGACGAACCATGGTAGACGTTCTGAGTCTCAGAGTAGCAGATATCGCCAGCAATCACTACATTAGGTATTATAAACAAAATACTCGTCCCGTGACGGTTACAATTGTAAAAAATATACCGAAAAAAATCCATCGGAGTTGCTAAAAACAGGTCCAAGAGTACTGAAAACAAAAATCTTCCATCCAATCTTTCAAAGCACATGATTTTACATGATCCTGATTCGCTTCCTTTACCCTGCTTGTATTGACTATGAAAGACTTTCACTCTGATGGCACGATTCAATATGAAAGGCACTACAACGACGGAGAATGCTCCCAAAAAATTATAGAATTAATAAGAGGTTTACTTAGGGATTCACAATGCATAATTCTCCATAATGGAAGGGTAACATAAAACTGGAACTTCAACAATCATACATTTTTTCGCCGCTATTATTTCTTATTACTGTGAATGTTGTCCTTACGAATGCACCCTAGAATAATCCGCGCGGTAATTGATCGGAATCGATGAATCGTCTCAGGACTTAGATTATACAGATGCTATCAGTATGCTGTCCCAACGTGGCTTGAGTGTCACAATTCAAAATCGAGTAAAAACAAAGATTAACACTAACTTCATAACCCAAACTCACATAAGTAATAAGAAAATCGAGTTAGTGAACAGTTTCTGTTACCACGATAGCGCAATCAACGAATCTGACAGTACAAAAGAGGATCTTACAAAAACGATCTCAAGTCAAATCCATAAACGAAGTCCTAGATTCTATCATAAAAGAATTTCACGATGCATAAAGTCTTTTCGCAACAATCGGCAGAATCATTGTGTTAAGCCAAATTAGCATCACAATCAATTTTATAGACACGATCCATTTGACATCGGACGTCAAATGTTAATTCTTTGTCCATCGAGATCGATCGCTTCTAATTAAATTTGAAATGATCAGCTTTCGACGAAGATTTATGAGCTGAGAACCCGTAAACCCTTAGCAAATCCTAAAATGAACGAGGTCTTACTGCCACCATGGCTATGTTAAACAGTTCGTTGCAACTGTTTTTAGATTTTCTGCATAAATCTTAAATAATAATCATTGATTAACCTATACCTGACAAGGTCACTGGAAAACTGATACAGACCCGGGGGACTCGTTAATATTGAATCTATCCATACTCATTGCTTACAAATCAATTGTTTCATAGAATCTTACTTAGCCGTCACAAGGTGTTTCATGTTTACTCTATCCAGAACCAGGGGTATATGTTGTCATAGAGAGCCCCCATGTGGCTTTTTCTCTATATGATCGCACATCACCATACCGCGCCGGTAAAATTTAAAATTTTAATTGATTACTACACTGCCATGCCGCCGTCATCATATGGGTTGCAGGCAGCAGATTCACTGCGCACCGTATTCATACGGCCTAATTGCATAGAGTCAGCGCAGCGGTTAGATGATTCTTCAATTACAAGGTAACTGACCCAGGGCTAATGGATTTTCACATGGTTCAGCATAGTAAGTTTATCCATTGCTAGCTATTGCGCTTTTACTAACTGACTCAGCAGGAGTAATCTGGCTCCCCTTGAAAATGAAACCGAACATCATCTTAAGAGCTACCTTACAATCACATTGTTTTGATTGATGGCTTGATTGATGTGCGGTTAATCATGTTGAACTGGGTGGTTCTGATGAGAAGTGTCAGAGGATTGCCATTCAATGTTCTTATTCTATATCGATAGATAGTTAATTAAGGTCATGTAACCAGCTCAACCTTTGTGAATTTAATAGTCGTCCTCTCTGCAAGGCGAACACCAGCACCATCTCAATTCAAAACTAAGCCCACGAATTATTTGTCAATCGTGGGAAGTATTCTAAATAGAGTTGCGCATTACAAAGTGTTTCACCTGTCGGAGTTTGTCATAGGTAATAAAATCTTTGCATTCGCTTTTATGAAACTTTATTATGTGTATAAAACTGGCAAAATCTAGCAACGAACGCAATCCACATGCAGTGTGAAAAGTTCATGAGAAATGGCAATTGAAATGAGAACCATGATGACATCGGATTACAGCCGTATTTTTCATCATTTCAGTAAGTAATTAAAAATCTCTAGATTCACCTGTTTGCATTTTGCATATTAAATTAGCATTGTATACGCGCGGCTGCGCAGAGCTGAATGTGAGATTTCAAATTGAAGTCACTATGCTGATTTGACCTTTCCATTGTCGTTGGTAGAATACAGCTCTCTTCAGCGGATATAAAAATATTCTTGCGCACTGACCTCATCACAAGAAATGAACTATATGAAGAAACTCTGAATTTTTAATTATATTATCAACCAGAATATGTAGTAACAGCAGAAACAGCAATATTCAAAATGATAGTAATCCTGCAAAAGTAATTTAATTAGCTTTCTGAGATTGTCTTCTTCAATCAGTTAGTACATGCGCGATAAGCTAATTCAAGGTCTAGTGTGATGATAATATATCCATCTGCTCATGACAACTGTTTAATGTTCGCACTCATAGCACACGTAATCCTTAGCTACTTCTTTATTTAATATATTTTGTATGTTTCTTATCTTCATTTTGTTGGCGTGAATCTTAGCAATTTGTAGCTTGTAAAATGTGAAAACATGACCGGAATTTATCTCTTAATAAATTATGTAATTCTCCTTTTCTTCATCTCTTTTCAGAGCTCCATGCTTGCTATATTGCCTTATGCACTAGCGGCGATACCAGCTGGAAGTAACACATATCTCCCACCGAAAGTAAATGGATACGACTACCAGAAGCCAGATAAACCTTTTCCAACGGTAATTAATTTAATTTTTAATTTTTTTTTAATTTAATTTATTACATGAATCAATTTATTGGATAGCTGCAGCAATTTTTCTATCTTAGGTGATGTACCGATTCATGTATAGTGGAATGTACGCCCTCAACGTGATACCTGTTTTACGTAAATCTACTGAAACAGAATTGAATTACTTTCCCACTGTTCGTAAGATTATCTTACTCCATTTGTTGACAAGATAAAGAGCACTACGTCTCCGAACTTGTGGATTTGAGCAAGTGATCTTCAGGCTAATGTAGTTATGTCATCTCTCCTTTTACGTTTCATCAGCTTAGCTTAGAAAGTTCATGAAAATACTAATTAAGGACTTTATTGTATACGTGAAAATTGACAGACACTATTATTGGCCAACAACCTACAATAAAAAAAGCTCTAATTGTGGAATTTTGCAACCAAACCTCTGATGACCAAATCCCAGATTATATAAAATTTAATCCCTTAATAATTCCGAAGAACTAAATCTCGTAATCTCATGATCTCGAATCTTGGATTATTTCTCGATCATCACAAAACCCTCAAATACAAAATCCCGGAAAAATATTCAGTTTTATTCAAAATGTCGAAGAAATTCTGCTTCCTGGCATTTTCCTTTTTTTATATTTTGTTGTGTATTTTTTTTGTAAACGAGATTTTGAAAAATCATTACTAGTGGAAAAAAAACTTTTACAATCGAAAAATCTTTTCAAAAAAGAAATTTCTATGCAAAAGCAGGCGTTTCGTATTAGCAGGAACCGTATACTCTTCAGTACGGACGGCTTAGCTCCTGTCTGCCATATACGGCAAAGTGCAGAGCTAAGCTGACCTCATATATGCACTTAGAATAACTTTTATGTGTGAATTATATATGAGGCGGAAGCGCCTGCTTTTCCATAGAATTTTTTTTTTTTGTAAAATATTTATCGATTCTAAAAGTTGTTTCCACTCAATTTTCGAGTGGCGGGTTTGGCAGCAAGCTCGGTCAATTTTATATTAACTAATAAGTGGAAAGAGGTAATGAGTTTTTTACTCTTTCAAGACCCGTACAATATACCTACTGCATATGAGCAGATAAAATTAAAAGACAAGTACCGAAGTACTGTCAGTTTCTGGTCTAAAGCCAAAGATCAAAAAATTCCATAAATAAATTTTTTGAGAGTATAGGTACTGTGTGTAATGTATTTCGGTCAGCAGTAATAGGGCGATCTCATCAGGACAGCAATCAAACCCTGAAAGTGCCTGCTGTCTACACTACAGTGAACTCAGATGCTAATAACTTGCTGGTGGATATGTATGTAGATGTAGACTCGTATATTGTACGGGTCTCGAAAGAGTAAAAAATCATTACCACTTTCCACTTATTAGTTAGAAATGGGATGCCCAAAAATCATTTTAATTGTGAAGACAACCAGTTTTCCTTAAAATGATTCACATATAGATTTTTAAATAAATCTATATATATCCACCAGAAACTTATGAGCATCTGAGTTCACTGTAGTGTAGACAGCAGTCAGTTTCATGGTTTCATTGCTGTCCTGATGAGATCGCCCTGTTACTGCTGATCGAAACACTTTACACATAGTACCGAACTCTCAAAAAATTTCTTTATGGAATTTTTTGATCTTCGACTTTAGGCCAGAAACTGACAGTACTTCGGTATTTGTCTCTTAATTTTCTCTGTTCATATTAACTAAATTCGCTGTGAATTTATTTAAACTCACTAATCATAATTATCCCGTTTCAAAAACGCGCAAGGTTTGGATACAAAATTTCGGATTTCAAATTATCAATTACACTTTTAAGGAAAACAAAATTTTGTAAATAAATTTCGGAAGCATAAAAGTGGCAACGCAATTTTTCCAGGTTTTCAGTAGTTTGTGGAATTTTGTTTTCCATCAGTTTTACTTTCCAGGAATTCTTATACCACAAGAATTTGATACTATCTCAAGGATCGAAGAATTCGTCCTAAACTTCGCAATTTCTTTTCTTTGACCATACATAAGCAAGAAGTCTTACTATCCACCTTACCTATCTCTTAAGACGATATCTGGGGTGTACAATAGCCAGTAAACAGGCCCGCTATGAGCCTTATTTCCTTATCTTCCAGGATTTTGTATTACAAAATTTTGACGGTCATTCTGGTAAGCGTTCATTCTCCAAATTAACGTCGAATATTTTTAAGTATTTACTTTAACACCCTATAACGATCTTGCTATGTACCCCATAAACTCTATTATGGTGAAAATTTTTTCCGTTTCACCAACTCCTCCTACCGGGCACTCTTTTCTGAGGGGTTACCTGAACAGGTTGCGGCTTATTGCTGACCCTATATTCAAAAGATGCGGAGGGGAATCCCAAACGGTGACTCATTTTCTTTATCACTGTGCAGCTCCCTCATGAAAATGTTACAGATTACTTGGCTCACTCTTCTTGGACAACTACACGAAGCCAGCAAGGAGAGCTGGGAGCCAGCACTGAAATTCGTAAGAGCATCTTGTTCTGACATATGAGCAATTGCCCTCCTATGGAGGGTGAACAATGAGCTTTGTTATGACCTACGGTCCAGAGACCCCATGGCCAACCTCAGTTTTCGATGAAGTCAATGAAATCAATCAAGTCATTAATCACATATCGCCTTCTCTCCCTTCGCGGATTATAAAATTTTAAACGTCAAAAAAAGTCAAATTTTGGTTTTTGTTTTTTCAAATTTAACTAAATTTTCCGCAAAAATTCCTCATTAACATATGTCAAATTTTGGGATCTTTAAAACTTTACTTTAATTTCCTACATCATAAGTATCTACCTACCTACCTAGATGCAACTATGTAAAAAAATTTACCTGGCCTTTAATCCCTACAATTGAGAATTAATAATTTGATGGAACTAAGTGTTAGGAGTTATTGTGCCCGAAATTCCCACCGAAGTGGAAAATTCTTCCGCCAGTTTTTCTAACCAGTGTCAGAGAAAATATAGACGTGAGTCCAAACATTCTGTTCTGGATTCAGAGTATTACGTATTTTTCTGTGCCTTGAATACTTTCGCTACTATACATACGAGAAATCTGATTTTTTCGACATCAAGTCTATGAGACAAAACAAAATGTCGGTTCAAATCTTCAGGAAAACAAATGAAACTCATCTCTATCTGCTTAAGTGCCTTCATGGCATGTAATGGAGAATGAATTTTGGTTTGCTTGCATGGCAAAATACTGCATTCCCCCCCCCCCCCCCATATTTTCAAGATAGGATCGAAATTCGTAATCGTGATCGCCACCGCAAACGCAGTTTTCCCACAACAAAAATTTAGAATCCATTAGAATTTGTCATTCTTCGACATCATTTTTCCTTCGATTTGAGAATTTCCACATATGAAGAAATAGAAAAAATTTGGTACTAAGCTGAAAAACTGAAAAAGATCTACAACGCGCAAGTAATGCCAATACTCAAATAGGTGTATTAAGAACCCATACAGAACTACTGATTAAACTGTAAGTCAAAGGTAAGAAAACAAACGATATGATGCTGCTAATATCATCCAAGATATTTTATAATGCACATATAAGATGAATTTGTGGACATTTAATAGTCGCATCCCAAAACTCCGACACTAAATAAGTATCTAGAAACCAATCAACTCATCAACGATCGCCAATATGGCTACCGGAATGGATGCTCATCTGAAGACTTGCTGACCTTTGTTACGGAACGTTAGAACCGTAGTCTTCATAATTTTGGTAAGTCCAAAATCGTTGCCCTATATATTTGAAAGGCCGTTGATAAAGTCTGGCATCCAGCACCTTTAGCTAAACTTAAAGAACTTGGTATATCCCCTCCTGTTCTCTTATAGCTTGAAAAAATTTTATCCAGTCGTCTAATACGGGTTGTACTAGATGACGTTTCATCAGCACCTCGTCCTATAAATGTCGGTGTGCCCCAGGATTCCATTATCTCTCCATATCTTTTCTTAATTTTCTTTAATGATCTTCTTTCCCTTACTTTTAATCCCGTCCATAGTTTGGCTGATGACAGTAACCTGGATTTCGCATACTCTCTTTGTCATCATTGCGGGCTCCCGAAGGAATTCCGCAAGTATCAGAAGAGATTACATGATTAGATCATTGAATAACGAAATTTATAATATCCTCGCTTGAGACAAAGCGAATCGTGTCGAATTCAATGAATCTAACCCTCATACTTGATTCATCTCTTCAAAACAAGATCATAACTTAATCAATCCCATTTTTTTTTTCAATTCGCCCTCACTAAGCATTCTTGTCGTTATTGTTTCCGGTGAGTTAAGCTGGACAGACCACATCTTCTCTGTTGCCAAAGAAGCGCCGAATTGTCTTTGATTTCTGAAAAGGTGTAAGAAAGATTTCAGCCCATCACTTGGCTTAACAGTTAGAAAAAATCATGGTAATGTCTTAGCAGGTGTAATGAATTAATTCACTAAAGTAGGCTGAATTTATCTGACAATTAACATATATACATAAAAATGTTAAAGTCTTCACTTACCTGTCACCCTACAAGCACTTAAACTGCAATTTTGTGCACAATCTGAAGTATATGTGCCTCGTGTATATATTCTATTCCCAGAAAAGTCACCTTATCTTCTTTGATTATATAATAAAAGTGTGAGCATTAGAAAAAATATTGCTTGCGTACTTTTATAGATCTAAAATTACTTATGAAAATGATGAGTCTATATGGCAAAGTTATTGGTTCTACTGGATTCCTTTTAAAACAGGCATGCCAACTCGTATTTAGCCAGAGAAAGAAAGGAAAAATCTTCTAAAAACAAAAAACAGAGTTAAAATGAGCCAATCCTAATGCTGATTTAAATGCCCTTGTTTCATTGATTTAAAGCAAAAAAACAAAAACATCGAAACGAAGTCACTTCATTTGAAACTGTCTTCAATCAAGAAATTAAGTTTTGTTACCAAGGAGCCACTTACAAATTTCGAACGCTTCATGGACCACTCCTCTTAATACTTGACTTAATCTTATGGTTCGCAGTCTCGTCGTCTGCCTAAAAGTTAAATGAAGCACGAAAACTTAAATGTTACGCGGCACTGCCTTCAATTATGTCGAGGCGATTTCGTAAATGCTCTAAGAAAAGAACGGTGCTGCGAGCATAAGAGCATTCCATGATGAATGTACAGAACAAGCGATTCCAACTCGTGAACTTTAAAAATTACAGCGTTTGGCACAGAAATTGTTTGTGCCGCCGCACCTGTGTATGTAGATTACTATCATCCTCCTTCTATACTAAATGCAAACCAATTTCAAAGATTAAAGCTATTCAGTGAGGTGCTTTTATTAAAACTAAACTTTTTTTTTTTTTGTTAATCATTATTTAGCGTCCGATTCAACCAACTGGACCAACTTCAGTACAGCCAGGAGGTGGCAGACCTGGACCGGGTCCAAGACCAACACCTGGTCCAAATCGACCAACACCTGGAATCATTCGACCCACTCCAGGACCAATTGGACCTGGACCAGGACCACGACCGCAACAGCCAGGAGAGGTGAGATATGTTTTTTTTGTTTTTGTGTTTTTCGTAATTTAAAGAAAATCAATTAAAATTTTCCTTTAGGACCACCATCATCATCATGAACCAGGAATGCCATTCGATTTTGAGTATGCAGTAAACGATATTGATACCTCAAATGATTATTCTCACAAGGCCGCAAGTGATGGTGATGTTACCCGGGGTGAATATCGAGTGCAATTACCCGATGGACGAACACAAGTTGTCCGCTACACAGCTGACTGGAAAACTGGATTTCACGCAGACGTCTCGTACGAGGGTCAGGCTAGATTTCCAGAGGGACCATCGGTCTTTGGTGGCCAGAGCTCACAGGGATACAGATACTAATTTATGGTGGTTTGCTTGTAATACGATAAGCGGTTTCTTTAGTTTTCTCCTCGTCATATCATAAATTTCCACTGTTGCCCTGTTATCACCCAAGTCAGTCGCTCCATTCCATCACACCCCACCAATGTATATTCCGTTATCCTACGCAGCGGCTGCTCACATCGTGAAATAATTATACATAAAGCGAGCTACACAACAGGACGGCCCGCTCCTCTTCCCACACTTAGGACAGAGTCGTTCCCTTGTGATAATCCCGAAGATTTATTGATGGTGCCGGACTTGCAGCCCCCACTTATCGCGGGACCTACTTGACGACTACCAGGATTATGTTAATTCGCAGTTTAAGGATTCCTTTTTTTTCGTTTTTCATTCTGCATCCCCTGGGACACCATCAACTGGTCCTGAACTTTATCTTTTCTTTCTTAATTAATTAAAAGAGTCCCCCGGTCCTCCTTTTCCTATCCCTTTTATACTCTCAAGTAATTTAATGAACGCATTTAATTTATGTACCTTTGTAAAAATCGATCGAACAAAAAACAAATTATTGAAATTATTATGGTGTCGATTATGCTCTATCCTCCATCCCTCCCCTCCCACACTTTAAGGCATTAATGTTGCCTCTGGATTTGAACCCAATTTGCGAAGTGCACCTCATTTAGGGCCGGATATTGTCCATGAAACATGTTTTCTCGTGACTAAAGTGAAAGTAAGCGAGCGTGATTTTACCTTGACTTGTGCGGAAAACAGAGTTAGGAGCATTTTCACCAACTACAGTAAGTTTGGAGTGAGAGTGGAATTCCCGAAATTTTATGCTGAAATTAATTTTAAGTTTTTTTTTCGATATCTTTAAGAAACTTGCTAAAATTGTATTTACCCCCACAGGCAGCACCGTTCGTTCGATTGAGGTAATCTGAGAAATTTTCTGCCTTCATTTATTCTGAAGGAGAAATCCTGGAAAAACTCCTTTTTTGCCTTTTTCAAATTTTCCATTCATTTTCCATTTTCAGGAAAGGACCCACAGACTCTCGAGATTAGAGAAAAAACCGAAATTTAATTTGCATTGAATTTTTGTGGAAAACTGATGAAAACTGGAATATTTTATGGTGCGACTGTGCCAGCGAAATGGGTTTTCATATCAGAAAATCTAGTTGTGTTTTATTTCGATTTTCTTAAGAGATGGCGCCCGCTAAATTTCCAAGTGTGAAGTACCATTCAAAATTAAATGTCTACAGTAACGAATGAAAATTAGTTTGTTAAAATTTTTAAATACAATTTACTGGGGACAAATTTAAAAATGAATAAATTTCCCTGTTGGGACATTTATAATTCTTTTCGAGAGTGAATTAGGGTATTCCACTAACAACAAGGGTGACTATCAGAAATGATTACATTGTAATGAATAGCGACTAATTATAAACAGTGAATAGCAAACGAATTTAAATATTTGAAAAGGGGGTTGAAAAAGAAAGTACCTATACACACATACATACATTTTTTTTTCAGAGTTGTGTATACAAATTAATCTCTTGTAAAACTGCGTAGACTGCTTAAGCCTATTTAAAGTATTCAAATTGCGTTTCTTCTACATGTATGCAGCTTTGTAAGTGATCTCAAATAATTATTACTAAGTACGAGGGTAAATCAAATATTAACAAGACTTAACAACTTCTTGATGGTGACAGGCGTCTGACCACCAATGAGATTGCATCTGAGGCTGGTATAACTTATGGGAGCACGTTCTCCATAATTACAGAGGAGCTAGGTTTTCGTAAGGTGTGCGCCAAGTGGATTCCTCGCCTTTTGACATCTGAGCAGAAATTGCATCGTTTACATATGTGTGAGCGTTTCCTAGCGAAATTTCAGGAAGAGAGTGACTCGCTTGTCAATCATGTTATCACTTGCGATGAAACGTGGGTGCACCAATATACTCCAGAGTCGAAACAAGCCAGCAAGAAGTGGCGACTGCAAGGGAAACCTGGGCCAGTGAAAGCCAAGTCACGGCTGTCAGCAGGCAAGGTTTTGACTACAGTTTTTTTATACCAGCGTGGGTTATTGTACCTCGATTTTTTGCATGGCTGCAGGACAATTAATACGGCCTATTACTGCCACATTTTAAGTGAGGTTAGAGTAGCATATCGCCGCAAACGACGACGTGACGTATCGATGAAAGAAGTGAAACTTCTTCATGACAATGATCTTCTCCATACAGACATCCTAACCTGAAAAAAATTGGACCGATTGGACTGGGAGACACTTGAACACCCTTACTACAGCCGGGAACTGTTGCCTTACGACTTTCACCTGTTTGGTCCTCTAAAGGAAACCCTAGGGTAGCAAAGACTCAACAACGATGAGGAGGTTGAAGCCTATGTGCGCAATTGACTGGAGACAGTACCAACTTCTTCCTACGAGCAGGTCATATCAAAATTACCTATTCGCTGGAAAAAATGTGTTTCTAAATCAGGAGATTATAAAGAAAAATAAGCCGTTATTCTTTTTCCGTTAAGTTCAAATAAAACAATTAAAATAAAATGGTCTCGTTTATATTTGATTCGCCCTCGTATATTGAGTTTGTTCGTACAGTTTCATCTATTTCTAACCTATTGATACGATAGGGTTTGTTGCTGATGCTCTATGTAAGGTATGCGAAGAGGAGCACGAGACGGTGATCCACTTTGTTTTTCAATGGCCGTCTCTCTCACGGGAAAGCATTACAGTTTCCTTGGCTCAACCCTCTTGGACCAGCTATATGAAGCCGACAAGGTGAGCTAGGAGCCGTTCGTAAGGGCATCCGGTTAGCATGCTCATAAGTCTAGGAGGTGGGCCTGTTATGGCCCCGTAGGGGGCATCAACCTCAGTCTTCAATCAAATTAATCAAGCTAGTGATTAACATCGTAAATAGATTTCTTTCTTTTTGAAACGTTACAGTTTTTGATTTTCTTATTCTAACATTGTAAAGATGTAAAAGTCTACCGTAAAAATATGATCGGGTCTTTTTCTTCGTGAATATTTAGGAATACATAACAAAAAAAAAGGGTTGTTTACGTAAGTAATTTCTGGCAGCTTATTCTGTTTCGGTTTCTTCTTCTTCATTCTCAAATTGTTCTTGATTTTCCTACGGGACTGATGGAAATTCCAAGGTTGCTCGAAATCAATAGAATCGGTTTCTGGGTCATCGATATTGTTCTTTTTTCTATCGAATCTTCGATTAGGACAGCATGCAGGCAAGATGTCCCACGACAAATTACAAATTACAAAAAATCATATTCAAAAGACGCTCCGTGGCAGGAGGTTTCCCTGTTTTTATTGGCTCCAAAATGCCGTTTTTAAGTACCCATCCCCAATTATGCGGATTCAGCTGATTTCCTAACCAGTACTGCACCTTGTAGTAAACACGATACAGGTGCTCTTTAGTTGCGTCTGCTGTTTGGGGTATTAAACTCCAATTCACCGACTTATTTCTGCCTATAGATTATATAAAGCAAAGATAAAGGTATGCGTTCAAGTCATCTTGTTGAACTGGAACACAATACACAGCTAGAATGATTCGAATTCCATCCGAAGAAATTAATTCTCGAGAAGCATCACTCTGTTTGAATATTTTAGCTGCAGTACGTAGATCTTGAGGTTTGCGAAAAGTTTCAGAGCTGCAGTTTTCCTTTTATGAAAAATATTAGACGTTGCGTCACATCCAGTAAAATATTGTAGAAGTAGAAGGTGATTCCTGATGTCTTCGTGATTATTGAAATTTCGAGAAGAGTAAAGTTGGCGCTCAACTTTCCCCTCGCCCGGTGTGAGAAAGATCTCTTCATCGATCAGAGTGCGAGCAACCAAAATTACCAAGAGATACACGTCTGCGCCACCTACGTACTTATGCATGAATACATCCAAAGCTGTTTCAATTATTAAAACCGCAGCATCATCTTGACCGTGTTTAATAAAAAATAATTAGCTTCGTACTTGACAGACAACATCGAAATTAATCTGCGTTTGTTTTTACTCTTGAAAAGGAATTTTTCTTGGCTCACTGTGACATTCATCGTCTCGTCGAAGATGAAGATTTTGCTGCTCGACGACATTGTACCATAGCTATCACGCTGTTGGTACTATTGTTGTACCCATCGAAAACTATGAAAGCGTTTGAACAGTAATTATAATACTTTTGTACATAACAATAAACTTTGAACGAATCGAATCGAAAGATTCATTCTGATTCCACACTTCCCGATGTAAGAGAAATCCTGCTTCGATGATGTATGTAATTTTTGTAAAATCAAGTTCAGCTACCGATAGCTTGAAGACGTCAAACAAAGCTGACTTTTTTCCCCGTACGAAGGTACCCTTAAATAAAAATTGACAGCGGGAACGGAGCTAGAAAGCTCAATTTGATGTTTCACACCTTTTTTTCGGTGGAAATTACGAGTTCTATCTATAAACTTTACTCCACCACGGAACACCCTGTATATGAGTAAAAAAAAGCGGGAAATTCTCTACCCACTCGCTCTTTCTTTTTCATATACAGGGTGTTCCGGAGTAGGTGATCCAGAGCGAATACTCACCTAGACAAACAAAAAATTGTACGGTGGCGTCCGGTAGGACGCGTCGTTTCATCGTAAGGGGTGTGGGGGTTAAAGATCTTTAGTACTGTTCCACTTTACAGGTGATAGCAAACCGTCTAAGCTTTGCAATGAATACCCAACCAGCCCTACTGTCATCTTAAATCTTAAGATGTAGTACGTCAAAATCCAAAAATTGGGAAAAAGATCCTAATTTTTTTCAAATTTTAACGATTTTCCCGCCAAAATGCATAAATATACATGTTTTTTACAAGATTTAGAAACCCCGGAATGTTATCTTTAATTTGACTATGCACAGGTAACTACCTAAATACAACCTTTTTTGAGATATACACGTTTCTATAACTCATAATTTTTTTAATTTTGCTATTGAAGATGGTAATCGCGCCTAATTTTATGCAATTCACGCCTAATTAGCAAAATTCATGAAATTATGAATCATATAAAATGGAATATTTCAAAAAGGTTGCATTTAGGTAGGTACCTGTGCATAGTGAAATTAAAGGTAACATTACGGGGTTCCTAAATCTTGTAAATAAACTGTATAGTTTTAAGCATTTTGGCGGGGGAAAATCGTTAAAATTTGAAAAAAATTGGGATTTTTTTTGTTTAATTTTCTGACTTTGACGTCCTACAACTGACAATGAAAACCGACAGGAAGGCTTGTTGTGCATTCATTGCAAAGCTTAGACGGTTTACTATCATTTGAAAATCCCGCCTTGATAGGGTGCATATCAAGAAATGTACAGGGTGTCAACTGGAAACAGCACTAAAGCTCTTAAACCTCCCTACCGCCGAAACGACGCGTCTTACACCCGTCACCGTACATTTTTTTGTTTAACTAGGTGAGTACTATCACATCCTTCTCTATGGATCACCTACACCGGAACACCCTGTATATACCTAATAGCAATAAGACCGACAGGAACGAAGATATTCGCAAAACACACAAAAAAAGGTAATTTTTTCCCCGTTTTTAGGCTCTTACAAGTAATGCGGACAACCAAATTCCGAGCACTTTTGACACCTTATTTAGAGAGCTGAGAGCTTCGTTGGACTTCTTCCGAAGATCAGCGCATTTTTCGCCTAAAGTTCCTGGACTATGAGTACAAATAACACATCTAGAGAAATAACATCTGAGCAGCAATCACAGATACATATGGCCAGGATTTGAGAGGGGTTTGTGACGCCCAGGCGAACAAGAAAAATGGAACTTATCACTATCTGAAAGTCATACAAGTTAAACAAATAAAAGATTAAAAATAAAAGATTTTTTTTAAACATTTATGATTTGTAAATAAATCAAAGGTATAGACCTTATTTCCAGTTAAATAGTTTAAATTTTAAGTTTTATAGTGTACTTTATAACCTTAACTGAACTGAGGGTTGTAAGGAATTAAATTATTTTAAGACTGCCTTTCTAGTTTTGATTTGTAATAATTTCTTTATAATCGTTGAAAGCTCCATAGTCCGCGCAATGTCAGAGTTTTTTTGAAGCATTGATAGCGCGTTTAACTTTTCTTGATATATTGTCGATCTGTTAAAACTTGTCGCTCTTTTTAAAGCTCTAAGACTCATTTCTACAGACGCAACGGGAGCTAATAGGCTCAAAATTAATAATTTATTTGTTGAAAATAAGAACACAAAATTTCCAAATCTTTTGTTCGTTCATACAAAAATTGAAATGGGATTCTGAAATTATTAGTCATATACTATTTATATAAATGACGTGGATAAGCAAAAAGATACAATTTTATGATATTAGAAGTAAGTAAGATTAACTAATATCTACAATTACACAATTATGAGAAAAATACATAAAAATTCAAGAGATCAATAGAAATTGATAGATCTGTACACCAGTAACAGACTGCACAGGTTGACACGTGGAAAAGTGCTCAAAACTGTTCGCAGTATTACAGAACAGGAGTTTTAATGATACCTTTGAATGCATTAATGCTGCAAACCTTCTACAAGCTAGAAGGGAGAAGGGAGAAGATTCCAAAAACAAGCGGCCTAAATATGAAAAGAGCTCTCCATGACCATTCTGCTAAACCGGCGAATGACGAGGTTGTTATTTCGCCGAAATAACTGAAACTGGAAAGATCGCGGAGATACATACTCCGGGTCATTGATATATAAAAAAATACCAAAGAGCAGAATTAAAATTCTACGCTTTAAGTAATTATCTTGAAGACAGCCTAGTATGACACTAATCTAAGGAGAGACGTATTCAAATCTTCTTAATCCAAAAATAAAACAAGACGTGTAATCAGTGAAAGCTACCTGAAGTATTTTAAGAAAGATAGAATTTTGGAAAAAAAGTGTAGGGCAAAATTAATGTCTCCACCAACTGGGGGTGTCTAAAATACTCCCCGGGAACCAAAACCTTATTAAACCAGTACAAACTGTGCCAAGAATGAAATGAATTTTATCAAAATATTTTATGTCGGAACCATTCAAAGTTATATGTCAATGTCATTAAGTGGTCTAGTATAGAAATAAATTTACTGGGACTTTGCAGGCTTAAACAGGAAGTCATCAAGCATAGATTATTTCTTTGTGCACTCAAGACCCCAATTAATACGCACAATGCAGTCTTCAGTCGTCAGCATACAAGTGAATTTTTGTACCTTCAACAGCATCAGGAAGGATGAGTAAGCTAAATACTAGAGTTCCAAGTACAGAGGCCTGAGGTACACCACATGGGACGGACTTTAAAATCGAGAAATTATTACCCACCTTAATTTGCTGATTGCAATCACAGAGGTACTTCTATATCGGTTGCACTGAATACGTATTCAGATGCAAGTTTAGAAAGAAGAAATTCATAACCGAGACTATCAAATACGTAAGAGAAGTCAAGCAGCACAACGTATTGAAATTATTATCATTCGTAGCTATTTTTATATCGGTTGATACCTTTAATATTGCAGTTTCACAACTGCAAAACTGACGAAAAACTGACTACACGGTAAAAAATTGTTACTACTCATAGGCAATAGGTTGCCTACTCTAAGTGTAGTAATTTTACTAGCTCAAAATATATGTAAACACCTGATTGAAATTTACACATTTTAGAGGAAATATTTAACTATACGATTGTTAAATTAAGCAAAAGTTGTAATAGGTGTAAATAGTTGAACGTAAAATTACATGCAGACGTAATTCATATACATATTTGTATGTAGAATTCCTAAATAAAGCTGAACTCTCTTAAACCTAATTTATTAATATTATGCTGTGCGTATCTAGTAATGAGCAAATTTATAAATTCACCAAAAGATTTATAAAAGCATCACATGAAAGTCACAACAAATTTCTGAACTGGAGAAGTCATTTGCAAGTTTCCCCATTCTATTTATAGGGCAAAGTTAATATGGAGCGAAAAGTAATAAAAATGTGTTAGTTGATTAATGTATTTAAGGCACTTGTGCCGATGATGAGATGGATATGCATATTTTAATTTAAAAAAAATTCAAAATTCATGCCGCGAAAATAACCTGAAACTAGGAATAAGCTGAAACTATTTGGTACCACTAAGCTAATCAACTAACACTTTCCACGTCCGTACCAGAAATGACTTTCAAGAGCAAGCCTGTTTTGATTTTACTGCATAAATAAGCGATTTTACAGAAATCATGTACAATTTTACTTATACCAGCGCAAATTTATGATTGGAATAGCAATTTTGCTGCATCGACTTTAAATTTCCAGAAATTGTTTGTGTTTTTACGCCTTCCTTTGAATTGTAGCAATTAAATGGGTGAAATTACACATTTATGAAAATTACACACAAGAATTTGTATTATTAAGAATGTTTGTAATTTTACTTTTGTTGTAGGTAAAATTTTACTTCTTTGAGAATAGAGATTTCCAAAATATTTTTTACTGTGTAACATTGTGTCAGCTAGATTTAATTCAACCTAGTATTTGCTTATAGCTGTTCTAGTACTTTCGACTGGAATGACAAAATTCTTATAGGGTGGAGATCGCTAGGTGTTTCAGTATCAGAATTCTTAGGGATTGGCCAGAAAGTAGCAGTTTTCCAAGCGTTAAGAAAGATAGAAAAGGTAAATATTCATGATATTAAGAATATAATTATCAATTCAGGGAGCATTAAGTATATAATGCTTTGTATTAGAGAATCAGGTCCCATAGCTTCCCTTTTACCTGAAAAAATCGAACAGATCAGGGAATTCAAAACGCCTTGTTACCTAATCGAATTAATAATACAATAGCAAACCCTTTTCTAAAATGTTTTTCATAGTTTCAGTTACCATCGATTTTACGGGCCCCTCCGGAAGCTTGGAGCCCATGCCATGCCCTAGTTCCCTCTATCAACCTCTGCATACGATACCGGCTGTAACCATTAACCCAGAATCTATCTAATTTGAATTTTACCTCGGCACTGAATAAAATGTGGTCGAAAATGGATCCAAACATTTTCGACCACATTTTATTCATGAAACTTAACATTATTTCGCAATACATACTGTAAGAGACGATGTGGATGTGGGTCGTGCTCTAAAAACCCACTAGTCAGTGAATGTAGCATTTAAATTTAAATCATATAACAGCGCAACGATATGTAGTACGGAATGAATTTAACTATCTCGATAAAACAAGGTTTGATAATTTTCAGCGAATAGATTAGCAACGCGTTCCATATTTTCATATATTGTGGCAGTTACCTATTGGTCATTTATAAGCATTATGTATACCTCCATTTTCATTTCTTTAAAATTTATTTACTAAGCACTCATCAAGTACTGCTGCTTTTTCAACACACGGATGTTTTACAATAAAAGTGCATTCCCCTGCACCATAACGAATTTTAGATAATATACGTGGGTGAAGCAAAGCGTTCATGGACTACCTATTATAGCACACATGAGTAACTTTTTAAAAAAAATTCGAACATCGAAACACTTTTCCAAGTGATTTACCATCTTTCCAAATCCTCAGTAGAAATCACTATGTTATTTCGTGAACCATGCCAGAACAATGTTACTGGCTTTAGTTAAGGAGCTCCAGTTAATACCCTTCTAGTGTTCCTTTAATTAGAAAATAATATAAAATCATTGCACGGGCCAGATCTGGTCGAGAGTCTGATTAAATTCAAATTTCTGAGTGAAATTCACCCAAAATTTCTTGAACTTATCCTTAAGAATGCTAGTGCTAATACATTATCGCTGTTGAAAAAAAATCGTTGATAAAGTTTTCATGTTTTCGCTATCGTCAAACGGGATCCTCTCTTGTAATCCCAGAAAACAGTTGCCATCACTTCCATTCCACCTATGATTTTTTTTTCTCTCCTGTTTATCCTTATGATAACTGCATTTTATTTTCTGGATTGTACTGATAAACCACGTCATATTCCTGATGACAATTCGTAAGTAAAAATCCTATGAATTTTCAGCGATGCTCCGTACCGTCAAAACGAGGGGGGGGGGGGGATTCCCTGGGCCCGAAGTTATGAGAGGGCCCAGTTAATGTTCCTTAAAAAAACAGAAAAAAATTTATTTTTACGATACGATAAAAATTAAACACACACACTTTAGTTTTTTCTCTTTTCAAATTTCAATTATTTCTTTATTTTTACAATATTCGAAAATTTACATTTGTCCTTGCTCATATTATATAAGTCATAAATTATCGCCACGGCGAATTAGACTCTAAGCTCCTCTATCGGATATTGAAGTAAGTAACGCTCCGGCTCCTCTAGCGTTTCGTTCATTGACAGCAAACAGTAGTTATTGGCATCGTGACAGCTTATTGGAAGCTACACTTTGTCCAGTCTACACGCTTCAGCTCCAGTTGGGCCCACACGCTTCAGTTTCAGGTTGTATTTTAGGGGCTTTCGGCAAACACCATGGCTGAAAGGAATTTTTTGTGTTGCTACGTCATGAGTTGACTAAAGTCATTTCCAGCGAGTTTGTTTTGAGTTTTTCGTATTCTATTGACTGAAATACGTTTTGAATATATTAAAATATTTAACCAAACATTAGTTTCTTCGTTTAAATCATTTCGGGAAAAGTAATTATGTGCTAGTGGGAAAGCAAGGAAATTTTCAAATAGAAAATTTTTTTCACTGTGATAAGGACGATTTAAATTTAGACGAACAAATTTCTGACAAAGGCAAGCAACCAAATGACAGATTTTCCGGCCATACCTTGTTAATCTTTGTGTCATGGGCAAACACTGTCTCAATGAGACAACTGAGACACAACTTTGAGCAACCGTCTCAGTTGTGTTAGTTCAGACCAATCAGCTGATTTCCCAATATTGACATTTAAATAATTTTAACATCGAAAATAGATAGTAATAAATTGAGGAAAGTATCGTCAATTTATTCAAATAGGTTTAAAATATTTAATTATTTATTAAAACAACAGTAACACGGAACTTAGTCAACTCAGTCAACTGAGTCAACTGAGTCAACTGAGTCAACTGAGACAAGAAAATTCAGTTTCATTTGTCTCAGTTGCTCAATGCTTGCGTTCGACTTTTGTAGCTCAATATGGAATTGAGACAGTTCACCGAAAGTCCAGTGTCACTGAGCCAACTGTGACTTTTGTTGAAAACAAAAGGGGCTTTCGGCAAGCACTATCTCAGTGAGTCAACTGACACAAAACTTTGACCAACCATCTCAGTTGTCTCAGTTCAAACCAATTAGCTGGTTTCCCAATTTTGACATTCAAATAATTTTGACCACAGAAAATGGATAGTAATAAATTGAGGAAAGTGTTGTTAGTTTATTCAAATAGCTCACTAAACTTTAATTAGTAATTAAAATCACAAAATAACGAAACTGAGTCATCTGAGACAAGAAAATTCAGTTTCACTTGTCTCAGTTGCTCAGTGGTTGCGTTCGCATTTTGTAGCTCAATATGGAAGTAAGACAGTTCAAAGAAAGTGCAGTCTTAGTGAGCCAACTGAGAATATCTCACTTGTCTCAATGAGAATGTGCTTGCTGAAAGCGCATAAAACAAGAAAAAAATGTAAGTTCATAAATAAATTAATAATATCCGTGGATAAATAAATTTATTTTTTTACTTTATTTTAGAATATCAATTTTTAGCTATGGATTACAAACATAAATCGGGAGCAAAAAGCGAAAGGAAAAGGTTTTGAGAGAGCAAGAGAGAAATAAGAATCAAAAATCTCTAGAAAATTTAGGGTTTGTAGTGAACAATCCAGATACTACGGCAACTTTACCAAATTTTGAAGATAATATCAAAGAAAATAATGAACAAGAAGTTCAAGTTGACCATCAGCAAGACCGAAATATATCTGATGTCGTAAATGATGATTTTCAATCTGAAGTTCCGTTAAGTTTGCAACAGGCATTAATTGATTCTTATGATGTAGGTGTAATTGAAATGGAATATTGTACCTCAATTCAAATGGAGAATGCGTTACGCTTAGGTCAAGGAAAGCACCGCAACGTATTCCTTAACGACAATAGTGGAAAGAAATTTCCTATTAATTTACTTAAAATAACTTTGCAAAATGGTGAACAAGTACCTCGCTATTGGCTGGTTTGGAGCGCTAGCAAACAAGCACTATTTTGTTTTCCCTGTTGACTTTTAAATAAAGCACCTATTGCTCATACATCGAATTTAGCTTCGAAAACTGGATATTGAACTCAATAGAAATGGAAAAAATTATACGAAAAAATTCCAGAGCATCTAAACAGTGTTAACCATAAATTTAATTATATGGAATGGCGAAATTTAGAGAAAAGATTTTCCAAAGCAACAACAGTAAATTCATTACTTCAAAATTATATTAAGGATCAGGAACGAGAATGGAGACAAATATTACATAGAATTTTGGACGTGACGTTATTTTTAGGAGAAAGATGTTTGGCATTTCGAGGTAAAACAGAACTGTTAAATGATTCCAAAAAGGGTAACTTTTTAGGTATTTTAGAATTAATAAGTCATTATGATTCGGTATTAGAAAAACATTTGGATAAAGTCAAAAAATCTCAACAATCACACAAACGATCAGGCGCGTATACAGGGGGAGGGTCACGGGGGTCATGACCCCTCCCAAAGCACTGGCTCACCTTCGCGGTGAATTGAATGGGACGCTGAACTGTAGTGAGTTGAAAAAGTGGAGCAGAGCGCTTTTCGTATGGTATGGACACAATGTGTAGCTGACGCCGGCGATTAATGCTGGTGCTGTAACACACTTTTGCAATCTGCGGCGACAGCCAGCCCTGGGTTTGGCGTTTGTTTGTCTTCTTTTGAGTAGTAAAGTGGGCGGGTAATAATTTTCAATCGCTCATAGCTCTTCGTCTTTGAAACGTGTGCGATTTCTTTATAATTTTCTTGTGTTTTATATAGTGTCAAAAGTCATCTATCATACGTATCACAGAATGGAAAGTAATTTTGGAATACTACATATTAATTTTAGTGTTTGATTGTTTAGAAAAAGGCACGCATGCCCAATTATTATGATGCTTTTATATTTTTGTTGCGCGGATTACTCCCATAGATGAAAAAACACACGAGATTTGAAAGTGTTATTGTTTCTAAGAAATTGGTCAGCGGTCTGATTTTCCGACATAGAATCGATAACAGGACAACTTGGTGGGGAGCTCGCAACAGAAGCATATAAACTGACTTACGAATTTTGATTTAGGGTGCTTCCAGTAGAACCCTAGTTCCATGCAATCATCTACGTAATACGTATAGCCAACCGTTGATTTTTCTTAGCTACACTGATTGAAGCCTGAGTCGTTCAAAGTTATTACGTTCATAGGAAAGCATTAAATTTTGCTTAGAAAAATACTTGCAAATTGTTCTTAGGAATTTTAGTGAATAACTATTCACCGACAATGGTCCAAACGAATTGGTGGATTGATCTGGTGATTCACTCTTTCGGACAAGGGCACAAGCATTCAGCATGGTTCCAAAGAGTTATATTGATTTAGGTGCCTTAGCTGGGCTTGGTAGCTAAAGATATTTATGAGCGTTGGCACACATACATTTTGTTCTTGGAAGTTTACTTGAAAATTTGTCTACAATATTTTTATACACTATTGGTGGTTTAAAACCTTCAGTTGGATTGATTCGAGTGCCGCCAAAATAGATTCTACAATTTTACGTCAGAATTTTTACGGCAAAACTATAAAAATAAAATCCATTCGCTTTCCTCTGTGATAGTTGGCGTTACTTGGCTTGTACTTTCGTATTAATTCAAGTAGTGTTGTTTAATTTAACTTAACGTTTACTTTAAATTTGTAGGAGAAGGATAAACTTGCTATATTAGTTAGCGATGGAGGTAGAAATAGTAGCGAAAATGTAAAGCGGAAGACTGATAAGACTCTTTACAACTTTTTTTCAGAAGAACGCAAGATCAGTTAAGTTTCCATCAGAAGAAATAGTCAGTAAAATATCATGTACTTCTACTCCATTCCTTTGAATATGACTCAAGGTGCAAACTCACTCTCAGTTAATCACTTCACCCGGGACAGAATTGCTTGCGACAGCAAATATTTCTACAATCTCTGCACGAAAAGGCGTATCGGTTATGAGTCCTTAATGTCCACCCTGAGATCGACATAATATTATCGACAGGTTTTCCAAATCAAACCGAAAATTGGATTTTGTGATATAACGTAAATATGATTAAAAAAAATTTTAGGAGCAACTTCTTCTGACTTTTTCCTCCTCCTCGAACATTTTGGTTGAGACCCCCCCTAGACTGCCGGTCTGGATACGCGGCTGCAAACGATTACAAGTACATTACTTATCACACGAAAGCCAAAACGAATTTATACAATGCTGTGCAGATATTGTTCCAAAAACGATTCTTAAGGAAAGAGAAAAAGCGAATCATTGACGCAACTCCCAATTCGGCTCATGTTGAGCAAACAGTTTTAGTGTTACGTTATATGCAAGTTAATGATGCAGAAAAGTTTGAAATTAAGGAACGGTTTTTAAAGTTTGTTGACTGTAATCAAAAAACAGGTACAGCGATTGCTAATTTAATTTTAAGTACACTTGAAAAATATGAAATCCCAATTACCGATTGCCGTGGCCAGGGGTATGATAATGGCGCAAACATGAATGGTCCTTATAAAGGTGCTCAAAGTTTAATTTTGAAAAAAAAATAGTTTCGCGGTATTTTCTCCTTGTGCTTGCCATTCGCTTAATCTTTGTGGTGTACACGCTGTAGAAGTAGTTACATTTTTTGGAACCATTTAAAAATTATATAATATTTTTAGTTCAAGTGCCATGAAATGGAAAATTTTAATAAAAAGTATTGGTTTTTCCTTACATGGTTTATCTGATACACGTTGGTCAGCAAGAATAGATGCTGTAAAACCATTTGCCAATAACTCAGGAGGATTACGGCAAGCAGTTAAAGAAATTTCAGTTTTTAATTTATCTGCAGAAACTAGATCTGATTTAAATGGCATTCTAAAGTATTTAAAACCTTTTGAGTGTTTGATTTTATCGAATACATGGTTTAGAATATTGGCGGCAATCGAATGCAGAAACAACATTTTGTAAAATGTAAATGAAGAAAGCAATATCAATAGTTTGATTTTTGATTTAAAAAAATATTAGAGAAAAGTGGAGTGATATTTTAACTGAATGTAAAATTGTTGTAGAAAATTTTAAAATCGATTTTAACACTAATTTGTATGGTAAAAGGCGTAAATTTAGGAAAAGATTTGCAGATGAAATTAATGATGATAATAATGATACAGAAATAATGGGTGAAAATTACTTAAAAACGCGGGTATTTTACAAAATCTTAGATTTTATTATCGGAAGCTTAACTTGGCGAAATCGAGCTTTGAATGAAATATCTGGTTTGTTCGGATTTTTATGGAATTATTTAAAAACTGATGTTGACTCGTTAATACAAAGTAGTAATGATTTATGTAATAAGTATACTTCTGATATTGCCAAAGAAATTTCTGATGAAATAATTCATTTAAAAAGCATTCACCAAGCCACATTTGGTGAAAATCAGTTGCTTCCTATAAATTTATTAAATAAAATGAAAGAACTGAGAATAGATGCCGTATTTCCAAATATTTGTATTGCATTGAGAATTTTTTGCACAATACCAGTTATTGTGGCTCAAGCGGAACGTTCATTCAGCACATTGGTGAGAGTAGAAAACGTATTAAGGTCAACTAAGTATCTGTGTGTCAAAATCGGTTAAATAGCTTAGGTACTTTAGCTATAGAAGCCGCTTTTGCGAGGGAACTACACCTTTTCCAATTGTAATTCAGAAAGCACCAATTGTAATTCAGATTAGTAAATTGTAATTTAGAACGCACCACTTGTAATTGAGATTAGTCAATTGTAATTCAGAAAATTTCATTTACATGTACCGCGGCTATACAAATCCAATATATATTTTATTAAACTTACATACTGTTAAGTGTACTCACAAGTTCTTAATTATACATATGGTTGTAGTAGCCCATGAACACATTTTGACATTTCAAACATCTGAATTAATTTTTCAACAAGTTAACACAGATAATTAATACATAGATCAAAAAGTAAAATACCATATTTCTAAAAATGGAACTTAAGGACAATTGCGCAATTTGCGGATAGTTTTCCTTAATTATCCGATAATCCGGATATTTTTGACATTTTTTTTTTCAGAAAAATACTGTTTTCCTTCTAACTGTTCTCCTATTTTCAAAGGACTATACAATTACTTTCTCAAGTGGCAGTTTTATTTATTATTATTATTTGTTTATTAAACTTTCTTTGAATAAACAAATAAGTTGTCTTGGATATTTTTTTATCCAAATTTTAAATAAAATAAATAAGAAAGCTAGAATTGGTCCAAAAGTAATTCTTATGATACCCTAGATGAATGCCCTTATGACCCAGGTTTAGACGGGTCAATAAGCTGCCTCTGCCCTACGAAAACTTCTCGGTAATATGATGGTTGGGGGCAGGAATGAAGCATCACCCAACCTACAGATTTTGTGCGGCAGAGGCAGCATACTGAGACTGACCTGTCTAAAGTGGGTCTATGTAATTTCGTATGGTCACCCATCTGTGTAAGTTTGATTTTCTAAGTGGTTTTTCGCATATATTTCTAGAACGGTTCGTCGGACAGTAAAAATTATTATAACTAGTTTTATAGCATTTCATATCCCGAAGAACTTTTGAGTACACAAAAAACGTCTAGGACTGATTGTTTTCACAGAATACCTACGTAAAATATCAAAATTTTTATATATCCCAATTTAGCTCATTTATGAAATTATTTTTACTATTTTTATGAAAACGTCGCGTAGAAAATTTCAGCTCACTACGCTGATGTTCTCTAAAGCAATGTCCAAATATGTAGTGAAAAACGAAAGTTGTGTATGGCAACTCCTTGAAGGAGTTACCCGATTTATCCCATTTTCGAACTTGAATTTACTTTTTTTTTTTAAAAAAGCTCATGTGCAAAATTTCAGTTCTCTAAGTACATGCGTTCTCGAGTTATCGTGCGGACACACAGCCAGATAGACAGACGGACAGACGGACATGCAAAAATCAAAATAACTCTTAATATTATACATGGGTGTTCATTCCATTTTGCTCTACCATAATTATTTCTATGTGTTACAAACGGAAGGACAAACTTAGTATACCCAGTAGATTTCATCTAGGGTATAACAAAACCTACTAAGCACTGAAATTACATGATAACAGTGTGCCTAAAAATTAAATATATTTATAAATAAAATATTGAGTTAATCGCCCGAAAAGGTAGTATATACATTGATTATGGAGTAAATAGATGTCTCCAGATTCCGGTGTAGGAGTTTTCTGTTACCCGTGTGGCGTTATCCATATATGACGTCATTATCTATATAAAATCGACGATGGCTCGACTTGTTGACGTAACCAACGAGTAAGCCAGCAGTCAACGATGCGACATTTAATTTTTAACCACTTAAGGGCAATCAAGTTTAAAAGAATTGTTAGATGTCCTATTACCACTAGAGACTGCAGCAAAGGAATTAAATAAAAATTCAGCGACACTTTTGACCGGTGAATGTGCTTATAAATTTCTATTTGAAAGCTTGGACGAGTTTAGAACGAACTTAGGTTAAAATTTATCGAAACAGAATAAAAAACGAATGGATGAACGTCGAGATAAAATGCTTATGAAAATAAATCTTCTTAGAAGCAGGCAGAATACCACGATCCATAAATATTTTGATTATAATTCAAAATGTGCTCCGATGACATTGCCAGTCTGCAGGGATAACTGGAAGTGGCAATTTCTTCTGTTGATGAGCAGAGCAACGCAAAAAACAAGGATAGATTATTCAATGCATTTCTTACAATAAAGCCAGCATTTACAGTTTCAATCGTAGCCCTGACTAAGACAAAATTTAGAACTCATCTGAATTTTGAAATTTTCAATGCAATAACTTTTCAAAAACAAAATAAATTTAAATCATATAATGTTTTTTTTACTATTTATTAATTATTAATGTACATAATTAAAATATTTTAATAAAAAAATTATAAAACACCATGAAATATTGGATTCAAGCTATTTATTTATTTTGCTTTTTGTTATCCGGATATCCGGATTATCCGGATATTTTGAGTTTTTAGTATTCGATATCCGGATAGTCATTAATGTCGGATAATTGGAAACCCTAGTCATAGAGCAATCCAACACCTTCCTGCATCAAGAGGTTCTAACAAACATTTGATTGGAGCAATTTCTACTACAGGAGTTATATCTATGGAACGCAGAAGAGGTTCGTTTACTGTACAGTTAGCAAATGATTGGGTAAGAAGATTAATGCAACAATGGCAAGATATGGGAAATCAACTGGTAGATTTAGTGATTGTTGCAGACAACGCACCTTGCCATTCAAGGCTAGAAACAATAGTTAATGGGACAAGAGCATCTCTGTTGCGGCTAGGACCCTACTCTCCAATGCTAAATCCCATTGAGAATATTTGGTCTAAGATCAAAGCTGATGCCAAAAGCAACATTCGTGTTCCAAACGTTGCAGGCCTGGCATTTTGGAACAGAGATTGGTCTACTTGGAGGAAATTATAGATAACGCACAGAGCACCATAGTCGGAGGTGATTGTGCTCGTGCTGTGCAACACTGTACAGTACACCAATCTACAGCCTTGGCAATGAACGACATGCCAGTCGGTCGATGATTTATTCAAAAATAATTATATTGCAGATAATAAAATAAAAATAAACATTTAACAAATAGTGTCTTCTTTCTGAATTACAATTGACGTTTTATGAATTACAGTTGATACTTTCTGAATTACATTTGGAAAAGGTGTAGATTTCGAAAATGTAATAAAATATTTTGCAAATGAAAAAGCGCGAAAAGCTTTATTACACTGATTTTTAATGCATAATTAAGTTAAATAAAATAAATACTATAAAATATATTTTGTTATTTACTTTTTTAGACTCAAAACAATTTTTTTTTATGTTTTTCCCTGGGCCCGGTGTTGTCTCTCGACGACCCTGGCCATGCTATTCAAAAAAGCTAGAATAGCTTCCATTCTTTATACCAAGTGCATTCTGAGTCCAATGCTTTTAGCATCCATCAGGAAGAAAGTTGCGACATATTTACATAGATGATCGGTGAGAATTTCCTAAACTTATAAAAACGTAATATCAGCACTTTCCTCTATTTCTTCAATACTGTGACCGTAGAGTATTCAACAATTTCTTAAAATTCATTGATTGATATCGACATTTTTCCACAGCAAGGATCATCTGCAGAGCTCTTCCTCATATCTTCTAGCCTAACTCAAAAACTACTACATCGCTATACGTACGTTGTCCGTATAAACTGTTTGTAGAGCATCCATAATCTTAATCAGAAAAAAATCTCAACCTTAACGAATAGTTAATGAAGGTAATTGAATTAATGAAAAAAGTAAATAAAAAGTTAATAAATAAATACCAATAAGTTATAGCGAGTGAGTCACTTGTTAATATCCAGACTTTCCTTCGTCGCAAGTTATTGTGACTTAATTCCCAAAATTGTTCAAAAATTTTACAAAAACAAGAAGAACAGCGGATGTGAGAGAGAACTGAACAATAGAAATGGATTGGCCCAGACATACATAAATACATTTTTAGGAAATATCAACGGAACAAAAGTTAAAGTAAAATTTTATTTTAAAAAAATATAAATTATAATTGAAAATTCTCTGTAGTAGTGTACTAGTGTACGTGAGGAGGGGTGCCGGTTTTAAATATACAGGTAACCCTCGATTAACGCGGTAGATTGCTTCTTAAAAACCAGCACGTAAAACGAAACCGTGTTAATCGAGACAAGAAATCCTTACAAAATGGGGTTATTGGTTAAAAAACAATATTTTTTTTAATAAGCATTTATTATATAAATTCAACAATATAATAAAAATAAAAAAATAATATTATAAAATAAAAAGAAATATCCATTGCAAATAATCATATAGGTATCCAAAAATAAAAAGAAAAGTTACAAGAATAGAAACATTAATGAAAAAAAAAATCATAACTTTCATCTGCTTCATCAATTTTTCTGCCTCTTGCAAAATTCGTCATTAGGAGTTGTCGTTTTGGAGGGAGAACTAAGCTTTCATAGCTCGAATTGTTTGTTGACCTATCATCTAAAACTCGCTTCAGGGTTATAAAATCGGTGATACACATTTGCTTCTTGGATTTATCTAGTTCCTTTCGAATCTCAATATACGGGGATAAAACTTCTTTAAGCTTTCGTTGGAAGTTTAAGCTCCCTGTCTGGATCATGTTCAATAAAAAAAAGTCTTAAGATTATGTGCTGGTCCTAACCCTTCACTCAAATTCTGTGCTCTGAAGTTTTGAGCTGGCTCTTCTTCTACTTCGCTTTCAGATATGTTTGAATTGTTTTCGTCTATCATAAGGACTAAATCTTCTTCAGTTAAGTCTGTATTGTCAGTAATTAACTGTTGAATATCAGGCGATTCTAATCATCAAAACCTTCACGCCCCAGTCAGTGCATGTCCAAGTTCAACAATCCTATTTATTTCAGTGTCTGTACCTTGGGATAAAATATGACTGGAAGCCACAACATCAGGCCACAACTTCTTCCAACACCCATTTAGAGTTGATGGTTTCAACTCTTTAATAGAATGCGCAATGAATGAAATGCAATTAATCATTGTGTAACTCTTCCATGCATCGCTAACCGTCAATTCGGAATTTTCATCTAATTTGTCAAGAATGAATTCGAATGTTTTTCGTATGAAAATTGCTTTAAATGTAGCAATGACGCCCTGATCTTCTGGCTGTAATATCGATGTTGTGTTTGGTGGTAAGAACATAATTTTCATATTTGGATGGCTTGGAGCATTGTCAATTAATAGTAGAACCTTGAAGTCTAAGTTTTTTTTCATGTAAGCCTCAACTTCTGGTGCAAATAAATTATAAAACCAATCTTTGAACAAGACAGCTGTCATCCAAGCTTTTTTATTAGCTCTCCAATAAACAGGTAATTTTGTCTTCTCTATACCTTTAAAAACCCGAGGATTTAAAGCGCGGTTTGTCATAAAATTTCCCGATGCATTGCTGCACAGAAGGTGTGAAACACGGTCTTTTGCAGCTTTAAATCCTTTTGCCGTTTTTTCATCCTTTGATAAGTATGTAAGAGCAGGCATTTTTTTCCAAAAAATTCCTGTCTTGTCAGCATTGAAAACCTGATCAGCAACATATCCTTCATTATCAATTATCTTTTTAGGCGTTTCTGGAAAAATTTTAGCTGCTTCTCCCTGCAATTTAAGGTTATGTAAAGAAAAACGACTTTTAAATTTTTCAAACCAGCTTTTGCTGGCGGAAAATTCAATTTGTTTAGCACTCGAAGTTGCTTGATTGGCTTTAAGATGCTGTAAAATACGTACAACTTTTTCTCGGAAAGCACTGCCTTCTAAAGGCATACTTTTTTGGCTTTTCTCTTCAACCCATATATTTAAACATTTTTCAATTTTTTCCATATCAGGATCTCGTGCATGTGAAGTTTTTTTAAGACTGACAAATGATCCTGCTACTACAGCTGCTCTTGAAGATATTGAACCACAAAGCAATCGAGGGTTAGAGACCCAATGTTGCTCTTATCCAGTAACAATCCAACAAATTGCTCCAAATGAATTCGTTGCAGAACTTTTCGCTACACCTGAATCTGATGGAAACAATTCGGAGAAAAGAGCCCGGAAACCAACGAATTGGAAAAAAAATGTTATGAGGAGATTAAGAGAATCTGATAAGGAATACTTGGACGTGAAAGGTAATAAGCATAAAGCAAGGTGTCTTAAGCCAGCTGGCTGTGATAAAACTTGTGTTTTTCAATGCGGTGTTATATTCTCCGAAGGTGACCGAAAAGCAGCGGTCCATGATGCGTTTTGGACACTAAATGACTGCAAAAAAAGTCATTTTTATGCTAAATTTGTGACGAGAATATCTGCTCAACGAAAACGTACACGTGCAAACTAAATCTAACAAAACTTATTCATATCAGTATTCGCTGCAAAATAAGGGACACGTATTTCGGATTTGCCAACGCTTTTTCTTAACAACTTTAGCCATAAGTCAGCAAAGAGTTTATTACTTTTTTAAAAATAATTTAAATTCGGAGACGGGTACACCCGCGGTACAAAGAAAGGGAAAACATGTGAAAGGAATCACTCCAGAGCAGCAGATTGCAGAAATAAAGCAACACATTCAAAAGTTTCCATTTATGGATTCGCATTACTGCCGTGGCAAAACTTCTAAGCAGTATTTGGCGCCAGATTTAAATATTACAAAAATACACAAACTATACATTCAAGAATATTCAAATCCCGTTAAACTCCATAAATACTCTGCGATATTTAGCACACACTTCAACTTGTCCTTCTTTAAGCCGAAAAAAGGTATGTGTGACATATGCGCAAAATTTAAGAACTTATCTTCCCCAACAAATACTGAACGTTTGGAGTTCAATAAACACAAACAAGGCAATGCTGCTGCCAAACTTGAAAGAGAAAAGGATCTCAAAGTTAAGATCAATGGGACTAGATGTAACAGCTATCATATCATATGATTTACAAAATGTATTTGCTCTGCCTCGCGCCAACGTCTCAAACTTTTTCTATAAGCGCAAATTTAGCATATACAATTTAACAGCACATTGCAGTTTGATTAAATTGACGTACTGCAGTATTTCGCATGACCTATAAAGTGGACGATCTGGAAACGACATTGCTAGTGCCTTGGATCACATTTTGGAGAGAATCTTGGAAAATATTCCAGAAATAACTAAAATTGTATTGCGATCAGACTCTTGTGTCCCACAAAACAAGAACAGATTGACATCTTTGGCACTACTGCATATTTTGAATAATAAATCCGCAAATCAAAAGTATAACACAAAAATATTCGGAAACTGGTTAGTCCCAAATTCAGCAATTGGATTGTGTGGACATTATGTCAATGCTGTCGTATATGCCGGTAGTAGACCAAACATTTTACAAGACTATCATTAAATGAAATGAATTGATTTTTGTTTTTAAAATTTTTTGGTTGCAATAAATGAAAATGTTTGTTTTTGAATATAATTTACATAAAACTGGAATCGAATAAATATTGTTTTTTTTTATACTTATTAAAAAAAAAAATTATTTCCTGACTACCACAAACTTTCAGTTTTCTGCCACATTATAAGCCATTCACACTGGTGAAAACTTAAAAGTGATCAGGCCTTAAATGGTCTATATCAAGACATATCCTAAATATTTTGCACATAGGAAGTCATTGTACTAAATGCGTTCTATATCCAGTCGTCACGTTTTTCATAATTTATTGAATTTTAAACATACGACCCACTTATTTTTCTTAAAGATATTCAGGATTTCATTTACAAGTAGACATACTTTGTAGTGCAATTCCTTAATGAACTTTTTGGTGCATATGCACTCAATGGCCTCTCCTTTAGTTTCTTACTCGTAGCCCTGACTGTACCTTTGCAGTTTGTTCGCGTATTTTGTGTGTAAGAAATTGCATACATTTTGGCGTTACACTTAAATTAAAAGTGACTTGTACAATACCAGAGAAAAATTAGATTATAACTAAATGCTTTATTTTTAAATTTACTTTAAGAGAATCAAATGTTTTAGTAAAATACCTTACGAGTACAGTAGCAAAAAAATAATATTTGAATCTCATCTTGTAGATTTCCAGTTTCAATCTACAAATCGTGTTCTGCTGTAGAGAAGTACAAAAAGCAGTTCAGTAACAAAATTGACTGATCAAGGAGAACAAACTCACCGTACAGATGAGGTAAAGACTGTTACAGAGAATATCGGCACCATTTTATATCTCAACTGTGGTGTACAGAACGTTATTAATTTAACATTTAACAATCAGGAATGCGGGTATCGTATAAAATTCGTGTACATGACTGAAGCCGGAAGGTAATACCGAAGGACGAAAAGTCTAGAGCAAATGAGATGCAAGCATAAAAAAAACTAGTAACAAGTGAGAGCATAGGTGATAAATGAATGGAAGCATATAGAAATGTCAACAAATTTGCACTCATATCAGCATAACTTGATTTCTTATTCATGAATCTGCTACGTGTTTACATGTACATATGTATACTTCCATTGTGCTTTCACACCAGAAAACTTGAGCTGAAGCCAAATATTGCTCCTGCTTCATTTAATTTAGCTTATAAGCATTCCAAGATAAATATTCTAAGATTTAACCGTTCTTACGTCTTAGCTTTCTACTCGGTCTAATTTCAACAACTGTCCCATTTCCATTTATGAGATTATTTAGTAAAATGAGTTTTTTTTTTAATACAATAAGTTTTTCGAGCAATTTTGCGCAAATTTTTAGATAATCGGGATTAGTTTCATTTTCATATAGATAAAGAGACTCCCAACAGATAGTAAACCGAACGGTTAAAATATGCCTCTGAGTGTGCAATTGACAAAAATTAATGTCGATTTCGATGGGACCCTTTCAGTGTTGCACTTTTTCTGCCAGCAGAAGACTGGGAGCACTGAAGTCCATCGAACATATTTCTGGCATATTCCTTGTATTTTTGGGAACCTGTATTATATACACGGAACTGTTAAACGTAATAAATGTTCTTTATTGATATATAGAAAGATATTTCTCCTGAAACCTTATGCAAATAATTCAAATAAAATCTTGTAATTCATATAACTCCAAAATTTCACAAATAATCGCGACAGTACACTTTGACAGAGCAGATGACAATTCAACTTGAATATGTATTTGTAACACCGACATAATATCCAGTGCCAAGTAGGGGAAGTCAGTGCAAGCCTCGTGTTGCACTTCTGTTATAAAAATTGTCAAATCAAACATTTTCAGTGTTGCACTGCTGGAAAAAGTGCAAGACTGGTGTTGCACTGAAGTCTCAACGAAATCGACATTAGAACGACAAATTGTTGGAAATTGTAGGGGAAGGTGGAGCAAAACCGGGTAGGCGGTCAAACCGGGTGCATCACGTTCTCATATACCTCGTTCACATCAAGCGGACTGGACTGGAATAGTCCTAATTCGCATAGTACCAAGTGTTCACATGCGATGGACTGAATTAAATCGACAAGAGAGACATCTTTCTATTGACAGTTCTTAATCTAAAGTTACCTCTCATTTGAAGTTATTTTTGTAGATATTGAAAGACGGATCATGGAAAGAAGTATAATTTTACAATTTCTAAAATATTGTATGAAAGCACGAAGGTGTTCGAAGCGAAAAATGAAAGTACACCGGAAAATATCCAAACGTAAATCCACTTCGATCCACTCAAGTATTCACATGTGATTAATTCCACTCCACTACCGAATTAACGCCGACATAGGTAATTTCAGTCCAGATGGTGTTCACATGGCGGATTATCTCACTCCGAAATACGCTAATCCACTCCAGTCCGCTTCATGTGAACGGGGTAATAGACAAGTGCTTCCATGATTACAAGTGAGGCTGTCAGCTTACTTCCAGCACCATTCAATTACTTTGTATTACCAGATCTATGCTGTGCTTTTATAAAGTTTTTTGTCAATAATTTTGCAGTTTTTCATAAATTGTAGGTCACGTGAGCACCAGATTCTGTGATCTTAATTTTTAGTAAGTAAACCTCTTAATTTTGTAGCTTATTCAGAAATAGTTACCACCAACACGAAATTGTTGCATCTATCTGTTAATGGATGGCAGCAATTTAGTTTGAAATTCCCTGTAGGAGTAATATCGGGTACCAATGAGTAGGGCAAAACCAGGTAGTACCCGATTTTACCCCTAGCCATATTTTTACGAGAAAAACAACTGCTTTGTTTACTATAGTCCTTACAAAATGTTTATCTCATTATATTACTTAATTTTATTATTTTCTAAGTAGAAATTCATTGTTTTATTACTTTTTTATGACGTTGTTTGTAAATTCAAAATGCCATGCAACTATAAACGGAAGACTACAAGGCAAAGTTGGCGAGAAAAAGATATGGCTCTGGCTATCAGCGATGTTTTGGGTGGATCCAAGAGTTACTTGAAAGCCTCCAAAATATACAATGTTCCCCAATCAACATTGGAAGATAAGGTGAAGAAGGCCGGCCAAAATGCCGTATCTCCAAAGGAAGCAGCTAAAAAAAAATTGGGGCGGTATGACACCGTTTTTACAGTAGAGCAGTAAAGTGAGCTGAAGGAGTACGTGCTACTGATGGAGGAAAGACTGTTCGGCCTAACCTTGACTCATTTGCGAGAACTAGCCTTTCAGTTAGCAGAGAGAAATGGGAAATATCACCCATTCAATAAAGAAATGAAAAGAGCTATTTTGAGTTTTTTCCTCGCAAGAGGTCAAACCCTATGCTGATGGCTAATGCGCCACCTGGGCCCACTTTTTTCATGAGCCAGGGTGGATAAACAAGGAAAGTTTCCTTTATTGCTTCAAGAAGTTTGTGGAATTTTCTAACCCAACACCAGAAAAGACAGTGGTAATGATTCTATACGGTCATGCCGCTCATACCAAAAACATCGAGTTGATTCTCCGTGCAAGAGAAAAAATATAATTTTGTTGTATTTCCCGCCACACTGCACCTACAGATTGCAACCACTTGGCGTTACATTTATGGCTCCCTTCTCCACTTACTACGAGCAAGAGATTATAAAATGGATGATCGCGCACCCTGGGAGACAGGTAACAATATATCAGATGGTAAAAATCTTTGGCAAGGGTTTTAAAAGCACCGAAATATTCCCGTTCAATAGAAGCGCTATCCCAGAACATTTGTATGCTCCTGCTGAAACTACAGAAAGACCTATGGAACCACAAGTGGGTGCAGCAACGAAATCGAATGTCATCCTACCCTCAACACCAGAGGCAGACAAGTCTGGTCATCAGCCTGCAAAATCCTCTGATCTCCAAGCATTATCAACAGGTTCGGGTATTCCTTCAATATCAGGCTGCACCTATCAGATTGCCATTATAAGGTTGAACACGATCCCACCCTCAATGACAGAGGCAGACAGGTCTGGCCATCAGCCTTCAACATCCTCTGATCTCCCAACATCATCAACAGTCTCAGGTGTTCCTTCAACATCAGGTTGCTCTAGAATTAAGTCACTCTCGGGTTATAAGATATCTCCAACCATCTTGCAACATCCGGCTCATAAAGAAGAAAAAATTGAAAAGAAACAAGGGAACAGAAAAAGAGGGAAAACAGCGAAAAAAAAACAAGATGAGAGTTCTTCATCTGAAGACGAATGTGATTCCACTGAGGGACATGGAAATTTTGTATGCAACTTTTGTGATAATGTCACTGCAGGGATAAACTGATTGTGATAATATTGCTAAATTGAGTACCTGAGGTTTTGATTATATACTTGCTGTGATGAAGAAATGCATTAATTTAACTTAATCTAATTTGGATATTCAATAAATAATAATAATTAGCAACAGTAACTGAAAATTATTGATTTTCTCGAGTACCCGGTCTTACCCCCCCCCCCCCCCACCTCTCTTCAAAATGACGGTTTTGACTTGATCTACGAAATTTGTTTTTCTGAGTGTTTAAGGAAATTATTTTGGTAAAATGGGTAATATTTTGATTGTCCACATCTGTCTGGCTGAGGAACTGAAAGTTTTGTAAGGCCCTACTTAAATGTTTACACATACTTCGACTAATTTAATCTAAAAGGAATCTAAGGAATCAAAGAAACCTGAGGAGTTTTTGTTTTTTCATGTGTCACTCCCAGCAGAATTAGATATCAGAGTACACTTAAAATACCGCATCACGAAAGAGAAATATTATTAAATAAATTATTGTCCTCGAGAAATCCGTGGCTTCTATTGAATTTACCACACAAATGTATGTCAGTTGATCGTAATAATCTAATTTCCGATTAACAGTCTGGTTTTAGAGCTAAACACAGTACTATTACTACTCTGCTCTATCTTATTGAGAAGGTGCGACAAAACATTGAACTACGACAACCCACAAAATTGTGTTTACTCGACCTTCCGAAGGCCTTTGACTCGGTGGATCATCGTATCTTATGTTATAAACTACTTAGTCAGTTTGAATTTTGTACTTCAGCAGCAATCTTTATGTGGTCCTATCTGACAGGTAGACAACAAACTACTGTAGCTTACAATCGAACTTCAGGTTTATTTTCTCTTTCCTCAGGTGTACCGCAGGGTTCAATATTGGGACCGTTATTATTCACCATATACATTAATGATTTGATACTTGTCCCGGAATCTTGTTCAATACTTTTGTATGCTGATGATGTTCAACTATTTCTTCCAGCCAATGTTGACAATTTATCCGTCAGTGTTGATGAATTCAATAATGATTTATCTCGAATTAGTGCATGGGCTGTGGATAATAAACTGTTGCTGAATCCAATTAAATCGCAAAGCATAATACTTTTTCATAGACCAATTACCACCGTGAGTGTCCCGGCATTGTATCTAAACGGTATCCGCATAGAATATAGTGAAATGGTAACTAATCTGGGCATGACTGTGGATGCAACGTTGACATGGCGTTATCACATTGACAAAACTGTTGCCAAAATCTATGGTGGCTTAAGAAACTTATGGCGTCATGCAAAGTATACACCTTCTAAGCTCCACGAGCGCCTTGTCAAAGCACTTTTAATTCCCATTATATCTTATGGTGTCTGCATATATTCCAATGTTGACAGCATTTATCGTAGGAAACTTAATGTGGCGTATAATGCTTGCGTGCGATATATTTGTGGTTTCCGGAGGGAGATATGATCATATATCTGAATTTTCTAGGCATATTTTTGGCTGCTCACTGGATAATTATTTAATATTCCGACTTAGTGTCATGATGTATATGATAATAAACAACCATTGCCCTAATTATCTAAAACATTTTCGAAGGTTCCTCCCATCACGTCATACCCAACAAATTAATCTTCCAAGGTTTCAGACTTCTTTTAGTTCGTGCACCTCTTTCATTCATGGTGTCAGAGTCTGGAATAATCTTCCTCTGGATATTTGTATGAGTACCAGTCCAGGGGATTTCAGATTGAGAGCCTTACAACACTTAAGGAGTTCATAATCTTATATCCGTTACATATTACTGCTATCTGTTATACAATTGCAGGCATGATGTTTCTATTGTTTAAATATTACTCTTTTCTCGTCCGATTTTTCCAATACTATTGTTACCATTATTGGTCTTATCATATTTTTATTAACAATGATCTTAACTCTTAGCTTGCTTATTTGATTAACTTTCATTGCTTTCGTTTGATAGGTTTAAATTGTAGATTAAGTACATACTTAAATGAAATTATAACAATTGAATTTTTCTAACTCAGAGTTTGCGCAAATTAATGAGAATTGTATCTCAATTGTGCTCTTAATGAAAAATTATTATTATTTTTAGTTCAGACTTTAGTCAATGTAAATTCGTGTTGCTGTTAAAGATTCAAATATAAATATGGTAGTCCTATATACTTAACACAATGAGGACGACGCGACGCGTTGCCAATAAAAAGTTTGAGAAAATATCTAAATTTGTCGCAAACATAATTAACATTTCTGTGAGGACATTAATGATTGACACTCCAATGTGTAAAATAATAATAATAATATTTATTTATTAATGAGAAGTACGCAAGAATAACATTTTATATTGTACAAAATATAAACTCGGTTGACAAATTAACGAAACTACAATATTATAATAATAATAATTTATTGTTAATTACCTTAATTTAATTCAATTTAACCTAATTTATATATTAAGAAAAAGGTAATGAAATAGCATGTAACAAAAAAAGCAAAACAAATATATTTTTCTCAGAAATAAGAAACCAAAATAAAAAGGAAAAATTAATTAATGATTAAATGCAGTTTTAAAAACTTTCTGAAAGCAGGGTGGATCCAGCTAGGGGACGCAGGAGTGGGGGCCTGAAGCCTATTGAAAAAAAAATTGCAGTAGATCTTCTGAATTTTTCTCAATAAAATGATTCACATCGATTCTACTCCACCTTTTGTAAAAAAAACGTATCAATTTCTGGAAGCGTTCAATATGATACAGTTAGGAACGCAGGCCCTAGCTAGCAACTTGGCCTTCGGTCATGGTTGTTGAAGCCTATAGAGAAAACAGGAAGCGCGAATACCTGTACATGAGCGTCGCTTTGCTCGGGGTGTTTAAAGCAAGACAGAGCCTATTCATGTTAACGCGATGGAAGGTTTGCTTTAATTGAAAACAGCTGTCAAAGGGTCTATGATAATCCTTCCATGCAAAGACGGCTTCTTAGAACATTATGGCGCAGCGTGACAAAACAAACATTTAAAGAAACAATTGTAAATCGTAATTGAAGAAATTCAGCGAAACTACACAACGGCGAAGAAGTCATTGTGCATTGTTGCAGTGTTGTAGTTTAAAGCAAGAGATTAATTTTATACAATTTTTTTTTATTATTTCGTAAAATGTCATAGTTTTATAGAATAGTTAGCCCAAACGTTGAATAAAAACAAAATTAATCCGCAGATTGGGAAAGTAAGAGATGTTGATGAATGCACATTTGAATTTAGTACAATTCTAAGTCTTAGGCATGCGTGAATACATACAGTATTTACACAGCAGATCTTAACAACAGCAAAATCGCTTTTGGTTTAACGATAAGTACAACCAAACAATAAAAGCGAAATAGTCTAATCTTTTTTTCGCACCTATCAATTGCATCCATGTCTAGAACTGAAACACTATCCAAAGAGAACAATTTCGTTTTGACCACAACGTTAGAATATTGACAAGACACAAAGGCAGCAAAGGTTTCTCGTCCCAGGTCAAAACTATCAGGATCATTTTCAGCATTTCCTCTATTCCTTCAGTACTTTACAATGAAGTGGTTGTTACTCCCTTAATAAAACTAATATTTAGACTGTTAGATTCACTTCAAATTCTCCTTTTTCATCCACTTAACATCTCCCTTGTAGATGTGTACAAGAGCCAATACACATCCATGCGAGAAAAATGTTCTAGGTCTTTAAGGAGATCAACGTCTCGAAAACTGCAGATCCTGATATTTTCAAGCCCCGTTAAATAAAACCTGTGCCTCGTTCTTGGCTAAAACTTTGCGAAAACTATTCTACTTATCTTATTCGACAAGAAAATTTTGGTTTTTCATTTTCTGACGTTGAAGCCTTAGTCTTCTCAATTTTGTGAGTCCAAAATTGTTGCCATAGATATTTCAAAGGCCTATCTTAGGGTCTGGAGTTCAGCCCTTTTAGTCAAACTGAAAGCACTTGGCCTCTCTCGTCCTCTTCTATTATGAATGTAAAATGATTTATCTGGTCGATTAATATGGATTATATAAGATAGTGTTACAGCTCAATCTCAGCCAATAAATGCCGGGGTGCCTCAAGGCTCTGCTATCTCTCCATCTCTCTTCTCAATTTTCTTTAATGATCTGCTTTCCCTTTCGCTTGAAGCAAACCAAGTCGCATCGAATTCAATACATCTAAATTCCAAAGCTGTCCCATCTCTTTAAAACAAGATCATAATTTTTCCACTCCCGTTTCTTTTGATGGAGCACTGCTTGGCGATAAACCGTCTTTATGCATACTTGACATTAATATTTGCAATAAGTTAAGCTGAACAGATCATATTTTCTATGTTGCCAAATATGCAACGAAATATCTTCGATTTCTGAGAAGATGTAAGAAATATTTCAGCCCATCGACTCTAGCGTCCCTCTACAAGTCCTTTATCAGACCTGGAATGGAATACAATTTCCAAATGTAGCCCGGGGGTGGTAGTGGAGCCTTAGCTTCGTTGGATATTGTCAAAAAGAGAGCCTTCAGCTCATTGGCGATGTGGCAGAAACTTGTCATATGGGCTTACACGAGCACCGCCGCAATGTTGGTTGCCTTTCGTTCTTGTATTTCTACATGCATGGTCAATGCTCTGATGAAATATCTAGTCTGATCCCTGATTCCTGTATGTAATGCTCGCACTGCAAGCTGCGCACATCCTTTTACCCTTCAAAATACTTTCGGTCGTGTGCGAACGTGGAACAGTCTCCAATCTTCTGTCTTTTCTCCGGCATGCAATCTGCGAATGTTTAAGGGTGACATAAATCAGTATCTTCGCCACCCTCCTCATATTCTCTAATTGCGTTCTTTATTACCTTGTTGCCATGCTGTGCTTTTCATCATAGCTCTTAGGATATCTCCTGAGCTTGGCTTAATAATATAAAAAACAAAAGAAGTCACACTTTCTTAGCTTGCCGATGAAGTCGTATACGTACAAGGTATGTTTGCATATATTCTGTGACTGCCATTTTAAATAAATGTAAATTTTTAATTCCTGGGTTTTACAAAGAACAAATTTATGATGATTTGTTAATTTGAATAAAATACATTTTCCTCATTGAAATGGATGATTGGGAAGTTTTACACTGCCACCATTTACAAACCAAAACAAAATGAAAGTCTCCTTTGACTTTCGGGAGTGGCAAAGAACCTTGAGCAACTTTCTTCATTGCGAGTGGTAACCACTTGCTAATTTGCTCGACTCGTATCTTTTAAATGATAAATTTTGTGCATTTGACATTTGCGAGTGCTGGCGAGTGTCTTGAAACTTTTGTTCAGTTTAAGCACATACCACTTTTATACAATAGTTGCGCCCCCCCTCACCAGAATTCTGGATCTGCCATTGTCTGAAAGCTGCCGCCACTCTAACCGCCCTAACGCTACAAAGCAAAGTATTTAAAATATATGGAATTTGAACGAAGAAAGAACTCTCTAATAATGTTTTATTACAGCGCATTAACCGTAATTTATTATGTCTAGTTGATTGGAGAAATCGTATTCAACAGTACAGAGGCTTCTTTGTTTGCATTAGCTCATAAAGAAAAATAACTGCCTTACACTTTAAGCATAGGTCAATTGGACATCCCAATAAGTTCAATTTGTACGAACTCAGATGAACCTAATACAGTCGTTGAACGCAACTTCAATTCGTCTTACACTAAGTGAGTCAAGGTTTGGGAAAAGTATACTTCCATAAGTAAAATACGGTAATAGAAGTGCTTTGACTAATTTTGAACGAAGGTTAGGTGACAATATACAAGCGAACAGCCAGAGCCTACCTAGCCCTTTAAATCCTTGACATAACCGCAGCACTTCATTTTCCTGTCTAAACGAACTCCCAGTTTCTTGACTTGACTTATGAAATTCAAGATGGTCCCATTTAGCGTTATAGGAGAGATATCCGCGAAGTCAAAAATATTTTGACTAAATAGTATATACTGAGATTTTAGTGAATTTTATATCAGGTCATTATTTATAGGATCATTTTACAATTCGGTCAATGTCACAGTTCATTCGCTCAACACAATCTTCTATAGTCCGATAAGCCTGTTGCAGTAAAGTTTAACGTCATCCGTGTACAGTTGAATTTCAACATCCTGCAGAACATCAGGAAGATCATTAATGTGCATGCAGAATAGGAGAGGTCCATGGACTGAACCCTGAGGGACGCCAGGATTAAAATTTTCATTATTGACTTTCACACTTTGCTCGCGATTAAACAGGAAATTCTCAATTAAATTACTGGCCGATCTAGAGAAATAATAAAAAGAATCCAATTTTCTAGATAGTAAATCATGGCGGTTACTATCAAAGGCCTTAGAGAAATTTAGGAGAGCTAGAACGGTGACATCGCCATTATCCAGCGCTATGCGAATGTCAGTTGTGGCTCTTAGCGCTGCTGATTCACAACTGTGTCGTGGACGGAAACCAGACTGCCAGCGAGATAGAAGCCTGTGATCCATAAGAAAGCATTGTATTTGCTAACACATTAATTTCTCTAACACTTTAGCCATAAAACACAGGAAAATCACTAACACTCTATGGTAATCTTACTTGAAAAATCGGAAGCAGATTTTCTAGTATCCAAGACGCTGGAACACTAGAAAAAGTTAGGCAAAAATTGATCATGTGGAATGCATACGGATGAATAAGAGGAAATAAGATCTTCAGAAATCTAGGCGGCATATTGTCTGGGGCGATTCCATCAAATTTAATTGAGTAGACCGCCCTAGACAATTCCACAATGGTTGCACACTTGAAGGAAAAAAGACTTCCGAAGTGACGGATGGCTTGAATGACCTCTGGAAAACGATCAGTGTTAGGGAGACTATATATGTGAATCAATTTGTAAAACATTTACTTCAAGGCATTTCAGTAACTATGATCCGGAATTTGAAGTCCGAGATCTTCATTTGGTATAGTGATCGTGTTCAATGGACAAATTTTTACTTAGATAAACTGCACAATCGATAGTTGATAGTTATTACTGATCTTTACCCGGATAGGGATAGATTTAATTGGGTTTTAAAGTAAAAGCACATCATCTCCCACGAAAAAAAGGAAACTTTAAGCTAGAGTTAGCCAATTAATTTAAATTTCGAATAGGGAAATACCCTTCACAAGCTTTTGCCCGAAAGTGCTTTCTTGGAACATACCTCCATCACCATGACCTACGATCCTATATCCACTATGGTAAAACAATAACTCGAGCGACATATAGTAAACAGAACAAGACTATGGCGTCCTTTATAATTATAATATTGGGAAGCGTCTCTTGGAAGACATACAGTACTAATATAATTACGTCAATAGAAAAGGACAAGCGAAATCTATTGGTTCGAACAATAAACAACTTTAGGTGCGGACAATAAACAACTTTAGGTGCGGAGAATCGATATTTCTGAGAAGGAATATTCGTAACGATTCTGGGCAAATTTCGAATGGAATTCCCGGTCTTTTACTCGGCATTTATGACGAGTTTACTTGGAAATCTGTACTAGTTGCACACGGATTTCCGCTTCTCTTGCGTCGAGATTCCAGGTCTTTAATTGTGTTGGTGGTTAGAGCTGATCTTGGAAATCTAACAGATTTCCATGTATTTTTCCTTATTATTTTCTCACTGAAGTTAAGAAGAATTCTAAGACTTTTCCATGGCTTTTCTATATGGAATTCCTAGAGATTTCAATGCCTTTTCTGCATTTTTTATTTAAGGAAATCTAACAGAAATCCAGATCTTTTCCGTCTGATTTAGATGCTTAATTCGTAGGGATATCAAAGTCTTCTCCTTGCTAATTTGCTATTAAAATCCAATAAATTTCCAAATTGTTGACTTATCTAAATAAAGTGAGGTGAGTTACAAAAATCCATCATAATATCTTGTAGCTGCAGCAGTCGGGCGTATAGGATTTGAATTTTGAATAAGACTTTCAAGTCAAAAATTACAAACTTTATATTAAAACATTAACATTATTAATATTAAATAAAAATAAAACGTAACTCTTTAATTATCTTAATTTAAAAAAAATATATATATATTTAGATTTCCAATTACCTGATTATAGTATAATAATAAATAATATCTCTTAACTGTAATAACCGTATACATATTTTTTATTTATTATATTTATTTATTTATTTTTCACTGCGCTAAATCCGCTCTTTTTACATGCATATTAATCTCCACTTATAATTTCACTACCAAAACGGTCTGCCATTTCTACCGATAATTTGGTTTTACCAAACCATGTAGACAAATAACAATGAAAGTAACTTTTCGAAGCATTTTATTAAAAATACATAAAAATTGGATATCAAACACCGCAGAGGAAAATAAAGTCACGAACTGTCAAAACAAAATTGCCTTTAACAATGCAAAATGAAATTTTTCTTAAATCCAACGCATCTGTAAAACTGATAATGGCGTCCTGTAAGCATGTAAAAACAGCTGTGCTTGGGAGAATGCCGTCACTTTTTTCCCGATGCTTATTAATTTCACGAACCCACTGTGAGATCTAGTCTCGAGCGTAATGGAAGGTGCCGGCTTAGAAATGGATAACTCAGCTTTAATTTCAAATATAAATTTTATTGAAGTCACTTAACCTAAATATCACAAGTCAATTAATCAAATTTAAAAATTTCGAATACCACAATAATCTATTAAAATTCAGTAAAAAAAAAATTCAATAATAATAACAATGACAACAATTTAAAAATTCAAATTAAAATTCGTGCTGCTGCACCCACACTCCCTGTCCTTATTTTCGTTCCTGGAAAGAAGAAGAAAGTTTTTACTTCTTCGGAATTAAATGATGACAAATTTAACTACAGAATATGAATTTCGGAGGGTGAGAGCAACGATGTAGCAGAATTAGACTTTGGCTGCAACGTGCTGAAGCGTGTAAGCAGAATTACACTTCTGTTACAGCAAGTATTGAGACGCGTAGGCAGAATTATACTCCTGCTACAACGTGTAGAAGCGTGTAAGCAGAATTACGCTTCTGTTACAGCGGATGTCAAAACGTATGCGCAGAACCATACTTCAGTCGCAACGTCCTGGAACATGTAAGCAGAATAAAACTTCTGTCACACGATTGGGGATCAAGTGTTAGATTTTGGGAGTTCGGATTTTAATAGAATTAGACTTCTACGTAAAGGATAAAACAAAATTATACTTTTGCCCAGAGGATAGGTATTCAGATTAGACTCTTACGGAGGATATTTTCAGATTAAAATCTGAAATTATAATATGCCGCAAAATTGGATGATGGATAAGAGTAGAATTATACTTCTACAACAATAGAACTAAACTTCTATATGAAGGAATAAACAAAATTATACTTTTGTTCAAAGGATAGGAAACAGATTAGACTCTGGTCTGCTCTCACCCTCTGAAAACCAAATGGTGCTTTGCTGCGGCTCGCCGCCTTTTTATAGCCGCCGTGAACAGCTATGTCTCAGCTCCATACTGTGTTGCCCTGGCAACGCTTGAATCATTTTGGTCCACTTCTGATTTATGACGATTGTAACGACACCAGCTGTTTGACGTAATGTCATTAGATGACATTACGAAAATTGTAAATATACTGGAGATGTATATGCTTTGGTAAGTTTATGATATTTTGGTTAATTTATATGTAATTAATGTATTTTCTATTTAATCTCAGCTCAAATTATATGTAGGACGGCTGTAGGCAAGATTGGGATGAATTTTATTGGTTTATATTTGTTCAGGACGTTGAGGAATCAGATAAGTTTCATATATAGAACATTGATTCTTCGTGTTGTTTCTTTTTTTGTATTTTTTCTGACAAATAGTTTCATCGAGGGATGTGGAAATTCTACGAGGGATCTACAAATATGTATGTGGACTGGGTGTCAGTCCATCTTCTTTTTAGTTTTATGCTTCCCAATTTTAAGTAAGCTGCATAAGATATAATGCGATACTTAGAGATTTTTCTTAATTGTTTCCTTGTTGCCATTTTTTTCACAATAAGTAAAACAGTGACAGCTATCAAACACATTGGTCGCTTCGTGTTCACTGTAATTTTCAAATGCGATATTATCGCCAACTAAAACACCAATCTTTTTAAGTGTCGCTCTCACTATATTTTGGCCTTTAATGATTACAAAACCAATTAACTGGGTTTGCAAATAATTTTCAAACACCGAAAACCAGTTTTAATTCCACAAGAAACCGTTTTTTTTTATTTTAACTTTCTTAAAATATTTTAAAATATTTTATATATGTATTGATAAAACATTTAAAACCATGTAATAAAATTTCCAATTTCTGTTTAAGGTCTGTCAAACCTAGGTCTAATTTTATTTAATATTAACACAATATTGATATTCACAATAAACAACGATTATCAAATTATCTTGACCTTGTTTCAACACTTTTCAGATTCAATAATCCTGAGAGTGATGATAATGATTGCTTCTTAGAGTCAGACGGTTTAATGAACAACAATAACAAACACCAAAATTAAGGATTTGATACAAAGAATTTTTCTTCAAAAGAACATCAAAATTTCAGATAACGATAACACGTACCAGCAGGTCATCTCAATAAAAAAGGATTACAATATGATACTACAAGAATAAAAAAAACAAAATGGATAATGGCTAGCAAAAATAACCCATTACGTATGTTTTATAAGTATTGCAATCATCATGAAAACTTTTTTTATGACGTTGATCTATCCAAGCGTAATTCAAAAACTCAACCGCAGTCCTTGGATTGCCTTTATCCAAATGGGAGACGTATTGATACATTTAATTTCATTGATGGAATTTATACCCACATCCATCTCGCATTCTACAAGCAAATTTAACACTCCAAAAAATAAATTAGATGAAATTTAAAACCCTTTGCACTCCGAACTATTTTTACTCTGGTCTACCAGCTACTCCGGAATATAATCGTCCGTATGTCGTCGAACTTTTGCATGGGTTGAATGTGAGCTTATAACGCCAGATTTGGATGAAACTTTTACAGTTTGTATAGGATACCAAAATAGCTCACACGTATATTTTTGTTTCCCCTTACCATGCCCCACCTCCCCGCTAGAGAGGTTAGAAACTACGTGATTTTACAATGAAACGTCATTTTCAAAAAATCATATCTCGAGAACGAAGCAACCGATTTTTCGGATATAAATGCCGAAGGAAGCATAATGCTTTATATATTTTACAAAAAAATATAACAGCACTGAAGGAAAATAAATATTGTTAATAATAGTACTTCGTGATTTTACGGTATGAAAGTTCCCAGCGGGGGCTATAATTGATATGAATTTCAAGTCCCTCGGTGGGAAGGGGGCGGAATCTACGGTTCTCCTAATTTTACATCCTGCGTCGATTATATACTACGGTTTTCGTTCGGGGGTTGGAGAAAATAACGGCCATTTTAATCTGGCCGCTTTAACTAAGCCATTTCACCTCGCCGCATAGGCATGTGGGTACTCAAACTGCATTAAAAAAATACATATTTGAAAATGACTTAGATTAGTCAAATTTAGTCCCCCCCCCCCCCCCTCCATTCCCGCCCAGTAAACATCTGGAATTTTTTTCAGGCCCTAAAAAACTCTATTATATTCTATTTCAGTGTGTATAAATCCATCTCCACCCCATAATTCAGCTAATATACTAAGATTTCCAAAATTCCTTTTGATAATTTTTTGAGTGAAAAATTTGTTGGAAATTTTTTCTGTATAAATTTTATGCATATTCGAGGCAGACAACAATGCCTCGATCCAATATAAAATCAACGATGCCTCGACCTGATATAGGGAAGACCTCAAGTTTTCCTGGAAAATTTACTGGGTTCAACGTATGTATGTGATTAGTTTTTGCGTGCGATAAATAGTTTTTGAGATAACCGAAAATGGAAAAAATGCGTCCTTTTGAAGGAGAAAAATGGCCGTCTTTTGAGTGAAAAAGTTGCGTTTTTTTTCATTCCTGATTGTGAAGAATTGATGTTTCGGGGGGAAAATGTTCACAGCAGTGCACTAATGCCATTAATAAAAAAGAACTGATGAAATATATGCGAAATGTAGGAACTGGGGGAAGGGGACCCAACTGTATGAAAATGGGTGCTTAGGCGGAAAAACGTCTCGATGAAGTTTTTTTAATTGGAAAAAAAATAAACGCACTCGATAGTACTCAGTGAGACCTTTCATTTGATATGCGATATGCCAAACTAGAAGGACCCCCTCCGGGGTACCTACCCCGCACCGTTAAAGCACCACCTGAAAAAAAATCTTCAACGAATTGTAGCTGGCACAAAATTGAGATGAATAGTGGAATCGATTTTCCAATCGGACTTAACCCTATCAAGATATAGGTGATTTACCGTGCAAAAATCTAGTGCCTAATTTAGACAAAAAAGTAACGTACTAAAAAAAGGAGAAGTGAAAACAAAGAATTATAACGGTTTTAGAAAAACGTTTAGAAAGTATACTGCGCTCCCTGCAGAGGGGTAAACAGTTATTGTAGTACGTTTTCGGAAAATGTATTTATATGGATTGTGAGTACCCACACCGCTATGGTCCGCGATGGTGACGTGTTATAAGTTATAAGCGTAAAACTAAATACCCTCGCCGCCCCCCCCACCCCAAAAAAACAAAAAAAAGGTAGTACCTTACTTGTCCTTCTAGGCGATTATCTAAAAACCGCTTTGAAATCAACTAATCAAATGGGTGTCTTCGGAGATTACCCCTGAAAACTTTTTTGTACATGTATAGGGTGAAAAATTGAGATTTAGGCTCCCTCTATTCAGCCCCGTCGCCTACCAGCGACCCCACCCTAACCACCTCTCAGCAACCACTTGTAGCCCCCGATGGTAGCTTTCATTTACGTCCTTAATGTGCTCTGTGCGCGTTTCGATTAGGAGTTATAAGCAAAAGAAGTTAAAACTTTGCCCTCCTGTCCCGCCGGATGCGAGATCCTATCCTAAAAACCAATACCATTAAAAGATGTGCGACATCGAGACGAACACACCCACCAAAAATGGTAAAAAATATACCTATTTAAATAAAAAAACAATGTTTCTTTTAGATGTCGCCGCTGTGGTGACAACGGAGCGACAACAATGGAGTGCAAAGGGTTAATAATATGGAATGGAAATGTATTTTTGTTGATCTAATTTTTATTTTTGTATATTGTAAGCGATTAAAAGTTAAAATAAATTCATTTCCTTAAAAGAGTCCATAGACGACTTGAGTGAAAAGAGGAGGTGAAAAGAGGAGTCTAATAAATAGATATTAATTAATATAATCATTCTAAAAATCGTAATTTTATTAACTTTTTGAATATTGAAAACATGCGGCCCCCAACTTAATACGTAATATCATATGAGTTTGATATGCCTGCTCTACATGTCCCAATTGCATCGAGATAAATCAAGGTAATCTTTCTTTTCAAAGCAGATAAAAGTAATCATCTAGTCACCAAGGACCTTTTTTCATTTCTTTTGATAATATATACATATGAGGATAAGGCGGCTTCTTGAGGTGCACCTCGTTATTAGGCACGATTTCTAGGGTGAAATACGTCAAAACAAACATTTAAAAAAAAACAAGAGTATGGAAAACCGCATAAACGTCTCTTCCATATTCATACCTAAATCGAGGGAAATTATGAAGCTTTCAACTCAATCCTCAAAAGGCAAATGGACTTTAATTTTGAAGGCAACTCCTTGATGAAAGCTATTGCAAACGGCAGATATTGCCCAACCGTACTTGATTGGAACGTAAAAAACCTAAAACCTAACAAAGATTAATTTAATTAATTTGTTAGGATGCAGATGGAAAATAGAATTGCTTAGAGTATGATAAGATTGATGTAAACCAATAAATATAATATATAAGACAACTGAACTAGAAAGGCGCCTTGAAAGAAATCGCAGGCAACACGCGAAAAAATATCAAACGGAGAGACCTACTCTTTCTAAAGTAATGTCTCAGCAGGTAGAAAGAAGAAGTAAAGATAATTATCTAAACTAAATGTTTTCCTGTCAGGTCTTGTAGCCTTGTATGCAATCTAACTATTTCTTAAATAACATACTTTCTTCTGTCATGACTATACACATATCTCGAACAACCAGAAAACAAAAGTGAACGATAACTATAAGAAAAATCTTTATCTAATTTCGAAAGGTGAAGCTTTATTTTCATCTCATCACATATTACCAAATGGTGGATGGTGACAATCACGCATGCACCCAGCAAACCGCAACAGTTTGTGAATGCATTATTTACATGTAAGTATATATAACTGTTCTTATATAGAAGACAAGTTACATAGAGAGCATCTTCAGTTCATTCATGATACAGCATTTAGAGTGCTCGCAGATGTTCCATACTCCAGAATATTTGTACCATTTCATGCATCTGGGATGCTCGAATTCAATGAAAACGTGTCTAACTTAACAAAAAAAGCCGCCAAATCTCAAAGTAAACAGATTCACCTACAATCACGACTTCATTCTTGTTGCCATTATAAAATCTCGGCCCGATTCCATCATGAGTGTGTACCTACTCCACAAAATAGTCGCAATCTATATAGCTGGAGTTATGCAGTTGTTGTTGCACACAGTTCATGCACGCTTTATGAAGAATTGCAAAATCCTTCAATGATTTGTGATTTAATTATCAAAATCAAAAATCACTTCGGCAAAATCCGTACACATTGATGCAAATTTTGCTGGAATTGATGAAGATGTTGTTACCGTCTTGACAGAAATGCATCTTTATAAAGTCATGCTGCTGCATCTCTTGTTGATGATGTCGCCCGCACTCCGAAATGTGCAGAGGTTTTTACACACAATGCGAATTTATGGTAGTTTGGAGATAAATTTTCTAGCGTGCTTAGCGAAAATTATTTTCTTAAAAATTTGTAATGTTACGACTGCTCAAGGAATGCTGATAGCTTGAAATAATTAAAAAGAAACGGTTTTTCATGTATCTGCAAATGGCTCAATATCTTTTAAGCAAACATACGAAAAAGTGTCCAATGCCAAAACACTTCTATTACTTGCGATACCAAAGTACCTTTTTGCAACGGTGAACGGGGTGCAGGAGATCTCGAGAACCTTCTAGTGGTATCTGATGTTATGATTTTATAGCATAAGTGAAGAATTCATCGATCAACGTAACATTTATGTTATAAAAGATTGGAAAAAAATTTCCAATCCAGGACAGTGGCAGATCCAGCTAGGGAGCGCCCCCGCCCCCCTTAACTCTTTCAGGGGCACGATATGATAAAATTAAAAAAATTAACGAAATTTAGTCAAACTGAGTTTATTCCATTTATTGAACAAAAAAAATAAAAATTAAATTAATATTGTTTAATTGCAGAGTCCTGCGTAAGGACATGGTATTAATTTTATACCACCACACATAATACGGTCACTTTTTGTGAAAATCTGTAAAACACGTTTTTGTTTTACTAAGGCACAAAGGAACGTTGCACGTAGAGCACAACCACTGTGTTCGGCTTTGGTGTCCCTTTTTACAGCATTTGGCACAGCGCCGTAATGTACATCTTATTGGCTGATGTGATGAGCCTGCTGCTCGAATGGATTGGTCAACATAAGGCTTGTTGTTTTTTATGTGAACTTTTTCTTGTTTAAATTTTCGTTTTTGAGGCAATGGTACAGTTGTCAAATAGTTGATAATATCCAATTTAAACTCCTTTTGCTAAGATATAAGCATTCATGACGCACACATCCAAAAAATGAAAGAAACTCCTATGCCACCATTTGTGACTCTTTCGGTCGACCTCGTGATATTTTTTGAGCTGGTAAAACTTATCAACATTATTCATATTTGAATTATATTCAGCAATAACTTCGGGGCAAGGAACTAACTCTGAAGTATCATCGGGCTTTCTTCGTGTAACTTTAGTTACTTTTTCAGGATCATGGAAATTTGAAAGCATAGTAACCGATCTTTTGTCTCTCCGCTTTAGATAAAGTAATCCAGAGTCACTTGTTTTCCAGTCGAATTCACCGCGGGAGAGTTTCCTGTCCTCTTTCAAATCTGATGGTAAAAATTTCCGATTGGCTTTTACAGTGCCACATGCGTATATCCCATTCCGCTTCAACTCAACCATCAAATTACATGTTGTAAAAAAATTATCAAAATATAATTTGTGATTTTTACCAATAAAAGGAGAGCTCATGTGCAAAGCGACGCTTTCGCCTAAGTTTTTCTGAATATCATTGCCTTTTTTGCCTGTGTATATTTCAAAGTTACATATGTAACCACTCTTATCGCAAAGCATCCATATTTTATATCCTCTTTTGATGGGCTTTTTAGGCAAGTACCGTAAAACGGGGTGACTTTGGCATGCGGGGTGACTTTGGCACCTAGTGCCGCTGATTGTTTGACGTGCTCGAAAAGAGGTGCGGAGCACTGAATTGTTCAGTGTGTTGTACATTTCGGTAGCAGGTGCACGTGTGTCATATTAAAATGCCTCGAAATTATATTCGGCCGCTAGGAATGCGTGTATACCGAGACTATACCGACGATGACCTCACGGGAGCACTTGATGATATTAAGAGGGGCATGTCACAAGTAAGTGCGGGTAAAAAGTGGAAAGTGTCGCGTGGAACTATTCAGAATAGACTAAGTGGTGTACACAAAAAAACAATTGGTGGTCCGGATTATGGAAATATCTAAAGCTATCCACCTGCCAAAGTCACCCCAAACCCGGGGTGACTTTGGCAGGCTCTTTAAGAGCATTTTTCTCTAAAGCTTTAAGCGATATGACATTTTTATTTACTAGCTTACATAAACAAGATGTCAAGTGCTATGATGACACCAAAATATATTAAATTTTTCGAAAGTTTATACGAAAAAAATCGAAAAAACCTTCAAAACCTGCCAATGTCACCCCGTTTTACGGTACTGCTTCAGAGAACTGCGACTTTTAAACTTAATCATCGATTCGTCTACCGCAAGAAGTACTCCTGGATCAAAACATTTTTGATATCTTTCCAAAAGCATCCAGTGAGGGTTGTACTTTGTATAGTCTGCTGAAATTTGGAGAATTCCTGCTAGGCATCAATGACGAATCGTTCAAATGAATATTTTCTAAAATCCAACTAAACTTTTTGACTGACATCAGTTTTGATATATATGGGTTGTTCAATTCAGGTCTACTAGACCAGTAATCGCGGTAGCTCGCTTGCGGTTTTATTCCCATAAGAAAATTTATTCCAATAAAAACTTTGATTTCTGCGCTATTGGTAGGCAGATAAATCTTTTCCATTTGCTGTGCAAATAAATTAGTTTGGAATACTATATGTTCAACGATTTAATCAGTGAGTAATGCACTGAAAAGATCCCTTGGATCGTTTGAAGGAAGATTTGCAATGATCTCCGATGGACCATAGTGTGTTCCCTTGAATTGTTCTGGTGCAGCTATACGGAAATTTCTGCTCCATTTCGGTGGATTAAAAGCTTTGCATTCCAAACTTTTTTTAAATCGCTCAGAATAATTTCGTCATTAGTTTCGAAATCTTCCCTTGACATCTATAATGTTTCAACACTTAGGACTAAATATGCTATATTCTGGTAAAAGTGGCTTACATAAGGCTGAGATACTTCGAAAGTAGATGGTTCTTCGTTTTCGGATTCCTCCTAAAATGGTAGTACCTTATCTTCTTCCAGAGTGTTTTCCTCATCTTATTCCAGAGTGTTTTCCTCATCTACAGGCTCTGAGTCGGAAGGAATACTTGCCAATTCTACGGATTCATCTTCATCATAACATAAAATTGCCGCGATATGCACGGAGCGCAGAATTTTTCGATTCATGACTTATTCAATTATAGTTTAATAACAAAACATCCTTATTTATGCCTTTTAAAAAAAATTACCTGTTTTCGAAAAATTATTTTTTGCGCGGTGGTATATAAAACAAACCACTTAGTCTAACCTCTCAAATCTCTTTAAAAATTAATTCACAGTAAACGCCAATAGGTTTTCAAATAATCGCATGTTAGTTTAAAACTAAACTAGGAACAAAAAACCTGAACACGATACAATGAGAATATAAATACCGTTATCACTTTGACAGTAGGAAAAATATCTTATGATTTTCATGAAATTTACGTACAGTTACGTACGCCTACCAAGATATTATAATTTTTTTACAATGAATGTGTTCCGAGAACGAATCCTCGTATGGTATCGAAATTGTACCGTTGCCAAATTTCACTGGAAATTTTTTTAAAAATGTGGTATATATTTTATACCATTGCCCCTGAAAGAGTTAAGACAATTAAAAATAAAAATACAGTAGATCTTCTGAAATTTTATTAAGACCGCCTTCTCCGGGGTTTGAAACTAGGACCTTCAGCTTTGCGGGCGACTGCTCTAACGTCTGGGTTAACGAGACAGATGCTTTCCCTCTTATATCTGTTTCGTTAGCTCAGAGGTAAGAGCAGTCGCCTGGAAACCGGATGGTCCCGGTTTCAAACTCCGGCGAGGCGGTTGTTTTTTCCTCTCGTATTTATGATTTAATTTAAAATCGTTAAAAATAAAAGATCTTAAAATTCTTCTATTCTCCATCTTTGACCGATTCTAAAAATTGTGAGATCCATTCCCGCATGGGAAAAATTAATAAAAGCGAAGGAGTCTATTTTCCGCAATCATCATTTGCATCCATGTCCAGAACTGAAACAACTCTACAAGACTGCAGAAAGGAGAGGGTAGTGATACCTCAAATTGTCGACCAATTGCAATCACTTTGATTCTTTCAAAGATTTTTTAATCTATGTTTAACTCCAAAATAATGAAGTACATATCTAAAAATCAAAGAACTCATCGTCAATTTGGCTTCCGGACTGGATGCTCATCTGGAGACTTGTCGACTTTTCTTACGGAACGGTGGAATCGTGACCTTCACAATTTTATGAGTCCAAAATCGTTGACCTACATATTTCAAACGACTTTGATAGAGTCTCTTTTAGCCAAACTGAAAGCACTTGGTCTCTTCCCTCATTTTCTATTATGGATTGAAAGACTTTACTCTGTTCGCCTATTACGAGCTTCACCTTATAAATGCCGGTGTGCCCGAGGGCTCTGTAATCTCTCCGTCTCTCTTCCTAATTTTCATTAATTATATGTTTTCCCTTACTTTCAACCCCACCCATGGTTTTGCCGATGACAGTACCCTTATTCCATTAATACTCTTCCAGACTCCAGAGGGAGTACCATATGCGTTAAACTAGATAGCATGATTAAATCATCGAATAACGATCTTGTGACAAATCGAATCGCGATGAATTCAATACTTACATCTGCGCCCCAAGGCTGTCCCATCACTTTCAAAGAAGATCATAATTTCATAATTTTTCACTTCGGTTTCTTTTGATGGAGCACTGATTTACGATACTTCGCCTTAATGCATTGTTATTAACATTTCCAGTACGTTAAGCTGGACAGATCACTGTTTCTCTGTTGCCAAAGAAGCATCCAAATTTTTTTGATTTCTGAATTGGTGTAAAAATATTTCAGCCCATCGAGTCTAGTGGTCGTCTACAGGTCCTACATCAGACCTTGAATACAATTACCATAACTGGGCCGGGGCTCGTCCCATATCCTTAGCTTCATTGGATATTGTTCAAAAGAGAGCCTTCGAGTTCATTGGCAATTTGGCAATAACTTTTCATACCGATTCACTGGAACACCGCCGCTTTATTCGCTTCCTTATCGCTACAATGTTCTGATGAAATATCTAGTCTGATCCCTTGTAGAATTATTCCTGCACACAGTACTCGCGTACAGTAAAATTCTGCGATATTTTTATATCCTGAACTGTCCGAATATGGAACAGTCTACCATATTCTGTCTTTCCTCCGGCATACAATCTGCAAAAGTTTAAGTCCGACGTTTCCATGAAGTTATGTTCGTACAAGTTATGTATTGCATCTGTTCTGTGACTGCTATTTTAAATAGACGTAATGTATATAGATACGTAGCGCTTTAATTCCTGTATTTTGTAAAGTTACAATTTATGATGAATTCATAAATTCGAACAAAATATATTTCCTTATTTTAACTAACTAAACCGCCATTTACAAAACAAATCAAAATAAATAATTTAACAACTCGTTTGACCTTTCGGAGTGGCAAACGCTGAACGTTGAGCAACTCTGTTCGTTGCAAGTGGTAGCCAATCGCTTATCTGTTAGACCCGTATTTTTAAAATGATATATTTTGCGCATTTGATGTTTACGAGTGTTGGCGAGTGTCTCTGAACTTTTGACCTCTTCTAGCTTATACCGTTTTTAAGCCATAGCTGCCCCCCTCACAAGAAGCCTGGATCCGCCACTGATCCAGGAACTAAATCTTGCATATGTGTCTTATAACTTCAAAAGGGATCATTTCCACTTTAAGAAAAAAACGAGTTAGAAACACCATTCTACTCTGAATTTGTATTTTAATAAGCCCATAAAAAAATTCCTGGAAATTTCCTATTCATTTTTATATATAAAACATATGTTAGTTTCAAAGGGATTCATTTCCCATTAATTTCCATGTCAAAAGAGCTCATTTCCCATATAAGGCGTTTCACTTCAAAAGATCACATTTCCCTAAAAAAAGTTTGATGGTGGTATCAAAAAGGCATGTCCATTTCGCGCGCATTTGACGTTTGTTCTAAATTTTTTGGGCGGTTCTCAGATATTCAGCGATCAAGACGTATAAAAATACAAGCAAGCATGAACAGATATTCTTTAAAATAAATCCGTGAAGCTCGTATTACTTCAATTAAATGAAGATATTATAAAATGGATTCGAACGAAAATATTGTATTGACTGAAGAAGGAAATGGCAGGATACCACGCAAAAAACCTTTGAGGAAGAAAAAATTGGAGGCTTGAAGTTGAGAAACTCAACCAGTTCATACATTGGCTGTACCCTTTTTTACTTATTTTACTAGATTTATTTTTAAATACAAAGCCGAAAGCCTTCCTCGAATGCCAACATGATCTCATAAAGGAACTACTATTAAATGTAGTCAGCTATCATGTCCAAAAGTTTTAGTGTTCTCAAAAGTATTTTTTGCTTCAAGAAGAAAGGTTGAACAGGATGCATTTATTTTGGCATATTCCAAAGTTAGTAAACCTTCACGCACTGCTCGGAAGAGGGCTGGTTCCGAAAGATCATTCAAATGTTTTCATTACATAAAGTCCCTTCAACGGGTGTGCAATAAATCTTTCGTTAACGCTCTAAAGATATAAAAAAAATCGAGTCAAGGGTGTACGTTCTTGTTTCGTGAAATCTATTAAAGCTCCTAAAGAAATCGAGGAGGTGATCGAAAATCCTATAGATTTGAAAAGATTATCGCCTTTGTAAAAAAATTAAAGCTTTTAGAGGCTCATTATTGTCGCTCAAAAGCAACATAAAGGCAATATCTATCGGAGGAATTATCTATCAATAAACTTTGTAGGATGTATAAAGCAATTGCATCCTCCGAATATCTTGTTAAAGGACGTTGTTTCAGAAAGGTTTTCAATCGTTCTTTCAACTTTGGCTTCAAAGCTCCTTCCTCTGATAAATGCTCGACCCGCATCCTATATGAAGATCGAATGAAAGTAGAAAAAATCCTGCAAAGAGGATTCAATATATGATGCAATACAGAATACATAGGCTTCGAGAGAAAGTCATTTTCGATCTTGCGCGGGAAAAGAAGCCGGGCATGATAACATTTTCTTTTGATTGCCAGAAAAACTATGGCAGACAACTGTATTTACACAAATTTTGCATTGTACAAAAATTTTCGAAATCTGGACTGGCAAAAGATAATGTTTTTTTTACTTGTGGACGGAGGATACGCGCCCGATATGATCAAATGATATCTCCTCGGCAGTATATCATCATGGTTGCTGTTCCCAAAACAAAAATTGTGCAATGATGTACATGCTATAGTTTTAGTTGTCTCTCGAAGCTCCCAAACACATAAGGGAAATCGAGGTTGTTTTTTCAATCACTGGTTACTCCTTCGTACCACCAGATACAGTCTTCGCTCGCCTTGAAAAACTGGTTAAACCTAAGGAAATTATTATGCTTCCAGAAGAGTATAAAGTATAGTAGGGAAACCCGGGGTGGAACGGGGTAGCTAAGCTTTGATTACAATTTGGGAAATTTGGACAGAAATAACACCATTATTTGTCAATTTGTACGTTTATTTACATCTTTCTCTATAAAGAAACTAAAGCTAAACTTATGTAAATTAATAATTATTATCCAGAATCAGTGTCTGAAAAAAAGACGAAAATTTCCCATTCTGCCCCACCACCCGGGTATAATGGAAAATGCACCCGGGGCACAATGGGGTATCAATTATTGGCACAGTTGGCAGATGAGAGTTCATGATTAACAAAACTGCCTATTAATCTGAAATGTACAAATATTATCAGGGGCAGAATGGGGTATACCCTATTAGTGAACGATCAAATAGATTTAAGTCCACTACTTAAACTAGCCTATTTTTATAAGTCCTGTTTCCAGTCAGTAGCCAACCCTTGATAATGCCCCAATAAGGCGAAACGCGTCTGGATTTTGTAATCAATAACGTAGTTTCAATTCTGTTAAAACTTAAATAAATATATTTGTGGAATATTTACTATACAAGTGTTTTGCTTTCTGAGGATTTTACATAATTCGAACATGTTCCATCAAGTGCCCAAATACTCCTCGATTGAATACATTTTTATTTTTACGATTCAAATTAAATTATTAAATACAAGAGAAAAAACAACCGCCTCGTCCGGTTTTTAAAGCCGGGACCTTCAAAAACTGGACGAGGCGGTTGTTTTTTCTCTTGCATTTAATAATTTGATTTTAATCGTAAAAATAAAAAAAAATTCTAAAACTTCTTTCTATTCCATCTGACCTACTCCAAAAATGTCAAGTTCGAGTCCACCATTGGACAAAATCAAAAATGTATAATATTCATATTACAAGATCAACAAATTGCAAATACTTTCGAATTTATAACTTTTCTTGGAAGCTTATCTCCTATAACATCACATATTCCTTAAACTTGATTTTTAAGGAAATAAAATCAAACAATTTTTATCTGCCTATGCCTAAAGGTAGGTATGGAGGCAGAGAAAAGATTACAAATGTTCTCTTGTCATCTATTTCTATTATCAATATATTCATTTGGAAAATCCACTGACTGAAACTAGATTTCGAATAGAACTTATTATTTGAAGTTGAGCAGAATAAAGTAGTTAAAACAAAAAGAGAAAACTATCGAAAAGTGATCCCAGGTTAATGTAAGCAATTTCATTAGTGTCAGAAGACCATGTTATGTCAGGGGTGTGAACCGTAACCCCATTTTGCCGCATGGTCCACCCCGTCAAAAAAACTCACACTTACAGCATTCATATAGCGATAATACTTTAAATAAATAATAAATAAATAAATTTATTAACGGGCAATATACAAAGATTACAATATCTTATATACGTACTTCTAATTTGGTGCAATGGCCTGGCTCAAAATAAAAACTAACTAAAACTTGTTGATGATCCTATATGCAGGGGTTGTGGAGAGGAGTCCGAAACAGTGAGCCACTTTCTATGTTACTGCCCGGTACTCTCAGGAATACGTTACAGAATTTTTGGCTCACACCACCTGGACGAGTTACACGATTCCGGCAAGGCGGGCTGGGAGCCAATACTATGAGTGATCGCTCATGGGTCTAGAGGGTGAACAATGGGCCTTGACTTGGTCTTCGTTCGGGACCCTGATGTCCCAAACCTCTGTTTCAATCAATCAAATCAATCAACTAAAACAAATTAAGGTAACGAAATAAGTAATAATAAAAAATAAGAATAAGTAATAAATAAATTAATTAATTAATAAAATAATGTATAACAAATTGTAAAACAAATATACGAATTTAAATTAAATTAAAGTTAATGGAAAAATAAAATAAAAAATTAAACCTAACCCTATAAGAAATAAATAATAAACAAATAATAAAATAAATAAGTAAAACAAGAAAACTAACTAACTATAAAAAGTACGTGCCATTTACGCTCTTAAAAACTTATCTCTGTTAATAATAAAGAAAAATGCTTGATAGAGCCCGTTCGCTTCATATTGGCAGGAAGAAAGTTCCACTTTCGTATTGCCTGAACAAAGTAAGAGTGCTCACCGTATTGAGAGGAACACCGAGGAGCTAGAAGCTGGCAGCCCCTTCCCGACTGCAAGAAGTGCATTCTCTCATACAAATACTCCGGAAGCTTTTTAAATATCAGTTTGTGCAGAAGAATGAGTTCACGGCGGCCGAAATACGTTTTTGGTGGAGTGCCCAGCAGTGACATTAGCAGTCCCAGGAAATCTATAAATATAGCGTATTACATAATTGAAAGCAACATCTAACTTTCTCTGGCACTGAGCATCAAGTTTACTAAATATGGTAATACAATAAGCAAAAATTGGAATAATTAGCGTTTTAGCCAACACAGAAAGGCAAGCAAACGATATCCAAAGTTGAGGTAAAGTTCCATAGATTTTCCGAATTAAATTTGAAATGTTACTGCACCATTTGAAATCAGCAATGAAATAAACTCCAAGCTTCTTGAAGCAGTCAACGTATTCGAGGACGGAATTATTTAATAAAACCGGAGGGAGTTCCGATTTATCAATCCGGCTTAGTTGGATTTAATGAAAGTTGATTCAGCAGTGACCAATCATATATGCTACGAAGATCTTGATTAATGCGACAAATACCATCCTCCATCAAACCTATTAGTCTACTCAAATAGATCTGATCGTCATCCGCGTAAAGGTGAATGGAGGAATTAGCAACAACATTCGATAAATCATATAAATATAAGGTGCAAAGTAGATAGCCAATAATGGAACCTGTGGAATACCAGAGCGAAGATATGTAAGATCAGAACAAAGATCTTTTACTTTTACCATCTGTGATCGATTGCGTAAATAATCAGCAACAAGCTAAATGGCGGAGGATGAATAGCCAAATTGATTTTTCAGCTTTGAAAGCAGTCTTTGGTGGTTTACGGTATTAAATGCCTTGCTAAAATCAAAAAGAACTGTCATCTGGTCCTTATAGAAAGCTTCACAAATATCTGCAGATATCCTCAGTCTCGCAGCTATGTCCATGTCGATAACCAGACTGACACATTGTCCAAGTCCTCTGCTCGTTAATAAATTTGTTGATTTGTTGGGACATAATTTTTTCCAAAACTTTAGCAAGGAAACTAAGCATGCTAATTGGTCTAAAGTCGCTGGGATTGGATGCAGAGGGCATTTTAGGAATAGGTGTTACAAGTGCTTTCTTCCACTGAGTTGGAAATTGGGACGTGGTTAAGCAAACATTATAAATATGAACAAGTGGAATCAAAATGTATGGAGCGAGCACTTTCACAAAATCAGGTGGAAGGTAGTCTAGACCAGAACCTGTGGATTTAATAGAGAATATCACTGAAAGAACTTCAGCGCTATCCACACATGCATGTTTTTCCACAACTGTTTAGCCGGTAGACACGTATCAAACTTTAAACTAAAAAAAGAGCGCTTAGATACTCGAATCATGGATGTAACTCTATTCCGCACCCTTCTATATTCGGTAAGCACCGTAGAATCTCTAGTTCGCTTGTATCTTTTTAATAAGAAAACGCGTTCAGCCATGACAGCATGAACTTCCCTAGTTATCCAAGGGAATTGATCAGAACGAATATTGCAAGTCTTCAAGGGAACGTACTTATCGTATAGATAAAAAAGTGTGCAGACGAGAGTTTCGACTATATTGTCCAAGGTATTATTAATAGAATCCTCATTCCATGACATTTCATTCCATTCTGCTATCATCTCGTTCAAGTTGGTGTTTTTAGTAGGAAAAATCCATATCATTGGGGATTGCAGTAAGATTCATTCTATAAGAAGAGAAAATCAATATCAAAGTTTGTGGGAGGAGAAATTTGATTATGGAAATGGATATTATTATAATCAAGCATGGTTAGAATAGAACTATTAAAATAAGTAGGTATCTGATTAACTGCTTTCAGGTCCTACGTTTCCAAAATATAAAACAGAATCTCTCTAGACGTACTGCTTTATCAAAACCTGTTTACTAAAACAAATTCAACCCATATAAGATTTCAAAATATTTTCTCAACTACGTCAGAGCTTATCATAAGATGACGGTTACTCCCAAAGATGTTTGTGAAACTGGCTGTAATACCTACAACAATTTTTCATACTACTTCTTAGCTTAATTCCAATTGGGAATTTCTATTCTCTCTGAAATATTTCTTACAAAACATTCCGTCCAACGCATAAATATTGCAAAGATACCCATGAATTTATCGAAACCATAACAATGATTTTTCTTAAATTTCTAACAATATCTGCAGAAATATGTATAACCGTGCCAAGGACAAACAAAACGTGAAATCTTTAAGAAAAATCATTGATAGCTCATTATGTCCCTGATTTCAGTTGAGTTGTGCAAATACTATGATGATGGTGTCTTAGACAATCGCTCGTTAAAAATTAAATCAGTTGAACTTAAAATTACTTCGAGAACGGGAAATTTTATTTGACATAAATCATACCTACATTGAAGTCTTTATGATAACAAACAAAACACTTGCGACTATACCGCCGCCGCTGCGCCAACCGCACCGAATCGTGTTGCCACATAAGTACACGTACTTAAAATAATTGCAAGATGCAATTTCATCCTCGATTTAAGTACCGAAGTGCTAACAACTTGATCTGATTTGGATTCTACATACGCTCATCCGCCACCAATCTTGCATTTGATCACTTGCAAATCAATGGAGGATTTGATGTGTCACGTTTCACGATTGGCAGTTAATGTTTGCATCTTCTGCCCATGCATTTAAAAGAAGAAAGAAGCTATAAGAAATCGTTCGATCTGATCGTTACCAGTTTAGACATAATTTGAGAAATTTAAAAACAGATTTAGTAAAATTATGCAACGCTTTTCTTTTAGTGTATTGTCACGTTGGCGCACCACACTTAATAGTATCACATCTAGCCGAAGTTTTTGTCATGCTTTTGTTTCATTCCAGATACAATGGGACATGGCTTATATACATTGTTTCATAGATTAGAGAAATTATTTCTGGATGAGGAAGATAAGTCTAACCAAAAAATATCTCTTTGCTTTTGTAGTGCCCACTGACTTATAACAATGAGTATTGCAATTTTCCTAAGGGAAAGAATGGCAAAAGTTTTACAGTTTTCTCTTTCGCCTTATGGCAGAGTTGGAGCTACCAACACAAAAAATTGCTAACTGAACGTTTTCTTATGCTATTTCATGTTTTTATGTTGGCTGTAGATGCGCCGTCTCTCTTGCCCATATGCAGGATTCAGGTAAAAATAACATTTGAAAATTAAAATCGGAATGTGTTTAATTCCTTATAAGCGATTAAAATATCACTTGGGCACAAGCAAATATATTTCTTTTTAATTTAATTCGATTTAGGGGTGTGAACTTTCATCTGATTGGATGAGTTTTACATGTTTTTTGTCTAGTAAACGTTTTAAAGGGTGCTCTAACGGTGATTAACATAAACACAATATTTGTGCCACATGAAATGGCAAATCGCTCTGTCCATTGTTATAAGTCAGTGGTAGTGCCATGCAGAGACGTATCTAGGTGGGGGGGGGGGCATTTACATTATCAAAATGTGGCGCCTTCCTACCAACGAAAGTCAGATTACACGAATTTAAGCATAAGGATACTGAATGTCTGATTTTCAGGTGAAGCACTTTGTCTCTACTTAAGTATAATTCTGAAAATAACGCATATTTATTTCATCATGAGTTAAAACAGTATTCGCTGCTGAACCGATTTGCGATGCTGCAGAATTGTTGAATATACAGGGTGTCCCGTAAAGGGTGTAATATCTTAAGACTACACATTCGTCATGGTTAGACGAGCAGAAAATTGTATGGTATGTATGATAATCGTTGGACCTTGCCAATGGTCTATAATTTTTTTCTCTTCTTCACTCCGTTTTGAAATTATGGCTTAACAAAATCAAAATTTTGGAATTTTTACTCGATTTTTTTTTATTTAACTACAATTTTTATCAAACAACAAGTCAACAATACCAATTTTTCATAATGGATTTAAGAAGCTCAAAGCATTAGCATTAAAATGACCTATCACACTCTGTACCGAGAATGTAACCCTTTCTGCATCTGCGTTGTTTGCACTTTTTCTATATCTAGCGAAAATCGCTGAAAGAGTTCAATAAGTGCCAGAAAGTAGGCAATTATCTTTTTGAATTTACCATTTTCAGCCATTTTCGCTGAATATGCCTAAGAAAAAGTGCAAAAAATGCAGAAAAGGTTACATTTTGGGTACCCAGTATCATATTCGGTCATTTGAAAAGCTATGCTTTTGGCCTTCATAAATGCAATATGAAAAATTAGTATTGTTGACGTGTTTTTTGATAAAAATATTAGTTAAATAAAATAATAAAAAAAAGAGTTAAAATTCCAAAATTTTAATTTTATTTAGATTTAACTTCAAAACGGAGAGGAGGATGGAGTATTGGAAAGGTCCAACGATTATCTATCTACCAAAGTTTAAAGCATAGGGTGTAACGTTCAGAAGTTATAGAGTGATCTGTAAAAACATACCCAAATATTTTTAAGACCCGTTATTTCGGAAACCGGTAGCCTTGTGTAAACCACGACGATTTGTCAAAATTGGTGTCAGTTCACGACACCAGTAAGAGTGTAAGGATTGTATACCTACTTTTCGTAGTGATTCGCCACTTAAAACAGATTCATATTTCACATAACAATATTCAATATGTGTACGTATTTATACTTAATTGCAATTACTGGACTTTGCTGAATATACTGAATATACTTTCTTATGTTTGAACTACATACTTGAAGTTGGAGGTCTATTTTTTTTTTTCAAAATATGAAATAAAATTCAGTTCTAGGCTCCTTTTTCCAACATGGTCACTAGGCAATGACCAAATGCGATTTCTCACTAATGTACCCAAATATTGCAAATATGCCAGCCTGACCAAGTGCTCAATATACCTCCCCGTAGAGGCCATTTGAAAATAACTTTTAATATTGAGCTACAAATATTTAATGCTCAAATTCTTCCTTGGTGATCTTGATAATCTCGCACCATAACCTGCATGGTCGATCGTTCTAAGCTGCCCGATAATGAAAATTATCGATGTACAGTCAGTCAGTCAGAAACATTCAAGTTCTATCGTCTAGTCAAAGGTCGAAGTATTGTGGTTTTTTATATTGTTCCCTCAGATTTGTCATCCAACATTATCCAAATAATTAATATTAAAAACAACTAGACTAATAAGAAATTAAATAATTACAACTAAGATACAAAGGAAAAAAAATTAAACTACTTATTTGCAATAAAACCGAAAAACTAGACTAATTTCAAGTGCTCGAGAACTTTGCATTTAAAATTACCAAACGTACCTCACTCAAACATCAATCTCAAATTTATTGGCAGAAAATCCCAAAACCTAATGGACTGGATGACGAACTGACGACGAACTGACGCTTAGCTGTTAGACAATTATGTATAAACATTATTAAAGTACTAAATCGACCTGATCTCGTAACCTGAAGTATATCATACAAGTAGCTGGGGTTCCGAAACTTCAGAGTCCTATTCAATAAAATAACAACGCGACATCATAAGGCCGCAACCAAGGATGGAGTTGGCGTAGGGAGAGACATGATCAAATCGACGGAGACCAAAAACGTACCATATAGTAGCGTTGAATGCAGGATTTCGAATATGTAGAATCATAGTCAAGACAAGAAAATATTTCGCAGCCATAGGTAAAAAAAAGGAACGAGAAGGGTAACTTTAAATGGGTTTGTACTGGAGTAAAATTCCAGCCGGCCAGAGTGAACGAAGCTCAACATATACTTTTCTGATTAGAGCATTAATATGATGGTCGCAGGAAAGAGTTCTATTGAAGATAATTCCCAAGTTAGAAGCGGAATCGACAACTGGAATTTGTGTTTCATTGATTACGATAGATGAAAAATAAGAGATGCCGAACAATTTTTTGTATGTAATTAAGTACTTTGTCTTGGTAGAACTCAAGTTTAGCGTGTTGTCAATGGTCATGTCATTAATGCAAAAAACACCATCTTCAGCTATCCCAATTGGTCTTAAGATATACAATTTAGCATCATCAGCTTTATGCTGTTGTGCAGTTTGCTGTACTTAATACAATAAAATAAATCATTGATGCAAAGAGAAAACAACAGAGGACCCAAGGTAGATCCTTTCGGTACTCCTGAAGGATACCAATTGAAAAGAGGAATATAAATTTTTAGAATACACAACTGCCAAAAAGCTTTGCAGCTTGTAAAGAGAAATTAAATTGCATTATAAGCTTTCTGCATAGCTTGCTATGATTTACCGAATCAAATGCCTTAGAGAAATCCAAGGCACTAACATAGAAAATGCATTCCTATCAATAGCAATCCGTATATCATTGGATATTTTAAGCATAGCAGTAATACAGCTATGCTCAGCTCTAAATCCTGATTGTTCCTCATTTAGTAAATTATGATATGCAATGTATCTATTTATCTGGGCAGATAAAAATTTTTCCATTACTTTTTAGATAAAAAAGGTAAGATACTAATAGGTCCGAAATCTGTATATTAGATGATTATTTTGGAACAAGTATGACGTATGAAAAGTTCCACTGTTTCGGAAACCGAGATAAAGTAAAACACGTATGATAAATGTGTTCAAAGGAGAGAAAATATAGATCAGGAGTATATTAACAAATTTCGACTTTATACCATCAAATCCAATGGTGTCAGATTTTATTTCATAAAAACGCTCAACGCTTTGAGCAGAATTGCATAATTGCGAGTCGATATAGGCTCTCGTTTATATAAATTGCAGTTAATTTGCTTTAACTAATTCCAACGTCGGTAAGACCTTAGATAAACTTAATATTAAGTGTATTAAGTTTGTCTAAGGTAAGACTAAGAGTTTTGATTATGTTCTGCTTCTGCGATGATATTTTTTTACGAGTGAGTTGCAAACAGAAAACAATTTGTGTCCTTAATGGCCAGTTTCATAGTCTGAAAATATTTAGTTTAAACTCGACGAAAGGGTTTAACAATTTGGTTTAAGCCCCTGTTTAGACTAGAGTTTAAAACGTGCCATCCCTCGATTTAAACTCATGATAAAAGTATTTGAAATGTATGACATTTTATTTGTTTGTATCAAGAAAATAATTTTATCATGGACTCAGATTTAGACATTTTTAACGATGAAGAAGCCTTTTTGAGTAAAATTCAAAACTCTGTCGACGACTGAGAGTAATCGGTCAAATGAGTGGGACGATGTTAATTTTTATGCTATATTCCGTTTAAATAAACAACTTTGTCACTTTTCTTCGAATCTATTCTTTTCCGTTTTCTTGCACTTTACAATATGCCTTTTGTATGCACTAGAAAAAGCAATAGCTCAACTTCACTTCTACTAAAATTTACAGACCTTTTGGATGGTGTCATATTTAAAATTAGTCAATATAACATCATATTTTTTATTTTTTACTTTCTGGTCTGTTTACTTTTTCTAATTGACAGATTGATTAATAGAAAAATTGCTTCACAATGGCGGCAATAACTAATTTAGTTCACAATTTAATCAGTACTACCAACGTTACTAAAAGAATGAACTGTGAAGCCCGATTTGGTTGAAACTATGTTTAAATTTGGAGGATGGTTTAAAAACTAAGCCTTGGTTTAAACTCGACTGTGAAACTGGCCATTAGAGTGTCGAACTTAATTCTTATTGCTGATTCCTTTGCCTTTTTATTTCTTGGCCTCACCCTGAAGATTCTGGGATGATTACAAAAAATGAATGCATATTGATAGATTTTATCAGCATTGAATAAATATCATGCAAATTCTCGTTCTCCAATTGTGGAATGACTTCTGACTCCAGCGTATCGAGTTTGTCAAGAGTAAGGTTTGTCTATGATTTCAGAATATCAATTCGGGCATTTAGCTCATTATATTTATTTTTAATAATTTTCGTGAGCTTTCGTTCCAAGTATCCTAGTGAGCTTTGCAAAACTCTCAATAACATTGGTGAAAAAACAAAGAAAGAACATTTTGTCAAACTTAAGAATAAAAGTTTCGTTCACGTGAAATATTGTTTGTTAATACTACTAAACTTTTGTTGGAGCAATTATCGTTAAAGAACGAAAATTTGTCGATACCACAAACTAGATTTTGTTGAAAATAGGGAAGTACTTCTTAAAAAAATTCGTTTATAGAAAAAATAAATATTTTCTCCAGAAAGAAAGAATATTTTTCGTTAACAATTTGTGTTGAAAAAATAATTTTGTGTTGACTAAAAATTTCTTTCTTCATTTCAAATAAAAATTATCTTTTGCAATTGCAAAAAATCGAATTCGTTTTAAGTTAAGTTAAGTTTTTTGTTTTTATTAATTTTGTTAAATAACAAAATTTTTGTATTTTTAAAAAAAGAAATTTCGTTAAATTACAAAATTTTTGTATATTTTTAAAAAAACATTTTTTGTTAAATTACAAAGTTTTTTCCTTTATTGACAATTAATTTTGTTAAAGAACGAATTATTTGTATATTCTAAAGAATTTTTTCCTTTTTCGTCAACCATTCTCATTCAATCTTCATTAGAGAGCGACTTCTTGTAATGGACGGTCACGTTTTAGGATGAACTGTTTTGTTTTTATTGACTAATAGTGCAAAGTGAAGTGTCAGTACGCAGAGGTGTTAATTGATTGAAATCAGGTGAATATTTTTCATATTTTATATAATATTATATAATTGTTCTTTTTGTTATTTGAAAAATCAGAGGTTTTTCCAATATAAGAAATAAAGCAAGTGATTTTAAAATTTCTAGGGTACGACAATATTTTTTTCAATTTTAGAAGATCTGCATGTAAATTGTACACTTGCATTACAGTAATGGTCTGTTTTATTTGCAATATAAACGGACTAATTATACATTTTCGCATTTTCCACGAATTAACATCATTCAGTACATATAAATGTTGTGAGAAGAGTTGCTTGCAAACGTTTTCAACTCCTTTAATATACACGTTAATAATAAACATTCAAAGCCTTTTTTAAATCTACAGCTAAAACCACATGTATGAAATATGAAAACATGCAATAAAATTTCTTTTGCAACTGCACAATATTAACAGATTTACTAGAAAATATGTTTCTACAATACAATTAGCAACAGTAAACTCATTTATAATCCCAATAATAGACGTCATTGAAACGTTGGTAAATATACTGGTAAATATTAAAGTAAACATTATATAAAATATTATTATTATTTCCACTACCTTTTTAGATAAATATTGATTATTGTGGTAAATTTATTGAGACCAACCTAACTACTCTATGACACATAGGAAGATTTCAAAAGTAAAATCCTCAAAATATTTTATCAAAAGGTGAGAGATCCCAATAGTCGCCACATATTGAAAGACTTGAAGAACTCAAGTGATAATACAACAGAAAGTGAGTTCCAACTCGTTTGTTAATGTTATCCTTATTTCGCGAAACATAAATTAATAGAACAACGTCTAGACGTATTGTAAAATGAAAACACGAAATTGAAAATTAATCTAATCTAATTATTTATAGATGTTTATAATGCTGGAATATTTTGCATACTCCATGGACTTTTGATACCATCAACAAAAAAGGTGACTCGTGATGAAGATGGGGCTAAATCTGTTATAAAATATTCAATTAAAGATTCTCAGAAGACTTTTATTTTTTTTTTATTTATTTTTTTTTCTTTTTTAAGAACTACGACAGAAGTTGAAGCGCATATAAAGAGCCTTTAAGAAAAAGGAGACCCAAATACATCCCTTTTGGATGGATATCGGGTCTTGGGTATCTGCTGTTTCTGAAAACTCGAGACTTATCAGCTCCATGGCGACTGATGTCAAAAAATTATCTCCAGTGGATATGGAATTGTCTGACTCTCAACCATCACCTCTCCTGCAGCAAGAAGTAGACTCTAACCGTCCGGTACCTAATGCACATAGTAGTAAACCAGCCAAAAAGCAGAGGAACCGCCGAAGACGCCAACATAGCCCCAATAAGGCGATTCTTTCATATCAGGACTCTGTTCAATCCACAGCAAGCGGTGATCTGGCTCTCGTTACATCTGCTTCTGTAGCTGAAGTGAGGGAGCGTTCCACAGTAAATTAGTAAATCCTCTAAACCTGTTGCATCTTTTGTTCTAACTGTGTCCGCGGATGAGCAGGATAAGTTATTGGATCCCACTTTTTGGCCCTCTGGCACTTTTACTAAATTGTTCGTACCTTCTGGACACCAACATAGAAGTACAGCTAAAATTAGCAGCGATATCTCAAAAAACTCAAATCGCTTTCCCTTTACTATCAAAACGTAAGGGGGATTCGGACAAAAACTGCAGAAATCTTTAAGTCCTCTGTTGCAAATTGTTTTGATATAGTTGCTTTCACTGAAACTTGGCTGCATCATGGTTTTCGCGATGCTGAAATCTTTGACAATTCTTATCAAATTTTTAGAAGAGATAGGTATACTGATTCTGAAGCTCGTGGCGGTGGCGTACTCCTCGCCTGTAAAAACCACTTAAATTGCAGCCAAGTTGAGCTCCCCAGTTTCTCCGACATTGAACTTATAGTTCTTAAGATGTCTCTCTTAAAATATGACTTATACATACTTTGCTGCTATATTCCTCCAGACTCCATAAATATCGTCGACGACAAAGGTCAGAATATTTATGACCTACTCATTTTAACATCTAATTTTATCCATGGTAAGATGGAACCTCTTGACGAATTACTACTTATTGGTGATTTTAACCTACCCAATATACAATGGGTACTTAATGATGATGACGATGACTATCTTCCACTTAATAACTTGACAACAAGGGAATCACTTTTCCTTGACACTATTTCATCTCTTGGTCTCAGCCAAATCAGTAATGTTAAGAATGACATGGGTAGGCAGTTAGACCTGGTATTTTCTACTGACACGGGTAACTTATTAGTTGAACCTAGTTATATATACTCTTGACAATTATCACCCCCCACTACTAATTACATATTGTTATGAAACTGAAAACTTTACAAATTGTGACGAAACAGAATAATTTTTCAATTTAAGAAAGGCTAACTTTTCGGAACTTTCCAGTACACTTACATCTATTGACTTTAACACATTACTGGCTAGCAATAATGTTGACGAAGACGTTTCTAAATTTTACATAATTCTTTTCGATTTGTTTTCCTCTCACGTTCCCCGCGAGCGTCAGCGGCTTTCTAAAACGTCTCCACCATGGTTCAATAAAGAACTTAAACGTCTTAAAAATAGGAAGAAAAAACTATGGAAAAGTTATATGAGGGACAGGGACATTATAAGTCACAGCAACTTCCTCACATCCTTTAATAAGTTCAGAGAACTTACTTCTGCACTTTATGATGAGTATGTTCAAAGGATGCGTACGAAATTATTTAGTGACCCACGCATGTTTTTTAAGTTTATTAATATGAAGAAAAAAACGGACAACTACCCCATTACCATGAGGTACAAGGATTCTGCTAGTGATGATTCGTCTGAAATTCGCGATATGTTTGCTTCATTTTTTGACAATGCCTTTGCCTCATCAAATTTTCAACCTCAAAATGGCAACTTCAGTCATATGAATGATCCCCATAACGTTTCATTCACTATCCCTTCAATTTCAGAAGATGATATACTGGATCATATTAATGGGCTTCCAAATGACTTCACAACTGGTCCTGATGGGATCCCTCCAGCCTTTTTTAAGTCATGCTGCCTCGCCCTGGTAGCTCCGCTGAGAATTATCTTCCAAAAATCGCTCGATAGTGGTTGTTTCCCGCAGCTATGGAAAAACTCCTTTATCATACCTATCCACAAAAAAGGTAGTAAAAATGAAATTTCTAACTATAGACCTATTGCAAAATTATCTTGCATGCCCAAATTATTCGAATCTATCATTTACTCTCAACTATCATCTTCCTGTAAGAATTTGCTCTCTTCAAACCAGCATGGGTTTATTTCGGGCAGGTCTACAACCACTAATTTGTTGGAATTTGTCTCGGATACCATTTGCGGGTTTGCAAAAGGTATCAGACAGATTGCATTTATACAGACTTTAGTAAGGCGTTCGACAAGTTATCTCACTCCGTGATACTGTTTAAAATGGAAAAATATGGGTTTCCCCCAATATTTCTAAAATGGACGGAGTCTTATTTAGATAACAGAACATACCAAATCTTATTCCGCCATTCCATCTCAAGAGTATTGAAGGCTTCGTCTGGCGTACCACAAAGGAGTCACTTGGGCCCGTTGTTCTTTATTCTGTCTATTGACGACATTGTCTCTGTTGTGAGGTACTGTAAGGTCTTGATTTATGCTGACGATATTAAGCTTTTCGCTCAGATTAAACCTGTTAACGATTGTGAACAGGTACAGGGTGACCTTCAAAAATTTTACAATTGGTGCAAGAGCAATGATTTGGTACTCAATATCAACAAATGTGAGGTTATGACTTTCCACAGGAATCGGAAACCAATCACTTATGATTATGAGTTCTCGGATTCCTCGGTTCGCCGTGTGGACTCTGTCTGTGACTTGGGTGTCAAATGTGACCACAGATTGAATTTTATCTCCCATATAAACTACATGGTTTCAAAGAGTAGTTCTATGCTGGGCTTTATAAAACGTTGGTCCCGAGAGTTTTCAAATCCTACCATAACATTGCGTTTGTACACTTGCTTTGTGAGACCACTTCTTGAGTATGCTAGCCAGGTCTGGTCTCCATTTTACGGTACACACATCGACCGTATCGAGTCTGTTCAGCGGAACTTCCTACGATTTGCTCTCAGGCATCTACCCTGGAATAATTCTTGAAGCTTTTGAATATGCACTCGCTTGAGAAACGTCGCTTGGTTGCCGATGTAACATTTGTGCATCAACTCTTAAACGCGAATATTGATTCTCTATTGTAGCGTAACAAAATCTCTTTCCGTGATAGTAGCCACAATTTGAGAAGGCTACCTCTGTTGCATGTTAACCCCTCAAGGTCTAACTTTAGCATGTATGAACCTATTAATCGCATATGTATTACTATCAATAATATGGCTGAGAATTTTGTTGTTGACGTCCCTAAGCATGTTTTAAAAAAACGCCTATTTAATATTTAATTTTGTTTTAATTAACTTTTTTAAATTGTCTTCTTCTATGTTGCATGTCATTTTATCCGGTGTTCGGTGTATGTTTAGTGTAACATACTAGTACTAACACCGACTAAATGATGAAACGCATGTATTGTTGAGACGTTTATTTATTAAACGTGTCCATGCAGCGAGCTTGTGTTAAGCTGGTTCTGATAGTCATCAGTTAAATTAACAACGTCGACGTCGGCGTGGTCGTCGTTTTAAAATTAAAATTTAACTAGGATTCCGGATATAAATAAATGCTTTCTTATTTTTTTTCTGGTTTTTTCGGAATTCGAGAAATTCACTTTTTTTTTAAACGTGTTTCCAGTTAATTATTTGGTGGTTCAGTTATTATACATTCCTGGACTTTATATCTAGTTCACTCAAATGAAAATCAATTTAAGTGAACTGAGTTCTAGTTGTGTAGTCTTATGCGTACTGATAAGCCAGTCAAATGTACCGAATTCTATTTAAAATTAAAAATAAATTTAATAGAGTCCTCATTCTTTAGGATACAGGAGGACTGAGTTGTGTTCACTTAGTATTATGGTGTGAAAGTCGACGGACGTGCCAAAGTGTATATCAGTTGGTCTAGCATATTGTTTACAGTGCTTAGAAAATAATATTTTCTATATTTTATTATTCGATTGTAAGGTGGTAAATAAAGTGTAAAGGTCTAATCAGAATTGCCGTCAATTTCGGAATTTTGGTTAGACCTTAATGGAACGTAAAGACGGCAACGATGCGGCCCATCATGTATGTTGCTAATATGTTGTAATAATTTTACTTAGATATCTGAACTTAAAACTAATTTGCCCGTGAAGAAAAACTACCAAACAATAATTAATCTAATGGAAGAAACTTATGATACTAGGCGAACTATGATATTATCCGGAAAATCGGTGAAATACGTCTTTGACATGTTCCCAAGAATAATTAAATTTTAAAGGCACTATGGTAAGAAATTATGCAAAATTTACTATTGACATTTTTACATATTATATTCGTATTAAGATTAACCTATATTTATAAAATATGGGACAGCACAGTGGCGGATCCAAGGGGGTGGAGTGCAATCGCCCCCGTTATAGCTCTAATAAAGTCAAAATTTATATTCTAATCAAATAAAATCAGAAAATATACATAAAAAAAATCTTTTTAAAAAAAGACTGCTTCTAAATCCAGACCAAAAAATAGAAAATAATTTCTTCCTTCACAAAAGTTCTTAAAGTTTTTCGCTTTGCTTTGCTTCATTGATGATCCAATTAAAGATAAAAAATTCGTAGTAGGTACTAGGTATTGTATAATAATTATCGTTAACTAATATAAACCTGAAGGAAAACGTATATGCCAAAACAAATTTTGTTAAAATTAATTACTAGCACGTACGATTTTCTAAAGGAGAACCAATAAATAAATATTAATGTTATTTTATAGTATCAGATACCTCAATGCCTTCGAATAGGCTATAGAAATTCTTAATAGAATCATACTGCATACTCTACTACTCTGCTTCAATCAATTATAACAATTTTTCAAAAATTTATTAATTTATTTTAGTCTAAATAAAGCCTGGAAATATGTTTTTAATCTTTGATGTTTTTTATTTTTTTCTTCGGTGGCTGAAAGATAGTATTTTTAGAGTTCGAAGAAAACCTTTTTCTGGTCTCATTAAGAAGTTCGCTTTAAAGATACGATCAATCTCCCGGCTGAAGTATTATATTTCAGCTTAAAGAGATCAACTGTTCCATATAGTAAAATCGTCAGTTTTGAAAACGGAATGCTCTGAAAATTAAAGTTAGTTGTAAAGTTAGTACTTCTGTCCATACGGCGCAATATGTTATGTTTTTTTTTTAATTTGGTAATAATGTAGCAGTTAGATTATACGTTCAATTTTCGTTTATAATAAAACATCGAAGCAAATACCTTTGGTAAATTGAAGATACTCTGCAAATCGTATCATATAACAGTAGTATTGGGGTCAGTGTTCGTTCCATCAACTTTTCTTTCACTTTTTAGTAAAATTTTAGCGAAGTAGATATATTCATCTTAAACACTACAAATATACCAGTGTTCAAGTACATATTCAACAGAAAAAAACAATGTGAAGATGGGTTCGATTCTTTATCTTTAACCCATTGTTCAACCAACGCTAAGGGTTATTGATAATGTTCTATGGGCACAAGAATTATTATCAATTTCTGCGAGGTTATCCTGAATATAAATAAAATGTTCACAGTACATTTCAAAATTTTAAAAAATTGCTGAGGAGGTAATCAGTTATATTAGCCTACTGCCATTCCCATAATTTCTGTTTGAATTTAATTCGAGTCCCAACTTGCTTAATAGCAGGAAATAACAAATCTAAAGGATGTGCGTTCATTTACGTTAAAATGTCGATGTTTATTTTACATTTTATATGTTATGAAAATATCTTTTATATGCACTCACGTTATTTTTTATTATAGATACCTACATGCCTTTAAAATATTGGTAATATTCCTCGATTAGTACCAAACTGATTGATACAGATAGTAGCTGTACTTCATTGTTCGGGTATGAAAGTATTTTCCTTAAGTTTACGAAAGTGCATGTGATACTACACAATCTCTCTCTAAAGAATATGTACGAAATATTCACAATTTTTACATTTTATAGCCTAGTACTAAGGTCCGCGCTAAACTAAATTTTAGCGGGTCTCCAATATCGGGCCGTTCTTTAGCAGCTAAAATATGACAGCGGAGACTCAGAGAAAAGATATATTAAAAACAAGAAGAACAAGCATTTTGCAATTTTTTTACGGAAATACAACGCGCGGTCATAATATTTCTAAAAGCAGGTAGTTAAAATTATTTGGAAATATTAAAAATAAGAAAATAATATGCATAATGTATAGGTACACTAAATAAAAAAATTAAGAATGATATTGAAAATACGGCCACGAAAAGAAATCCAATTCTTACAATACTTACAGCAAAGATGTACAAGACTACGTTAACTACAAAAATCCGGTCAATAAATTTATCAAATCTCAGAACTCTGAGAAAAAATATTTTTAGCGCGCTAAAGAACGGCCCGGGCGGATAAATTCAAGCTAAATTTTTTGGAGACTTACTGGTGGTGCCATCTCTATTCAAAACCCAAAGACAAATTTAGCGCGTTGACCTTAGTACCGCTCTCGCTAAAATCCAGGATAAATTTTCGCCAAAATCTTTTAGCTTGCTAAATTTTCATACAAAATTTAGCTTAGCACCGACCTTAGTACTAGGCTTATATTATCAAAAGAAATTCACATTTCGTAAAAACTATGAAGCTAGTTTCGACAATCGTAAACGTAAAGCCCTTCGCTGACGGGTCGGTACGACATCGGTACGACATTGACTCGGTAAGCATGCAACATGCCGAGCCACTGTCGCCACCATGTATTTAAATCAGTAGCACACGGGTCTGCACTGCGCGGATGAGATGCAACATGTTTTCGATATGCAGCTTTGCAACATGCTTGTCAGTAGAGAAGCGGTATTTACCGAGGTGACAAGTGAATTTTGTAAGCAAAATGTCAGTGGAATTTAATTTAATTTTGGAAATAGAGTAGTACTCTCTTTTATGCAATTATAAAGTACCGGAGTATTCGCGGCAAAATTTGACGGAAAAAGCTTGGGCAGAAGTAAAGCTCTCTGGTAAGTATATATATTTTTTTTACATAATTTTTATTACGATGTCTTATACACAATAATTATACTGGAATGGAAGCGATGTACTTGGTTTAATGAAATAATTAGCCAAGTATTTACGTACTGTAGCTGTGAAGTTAAATCAATAGTACGATCTTCTTCTATATTAAAGATCTAGCAGCCTGCATAGGTTCATACGTTGGTATTGAGTACTGTATGCCTTCTTTAATACCGACAAAATTATGCAAAATGCAAACAGATTTTATTATGTTGACAATGGTGTTGTAGTTAACACATCTTATTGTATTGAGCAGTACACGAAATTTTTGTGTCATCATACCAAAACTGCATTATATAGTTTTCCTTGCTCTGCTCATCCTATAATTATATATCCTTTTCTTATTGTCGATTCTTCCAACAGGATATGACCTCATTAAATAACGCTTTAAAGGAAACGCGTTATCGCCTACAAAAAAATATGGTAGGTACTTCTTGCTCAGTTTCATCATGAAGTAAGGGAGCACCAGTTGGTAAATTTAAATTATTTTTTTGTACTAAACGATTTACACTGGAGACTCGAAGGACTCCTCCGTCATTATTTCGACCAGCAAATCCCGTTTCTATTATGGTAAATATTCCATCTACGTCACAAACTGCTAGAAGAACAATGGAATGATACTGCTTGTAGTTATAATTAGTGAAACCGGAGTTGGGAAGCTTTTGAATCCTTACGTGCTTCCCATCAATTGCTCCTAAGCAATTTGGTACATTCCATATATCATCGAATCGATTGGCAATACGAATCCATATTTCTGTAGAAGGTATACCCATGTACGAATCACGTAACCTATCCCAAATTACTGATGTTGTTTCTTTTATTACATCAGACATTGCCAGAGGAGCTCTGGCAAAGTACAGCCTCAAAGAGACAAACGAGAATCCTTCAGCAAAATACCTTAAACATAAATCAAAGAAAAAGCTGATAAAAATATCAATAAATAAACATAAAATTCAATTGTTAATCTTGCTTTGTTCTAGCAAACGACTGTAAAGATAAATGGAGAAATATAAGATCTGCGTTTGTTAGAAGTTTGAAATGTCCACCAAGTGCATCTGGGTCGAAGGCACCAAAACCATTCTACTTAGCAGCTATTTATCGTTTATACTACCATACATAAAAGCATCAAACGCTGCAGAAAATCCAAGTAATCTTCCACAACATGAAAGGGAAACGACTTTTACGCCAAGTTTGGAAGTCGTCACGGATATATTATCTGACGAATCACAAACTGCAGATGTCAATACTCACAATGAGACAGCTCTTAGTACTCCTATTCCTACCACAACAAATGTGCAACCATCAACCGAATCTCAGGCGTATTCAGTTGGTCGCAAACGCAGGCGTCCAATCCCAGACGTTGATAAAACATTCGCAGACTATTTACGAAGTAAAACCGAAAGGAAATAAAAGGCTGAAGAAACTCTACGTAAGCATTGCAAATGTGATTCTCTGATAATAGAGAGAAATCCTATGAGTTTATTTCTCATGAGTTTATTACCAGAATTTAACGCCATGACTGACGAACAAATTAGAACTTTTAAAATAAAAGCCATGATGCTAATCGATGAAATTAAAAGAACAAATATGTCATCGGAGATACATCCTCTGGAGCCTACAATATCTGCTGTGCGCTCAGGACCGTAGTATAGATTCTTATTTGGGCAATCGTCATCATACTCCTCAGAATCCGCCATATCTCCTCAACTATGCGTAATCAATTTGAGCCCATTCATTACTCTAATAACACATCACCACCAAGGGAACAATTTCAAGAAAGTGCTAATGCTGTACTTGATGCCCATGATAATACATATCCACGTAATAATAACAACACTTCATAAATACTATAACTAATATCTTATCTTAATTCAGTAAAGATTGGGAATATTAAAATATAAATTTTATTTACATACCTTAACGTTATTAGAATCCTTTCTTCAGCACTAATACATTCCCTCATATTAGTATTTTTTTTTCTACTAATAGCTGGCAAGATAACCCGAGCAAGTTCCTGAAAGGTACTCTTTTTCATCCTATACATTGATTGAAACTTTCCATCATCTTGGGCTAGTTCCTGTGCTGCCACGAATAACCTGCAGTTAATGTTCCTTTCAATATATGGATGTACCCAATATAGTTTCCTTTTTTTTGCGTAATCTCAAATATGACAATATTTTCATCTTCACTTGACGACGACATTCTTTTCCACGGATGAAAAACTACTGAATTCTGGTCGAAAACGTGTCCCTGTCCATAGTATATAGGACCGTGAGGGAGCTCTATGCGGTACAACATCGACGGGATAAATGTCGTACCGATACTGTGTCGCTATCGTACCGACCCGTCAGGGAAGGGCCTAAGTGCGTTCCTTTTTTACGAAAGGCTTTATACAATTTTAAAATATGTTTGTTACAATACGTTATAAATTCTACAAAAATCCTAAAGCTTTTAAGTAATTTTGTCCAATACTACGAAAATCTTTCAAATCGAGAATTTACGACAGCTTTTTTAAATACTTCATTATATTATTGTTTAAAACTTTGTACAGGTGTATCAAAATTTTGTATTGTTTCAAATTCACTCAGTCATTTCACCACTCTATGTATGCTGTAACAATACTAAAGTACCACATACACTTATCACTTTATTGCTCAACTTTACTTCAACTTGAAGTTGAGGCGATGTGGGCCTGTTGAACCCTCAATCTCTGGTTGAGAGTGAAGTTGAGCTGTTGATGGGTGTCGGAGATCAACTTGCGGTTGGCATAAACGGATTTATGCGTGTGTGGGCATGTTGGTCAACTGTTGGTATAATTTCAGTATATTTGAAGCTTTTAGAGGATAAGTGGGTCGTTGAGCTTTAAAATTTTAAAAGTTTTGTAAGTGTTTTTTGTAATTTAATACTAGGCTAGATATATATGTTGAGATGAAATTGAGAAGTGTGTGGTGATGTTGTCAAGTTGAGCAACCGTTGAGCCAACTTCAAGTTGAGCAACAGATTGATAAGTGTGTGGGCCACTTAACAATGAACTCATGTAATTTGTAGCTAAGTAATGTACGAGGTGTGATCAAAAAATTCGGTGAATGAATGTTTATAGCAGCAACTTCTTGTGCTATATCCATTTGAAGCTATCCGTCTGATAGCTTGATTCTTTCAGAAAGTCAATGTTAAGATAGATTAAACAAGTTGTGACTTGTTAGTCCGCTTCCAGAGTAGGAACAGTAACGTCATGTTTACCATGCCCGTCACACACTATGGATTTCGAACAACCTGTTAATATAATATTTTGTTTCAGTTGGAAGCAAGTGCCAAAGACGCTCATAAATAGTTAAAATCAGTATATAGAGATAATGAACTGATTCCGAAGACTGTCTATAAATGATTTGAGGGTTTTAAAACCAAAACTGAGTGGGTTGAAGACGAGCAATGGTCGGGACGTCCTTGGACCTCAAAAACACACGAAAACGTGCAAAAACTGGCAAAACGGATTCGTTTTAACAGGCGATTGATGACTATTCGAGAGCTTGGAGTAGAATCGAACATCTCGCTTGAGTCCGTGATATGCCAGAAAAATGGTTCAATGGCTTCCTCTTTCTCGATACGCGAGTTTAAAAAAAAAATCCTGTCTGCCCGCATCCACCGTAGCTCTCCGAATTTAACACCATGCGACTTTTGGCCCATACCAAAAATAAAAACTGCACCAGAAGTAAGAAAAACGTTTGACACCTTTTTCAACATGTAGAGGGTCACGACAGAGCATCTGAAGGCTGTTCCTAAAGAACCCTTCCAGAAATGCTTCCAATCATTGAAACAACAACGTTGGGATAAGTGCATCGCTATCCAAGAAGAGTACCTACTTCTAAAGAAAATAATTCGAATTTGATGAAAACTGATTATTTTTTTTTTGTAATAAAACCATTCACCGTATTTTTTTATCACACCTCGTAATATAAGTAATTAGTTTCTTTCTAATTTCCACTTCTAATTTTAAAAATTTTTAATCGCCCCCCCCCTAGAGCAAATGTCTGGATCCGCCCTTGGGACAGCATGAAGGATGCATTGATGACCTTGTACCAAATAAAAATCCTTCAAAGTTATACTTATCGAGAATTTTTAAAAGATGGAAGGTTTCATATTATCTTAAAAGCTTGAATTAGTTTATAAGTTTTAATTAAGTTAATTCTTATTTCAACTTATTTTAGACGCAGAAATTGAACTATATTTTTCCTTCAATCTGTATGTATTAACATATATATAAATATTCTAATTCTAATAAGATATTTTATCTTTTTTTCTTACATACTTATATACATAACTCGCAACAGTCTTAAAAAAATTGCCCAACTGCCAAATAAAACGGTCATATTGCCAAATTTCCACAGATATGAAGGATTGGGAAGAAAAAACTTCAAAAGATTTTTAATGCAACTAATACTATAGTAGATCAATTTAAGTTTGAAAATAATTTAGGATTGCAAGAATAAATTAGTACTTTGCACTTTTCTTATTTTCAGCTTGAAGATGACATCAATACCATTATAAAAACAAAGTGGGGTCAACCCATAATAATCTGTAGATCTGAGCGACTTTTTGAAACGGAAGTTTTTTTATGTTTCTTTAGACAGGATATTTGTATAGAAACAGGGGACGATGTACGCCATCCCATTGTATTTTGTATAAGTCTCACTATGTATTCAATTTTAAATACAGCACACATTTGACAAAAAATTTTAATTTTTTTACGCTTTTATCCATAAAAACAAAAAAGTAAATCCATTAGGGGTAGTGTCTCTATTTCACAAAGGTCTGGCTGATCGATTGAAAAATTGCTTTTTTTCTTTTTATTTTTTAGTCCTTTTTTTTTCTATGTACAGCACAAGTACACATGTATTTGAACTAGCGTATCTTTAATAGTCAATAAATAAGTATATAATTAAATTATCCAGTTTTGGCTTGCTCTTTCCCCTTAAATAATAATAAAAGAAATTATTTCCTGATAAGAACTAATGCCATATAGACATTTTCGGACATACTACTCTGTTTTACCAAGTGAAAATCTTACAAATAAATGAGCAAAATGATATGCATGGACAAGAGTATATTATACAGGGTACAGGATATTGGAGACGAAAATTGGCGAGGATAATCAGGATTGTAGTTCTCGCAAGCAGAGCAGATTTCTAGTGAAATTAAATAAAAGTTTTTAATTTCACTAGAAATCTGTTCTGATTGTGTTTAATTAAACTGAATTCGGCTTAAGTTTACTGTAAACTTGAATAGTTCGGTTGGTTAAACTAGAAATCTTCTTTAATTAACTGGAAAAGCATTTTAAAATTTAATAGTTAATCTAGTTGAGAAATGGGAAATAACATTTAAGTTTACTTGAAACCTAGTTCATAAAATAAGACTGGATATATAGTTGTCATGTCCAGAAATCTGTTACATATTCACTATAGAAATGATATTGAAATATTCAACTGGACTTCTGCTTAAATGATTCCATCTAGATTTGTCACTAGAATATCTAGGACATCCACTCTAGTTCACTTTTAATACGGATCTAGTTGAAAATCTTATACAATGCAACTATCCCTTACGGTGAGTTTTTTAAGTCGTGTACACTGGCAAATTCTTCACAGTTACGGAATCGAGCCGCTGGTCTTTTTTAAAAATTTAGACATATTTTTCTATTCATACTAAGATAGTGATATATGACTCATTTGAAAGATAGGATTTATCTATCTATCTATATATGAGGAAACACCCTCTATAAACCTATTGAGGATAGCACGAAAAGCAGAATGCGCCTTGAACTCTACCAATACGGTAGTGTGGAAAAGGGTTTCACTTAATTGTGACCAAATGCAGTCTACCATAAATATGTTGAGTTTATTTCAAATATGCGTTTAAGTCGTCCAACAATTCCTTAAAAAAATGTTTTGAAAAATTGAACAGATCTAAATTCGTTTCATCCGATACGACTTCAAAGCGATTTTGTGAATCTCGTAAGTTTCTTCTTCTTCTTCATAAATAGACTCTAAATTAAGCTGCGGATTTGGATTTCATATTGACTAAATTCGCTATGAACTTATCTCATAGCAAAATTCTCTATGAAATGCTAGTCCCGCATAGGGTTAACCTTACTAGAAATTTATATTTCGCCTCGTATATAATTCACATTTAAAAATTATTTTAAGTGCATACATGAGGGACTCTTCACTTGGCGTATACTGCAGGCAAGAACCAAGCCTTGCTGATGAGTATATGGTTCTTGCTGATACGAAACACCTGTTTTTGCATAGAAATTTTATTCGTTAAAAGATTTTTCGTTTGTAAAACCGTTTTTTCCAAAAAAAATTTATTTAATTCAGTTATTAGAAGTGGTTTCGACCTTACTCGATTCAAGTTACATAGTACCTAGTGTCCCAACCGAAGAGGATGGCTTTTGGATAGAAAAGGATGTTTAATTGATTATTGTGATACCAAAAAAATATTTGGAAATTTGTAAAATTAAAAAAAAAATATCTTTCAAACAATTAAACTAATATTTCACATAATCTGAAGATATTTTGCAAAAAAAATTACGGAGAAAATGCAAGAAATTGGTTTTCTAATAAGATATTTAATGTATTTACTACAAAACAAAATACATGGCGTAAGACTGTCAGTTATCGCACACGTACCAGTAACCGGATATTCCAATTACTATAGAAAATCACTGCGTGTGATAAGCACTTTTTAATTTTCACTCGTACTCAAGACAACTTGAATTAAACACCTGAAATTCCATGTAGAAAAGAATAACCAAAATCATGTACAGGAAGGCACCCTGGTCCTAATATGATTTTGAAAGTGATATTCAATGTAGCATTTCGCTTCTTTTCTGCAAGACCTGTAGACATATTTGTCATGATAGTTATTATCCTCGATGAATACCTACTTTCATACACGATCATTTTTCAGCTGGGCTCTTACCCTTACATAAAAATGGGAATAATGTTTTTTACGTCATAGTCATACATTGACCTATTCGCTAAACTCGAATGCACAGAGAGTTTGATAGAATAAATCTCTGCTTTGAAAATAATATAATATAAAATCGATATAGGTTGACCCTATATAAATGCATGCCTGTCTTAACCTCCAAAAATGGGTCCATCCTGATAGCTACCATTTAAGAATCTTTTTATTCAAATCTTGAATTGCCAGAAGGCCTTAATTGGAGATTTCCTAGGGTCACCTTGAATGGTTATATTGCCATGATATCTAAGATGGAATGAATTACTGGCTCTTCCGTCTAGGAATTCCTCCAGGATATGAATGTAGCTAACAGATGATTTCATTAAATGCAAAAAGAGATCCCGAAAATTCTGTAATATTCGGATGAAGTAAGTGTAATATTTTGCTTTTATTCACCATTCAAACGTAGAGTATGTCACAATAGGTCGCCATCGAGACAATAAATTCATCCTGTTCTAATCAGTATTGCGAGACGAATATAATTTCCGTACAAGAATCTTAATAAATTTACACTGGCTAAAACTATTACTAAACCAGGAACTCGCATGACACAAAAACATTAAAACATCCGCTCAAAACAAAAGATTCTCATCTCGTATTGCCTTCGCGTCAAGTCCATTAACTACTACAAAAATTGACCCGGTGTACATGACAGTTCACTAGAGCCATCAAAACGCACTTTCAAGTCACGATGCATCTTCAAAATCTTAACTGCAAGAAATCCGTCTTACGAATGTGCATAGTTGATTTTTCGGGCTGGCTGGCAAATTGTGGGTTACCTTGAGACGATTGTGATGCACTCGGATGCTGTCACAACCTCCTCTCATAAGTAATTGTTTGGATGTCTCCAATTGAAAAGGAGACTTCTTCCATGATCTGTGCAGATGAATCTGTGACGTTATTATGGCACGACTAACATGCCATCCATGTGTATCGCAATGGTTTCAGCAACAAATTTTTACCTTCGCCTGCCTAGGCACCATCAACTAACCACCATCACTATATCAGCCATCGTGAGCTTTTCTTTTACTCCTCTCCCTTTTTTTTTTGGTCGGGGACTATTTTCAAATTAGTTTTATTTTGGTATGTTTTGTTGTTGTTCTCTGCACCAGGTGTAGTGGTGCTGTACTGCAATGATTTCTAACAACATCTTCCATTCCACATATGTAGGAACATATTAATGGTTGGCTTCATCGAGTCTTCATATAAATAGAAGCAGATTTGGGTTGTAAATTCAGTCAGAATTTGTTATCCGTCTTATAATATTCTAGGAAATATTTACGTGTAAGGATTCAAGGTAGACAAAACGATTTAACGATGATAAAGGTTGGTTCAACGCAGTTAAAGCTCCTTTGTTGGATTTATTTTCTTTCAATTTTCGTGTGTCTTTCAGTCCATATGCCTGGTGTTGATATTATCAACAGTATTCGCTCGCCCAGAGCCACCAGTTAATTCATATCTTCCACCAAGTCAACAAGCTCCTTCATCGTCATATGGACCACCTGGACAAGGACAGAATGGTGGCGGTTCAAATGGCTTCGGATCTGGACAAGGTCCATCTTCCAGTTATGGACCACCAAGTATAGGTGGACAAAATGGGAATAGCAGAGGAAAACCTACGGATTCATATGGTCCTCCTGGATTATCTCAAAATGGAAGGGGAGGTGATGGTGGAAGGCCATCAGATAGTTATGGTCCACCAGGATTAGGGCAAGGGGGCAATGGAAATACCGGCAATGGAAACAATGGCAATGGAAATAACGGTAATGGAAACAATGGCAATGGAAATAAACCATCCGAAAGCTATGGTCCCCCTGGTTCAGGATCTACTGGAAATAATGGTAATAATGGTAACAGACCTTCAACTAGCTATGGACCACCAAGCTCTGGACAAGCAAATGGCTTTAACGGTAATAGTCCTTCATCAACTTATGGTGCCCCAGGACAGCAAAATGGAAGTGGCGGTACGAGAGGACAAGCTCCATCAAGTACTTATGGACCTCCAGGTGCTGGATCGCAAAATGTTGGAGGATCGAATACACCTTCTAATAGCTATGGACCACCAGGGCAATCTGGTCGTGGAACAAATGGTCAACAAAATGGATATTCACAAACAGGTGGCGGTCAAAATGGATATTCTACTACAGGAGGTGGTCAAAATGGTTATTCTACAGGAAGTTCTGATGGTTCAGGGAGAAGTTCCGGTGGTGCTGATGATAATGGCAGCAATGTAAGCAAATTAAAATTTGTCATCTTACTTGTTTCCGCTCTGGGATAACTCATTAATTTTTGTAGGAACCAGCAAAATATGAATTTAATTATCAAGTTGACGATGCTCCAAGTGGTTTGTCGTTTGGACATTCAGAAACGCGTGATGGAGATTTTACTACTGGTCAATACAACGTTTTGTTACCAGACGGCAGGAAACAAGTAAGAGAGCCATCAATTCTAAACTAAGCTCAGAATTAATTGCTTTTTTTTCTATAGGTGGTTGAATATGAAGCTGATTTAGAAGGATATAGACCACAAATTCGATATGAGGGAGAGGCTGGAGCTGGAGGTGGTGCTGGCGGTGGTTCTAGTGGAGCCGGCAATGGATATGATTACTCGAATGGACAAGACGGAAATCAAAGAAATGGTGGTAATGGTGGCAATGGTGGAGGATATGACTACAATCAATCTAATGGCAATGGTGGCTCTGATGGTGAAAATGGACAGAATTCGGGACCTAATGGTTATTCGAGTGGTAGGCCTGGTAATGGAAATGGGAATGGTAAAAACGGACAAAACGGCTACTCGAATGGTCAATCATCTGGGCAAAATTTAGGACAGCAAGGTTATTCAAATGGAAAACCAGGTCAGGGATATCAAAATGGAAATGGAGGAGGACAAGACTTAGGCGCACAAGGATATTCAAGCGGACAACCTGGAAATGGTAGAAATGGCAATGGATTTGGACAAGACAATAACAATGGTCAAGGGTATTCAAACGGACGTCCTGGACAAGATAGAGGAAATGGGCGGGGTGGACGTAATGGTAGTAGTGGTGGTGGTGCTGGTGGTGGTGGTGGTGGTGCTAGTGGTGGTGGTGGTGGTGCAAACGGAAATGGTGGCAGTGGAAATGGTGCGAATGGGGGCGATCAAGGATATTCTTATGATAGGCCTAGTGTCGGCTTAGGACAAAATGAAAATGGCGGACAAAATGGACAAGGTGGTGGCACAAATGGATATCGATATTAAACCAAGCTTACCTAGATAATTTGATAGAGCTCTTAAGCCAATAGTTGATTGATGACTATATTTTAACTTTTTATAATATGTTCTTGTGTATGTAAATAAAATTAAGAAATTATATTTTATTTTATGAAATCTTGTTGCTATTATTGTGTGTGGAGGATCAAAGAAAAATCACAGCGAATACTCTCATTTATTGAGCTGTAACGTGGTGGAAAACCCTGAAATTGGGTAGTTATCGGCTTTATATGTCAAATTCCATAATATGTGCTAAATGACTTTTAAAATTACAAGAGCTGTTCGCAATTTTTACGACTTTAATATATTTTCATTGAGTTTCAATATTTATGCATAATTCTATAATATAATCAAGGAAAAATTGGTAAAAATGCTGAGGGATCTTTTTTAATTCATTTTCTAACAAAAGATCTTATTCTAATTTTCCATTCCATATATGTATACCTGCCAAATGCCTAATAAACACACAAATGTGCCAAGTCGTCCCAAGCATTAACTAGTTTATATGAACTTCATATTAAATTATGATAACCTGTATAATTACGTTGATCACAACTTTGAATTGTTTCCTCTTGAGACTTAAAAACAAGTGCCTGGACTTACTCTTCGGCCAATCGACTTGACTTATGCTCAATTTATCAATCTACAAACATTTAGGTCGAACCATTGCTATTGATGATAAAGTGGCAAGGACTAAGAGAGGCTCCATTTTGAATAAAAGGCATGCTTTTCAGGTCTTTGATTCTCCATAAGTCCCTAAGGTTCCGCTGCCCATTCTAATTACTGTATTTTAATTACAGAGTAGATTCAATACATCCATACAATCGTTCAGCAACTTAGACAACTTAGATCGGTCTGACTATCTAAGAAGATAGCAGTATGATACTAATATCACGAGCAAGTTTCTACCATTTTAATAGCTAAAACACCAGCCTGGAAAACTATTATCAGATATTCCTAAGTAGAGGATATTAGAGATCTTATTGGCTTCATAACGAGCCTCTGGGCCATAGGAAACCATGCAAGGAGGATGGATCTCACTGCAAATGATTTCCTTCGGAGCTGTGTGAATTTCGAAGAAACCAAATCAGTTCATCATCTCCTTTGTATATACTCTGCTTTGGTCATCAAAATGAGTAGGTTACTAGAGAACAACTTTTGTTTTTTGGGAACTAGGTGACTGCAAAGTGCAGAATTCTGGAGAATCCTGAAATTTCTTAGGGAAACAACTTATAAGCAGTAAAAAAGAAGTGTGGTATCCGACTTAATTATCCCACTCGGTCGTCTAAATGAGGCTTGCGAAAGTATTCTAGCAGCACCACTCTAACCTAATCAAATCTAATGTCAAGCTTAAGAAAAAAAAACAAGTAATAAAGCTAGAATTGGTCTAAGACCAATTCTTATGATACCCTAGATGAATTCCCCTATAAAATTTCGTATGGTCACCGATTTATGCACGTTTGGTTGTTGAAGTGGTTTTTCACATATATATTTCTAGACAGAATTATTATAACCAATTTAATAGGATTTCGTCTTCTGAAGAAGTTTTTAGTACAATAGAAATGTCTAGGACTGATCGTTTTCACAGTATACGTAAAACACCTAAATTTTTATATGGCAACATCAAGAACGGTTTGCCCGATTTAGTCCATTATTTAATTACTATTTTTATGCAAACACTCAGGCGGTGTCCAAGTATATAGTGGATAACAAAATTTTTGTAAGGCAGCCCACGAAGGAGTTGCCCGATTTGTCTCATTTTTGAACTTAATTTTAATTTTTTCTTAAAGTCCGTGTACAAAATTCAGTGAACGCGTTCTCGTGTTATCGTGCGCACAGACGGACATTCAGAAATCAAAATAACTTTTAATATTGGGTGGGAGGGTAGATGTCCAATCCATTTTGCTCTACCATCATTATTTCGAAGTGGTACAAACGGAATGACAAACTTAGTATAAGCTTTAGATTTAATCTAGGTTATAATTACCAGCCGCAGCCCTTTTTCGCTGAGGGATTATATGACATACTTAGATCGACTTTCATCATCTGATATTGAATGTTGTCCAGTCCTTTAGCTTTACCATTAAAAAGCTTTTTCATATATCCGTTCTGAATGTTGCCTAACCATCAATTCTGCTCTTTGCAAAATCTCATTACTATAAAGTTTTCTAGATCATGCAGATAGGTTCTCATTGCCTCTCACTTACTGAGCTGTTCTTCCTCATTAGTCAGCAACCTAGCACACCAAGTTTGTCATTATTCCTTACCTTTTTGCAAGATTGGCTTTCAGGTAGCTATTCAATTATTTTGTTAAGCATTTTACTATTGCCAATATTTGTCACACTCCACTCGTTTGCTTTGAAGTTGAGAATATTCGTTATGAAATTTGTTTATCATCCGGTAGGTCTGCTTGATATCTGACAGACGTTCGATCGAGTGTGGTATCTTTCCCAAAACTAGTATCACCACCCCACAAATATATTAGATCTATAACATATGAAATCAGCTTAAATTCATGACTTTTTTTCAATTTTTAATGCCAGTTTTTTGAGGCTAAGAGATCGAGCATCTCCATCAATCCCATTTATAACTCATGCTTAGTGGAGCAAAGTTTTGTTATATTTTCAAGTTTTTCAGTTTGGATCAGAAAGCGCATATAATCCAAATCCTTTACGAAACTGATGACAAGTCAATAAAACTGGACTAGTCTTCCTGTTCATCAATTCTTATATTATTCAATTCATTCATTCAAATCATTTGAGGCTAAAATCAATGAAGCTGTTTCTTCATTTTCTACATCCCTTGATTTGTTGAGAAAAACTTTGGATGCACTCTTTTGGCTTGCACAAACTCCCTGGAACTGAAAGTGAGTTTGCTAGAAAGAAACATGAAATCTACTGATGTGATTTTAAATGGAATTCATATTTTGTCAAATGAAAATCTCGATGCTACCATCAATAAAAATTTTCAAAAGTCAAGTATAAATCTGATACTAATCCAACAGATAACAGGCAATTTCCTGCTATAATTGTAAAAATTTCCAAGTACTCACTGGCAATTTCATTACACTTTATTCGTGCTGTAAAAAGGGCCAAGCCAAGATTGTCTGACTTCGGATTTCTCTGTTCAGGAAAGCTTCACTTCTAGATCACTAGAATTTTTTCGGAATGCTATGCCATTAAAACGCCAGCAGAAAATTAAATCTGTTTTTACATAAAAACTGGCATTGTGTACATTTGGAGATCAGCGGAGGAATTATTTTGGTGACAAACGACCTTCTGAAAGAATTTTTGGCAGGCAAACAACTAACTGAATGACGATCATCGTTATTGGAGCGTATTTACTGCCTAAATATCATATTCTAATTATTTTTAATTTTCTCTTTGTTATCTTTTTTCAAATTTTTTTCACATTTTATTTAAGTCTTCTGTAATTGTCCTAAAAAATATGTTTTGCTGTTTTGTGGTGTTGAATTTATGCTGTCATGCTGCGTTTTTTTTTTTTTTTGTTATGAATTCCCATAGTGATGACGATGAGTCTGTTAACACCGTAAATGAAATTTCAGTAACACGTTCAACCGGTAACTTAGTTCAATTTTTTTCATGTCACTATTAGACGCTTCAGAGCTCATTTTGATGCATTCAAATATGTTATAAGCGAAACTTGTCTAAATGAATATATTGCTAGTAATGTTGTGAATCTCCCTGGCTATCAATTTCGCAGGCCCGAACTGAAATTTTGCACACGGGCTTTTAATAAAAAAGTAAATTAAGTTCAACAAGTAAAAAAGCTACAATTGGTCTAAGACCAGTTCTTATGATACCCTAGAATCCTAGATGAATACTCGTGTGTAATTTCGTATGGACACCCATCTGCCCAAGATTTTTGAAATGGTTTTCCAATATATCTCTAGAACGGTTCGTTGAATAGCAAAAATCATTATAACAAATTTTATAGGCTTTCATTTTCTGAAGAACTTTTCAGTACATTAAAACCGTATAGGACTGATCGTTGTCACAGGATAAGCAAAGATATTGCACGTATCCTGCGCCGTATTAGAAATTGTATCATTATCTCAGTAGAAATGGAGTTGAGGATTTCATTATTTTGGAGTATGCCCAGAATACTTTGACATTATTGTGTAAAATTTTCTTGATTTCATCCAACATTCCATGGCATTCTTTAATCAAATTTTTAGATAATTGACGAAATAATGATAATCTTTTCAGGGTGCTTCAAGCCTTTTCGTTTTTCTTTAAAGCTTATACCACTGTGGATACTTTATATGTTTTGGTTTTATGACTGCGACAAAGATTCTTATATGCAATCATCTAGAATAGAGAAAAATATTTTGAGTGAGCTCTCAACATCAGCGGAAAATTTGAATGAAAATTCAATTGAAGTCAGAGGTTCGTTGATAGTATTGTAAATCGCTGTATGAAAAAAAGAAAATTTTCGTGTTGCCTAATAGGTAAGAAATCATGTCGATTTAATGATACATCAATGTCAAGAGGTAGATGTTGAAAGTCAATACGAGAAAGTACGAGTTGAGATAAAATTATGCTTATCTCATTTTCCGCCAGATTGGACTATATCAGATCAAATAATCTGTTGTTGTGGCCAGGGCCGGACTGGGTCTTCCAATCGGCCCGGGAAAATCACCCCAGAAAAAAAGAATTTCATTAAATTTTATTCAAAATTCTAATATATATATATATATATATACACTATAAATTAAATTTTTTAAATTAATATAAATAAACATAATTTATTGATTATTCAAAAAATAATACTTCAAAAAACAGAGACTCTCAATTGATTCATTTGAGAGGCTTGTTCTTATGTTCGAAACGAAATTTCGCGCAGTTGAAAAATTCCATTCGTTTTGCGTAGAAGTTGGTTTTATCGTTTTTAATGCTGCTTGCAACAACGCTAAGTTTGGCGTAAGTTGGCCACTGAAAATTGTAATTTCTCTCGATAACGTTTTGAAGCCTCCATCAGATATCTGAGAAGATTTGTTGCTTTCGCGAATAAAATTTTCCAGCTGCTTTTTAAGAATATCTTTATTAGCATTGTTCATATCCTGCTGGTTCATATCATTCGTTTCTAATACACAATCTTCAATCTCCATTATTTCTCAATATTCTGTAGGTATCTCAACAGGTGATTCTCATCAGGTAATACAGGAAATAGCCTTACCATCAAGTTTTAAGCCGATTTGGTGATTTCATTTTTACTGGTCATGCTAAAAAATTCATCTTCCACATTTTCCAAAGAGGATGCGTCCTGTAAAAATTTCAGAAGAGACCCTAAAGATTTATCCCTTTTCTTTCCTATACGAATTTTTAGTTCTTCAAGCAACTTTAACGCGAAAACAGAATGATTTTTATCTAGTGCTTGAAAAAGAAACTGTGGGACTCCTTCCGCTGTCAATAAAGTAGTATTATTACGACTTAACGCTTCTATTGATATTCGGGCCGGTTTCAAAACATCTAATATATTTCCGGCGTTAGTAATACCATCAATGATCAATAGATGATCCATATTAAGATTTTCTACAGCATTTTTTATAGGATCAACTATACGAAGAAATCGTTCTACCATTGACTCTAATGTGTTCCATCTGGTTCTACAATCCAATATTAGCGATAGCTCTTTTTGCTCTGCGGTTTTAACGTAATTTTGCAAGACGCTATTTCTTACCGGTGATTTCTTAAAAAGCTTAACAACTTTTCGAATATTCTGCATAGTGTTATTAATATTTATATCGGAATCAGGATTGATTATCAAACCGCTTGGAGAAATTAAATGCTGTTCCTAGAAATTGCTATTAAATAAATCATCTTCGTTTGGATCACAATTAGAACTTTCGTCATCGCTGGTTTCATTATTTTCTGTTTTAGATGCGTATAGAACCGATATAATCGCCAAATGGATAGCGTGCTTATAGCACATTTGTAAATGGGCAGGTGATAATTTACTATATTTTACCATAACGCTCGCACCGTCTGATGTAGTTGCCACAATATCTTTGGAAAAACGATTCCAATTTTGAATTTACCATTTCTATAATTTTCTCAGCAGGACATTTTCCTGTTATTGGGATTAATCCTAAATTAACTGAATCTAATTTTCCGAAGTATAAGTGGACATTCATGTATCGTCTGTTTTTGAAACTGGTCCATTCATCAATAGACAAACTAAATTTTAAAAACTAATTTATCTTTCACTATGGAATAATACTTATACACCAAATTCATGACATCTAATGGCTGCTGTGGCAAAGAAAATCCCTGCGTTTTTATACTTTTACGAATTTCTTTTTACGAACTCGCTTTTAGTTATAGCTAGGGGGACCAATGGATCTCGGGGCATTGGGCCTGCCCATGGTACTGCCTCTACAAATCCTAAACTTACAGCTTTGATATTTTTATTTTTTTTTATTTAATAAGCACTAATTACTCTAGATCTAACAAATTCGGAAATACATTTTACAATTATACATACTTAGGTTTGTCACTGTTAATATATTTTCTGGATCTTTAAGCTTTAGCAATTTTATTTTTAATTAGATTTCTACCAGAACATAAAACATTCTTTGCACCACCTGAGCAAAAATAACGCATCTATCTGTAGTATGGTAAACAAAAATGCATATCATCTCCTACACGAATGCGGTAGGTCACCTCCATTGATTGATTGAATTTAAAACTCAAATTTTCTTAATTAAAAGCATATGATCATAAATTATACACTCTAGATGCATACAGCCGCCTTGGCTGAGTAAAAAAAAAACAAAAAAAAAATTGCATCCTTCGACAATGAAAATCAATTGTGGTAAAAGCATCGTTGTCAGGTTCTTTGTCAATGTTGAAGCCTTCAATGGCACTTAAGATTGATACCCCATTCCGTCCGTAATAAAATTCACTCCTATCATAGTGCCTTAGCTGAACGTTTTCATCATTCCAACAGCGGTCGATCGGTCAGTCGAATCGAGTTGAGCCTAATCTTATTTACGATTCATAACGAATACGTAGCTTGTATATGCGCATGCGTATTACTTATTCACTTCAGCGGTTTTGTCATTGGAGGTCTCGTCCATCCAACAGATTAGAAGTGCAAAGAAATTCGATCAAATTGATCACTACCGGTACGGTCGGCGCAATGCGGAGCTCTCGCATCAATCAATCTTTTAGCGCGAAACTAATCTCCCACCTGTAGATCGTATCTAGACTGAACTGAAGTGGATTTCAAAGAACATGTTTACTTCAGGAGTAAAAAAACAAAAATCACTTAACTTAGCTATAGAGGGTCAAACTGTTGGGTCAGTTATGTTTTGTTTTACATAGTACATACATAGCTTCAACAACTCGCGCCCCCATAATTGCACTGTGTAACTCTGTGGTTAGTCGAATTGATTTCGTCATCGATGTTGTAAAACCTCAGACAGACTCCAATATAATCGCTGACTTTGGCTTACTTACTTCAAAGCTGATAAAGTCAATTGGATTCAGTACGTTATCTGCGATGGCAGAAACCAGTTGAATTCGGTTGAGTACAACGTGCGTGCAAATCTTCTTATCGGTATAAATGTTGTGGCGAACGTTTAATGTTAAAATTTCGAATTTCCTCATAACGCACGGGAAGCTATCATCAGTTTAGAGAAGTGATTAAAGTGATTTTTTTTTTATTTGAATTTGACATAAACACTGCGCCAGGATGGTTATTTCTTCAATCGATCGTTAGTATTTGTCTAGATCTAGATTTTCTATACTATTCCTTTTGTAATTGAAGTGAAAATCCCTAGCAACAAGTCTGTAATGGTAGTAAAAGTGAAAATGCCTGCGTCCATATGTGTAAAGTGGGACTGGTCTCATCTTTCACTCACTAAACAAAAATAAGCGCAAACAAACAAACGAGGGGGAAAGTGTTGTACCCAATTGTGGGTCTCTTTATCCAAGATTATATCAATATTAGTTGTAATCACTGTAATCCGTGAGTGCAATAATGAGATCCATATTATTTTTTTTTGTTTTACGATCTTTCAAATCACATTCAAGGCAATTTGATAAAATATGATTACTGTGCAGTTTATGTTATTAATTTATGTGGCGGATGTACGACGAGCAACTTTTTTATTACTTTTTTGTATGCGCCTTTCTTTAACAAACATGTCTCAATAATTTTTTGCTCTGTCTTGCGAATTATTTTATTTATGAAGCTGATGACCCAAGAAGGCAAGAAAGAACTGGTTAAGAATTCTTAAATTCACGATCGTCACGTCAGTCGTGGAGCTAAGTAATGTTAATGAAATCGCGTTTTATTCTAAAAATCTTACAATATTGAACGCCTACGAAAAATGCAACAGAATAATTGATGAGTGCTAGAGCTATGGCTGACACACCTTCTTATTTTTGTATGAATGTATGTATGTAGTTAGAACCACGGGAATAATGATTTTATTTTGGAATTTATGATTTTAATGAATTTTAAAGGGTTTAATTGCGTATAAACTTAAGAATTTCGAAGTGGTTTGTAAATTTTATTTTTCCTGTTTTTGAATATTATATCGAAAGCAATTGATTTGCATAAATTAAAATTTAGCTCTACATACCTACATATGTATATATGTATGTACGTAGGAATAGATACGTGCGTAGAATGAATATATTTTTATTTTTAAATATCGTTTTATATTATTCTCATGCGAACTATGTGAATTCAACCAGTTTTAGTAAACTATTAATTAAAAAAAAAAAAAAAGAATCCCAAACAAGCAGTAAGTAAATTTGACAGTTTTTCCATATTGAAGGTCAACGATTTTGAAAATTATTAACAATTCATGCTCCTACTCTCAGAAGTGTATCTACGGCAGAGGCAGGAGGAGCACTCGCTCACCGTGGATCATATTGTTACGAGCAACACAATATTTCAGATATAATTCAAAAGTTCTTTCTTTAATTAACTTTACTGTTTACTCTCACAAATTTTGCGAATAATTATCAAATCAACTCTTTATAGTTATCGCTAGTACTGTACTTTCTTCTAATAATCACAATCCAAACAGTTTACTTCGTTCACTTCGCTGTCTGAAATAATACTCCGCCTCCTGGATGTGACTAGCGCCGTATTTATACTCTACGAATTATCCTTGAACCTTCCTGAATATTCCATTCTCCAAACCCAGTTTACTAGGATGTCACTAACCTAAATTTGTTTCCATTTCCAATAGATGTCGCTTGTATCACTATGTGGCGCGTAACAATATTATCAAAATATGATGCCTTCAAAACAACGAATTTACGATGATACGAATTTCGTGAGAAACAGATCATTTGTAATATACCTATGTATGTAGTTAAATACAGGGTGTTTCCCATTAGGAGATCAATAGAGCAAGAGGTGATAGTACTCACCTAGGCAAACAAAAAATTGTGAGGCAGGGGGAGGGCAAAATCAACCGTTTGGGAGTTACAGGGTGATTAATAAAAAAAGCTTGTTTTTTCACAAAACACCCTGTATGTTAAAAAGTACTAGGTGCACGGTCATAGTTAACAGCTCATTATATGCAGAACTTTATGGCCTTTCCAACGACTGCTCAACCAGCCCCATACCCCTTCCTCTCAGGAGTTACGGGGGTATAAAAAAAACTATTTCGGATTTTTTTTTACTTTTTTTTTATTTTGACCTCTATTTTCTTTTGCAAAACGGTCATTAACATAATTTATAAAAACTATAAACTGTAAGCTCTTTTCTTTAATTTGACCTATTATACCCTATGTGCTATCTGCAGCTGTTAAGGAGTTATTAGCTCAAAACCAATTTATGCCATACCGAAATTAGCCGATATTTTTTTTAAAATGACGTGTTTTTAGTCAGTATGGGAACAAATTAGAGGTTGAGAATAGGTTGTAGAATAGCTTTGAAAATAGGTTTAGAGCTAATAACTCTTAAAAGGATACAGATAGTACATAGGGTGTACTAGATCAAATTAAAGAGGAGAGTCTTTAGTTTAAAGTTTTTATAAAAAAACGTTATGTTAACAACCGTTTTGAAAAAAAAAAAAAATTGAGGTCGAAGTAAAAAAAAAGGTAAGAAAATTCGAAATTTTCAGTTTGTACAAACATAACTCTTGAGAGGAGACAGACTGGTTGAACAATCGTTGGAAAGGCCATGAAGTTCTGCATACAATGAGCTCTTAACTGTGAGCGTACGTCCAGTATTTTTTTAAAAACAGGGAGCTTTATTAAGAACTAGCATTTTTTCTTAATCACCCTATTACAAGTTAGTTTAGCTGTTACAATTTGACTACTGAAAATAAACCGTGCGATTTATTCCAGCCTCTATATATCAGCTGTGTTCTTTTATGTACCTTGTTCTATACTGGAGAGAACAAATTGTTCTGTCGATTGAAGCAAACGATTTGTTCTGTTCGCTTCATTTATAAATCGTCTATGAAAATGTATGAGGCGTTCTTTTGGGTATCTTTTGTTCTGTGCTGTTCTGCGGACCTAAAAGAACACAGCTATCGTCGTCTGAATATTGGTTTGCCCCATCCACCAAATTGAATATTTTGAGTTAAGTGAGGTTGTTGAGATTATTACTGAAGTTGAATTAAATGCTTCAATCAGCTTTTTTCTAAGTTATATATGTATCGAGATATGTCATATTTTTGCCACAAAAGTTAGTATTGGTTTACCCCAAATAAAATTTGTTTATATACATAGGGCATGAAACACATGAAATACTTTACAATATTGTTTTGATACATATGCGGAAATTTAAAATTATATATAAAATTGGATTGATCCATATGTCTAAGAACACCGCCACATAGAGTAGATCAAAATCAATTTTGCCAAAATCTTGGTGTGCTCCATGTAGTTGCAGCGATATTGCCTTATATAAATAGAGAGCTTATTAAGGCATATTATAAAATTCTGCAGCACAGGCACAAGTTATTTCAGAGTCAATTTTGACGACAGCTGGCAGAAATAAACTGGGAGCACTGAACAATTTAAGGACTGTTTAAAACAAAAGACCACCTATAAATAATGAAAGCAACAAGTGAAACTTTTGTGTTTTTTTTTTGTTATCAAATAATTTTTATTGAACAATTGCTTAATTATCTACATTATTCACAACCGACATGATACAATTACTACGTGAACGTTTTACTTTACGTTCTTCATTAAATTTTGTACAGACAGTATCGAAAGTATCGGATGCTCTTTTATACTGCCTCTTAAAAATGCCTATGTTAACAGAGTGCTTTTGTTTAAATTTTGTGCCAATATTAGACCAATACACTCTCTCCGAATTTCGTGAAATTCATTGCTCCATTTATAATAACCCCGTTAACACACATTTATAATCAGTGTCTAATGACATCACAATTCCCCACTAAGTGGAAGTGTGCACTTGTTGTTCCCATTCCTAAGAAAGCTCCCAGCGATTCTCGGTCAATTAGTTTATTAAATTTTCTTGCTAAAGGGTTAGAGGAAATATTGTATAATCAATCGATTGAGCATATTGAATGTAATAATCTCCTGTCAAAGTGGCAATCTGGATTCAGAGCAAAACATAGCTGTGAAACTGCTCTTTTAAAAGTTACAACTGATATTAATGAAGCTCTTGATAATGATCTTCTAACCAGGCCTGTAAAGTTCTTAAGTAGATTGGTACTTAAGTACTAGTAACAGTACCAGTACCTGCACTTGTACTTGAAAACTTTTAAAGTACCAGTACCGGGACTTGTACTTAAAATATTTCTAGTCCAGGTACTGGTACTGTACTGGTACTTGTACTTGGAATTTTACAGGTCTGCTTCTAACAATACTCGTTCTTCTTGATTTAAGTAAAACATTTGATAGTTTCAATCACTCCGTTTTACTTATTAAACTTAAGAATAATTTTTTTTTCTCCTCATCAGCTTTAAGATTAATCAGTCATTTCTTGTCGATTTGTCGATGCGAAATCAAGTTGTTAAAGTGTCTAATGTAAAGCTACTTTATCAAGGAGTTCCCCAAGGTTCTATCCTTGGTCCTTTACTATTCGGCAAGTATATCAATGATTAACCAACCGTTGTGAAGAATGCATCCATACATCTATATGCAAGTGGACTACTTGAAAACTGTGTGCAACGTATCAATGAGGATCTACACTACATATATGAATGGTCACTAACTAATATGCTCTCAATCAACCCTTCCAAGTCATAGTGCCTAGATGTGTACATAAGTAATACTGAAAACATTGACTTACCGTCTGTAACAATGAACAATACGCCATTGGTGTATGTAGACTCTGTAAAAAATCTAGGTGTCAAACTTAATTCCAAATTCACCTGTTGTGACTATATGTCTGCATTACACGTTAAAGTGTACGGAAGTCTTTGACAATTCTGGATTACCACGAGCTACTTGTCGTTAGGCTTAAGATCCAGATTAGCAAAAGCGCTTGTTCTCCCCACTTCATATATGGCAGCCTTGTATTTGCCAAACTTGACTCACAGTGTCAAAGAAATTTAAATGTGGCATTTAACGATCTAATTCGTTATGTCTATAAATTGCGTAGGCATTCTCATGGGTCGGCGTATGCAAGTTTGTTCCTTGGTATTTCCTTCGAAACGTTCCGAGCACGTTGCGAATTAACATTCTTGCATACGTTGATTTATGAGCAAACACGACATCTCAAACTTCTTGCTTCTAGATGTTCTTCACGATTTGGCGACCGCTCTTACCATGTTCAAGCAATTTGTAGGTGGAAGTCTATTTCTAGTTGTGCTAAACGTGCGAGTTCTGGCAGAGCCTTTTCTAAAATTATTAAGGACTTATCTAGCCTTCAGTTATGAATGATGCAAACTATGTAGCAATTAACACTTAATCGGTTTATGGCATTTGGTTAAAACTTTATTTTATTTTAAGCTTTTCTTTATATATACCTAACTCTGATATTTTTTGCTATTTTTTCTTTAACTAATTTATATTTCTTTTTTTTTTTTAAAGCCTAGTACTAAGGTCGGCGCTAAGCTAAATTTTGTATGAAAATTTAACAAGCTAAAAGATATTGGCGAAATTAATCCTGAATTTTAGCGAGAGCGGTACTAACGTCAACGCGCTAAATTTACCTTTGGGTTTTGATTAGAGATGGCACCACCAGTATGTCTCCAAAAAAATTTAGCTCGACTTTATCCGCCCGGGCCGTTCTTTAGCGCGCTAAAAATATTTATTGTCAGAGTTCTGAGATTTGATAAATTTATTGATCGGATTTTTGTAGTTAACGTAGTTTTGTACGTCTTTGCTGTAATTACGGATTTCTTCTCGTGGCCGTATTTTCAATAACATTGTTAATTTTTTTTTCTTATTGCATATACATTATGCATATTATTTTTATATTTTTAATATTTCTAAATAATTTTAACTATCTGTCTTTAGAAATATTATGACCGGGCGTTGTATTTCCGTAAAAAAATTGCAAAATTCTTCTTCTTTTTGTTTTTAATATATCTTTTCTCTGAGTCTCCGCTGTCATATTTTTATTTTACAATGATATTTATTTCTTCATTATTATTTTATTCATATTACCTTAATTATTTGGTTAATCTTTATAATTTTTTCCTAATATAATCTACCAAATTAGAAGTAGATAAAAAATGGGCAGTAAATAAATTATTATTATTATTAAATTATATTTGTCGATTGGTTCTAGTTTTGGGCAATTTGGAGGATTCGGTTTCTTGGGTACTACGGGTATGCATTGGGCAAGTTACTAAATCCGGCCAAAACAAAACTGATGCATCATACTTTCTAAAGGATGAAGAAAACGCTTCTGAAGACAGAAGTTCGGCTCCTGGATTTTGCAACTTCATTCTTTTCTTGTGTTCTGTTCGGTGTTTTCTGAATATAAAAACTTCGTAGGTCTTCTCTTCTTTTAATTCGATAAACCGTAGCATTTGACGTTCCAGCCCCTTATCAGCCATATCTCTCAAATACATATTGGCATTTCGTTTAAAGTTATTTACCACTTCTTTGGACAATTTTTGGTCTATCAAACCTAATTTCCTTCCTGACCAGGACTTTCTCTGGACACTATAAGATTCTCGAAATTTACTGAGAACATTTTGACTGGTCGTCTTTGGACTTCTTCAACTTTTTAACTAAGCCACTTTGAAGCATATATGCGGATTTTCCATATGGGTGGAAAGAATTAATTTTCGGCATTCTTTTTGGATGTCTTCCAATTTTACTACATAAGAATTTTCGATTTAATGGTTTGCAATTATAAGTTCACACCTTTTTATAATGCAATCTTAATCTTATCAGCGGTCTCTAATTTTGTTTACCTGCTGATGAGTAATAAAAGCAGGGATAGATGGTCGATTTTTTCTGAACCAGTCCTTATTTCAAAACAATGTACCGATTAAAACCAACCAAGCTGGATTTAAAGATAAGGCAAAGGACATCAAATCTTTTTTGGCTTATCTTCCAGATACAAACAGAAATTATTATCAAACAGTTTTATTGCTGCGTATTTTATTTTCTTTCTATTATTTTTTATTTTTCTTGTTTTTATTAACTTTACTGAATAAAGTAGTATTTGTTGAAGTAGGCCTTTTTGAGATTCTCCGGTACAAATGAATAGCAAAAAAATCGGCCAAGTGCGAGTCGGACTCGCGCACGAAGGGCTCCGTACCATCGTCGGCGAGCATATACTTAAAGAGAACTCACTTGAACAGCTATTCAATAGAAAGAGATTATCCATCAGAATAGGCGTCATTCGAAAAAATTAAAAAAGAATGAATCAAAATTTTTAAAGAAAGAATTGCAAGAGAAATATACTTGTTTTTACTAAAGAAGAAATGTTTACATTTTTCAATAATCAAGCACATTGTTTTTTACACACTGGTGAATAAGGGTGTAGAAGTTCACTATTGTTTTTTACACACTGGCGAATAAGAATGTATTGGACAGCTGTTCGAGAGATTCTCTATTAGTATACGCTCGCCGCCATCGTACAAAATTTAACACTATGTAGGGTAACCGTACCAGTAGCCGGCAATTTAATAGCAATATCATGCTCAAAGAATATTCCTGAAGTGAATTTCTATGCTACTCTCTCGACTTGCAATTTTCTACACAGAATAAAACTTTACAATACAAAAAATGAGAATGAAAGAAGAAGACCATGAAAACTAAAAAGGAAGAAAGAAAATCTTAAAGGTCTACTAATTTTCCAGTGGTCGGCCACTAAATCCCACTCGTGACTACTCTCTATTACATGACATACAATTTCCTATATGTACTGGACTTGGTCCTGCCACATTTCTAGACAACTGTTCTGTTGTTAGATTTGATTCGTAGAGTTTTTCTTGAGTAATAGTTGCATAATCATCTGCAAGCAAATTCATTCGGATCATGGCACATTTAAATATGCAATTATTACTCAGCTGAGGGTTTTTTTTTTGAAAAATCGTAATCATTCGGTTATGATAAAAAAAATTTAAGTAATTTTTCAGAAATGCTGATGAACTTGTACGAAGCAATCAAAAGTGAATAGAATGATTTCTTCAAACAAATTGATAAACTTATTAGTTTTACTCTGAAATAGTGTAATGAGGTTTTTAAAAATAATACTAAATAATTTTTTTGCAATAAAATGAAGTTGCTTTCATGTTTTCTTACCAGTTCCCTTTTTTTTTGAAAATTACCTATACGCTTTTTGGATATAATTCCCTTTTTTATGATTCACAATTTCATTCGTTTTTCTCTTACCTCCAACTAAACATTATTTTGCACGAATAATAGGAGGAGCACGATCAATCAGTTTATGAATCATAAAAACAAGAAAGTTAACTTTTCATTACTCACGAATTTATCTTTATTTGAACAAAATATGCTAAGAATCGCAATGTCACTGCTAGCCTTCTCATGCAGATATTGTTATTCTCATACACATATATGTATGTGTTTTTTTTTATGTTAACCTTTCCCAATAAGAATTCGTGGTCTATACGCTTTAATCTCAAGCGTGTATCGAATTAACCTAACCTTAAAGTGAGGAAAATGGTCAAATCTGTCAATGGTTGAAGGCAATATTGATCCTGGGCAGGTAGGGGCAACCTAAATTATGTAAAATGTGGCACAATTTAAGCTTTGATAAAATTCAACTTGACACTCATGAAAATGTGCGCAGGTAGCCAGAGTCTGCGTATAGTCCGGAATGGACCTTTCCCAGAAGATATCTGACATGACCACAAGATCTATGTCTACATTGTGTCTTATTCAGAAATTTGTGACTTCAGAAACATAAGTTAACTATTTTCCCCCGGGAAACACACACGAGTGAGTGCTGGTCAAAGTACTATCGCCCAAAATGATACATTGCGACTACTCCGGATTAAGGATTATGTCAGTCATATGTAGATTCTGGCAAGATTATCATTGGCTCGGACCAAGCAATCCACTACTGTATAATTGCACATCGTCAGTATACAAGTGAATGTTGACTTATTGAATAACACTAGATGTAGGTAGGTCATTGATGTGTAAGGTGAACAGCAGGTATTCTAACACAGACTTCTGAGAAACTCTGGAGGGTAAAGATTAGTAATCCGAGTCACTCTCATTTTAGCGAACATGTTGAAATCTGCCCGTGAAGAAGCTTTTGATTAAATCAAAAGCCGAGGGGGATCAATCGAAATTATTGTATAACTTACGAGAGTACCCTTGAGTGGTTAACTCTGTCAAAGGCCTTGAGCCATTTATATGGCTGTTTCGCAATTGCGAGTTGCGCAAAAATTTGACCGCCAGTATGTCAGCATGTTATTACTTTCAACATAGTTATGTCAGGATTTGCCCATTACAATATCTTTTCTACTATTTTGGGTAAGAGGCACAATATGCTACATGATAGGGCGAAAATCTGATGCTGTAGTGACTGAAGTCTTTTTAGGAATAGACAGATTCGTGGCCAATTTCCAGTTTATATGAAAAGTATATATAGTCGTAGCACAATGGGCCGCTGTGGCCTCCGTGCTTGGGTTCGGTATCTCCTGTTCCCCCTGTTTTCAAAAAAAAAAAAAAAAAAAAAAAAAAAAAGTAATGATTTAACCAACATAAATTATAGTGAAACTATAATTTCTGCTTCAAACTTTACAGAAAGCTCTTGGTACTCGATTCCGCGAAAGGCGAAGGAATCGCCTTGGTATTGTAAGTGTTTCAATGGAAAAGCTATAATAGTGCTATTATCTAAATTTGACGAAGTCACTGAAGCTAATACAAAAAACTAGTTTAATCAAATTTTCAATCGTCCCAGTTTCCCTGACTTCAGCCACCACCATTTTTAAAATTCCTTCATAAAATTTTTGGGGAAACGCTCAAATTTATTAACGTTTTGGAGCACGGATAGTAGTGATTACTGTACTACCGGCAACTACATATATGTATACAGAGAATAGGTTTACAACGTTTTTAAATTGTTTGTGGAGGAGATATTTGAGTTCTGCTCGGATATTTACAGAGAGCAATTTCTTGGTCCACCAATATCTTTGAAAAGTTCTTTTTTTAATATTAGTCAAAGATTGACTTGCACTATGTTTTTCTAACGCCTGTTCTATTTTTATACCCCAGATGAAATTTATAGGGTAGGTATACTAAGTTTGTCATTCCGTTTGTAACGCACAGAAATAATTATGGTAGAGCAAAATGGATTGGACACCCACGCATAAAATTAAAAGTTATTTTGATGTTTGCATATCCGTCTGTCCGTCCGTCTGTCCGTGCGCACAATAACTCAAAAACCCGTGTATTTAGAGAGCTGAATTTTAATACGCGTACTTAAATGAGACAAATCGAGAAACTCCTTCATGGAGTTACCATACAAAAACTTCGGTTTCCACTATATATTTGGACACTGCCAGAGAACGCGTTGACATAAAGAGCTGAAATTTGGTACATCGTGTTTTCATAGTAATAGCAAATAGAATTTCATCAATGGAATAAATCGAGTAATCCTTTCTTTCGACAATCCGTTCTAGAAATATATTCGAAAAACCACTGCAAAAATTAACATTTTTCAACTGAATGACCATACGAATTTTCTACGGGGTTGTTGAAATTTTACATACTTGGAGGGTTTGTGAAAACAAAAATACGAATTAACAATATTCCTTCTACAGTACGTATTTAGCGAGTTATGGCATTTTCAAAATTTCGCAAAAATGCTGTCTTGCTCTTCTTTAAAAATGCATATATATATAGGACAGTGAAATATCGCTCATTTGAAAGATAGGATTTCAAGCTGACTAAAAAAATTGAATTTTTAAAATATATGCGAAAAGGGACATCAAAGATAAGGATTTTATCCTTTATCCTTGAATATCCTGGAAGGCCTATTTTTGATTTTGTTCATTTTTCTATATTTTATACCTTATATCATCCACTAAAACATATCAAAATTTCAACTTGAGATCTCAACGGAATCAAGGAGATTATTTTCTACAAATAAAAAAAACATGTTTCTATACAGGGTGTCCCGTATGTGGTCTCGCACCTCAAGGCTATGGATACGAGATCGTGGGTCATGCTTAGACAAACAAAAAAATGAACGGAAGGTGGGGAAAATCCTTACGGTTTTCGAAATAACGGGTTTTAAAAATGTTGGATATTTTTTATATATCACCCTGTAACTTCTTTACGTTGCAGCCTGTGATGATGATTTAAAATTTCGTGGATTGATAATCGTTGGACCTCTCCAATGATGTACAAATTTTATCCCTCTCCTTCTCCGTTTTGAAGTTATGGTTCAACAAATTTAAAATTTCGGATTTATCAAAAAACACCTCATCAACATCATTTTTTCATATGGGATTTAAGAAGCTCAAAATGCCATAACTTACTAAATACGCACTGTAAAAGTCCAAGTATATAAAATTTCATGATGGTCATGTCATATGTTTCGTGATTTTTGGTCGATTTACTATGAAATGACCATACGGCATTCATCTAAGGTATCATAAGAATTGGTCTTACAATTAGACCAATTCTAGCTTTACTACTATATAAAATATTAAGAGTTGCCGTTTTAGCGGCAATTTACATGAGTGCCTTCTAACAAAGAACATATAACTTAAGTTAGTCTTTGAACTAAACACCATAAACTCATGTGGCTACAGCCAGACTGGAATGACAGACGATCGGGCGCAAGCCAAATGGGCTGGTGATCGTCTCCGAGTTAATCGCGACTACACGTAATTTCCATGTAGGTACTCTGATCGAACGTTGCGGCCGCAGTGGGAGGAGAGCTATGAGTTAAAAATATTCAGAAATGTCCCACAGCCACAACTTATAAACCCTGACAGGGCCCGGAGCCAAGGTAGCTTGTGAGTCTTGCCAAAATAGCAAAATATATAAAACCTACCAATTGGGACACTGCCCAATCGGACCACCTGCACAATTGGACCACACTACCGACACACAAAGAGTTTCTGGAACAAACTTCACTGTGTAATTGGGGTACCTGTGTAATCGGACCGTGGGCCACATATTTATCGACAATTTTGATCTTTTTGAACCTTACCAATCGGACCAGACGTAAAGAAAAATTGCTAAATAAAATAAATGTGCATGAGATTGACATTATGGAAAATTTTTGTATCTACTTACAATATGAAACAAAATAGAGTGACTGTTTTGTGTAAAATCCCTATACATTTTTTCGAACAAGATGCGTACATTAGAGGAAGGGAGAGAGTTTTACCTACATCGAAGCTTTTACATTCACATAGCTGAATTCGGCTAATGTTATGTCATTTTGCTTCATATACTAAGATCCACAAGCACACACTTTTCATTAATACGTCGCAAATTTGGCTATTACGTAAATATGCATGCGTATTTCTACTGCTGTGAAAGCTCGTTGAAAAAATTAACCAGTATCTGGACCACTTCTTCAAAAGAAGGCTTTAAAAATTGCAGAAATGTTAAGTTTGACTGAATTTACGGCATCGAACGGATGGTTACAGTCATTCCGCAAGCATTACAACATTACTTACGGTGTGCTAACTATCAGGAGAGGGATCAGATGTTGATCTGAGTACGGTTGAGGCATATCGCAGTACTATTCAAAGCCTTTGCGAGGGATAAGAATCTTCAAATATTTTTAACCTGGATGAAACAGAACTCTTCTTCCGAACAACACCAACCAGGTCACTTCTTTTGAAGAATGAAAAATTCTTAGGTGGGAAGTTATCCAAGGAACGGCGGCTCTTCTCTGCAATTTAGTCGGTGAAAAGGAAGATCTTTTAGTAATTGGCAAGGCTAAAAGGCTATAAGCTCTACTATTTTCAGTGAGTGGATGCATACACTAAATACGAAAGTACAAAGACCGAAAAGAAAAGTTCTTATCTTCCTCAACAATGCTGTCTGTCATGTGGTCGATGAACTTACTAATATAGAATTCAATATCTACCACCAAATTTTACTTCACATCTTGGTATCATCCAGAATTTAAAATTAAACTACCGCAACTACATGATGAACCATTTAATTTGTTATTTGGATGAGGTTGAAAATTCTTCAGAATGATGCTCTCAGTTGGCTTAAATCTGCATGACACAATGCAACTAAATCAACAATCCATAAATGTTTTCGAAGGTGTGGTTTTACGCATGATAATAGTACCGAAGAAATAATTACTGAATATAGTATTGTAGAGGAAAATTTAAGCAAATTAGCAGATGTTGATGTATTTTTGGCCCCTTATGAGTCCTTACCGAAAAACTGAGAACACGATTTGTTTCAACAGATTTAAAGTAGACAAGACACTGAAAATATTATAAGTAACTTTAGCAGCAGCTTCGAAGATGTTGTCGAATCCGAAAATGAAGCTTCGAATAAAATTTCGTCCATGACTATTAAGGACGCTCTTTCAAGCATTCGTAGCCTTTAAAAGTAGGCAACAAAAAGGAACATACCTACAGTATTATAAAAACTAAATGAGTGTGAAAATATGATTGAAGGAGAACACGTAAATTTTACTAAAAAACTTTAAGAAATAATTTTGTATTGCACCTAGATTGTGCTTTTAGATTCCCGTAAAATGTTATTTTTCTTCACATTGCAGTGCACATGCACATAATATTTATCAACAGTTTGAACTTTTTTTATATTTATTTTTATTAAAGCATTTTTTTAGTTTACATATCATAATTAGTTCTCTAAGTTTTTATATTTATTCCGTTTATTCATTTCGTCGGGCTGAGTTCGAAAATAGCTCTCCTTTGTACAGCTTTTTGGTATATGTATGGGTACATGCCCTATACATACAAAAATTCCTTTACTTGTAAAATCGGACCAGTAATTGCTGCGACCGTGAGGTGGTTCAATTAGTAGGTTTTAGCGTATATATATAGTCAGTAAGCAAAATTATTATAGTCAGCCTTTACTTATGGCAAATTTCCAGTGTTACTAATAAATTACGGTAATACTGTCAATACCACCCACATAAATAAAATTTTGACTGACAAAAATCACAAAAATTTTGGTTTGTTCATTAACCGCGCGTCGTTCGTTAGTACGATGAAAATTATTTCAGAGTAAAAGCTTAGCATAACTAAAGAAAGTATACCCAAATATTAGAAAAACTCTTAATTTTTCCACATTTGTTGAAGCAGTGGCATTGTTTTTGTTAGTATATTGGGCCATATAAGTAAGTGCAAGAGCGATTGAGTTTCTAAGCGGTTAGAAAGAATTTGCAAAAGCAAAGAGTAAGGAACAAGGGGGTTAAAAAGTCACTTTTTTCCTCAATTCCTTTACGCAGAGCAGTAACGACTCGTTTTGGCGCCTGAGGCAAACGTCTCTTATAAAATCGTCAGAATAACATAATTTAATTTTATCTATCCTAACGTAATCTATCAGCTGACTGAACAAAGTTGAGAAATAATTGATAATTATAATAAAACATCCATACCAAAAAATAGTAAATAATATTTATTGTACACAAAATTATTAGTTGATATCAAAGAACAGTTATACAGGGTATCCCGTATGTGGTGTTACTCCCGAAGGCTATGGATATATTATGCCTGAACAAGCAAAAAGTTGTATTAGGAGTAAGTCCCAACGGTTTCCGAGATAATGGATTTTAAAAATATTTGGGTATGTTTTTATAAATCATCTTGTAACTTCTGAACGTTACATCCTATGAAGATGATTTAAAATTTGTTGGATTGATATAATCGTAAATGGAGAAGAGGAGAGGTCTAATTTATAGTCCATTGTGAAGGCCAAAGTTACAGGGTGATCTATAAAAACATACGCAAATAACTTTAAGGTACGTTATCTGGGAAATCATTAGGATTTTATCTACCATCCACACAATTTTTGCTTGTCTAAGCATGGCCTATCCATAGCCTTCGTGTGTAACACCACATAAGAGACACCCTGTATATAACTTATATTTTATTTGTTGATATTCTTTTTTTACATTTAAAAATATTGAGGAAAATTAGTTCGTAGAAATATTTGGAAGATTTTGTAAAAGGACTTTTCTAGCTTTTTCGATGCGAACTAGTTCATAAAATTTTCGAAATTGTTGTCGAGAATGTTTGTCATTCCTTTTTCGATGGACAAAAGAAATACGTTCGATAATGTTTCTTGACCCATTGTACATCGAAGGCAATTTTTTATTAATTTAAATTTGCTAAAGAACATGAAGCTATCGTCACTAGCATTGTCAAACATAACTTTTCTCTGACTCTGGGCGTCCATTTTACTAAGAAGATCATTGGAAAAGAATCCAAAATCCTGGGAAACTTTTTCCAATGTTTCATACGTACATCCATATCAATTGAAATAAAAGAAGATCAATCGATTCAAAAATTGCTTCACTTACAGTCCGCCTGCAGGCCGTGAAACTGAAGGCCAGAGGCCTGCAGGCTGATTTCCACCATACACTTACAGGCCGCCTGCATATCCAGGCCTGCAGTCCAACGAAACTGATAAATAACTGACAGTGTGTGCTGCAGTATCGTCTTTCGATGCAGTCGCCTGAGCTTTTGTTCCCGTAAATAGTTTAGCCGTTATCCAACAATCAAAAATTTAAAAAATGGGTAAAAAGGAGGATTTTATTACCAGCTTTATTAATATTTATCTTAATAATAAGGGGTTACGCCAAATCAAATCAAAATCCAATAATCATTATTTTTCAAAGCATTATAAATGCATTTACATGTCACCGGTAGAATGGTTCCCACAGCTTGCTGCAATATAATCGTCGAGAATTTCAATTCTTCGAAGCTACGTCCAGTGGGCAGAAATTTCAAGGTTGCGATAAGTATCTCTGCTGCGTCTTAATCTGGTATTCTTTTTGTACCCTGTTTCAAATCATTGGGTATTCAAAGTTTGTCATTCCGTTTGTAACGCGTAGAGCTAATTTTGCTAGCGCAAAATGGATTGAACATCCACGCATAGTATTAAAAGTTGTTTTGATTTTTGCATGTCCGTCCGTCCGTCTATCAGCACGATCACTTGAGAACGCGTGTACGTAGAGAGCTGAAATTGTGCACACGGGCTTAAAAAAAAAGTAAATTTAAGTTCGAAAATAGAACAAATCGGGTACCACCTTCGTGGGGTTGCCATACAAAAATTACGTTTTTCGCTTTGTATTTGGAGACTTCGTAATAACGCGTCAACGCCGAGAGCTGAAAGCTAATATACGGCTTTTTAATGAAAATAGTAAATAAGTTTCAAAAATGGGCCACCTCCTCTTGGTGTTACTATATAAAAATTTAGGGTTTCTACGTATACTGTGAGCACGGTAAGTCCTAGATGTTTTAGTTGTACTGAAAACTTCTTCAGAATATGAAATTCTATGAAATTGGTTATAATAATTTTTAATGTCCGATGAACCGTTCTAGAAATATATCCGAAAAACCAAAATGCAACTTGCACAGAACAATCATCTAATAATTGGTCGAGCTTTTTTACTTGTTTTTAATCTTATGCGAATATTTCTCACATTCCAGGAGCCAATTTTTCACCCAAAATCTTTTTTTAACTTTTGTCGGTTTTTTTTTTTAATAAAAACAATATAATATACAAAAAGCCCAAATTTTTTTTTCTTGCAACAGCCATTTTATCGTCTTGAAATATGAAGTTGGACTGTCAGGCGAACTGATAGTGTGTGGCGAAATTGCAGCTTGCCTGCAGGTCACGACATGACAGCAAGCTTGGACAGTCGGTTAAACTGAATAAAGGCTAAAACACAATGTGAGCGACACGACTAAAACGCCATAAAAAAGCTGTACAAAACGTCCGTGAAAATACAATGGGAGCGACAAGAGTTGTAAGTCCCCAATTAAATTTATTCTGTTATTTGTATTCTAAATAGAACAAAGTTCAACGAATAAATTAAAAAAGATTACTAAAGTAGCATGTGCGGCCGTTTTGGCTAATGAAGATAAAAAATAGAACCAACATGGAAGAAAAAGGTGTGTCCAAGAGTTATATAAAACTCAGCCGAAGATGGGTTTCTATGCGGATGCGTTTTTTTTTTTTTTTTTTTGTATAATACGGTTGACATTTTACCACCTCAATAAACTTTTCTTTCATTTTTTTATTCAACAAACATTGATATTTTCACGGCATTGTTATTTGCTGATATTTTTAATCTATCAAGTCATAAATATGATTTCAATGAACGTATAACAATACATATGCACGCAACCCAAACAAAATCGTAATTTTGCTAAACGCACCCTATACGTGCGACAAATTTCAAATCTCATTTTAGTTCGACGACAACGTCGAACCCAATTAACAGCGTTTTCTTCGGCGTTTTTGTCATGTCGCTCACATTGTGTTTTAGACTTAATGTGTGACCTACATCAGTTCTCATCTGCAGTCCAGATCTAACAGTCCTCGGCCTGCAGACGGACTGTAAGGGAATAGGTACAATAAGGCCATCGTCTTGTGATTCAAAAAGTGCGAGTCGCTTCTATGTTCTTCTTCTTGTTTCTATCACGTCGCTAGCATGTCCACATTTTCAGAAAATTTTGTAGAACTGCCAAAAATTTCTTCCATGTACCAACCTCAACCTTATCAAGCGAGTGACCAAAAAATTTATTTGAATAAACAGTGATAAATTAAAAATAAATGGCAATGTAAAGGTCGATTCAAACCGCCACGATTGCGATTACGATAACGATCGCGATAATCATAGCGATAAACTAGCGACACAATTCCTTTCACACCAACGCGATAGATCACAGCGATAGTTACATGCATATGCCTGAACTAAATAAAAACATTTGGGAAAAATCTGAATATGGGACAAATTACAGTTTCCCAATTGTATTGGCTAGTATCGATGGTGGACATGCTACTATTACGTGTCATCTCAATGTGTACTAGCTCAACTTATTTTTTAAGTTTGAAAAAGTTTGTGTTACTGATCATCGTTGATGGAAAAAGTAATAACGCAAATTTTTAAATGTTTCAGCATTAGAGATGAAATTTGAATACGGTTTGATAGAAGAATAATTGCCTGACCAAGTTCAAAGAATACCTCATATACCTCGATTGTCTATTAGGGATTCCCTTTGAAATTTTACTTGATGCGTTCTTTCCCAGTCTGATAAATTTTAAAGTTAATGGAAGAAGACCAACGGAAGAAATATTCCAAATCCACCAAGGTTTTTGTACTATAACCTCACTTCGTTTAATACTTCCCACTTGTATTTTAGGCTAGATTTACCCTCTAGGAAAGGACACAATAAATCATCTCTGGTCGTGGTGTCCGCAGGTTGCCAGTGGCCAAGTCGCCAATACTCTTAAGCTAACCCCAACCTGTATTCAACTCCTTGGCAATATCAACCCCAGCTCTGTCCATTTTTTTTATAATGTTTTAAATTCAGATCATATAAAATTGGGTATTCCTTTATATGATTTTAATTCATGTTTCAACACCAACTTGAATTTGCACTATCCATTTTGATCTCACAGCTCGCGATAGACGACTGAAATTGTGCATGCTGCGATGGACAATTCAATCTCTGATCAAACGCTACAGAAATTCTTTGTATCGCAGTGATCTATCGCGTTAGTGTGAGCGTTTCCATTCAAAACTATGTGTACCGATCTTTCGCTGTCGCTTCACTATCGCTATCGCAACATTATCGCAATCGCTATCGCGGCGGTGTGAATCGTCCTTAAATGTTGTTAATATTATATGTATTTTCTCCCGCAGTAAAATATTTCTTTTTTCAACGATGCCCCTAAGTGCTTCACTTGCCTCACTCAATTTACGGCTCTGCTTCACGAGTAAAATTCTATTCACAAAGAAATCCTAGATGTAATGAATAGGGTGTCCTAAGTTTGATTTTTGCATGTCCGTCGGTCTGTTTGTCCGTCTGTCTATCCGTCTGTCCATCTGTCCATCAGTTCGTCCTGATGATAACTCAAGAACGCGTTCACTAAAGAGCTGAAATTTTGTACACGGGCTTTAAAAAAAAAAGTAAATTTAAGTTCGAAAATGGGACACGCCGGCAACTCCTTCGTAGGTTTGCCATACAAAAATTTTATATTTTTTCTCACTACATTTTTGGGCACTTCCCGAGAAAGCTGAATTGTGATACATGGTATTGGCATAGTAATAGTTAATAAAATTAAAAAAATTGACTAAATTGGGCGACCTCTTCTTGATGTTTCCATACAAAATTCTGCGGTTTCAGATTATTTAAGTTTTGTTTTCATCTGGTCTTAGACCAATCATAACTTTTCTCTTGTTTAGTTTTAATTTTAAGGGTGATAGGACCAGTAGCTCACATACATATTTTGCGCATGCATGTTTCCTGTATTATTATATATAAATTTCTTGATTCCTCTCTTCTTTATTAAATCTTGCAAATTCTAGAAAAAAACATCCAATTTTATAAATTATTTATGATTAGTGGCTCTGTATTTAGCATGGAATCTAGCATTCCGTCTTTGAAAAATAGCATTATTCGTTTGTGAGAAGACTTTTCTTCGATTTGCAAACACTTTAACTTTGTTTTACTCGATTCAGTAAGACATTAGCCTAAGAATTTAGGTTTTTTGCTTCTTATAAAAAATTCATTTTAGAAGACCCAAAGGGGCTTGTTTATCGTCATTTGCCAGGGTCAGTTACAAGATCCAGTCTGGATGTGGCCCTCATCGGGTGTAGCTAGCTCTGAAAATAATAACTAGTGATTTGATCAATGTCTTTCTGATATTGAATTGAATTGAAAAGGTAATCCGAATATGAGGATTTATATGTTAATTTAAGAGCCTGAAATGGTACAAGATTCAGTATGCACAATAAATTTTACAGATCCATTAAAATCATCTCTATCGACTTTAAAATGTCCATCCCCTATAGTTATTTGGTCAATGATAAACAAAAGTGTCGCCTGTATTATATTGTATTTTAAGAGCCTCACACCTGTATTCAATAAATTTCATATGTTCGATCGATGAACAATAATTAATAACAGAGCAACGCTCGTATGTATATGTACTTAACATATTCTTCATACCTTCATTGTGACGATAATTGCGTTATGAATAACAGCATTAAATCTCCGAACTATCGAACCATATATTTTCCTGGAAAAGCTCTAAAATCCGGCCTATGACAGAGAATTCTAAACTATAGGAACTACAGAAATACACTCAGTCCCACCTCCATCTACCCCAACTCTTTCAACTGTTAAAATCACATATATATGACGTACACGCATTCAATTTTGTTTTCAGCAAACAGAGGAATAGTGGGCTTCCTAGTGGTTTCAGTCACTGCTCTCAGTCTAATTAGTTCCGGTCTAGCGACTAAGGATACAGCAGTTTCCCGCCCACACATCATATTTATTCTGGCGGATGACTTGGTAAGATGAATTCATATTGCACCCTCAAAAGCAGAAAGCGGGAATGAGTTAGACCTGTGCATGATATTCAACTGCAAACACTTCTGTATTTTTCGTTATTCATTTTTCTTTTTTTTTTAATAACACACATTTTTCTCTTGTTTATGTCCTTCCTTTCAATATATATTATATAAAAGGGCTGGAATGATGTCGGATTCCATGGATCAGCACAAATTCCAACACCAAACATTGACGCGTTAGCATTTTCTGGACTTATACTAAATCGATACTATGTGAATCCGATTTGTAGCCCATCAAGGTCGGCACTTATGACGGGAAAGTATCCCATTCATACAGGTAAGAATGATTTTTCGAAGCAATATAGAATTTTTTTTTTGTTTTTTTTTTTAGTATGGAAATACTTTTTTATTACTTACAGGTATGCAGCACACAGTTTTATATGGAGCTGAGCCAAGGGGGTTGCCACTTTCAGAGACTATTCTGCCGCAATATTTGAATGAATTGGGGTAATCGATTTTTAAGAGTTTGCACATATTTTATGATTCCGTTTCAATTTGGGAAATTTCAGGTATTGTTCGCACATTGCAGGCAAATGGCATTTAGGGCATTTTAAAAAAATCTACACACCACTCTACAGAGGATTTCAATCACATGTTGGTTTTTGGACAGGACATCATGACTACTTTGATCATAGTGCAGTAGAAAATCCTTCTTGGGGCTTAGATATGCGAAACGGTATACATATGTATCTACTATAACTTATTAAGGTGATGGTACCAGTAGTTGACTGATTAAGGTAACCTTTACTTGGATTTTAAAGAAGCAGTCTATTATGCATTAAAATCGAGAAGAAGACGGCATTTGATGCTTTAAATGTTTCTTATTTTAATTTGAACTTCAAAATTCGTGGATGCACCTAAAGTTAACCATAAAATTGACCATGAATTGCACCAGTAATTGACCAGCTTTTAAAAATTCATTCTGTGTTAATAAAAGTTAAGTTAAGTTATGCAAATTAGCGAAGATCATACCTGTGTAGAAACATCCTAATGCAAATCTACCGTGTGATTATAGACCTATTAGTATTTTGCCTGTTTTATCAAAAGTCCTTGAAAGGCTTCCTTTTGACCAGCCTGTATGGACTCTTAAGCTCTGCCCAATTTGGATTTCGTGCCATGCACAGCTCAGTCTCAGCCTTGCTAACTTTAGTTGATATTTGGAATAACACAGAGAATAATATGGCAACAATTCTATGTAAAGCTTTTAATTCAATAAATTCTAATATATTGTGCAATAAACTCAACACTGAATATAAGGTTTCAAGCCCCACGGTTAAGTTCACGCACTCATATCTATCGGGCAGGCAACAGGCGGTTGTAAACGGAATGAAATGTTCCCAGCATAAAACATTAAATTGGGGTACCGCAAGGGTAAATTTTGGGTCCTCTACTGTTTTGTCTCTAAATAAATGACCTGGTGAAAGTTCCTAAGGAGTGTAGGGATGTGTAATTGTGCCTATCTACAAGCATAGATGACCTCCATCAGAAAGTGACCAAAGCCAATATGGATTTGGAACTTATTTCTAGCTGAGCAAAAATGAATAAACGTACTCCACATCCTGCTAAGTTTTAATCTATAGCTATATTTAAAGATCACATCGATACGTCTCATCTGCCTTGTATGTCTCTTAATAATGTGCATATTCCATTTGCTGACTCAGTTCGGCATCTCGGGGTATATTTTGATACATCTCTTAATTGGAAAAAGCACATAAATATTCAGGTTGGAAAAAATTCTGGTGGTTTAAAGGGCTTATGGCGACATGCATCCTATACTCCTAGAGATACAAAGATTCGTCTTACAAAGGCTCTGTTACTACCAAATATAACTTATGGCTATGAAGTTCTTGGCAACTGGAAGAGTATACATATGTCGTAATAGCATAAATGTTGCATGTAGCTCATGTGCAAGGTACATCTATGGGCTTTGTCGACTTCGAACATATTTCTGAATACTCCAAAAGTATACTGGGTTGCTCGCTTGATAATTATATTCGATTAAGAATTGCCTTTATGATGTTCAGGATAGTAAATTCTATGGGCTCTAATTATTTGCAAGATAATGTTATCTTTCTCACATCAGCTCGTACCAGATTGCTACTTGTACCGTGGCTTTGGTTGCATTTTAGCACTCGTTTGTTTTTTGTCTATGATGTTTGTGTGTGAGATACCCTCCCATTTGAAATTAGAACAACCCGCTGTCCTGTTAGCTTCCAGAGATTGTCATTTAATCACTTTTCTAGTATGTAAGCTTAACTCATTAGTGTTCATTGTTGAATTCATTTACTTAATTTCTCTAAATTCACTTATTATTTGTTTTAACTCTTGTAACACATATCTATTTCTAGTTTTAATTATAGTAAGTACAACATAGATTATCGTATAACGACATTTTGGTGAGACTCATAATTTTCTATTAGTACTGAATTTTCCTTGGAGTAGGCGCAAATTAATGAGCTTGTTCTCACTTGTGCTCTTTTAATAAAGAATTATTTATTTATTATTTATTTAAATTAAAATAATTAAATTCTATTAACACTTTTAAAAACTAAACAAAACATTCTGTAATTTAAATATTTATTGCAGGTAGTTATTTATTATGAGTCTTTGCATTTTTTTTTTAACACTTCTATTAAATTTATATTCTTTAGCTCGTTCCTGTTTTGGTTTCCGTTTCTCTGTGCGTCCTTACTTTTGTGTTTCTTTATCAATTTTTTCTTTATCTTTATTTTCCATTTTTTGGGGGATACTGCATTAGAAAGAAATTTATTACTTGTTCTTTTATTTCGTGTGGATAACTCAGTTGTCCACAAAAGTATACATTCTCGAAAGTTCGACTGATATGTGAACTTGAAGCTCATTTGGCTGGTTCATATACACTCACAGTATTGGATTCTACGTGGACAGAAAATAAAGCACCGACTTCATGCCAGTTGCACTATTTAATTTTGGAAAGAAAATAAAGCACCCACTTCATGGCAGTTGCACTATTTAATTTAACTTAATTCTTTAAGAAATATTTATGTTGAATACATACGAATATGTGTATGTAGAGGTGCCCATTAATAAAATGATAATTAATAAGACTGTTAACCGCCTTGAAAAAAGAAGGAGGTTCTCAATTCGACCTGTTCCGTTCTAAATAACTTTAATCAACTCACTAAAAAACTGTGTGTCTGAGCGCCTGAGAGTGCCGTTCGTGACGAAAGAGTTTTAAGGGCGAAACACAATTCCACCGTTTCGATCCGTTTCGTACAAATGTCACATTTGCTTATATAAGACATACGTGCAATTGGACACATTACACGGAAATGGATCGGATCGAAACGGAGAAGTTCAGCAAATTTCAACTTCTACGGATGACATAACCTAGAAAAGTCAGCTGTAAAGATTTGTTTATACTCAAAGATGTATGAAAAGGCTTTTGTTGAGGAAATAAAAAAGACATGAATTTTATGACCAAAAAAGAATGTTTTCATGGATGGATGTAAACTGGAAAGACAAAATGTGGCAAAAATTTGAAGTTAAGTGTTTGAAACCGAACGGAACAATTGTGCTCATGCATCCGTTTGGATCGAAGTGGATTGTATCGAATCGGATCGAAACGTCGGAATTGTATTTGGCACTTTAGGGTAGTAAACGTGGATGGATTTACATGGGGTTTTTGGATTTAGAATGAGTGATGGGGTAAAACTTTCTTACGGTTTGGGGGGTTTTCGGGTGGGGGTTGTAACCACCATCCTTGGGGTTATCCAATTAGGGCCGTTTCTGATAAGTGGAGATTCAAGAGTCGAGATTAGAGAGTCGAGATTCGATATTAGAGATTCTAGGTTCGAGATACGAGAGTCGAAATTCGACATTCGAGATTCGAGAGTAGAGATTCGAGAGTGGAAATTCGAGATTCGAGAGTGGAGAGAGTGTATAGAATTTATGACTAAAAAAGAGTAGAAAATAAAATACCTTTAAAAAAAACTTTTATAATAAATAACTTTCGTAAATAAATTACACTAAAAAGTGAAAAAAAAATGTTTTTCTCAGTGATATATAATACAAGAAAAGTTTCATTGCAAGTGCTCGAACATTTAAAGACAGACGAGATAATATAATTTTAAAGATTGTTAATTTTAAGATTTAATCAGAGTTCTAGCATTTCTTATTTTGCATCGAAATTTTTCTTGTGTATAGGGTGTCCCGGAAGGGTATCGCCATACTGCACCCATAGAATCTTGACAGAAAAAGGAACAGAAAAGTCCAACAGGACATACATATGTCCTATCTTGCGTAGTTTTGGAGTTATTAAGGAAAAGCTGAGTTTTCTTAGAATTCGCTCGGTAACTTACAGTTTACCCTATAACTCGGTAAATACTTTGCGGAAATAAATCGCACCTAGTAATTTTTTTAGAGCAACAAACTAACTTTTAAGCTGTTTATTAAAAATTTTCCAAGGTGATATGCCTTCCTTTATTTTTGACTTAGAATGTGTCGTCGTGCCTTTAGAACAAAATAAACCCCAATTTGAAAGTAATAATTCTTGGAAATTTCTTATAAGAATGGGATGCGCAAGTATGGGAAAAACTTCTTCATTTTATGACCTTTTAAATTCCCGAAACAATCATTTACCTAAAATCAACGGTTTCAAAATCCCAAAGCAAAGTACGCCTCAGGTAGCCGTAAATTCTGCCACCCATATTCTACTAATTTTGGTTTATTGCTCTGAAACCTTACTCTGTTATAATTTTTTTCTTGGAATAATGTAAAACTAAATTTAATACAGAAGTGTCACTTTTCATATCGTTAGAAATTTCTAATATTTTTTGTTGAAGTTCTGCCGACGTTGACAATGGCGTGGGGTAAACCTTCTCTTTTAAGCAACCCCAGAAATAGAAATCAAAAGGATTTAAATCCGGAGATCTGGCTGGTCACGGAACTGATCCAAAGCGTCCAATCCATCTGTGGGGGTATGTCTGGTGTAGATTTTCGCGTACGTTTCGTCCTGAGTGTGCAGGCCGTGACCCGAACAAAAGCAACTTCTTCCAGAAGAGTTGGCTGTTCATTTTGGAGAAAATCTAGGTAAATATCTGAATTAAGTGTGGTAGATAAGATATAAGGTCCAATAAAATGGTTTACAATGATTCCTGCCCAGACATTTATCTTGAAATCGTATTGGAACGCAGTCTCTAGTACTGCTCTAGGATTTTCGGCACTCCCAATGTGACGGTTATGCTGATTAAATAGACCGGCTCTTGTGAAGCTCGCTTCATCTGTCCAGAGTATCTTCTTGATAAAGCCGATGCTTCTTCGGCTTTCACGAAGTATCGACAAAACTCCATTCGCTGGCTGTAGTACCGCGGTAACAACTCCTGGACCCTTTGGTAGTGGTAAAGATGCAAACGTTCACTTTTAATTATGCGGGCGACAGATGACCTGGGGAATCCCGTCATGGACGAAATACGCCGAATACTAATCATTGGATCCTCCTCTATGATTCGATGAACTTGTTCCTCTCTGTTTAGGCTTGATGCCATACGAGATCTGCCTTCATGATGTGAAAATGCTCCCGCTTCTCTTAGATGTTGATATACGTTGGCAAAAACCGAGCGATCTAGCTGTCTCCTATTGGGAAAACTTCTTCTGTACTCCTCACATGCCCTCCTTTCATTTCCATTGCAGAAACCGTAAATGTAATGGATATCTGTGAATTCCTCAAAATAAAAACTTGGCATCTTGAAAAAATACTAATGGCAGTCAATTTTAGCCACGATATGAACCAGAAAGAAAATATTAAGATGACAAGAAAACCGAGGCTAACTCAGAAATTAGTTTGCTTAGGTATGGTACCTGAGGCGTACTTTGCTTTGGAATTTTGAAACCGTTGATTTTAGGTAAATGATTGTTTCGGGAATTTAAAAGATCATAAAATGAAGAAGTTTTTCCCATACTTGCGCATCCCATTCTTATAAGAAATTTCCAAGAATTATTACTTTCAAATTGGGGTTTATTTTGTTCCAAAGGCACGACGACACATTCTAAGTCAAAAATATTTTTTACTTTTTAGTGCAATTTATTTACGAAAGTTATTTATTTAAAAGTATTTTTAATGAATTTTTTCTTATGTTTATCCAGCGATTATTCCACGACTACTTGATCGATTTCGATAATTCTTTTTTCAAATGAAACAGGATCATCCCCCGTATTCCAATTTTACTACCCGAATTAGGAAAAAAAATTAAAAAAAAGCCGACTGTAAAAAGCTGGATTATAAATGCCAGTAACAAAAATTAGTAAAATAGGAAAGAAACGTTAAAAAGGAAAGTACTAAAATATAGTCTTGAAAAGTTTTGTTGCATCGACTTTGAATAAAGTATCTACATACGTTTGTTCAGCATAAAATTATTTTTGTTTTACTTTTAAGTTACTGGAATTTTTATGTAGCCTTTTCAGTATATTTCTTCCTTTTTACTCATTTTTGTTATTGGCATTTTTTAATCCAGCTTTTCGAAGTCAGTTTTTTTTTTTTTATCAAAAGTGTTTCTCATTGATATCAGCTATTTTTATTCCCGGTGTCTCAAATATTCCATACCCGTGGTATGTTAGTGTTGTTTTCTCTTCATTTTGTGCAGTAGTAATAGTTTAAATAGGCGTAGTGCTAAAACAATTCTCTAGCTGCTGAATAATCCCCTTGCCATTGTTCGTCTCCTTTAAGATTACTAAATTCTTCAACTCTCGCTTTACTGGCATCAATGTCTGGAAAAACAATAAATGCTCTGGTTGTATTTCGTCAGGTTTATTCTGCGTGTGTGTGTTACGGCTGGCATCCTTTACTTATTATAATCAATGGCATCCGTATTAAATGGATATATGCCATACCTTTTAAACCCATTTGATATTACCGTTGATGTGACAGCTTTTAAAGTTTCTTCGATTAAGGGGTAGGGGGTTTCGTCGAATAAAAGGTTAGGGGCGGGGAGTATCCTGGTCAAGACTCTATGCCCGGTTCTTAATTTCCAATTTTGCACTTCTTTATTCCATGAAACTTTTAATGGTCGAAACACATAAATATCAGCAAGTTGAAGAGTGTGTGTGGCATTTGGATATTACGCATAAAGGATAATTTAGTTCTAAATACACAGTTTTGATATGCGTTGAATGCGTGAATTCCGGAAACTTAACATTTACATCTTTTAATTTAGGTTTTATCGTATTTTCTATGTAGCTTTAGAATACCCACGACGTCATCCAACCATTTCATGATTCGACCAATGCTCTAATTTATACTCACATTTTTGCTATTTCCGCAGATATTCGCTCGTATGGATAAATAATAAAATTAATGATGGCATAATTTTTCCAGACGCGATGAAAGTTCCTAGGACTGTAATGTTTTCTTTTTCTTTATCTTTAAAGTGTATAAATAATTAAACTCTTTGGGTCCTATAACCAAGCCAATTGAAGGATTTGTTCGAAATTCGGACTTATCCGAAATTAATATCCGATCGGGATTTTCTAAAATATCGCAGACTCCCTCGGAAGATAAGTAATCATGCAAGTCGAAATTCCATTTTCGTATTGCTGACTCTGTAATATGACTTCTGGTAATATTAACAGTCTCAGCATGATGTAGACTAATTTCATTATGCCTCTTGTATAAACCATTTTTTCCCTGGAGTATTATCTTTAAAAGGTGTGGGTCATCCTTCTACAATTTCTATATATCTCACCGTTTGAAGGATATTTTCTTTTATTTGTGGGAGTCTGTTTTTTGCCATACTTGTTATCCAGTCACACTGCAAATCTTCTCCTTAAGATGTTAGTACTGTTGGAGGACCCATTTTACGTTGAACTGGATATCTATTTTTGTTAATCAAGATTGCATGTGGAATGCCATACCTCCTGATTCTAATTGCTGAGGCATCATCAATTTATCCTAATGCTATTGACAAGTCTTCCTCACTATATGCTTGAAAAATATTTTCTTGAGAGGCATTTTGATTAAAATTGCATCGATAGCAAATGAAAACCATTCAATTATATATCATGTTAGGAGTTAACTAAATTCATCAACTTCTAGTGTTTGTTTAGAAAAAACGTTCCAATAGTTGACCACCTACTAACATAGGCTGTATCTACGGACATTCAGCTCCGGTGTTAGCCAGTTCGTCCGCTTTTTCATTACCGTCCACTCCTTAATGTCCAGGGACCCAGACCAAGGTTACTTGGTTGTCCCTAGGCCGTAGTTGGAGTTTCGGGTAGCAGCTGCAGACTAATTTCAACTCAAAAACTTGAGAGGAAAGAGCTAGAAGCGCAGCTTGGCTGTCTGAGCAAATGTAGATGCTGGAGTTCTTGCAGCCAGCTTTCCTGAGCTCCAACCTCTATGGCATAGAATTCCGCCTGAAAATGGAAGGTGAGGTACCAAGCGAAAAGGGTAGTTCCACTTCTGGACCAACCACCCTTGCGCCTGTTTTCCCGTCCTTCCGGGATCCGTCAATATATCAAACTAGGGCCCGTTGCTGAAGCTGGAGTCCGCTGTCTAGTATCTGGTTTCTGTCATAAATGGTTACCTTGTAAACTCTTTCAAAAGAAAGTCTCTTGGCCATAGTATCTCTTGCAGCTTCTAGGTTGTTAATGTTGACCTGCTCGAAGATACTGAGATGACCCACCCTGGGGGAGCTGCGCTCATCTGGCCTTTCCTTTCGAAGCATACTACCCGCTGCTTCATTCTGAATAAAGAGGTAGACAGACTGTAAGCCAAGAATGTCTTCAAGTGCACGTTGAGGACACTATGTAAAGGCGCCAGAGGCGCCTATAAAAATGACATCCTTTGCACCTTATCAAGGGTTCTCCTGGTGGTTGCCTGCAAAATTTTAGGTCACATTTGGCCCCATAAGAAAGTATGGGTCTGACTGTATCCTGGAAGATCCATAAGATCATTTTGGGGTTTAGACCCCACTTTTTCCCGAAAAGCCTGTGGCACGAACTGAATGCCCACATGGCTTTATTAGTTATCATTTCCAGGTGGGGATTCCAGGAAAGATTGCTGTCTAGGATTATTTCTAGATATTTTGCTTCTTTGGAATATTCTATTGCAATTCCATTTAACTTAAGAGATGGGATCTGAAGACTTCTTTTCCTAATAAAAGGAACTAGCACTGTTTTACCTGGATTTATTGATAGTCTCATGTTCTGGCACCATCTGGTAACGATGTTGAAAGTAGTTTGCATAAGCTCGGGTAGAGCTGATTCAAACTTTCCTTTAACACAGATGACAATGTCAACAGCGTATATCCTCCGGCCTCTTGGAGTAAAATTAATAGCTCATCCACAACTAGGAGCCATAGAAGTAGTGATAACACCCCGCCTTGTGGGCAGACTCTAGTGGCCATAATTTTTGTGAATTCGCCGTTCATGGTAGCTGTTATGCAGCGTTTCTCAAGCATGTTGCCAATACATCTGACGATGCAGGTTTCTATTCCTCTATCTTCGGATACTCTCTTGATCGAGTCACAGAGAATGTTGTCGAATACGCCTTGTATGTTTATAAAGGGACAAATAAGGACCACCTTTTCCTGTGAGGCTTTCTCGATAGTCTCTACCAGACTGCTGAGAGCGTCCTCGGTGGATTTTCCGGATTGGTAGGCATATTGATTGGCATTGAGCGGACAGCTTTTGATGGACGTCGTCCGAATATGGCTGTCTATTATTTTCTCTAAAGTTTTTAGGATAAATGATGTCAGACTGATAGGCCTGTCTGATTTTGCCTCGCTGGGTGGATTTTTACCCGATTCCGGACTAAGAGGAGAACTAAAATCACTTCCTAATTACACGATGATCCATAAAAGGCTGACATTTAATTCTCGTAAGAAAACTTAGTATAGCACCAAATTTCATCATAATTTCTACATTTAATTGCACTTACATAACGAACAGAAGTTTAGATAATATGGATGAAATTAGAAATTTTTTGTGTTAGTATTGCCAGCTTTATTTGAAAATGTTCAATTACTGGTGCTTGGTCAAGTACTGGTGCCATCACCATATTTATAAGAATTTCGAAAAAAAATCTGTATATAAATTCAAATATAGGTTTGGATGTTGCACATGAATTACACGGCAAATATACCACTGATGTGGTAACAGAAGAATCTGTACGAGTTATCAACAATCACAATAGTAGTTCGGCGCCATTATTTTTATATGTTGCACATGCTGCTGTACACTCAGGAAATCCATATAATCCCCTTCCAGCTCCAGATTCTGTTGTGGAGAAGATGAATCACATCTCTGATTTCAACAGACGTAAATTTGCCGGTAAGAAAAGTTTTCCACATAGAATATATTATATATAAATCACCCCAAAGTCTCGTCACCTGATGGATGGAAACGAATAAATTATTTTACAGCGATGGTGTCCAAATTGGATGATTCAGTGGGTGCCATCGTGAAAGCATTACACAACCAAAATATGCTGAAGGATTCTATTATTGTTTTTAGTACTGATAACGGTGGCCCAGCAGAAGGTTTTAATTTAAATCATGCCTCCAATTGGCCATTGCGAGGAGTTAAGAATACTTTATGGGAAGGTGGTATACGCGGTGCCGGATTATTATGGAGTCCACGAATTGAAAAACCACAAAGAATAGCTGAACAAAAAATGCATATAGCCGACTGGTTACCAACACTTTTAAGTGCAGCTCAAGGTGATGTTAGGTATTTTATATATTTTTTTCTTTTTGTGAATTTTAATTAATTTTGCAATAATTAAGTAATACTACAATTAATTTGGATGGAATGGATCTTTGGGTTGAACTATCAACAGATAAACTATCTCCACGAAAAGATGTTCTACATAATATCGATGATATCTGGGGAAGTGCATCACTCATGATGGGAGATTGGAAATTAATTCAAGGTTCACATTATAGTGGACAATGGGATGGATGGTATGGTCCGTCAGGAATTCGAAATGAAAGTTTTTATAATATTGATGAAATTATGGAAAGTTCAGCTGGAAAAGCTATACGCGAATTAGATATGTTCCCTACAAAAGAAATTATACATGAACTACGTCGACAGTCTTCAGTAAATTGTTCTACCAGTAAGAAATATTTAGAAAAGGGGACATACTGTGATCCATTCATGGCACCATGTTTATTTAATATAAAAGATGATCCATGTGAACGATATAATTTAGCTATAAGGTAAGTAATTGAAATAGTATAATTAAATTAATTTATGTCAATATCAATTACTTCCATCAAGGTATCCAAATATACTTAAGGTGCTGATAAGTCAACTAGAAAGTTACAATCAAACTGCTATTCCAGCAGCTAATTTACCCTTGGATCCAAGAGCTGATCCCCGATTTTGGGATTATACTTGGACTAATTTTGGTGATTTTAATTTTAAAAGTTTTGTAAAATAGATGAATCTCTTGAAATAAATTGTTTTGTTACAACTTTTACTTCACTGCAATGCCAATATAATCGTAATCAGTAAATATCTTTTTATTCAGTCAGGTCAGATATAGGTGCCGCCAGATATGGCCCTGCAATTACATTGTGCGTGAATTTATTCCTAAGGGACGTTCCCGATCTTCTATTAGAGTAACTCCAGGTAAGATGGCCACCTTGGGAAATTATTGAATATATTTACAGAACGCGAAAAACAAAACAATTCAAACCTGCATTAAAATTTGTATAAGCTATTTGGTTACCGAACTAAAATGTGGTAACCCTGAATATGTGATATCTTTTGATTTCCGACGAGGCTGTACAGATAGATGCACATAGCACAGATACAGCATTACATACCGTGCATGATTTCCCCCAACTTTGCCCCACTGTTGTCAAGCACTATAGAAATATGACTTCAAAGATTTGAACACTGCTCTATCGAGTGGTTGTAGGTAGTGAATCGTGTGGCTAGGAAGACACAGCAAGACAACATATTTGTCCCGAGCCATTTCAAGTAATTCCACAGAGCTAGAGTGCGATGCATGCCCATCCAAAATATATAGCAACTTACCCAATACCCGCAGGCTTTCTAGGAATAAAATTAACTCTCAACCATTCGATAAAAATTGTTGTGTTAACATAAGCCGACTTTTGTGACATAAAAATAACGGATCCGGTTGGCATACCATTTTGGTATTCTTCCTTTTTATATTTCCCCTTGAAAATACAAGCTGGTGGGAGAAATGTGTCTTCTGCACAGCGTTGCCGTTTCAGTACGAAAGGTACTTGATTTAGTACTTTTCAAGTTAATTTAAGCCTTTGATACTTCACTAACATTTTCTAGTACTATTGAAATCAATTTAATACCTTTCAGTACCTTCAACAAAGTTTCACTCTGGCAGTTCCAAAAAATTTCAACGAAAGAGATTTCGTTATTCGCTTGGGTAAGGTTTTATCTACCTGGCAACTCGCAAAATTGCTCTGTTTTGATTGACTTTTCGCTATGTTCTACGCACGAGTACCACACAAGCACAAATACTGTTGCGTTGTTTCATTGTGACTAAATTGATTGAGGGAGTATGCAATGATTTTCGGGTTAACGGTTAACGCGATGGAAATTTCCGCAACAAAGGGAGGCTTCCACGAAAAAATCGCAGTTGTTGTTGTTAAAGTTTTAATATTAGATTGCATTGTATTTTGTTATGGTGACATCTCCTGCTGTGACTGCGAGTGATTTAAATTTTTCCTGATAAAAACTAAAAAACTGTGTGATATTAAAATTTGGATAGTCATAAAAATAGTGTTTACACGGTGAAAATTAAATTTTTGAAACGTAGAAATTCCAAAAGAAATTTTCGATATATGTAAATACTATTAAACTTAAGATTGTTTCGAAATATATGTATGTGCATCAGCGTATAATTGATTTTATAAAATTAATGCAAGCTGAAAGTTTTGAAGCAATGGATATAGTATATGTGCAAAAATATTGTAAGATTTTTAAAGTTTTAACTTAATGGTCCGTTCAGATTCCTTTTAAAAAGAAAATTGCCCGAAGCGAATAACTAGTGCAGCAGGTGAAGGATCAGATTCAGAGACTGCGTCTCGAAATGAAAATAATAATGAATTAAAAAGCAGTAGCAGTTCATTAGGGTTTCAATTTTTTTGTGTATAACAAATTTAACGTTTAAGATGTAACAAATGACGAATCTGGAGAAAATCAGTCTTCGAAGACGATGAAAAGTACACACAGAAATTTCGAGCAAAGTGGAAGGAGGACTTCGCTTGGCTTGATAAAAAATCAAATGGGATTGATACTTTTTGCAAGAATTGCAACTCAAAAATATCTGGAGGAATTACTCACATCAAGCGGCATGAAAAGACCAGTATTCATTTAGAAAATATATCCGCTATTTCAAACCCCAATGTAGTAGGCATCCAAAAATTTTGCAGTAAGGTAAATAATTCAAAGAAAGTATTTGCTGTAAAATTAACTGCAGTTATGTTTGAAATTTTTAGCAATATGTCATTTAAAAAAATGGGAAATATTCAAGATTTTATAAAACTAATTAGTAATAATATATGTGAAAATTCATTAGCTAAACAAATTACGCTTAAAAGAACTAAAATAATGAAATTACTCACAGAAAAAATTGCTCCATATTCTAGAGATCTTATAGTACAACATTTAAGAAAACACAGATTTTCAATAATAGTAGACGAAGCAACTAACATAAGTACGAAAAAAACCTTAGTAATCATGGTTCGATTTTTTGACTGCAAAGTGCAGGATAGATATTTACCGCTATTGAATTACCCGAAGGAACTTCGCAAATAGTGTTTGAACAAATTATAGATGCGTTCCAACGATTCAACATCCCATTAAGCAATATTATTGGATTGGCAGCACCCAACGCGTCAGTCATGATGGGTTCTTTAAATAGTTTAAAAACCAAATTGCGCCAAATTCTACCGAATTTGTTTGTAATGGGATGTATTTGCCATTCGTTGGCCATTTGCACTTCAAGGGCTTGCAAAAAATTACAAAATTGTATTGAGAAACTATGTCATGATATATTCAATTATTTTAACCATAGCAGTAAACTGTAAAAAAGAATTTTTAGAGTTTCAAAAAGCTTTCAATATTGACCCCAAAAATTTATTTCGACCCTTTCAAACTCGTTGGTTATCATTACAAGCAGTTGTAGATAGAATTTTGGATCAGTGGACAGCTTTGCAATATTATTTTAATTTAGCTGCTTTTGAAGCTAGTCCAAAACAAGATCATGCAAAAAATATACATATCTGCTTATCAAATCTTATAACAAAATCTTATTTACAGTTTTTGCGATATGTGCTACAATTAACGAATAAATAAATGCAGAATTTCAAAGTGAAGATAGTCAAATACATTGTTTATATAATCGTTTTTTGTCATTTTTAAAACTCATTCTGAAGGGTTTTGATCCCAGTATTCGGATCATGAACATGATGATAGGTACGAATTTGAATGGGAAGACAATAGCATATATTTAAATAAAAATTATACGTACTTTGGCCCTGAAATTGAAGCTATGAAGGACGAATTGGCGACATTTAAAGATTACGATTTATTTGTAAGTAATTGCACCAACTTTTATGTAGAGCTTTGTGTGCAAATTTTGAAGCGCTTTGATTTCTCTGATCCAATACTAAAAAATATTGAAAGATTAAATCCTTTAAAAATTTTTAATAGCCAATTTGTCACAATTATTACATTAAGCAAACACTTTTCACATATTTGCGATCCAAATAAAATCGATCTGGAGTATCGATTGCTTCAGGAATTCGAGGAAACCAAATCTCTTAAAGATTTACCAATTTGAGCAATATTGGCAGACTGTAAGTGAATTGAAAGATGGAAATAATATCCCTATTTTTGATAATGTAGCATATTTTGCAAAAGAAATGTTATCTTTGCCACACAGTTCAGCATGTGTGGAACGTGTCTTTTCGCAAATGGCTTTAGTTAAAACAGTATACCGAAATCGTTTAAATGTAGCAACATTTGATGCCATAATGTATGCCAAATATTTGCTAAAAGAACAAGGCAGCGATAGAGATAATTTTACATGGATACCGCCAAAAAATCTTTTAAAATTAAAATAAAACATGTACATATACACGTTGATTATAAACTGTAACTGTATCTCCAGAATTATTTCTGTGTAGCATAGAGATCTCTCTGTTCCAAAAATGTAATTGAAACCTATTAAATTAAATTGATTAAAAACCATAACAAATAAATTTCTTAGTCGTACTTTTATTAAAAGTTTTCAAGCTAAAAATAGGAAGAGAAAGGTAAAGACATTTTCTATGCTACACAGAAATCATTCTGGACTTGACACATATTATATTGACTGAAATATAAATACTCAAAGGTATATATCAATCGTGATACGTTATACATAAGCCTGATAATTATAATTTCGTAAACATAAATATTTTTGTTTGCTATCACTTGTTGTACTTGGAAAATAGTTATGTTTTGTAACCTGGATTTTTTTATTTTGCATGTTTTTAGATGTAAATAAAGCAAGCAAAATTGTTTGAAAATGTTTTTATTTAAAGCAACAACAAAATCGTAAATGCGTTAAAATTATGTAGATTTTTTTGTAACCTTTTTTTTCGCAATGTCTATATTTCTTCGTAATTTTGTAGGGTGAATTTAAGAAAGTACACTAAAGAAAGTAAAAAAGTGAGATAAAAGTGTTATGTATGTTTATGTGTAAAAAACAATTTAATACTTTTTAGTACGTTGTCGCCTGGAAAAATAATACGAACATATTTTCTCGTACGGCAACGCTGCTTCTGCATTGCAGCAGCTGATGCACGATATTGTTTCTCCTTTTTCTGAGCACGTAGTCATGGATACATTTTTGGAACCTTTTTCAACAACTACAACACCCGTTTTATTGTTCAGTTGTAGGCCAGTCTCATCGGTATTATAAATACAGCCTGGTTTGTTCACCAAATTATTTTCTTCAAGAGTTTTCTGAAGAAGTTGGAAATAGTTTTCAACCTCTACTCTATTCATTTCTTGACTTCGTGCAATAGAGACACCTTCTGCTTTTCTGAGGAATAGATCTGGATGTCGGCGTAGAAATGAATTAAACCAGGCGTATCCTGCTCTCTGCTTTTCCTTAATGATTCTGTTCGGTATTTTGAGTTATTCTGCGAAAAAAAATGCTACTCTACGCACATCATCAATACTCATAGGAAATGCGGAGCTTTGCTTTTTTTCAAATGATTTGCAAGAGTTAATTCGTTTTGTTCTCCTAAAGTAGACGCAGGACTCATACGTCCTTTAGAAGAATCATTTCTCTTATGTATTCTTTCTAATATTTTTTCTAGGGATTTTCTAGCATTAATCAAAGAGCCATTTCTGACAACCAGCATAGCACTACTTAAATCCTCTGTAGTCCATGAGCCCCTACCTTACTAAAAGAAAAAATTATATAATTGAAAGTTGCTCATCTGTACCGCAAATATCTTGGCCATCTCTCCCAATTATACGGGAGAGATGGCCACCAGAGTATAAGCACAATCAAAAGGATAGCAAAGCGATGAATTTGAGGCTATTTATCAATTTCCTTCTATTTTTAAAGCTACTAATGTAAAACACCAAATTAAACGTAATTTACAGAAAAACTGCAGTGGAAATTATTGAACAATACGAATTTGTGGCAACGTACAATTTCTATTTTGACAAGAAAAATCACTTGTTTAAACAAAGTAAGCATGTCTTTCCTTACTGCTCTAAAATTCGGCTGCTACTGAGATAATATGCAAATAAATGCAATCGTGCACGTACAGGTCACAGATTTATTGACCTTGGCAATCTCACCCGGACTTACCCTATGGCAAAAAACTTGTTAGCGAAATCTCCGTCTACTATACCAACGTAACTAACTGGTCTTCGCTCTAAGACGACTCGCCTTTTTACAAGTTCGACGAATTCCTGTTTCGACGTGATCTGCTTGACTGAGACATGAATGTGTAGGAAGATCACTGATGAAGAGCTTTTTGTTCCCGAGTTCTTGTGGTTTCACCGTGACCGCCATCGTCTGTCTCTGGATCAGTGCTGTCGTTTGTACTCCGATCGGAGTATTTGTACTCCGAAAACTAATAGCGTACTCCGGTACTACTCCTTTTATAAAAGTATTCCGCTTTTCATTTCTTCATACTTAAAACTCCTATATATGTTGTTGGCAAATAATCTAAAAGGTTTTATTCACCTTCATTTAAAACTATACTTTCGTAGTAAATTTTAGTAATAAAATCTATTAACGAGCCCGGTTGAAAAGTTGGTTTGGTACTAAGTTGTACTTGATGAAATATTCCAAACAGCAGCTAAGAGCTAACACATCCATGTTTTATAATTTTTTTCAGCGTTGGCGTGCAGCGCACTCAAGTGTAATCTGATTTGTTTTAGCCTATTACACCTATCTAGTCATGTCATTATGATTCCTTCGTTAAAGGCTGTGATTGATTTTTTTGAAGTGAATAATGAACGCTCTCTACTTGAAGAACTCCAGAAATTTCTATTCTAGCAGAGAAAGCTTGTTTTTTAATCGATCTTTGCCTTTTTCTATGTCTTTCATATTTTCTTCATTTTCCCTCTCACAAAAGCTAACTACAATTAACAGTATATTTTTCATGGAAGGTTTGCTTTCTGTTTATGATTCGGAGTAGGTATTTATGATTCGGAAAAGGTAATAAAGCAATATAAAATTTGTGAACTGTGACACAAAGGAAAAAACTTGAGAATAGTTCCCAATTTTCAAAATACGAAATTCAAGGAACTTACAGCCTACGTACCATCTCTGTGAAAAATTTTAGGGACGACGATTAAGATTGTTTTCTTTTGTTGAAAAACTAACGAAATATTTCGTCAGTAAAGCTGTTTTTTTGTATAAGATTGTTTTAAATTTTGTTTTAAATATGATGTAGATATAGACCCCGTCGATTTAATATAACAATAGTTTAGTTTGCATGATCTGATTGAGATAGGGTTATTGACTTCTTGTGGACAATTCCACAGAAACAGTGGTATTTGATGAAAGAGCACAAATTTTGCAAAATACGAAATTCAAGGAACTTCCAGCTAACACCATATTTTTTAATTAATGCTCATAATGTTGTTAGTACGAAGTTCAATTTTCAAGTTGTGATCTCAACGGGTTTCGAGGCGGGATAATTTTTTGTTTGTTTAATGAACTGTTAATGTTACTAACAGCATTATTAATTTAAAAACAAAGCAAGGAAAAATTAAGGGAATCCATTTGAAGATATTCAGGGATAAAGGATTTATTTATTATCCTTAATTTTTTCTTCTTCTAAAAGTCATATCTTTTTTATAATTTTCCCTTAAGAATTGTACTTTCATCCCTAAAATAACCCAAAATCAGAGCCAAAGTTATGATTTTTTAAATATAACTCAGCAGACCAAAAATCGGCGTATTTTAAGGATTTCAAAGTCCTTTATTAAACCAACATGCGTCGCATCACAAAAATAAATAGTTGAGTTCTTATCTCATAACTACTTAACAAACGAGATTGGTGATGGTCGGGTTAGCAAAGTGCGAATTTTTATCGATTTCCTGTGGAATGACCTTAATGAGTATCGACCATTATTTATAATGATCCCAAAGTTCTTTCAGATATATAGTTTACTAACGATTCCATATTTATCGGGGAAACAGAGCTTTATACAGAACTATGAAGTGCAGAGTAAAAATCTAGTGTGATCAAAATCAATTTCGCTAATGGAGAAGTAAATGTCAAAGCATCCAAAATGTATATCCATAGGTAAAGTACTAAAGTCAATTCTTGGCAATATTGCAGATATAGTATTAAAATTTCTAAATGTAGTGGTTGTGGTGCAAGCAATATGAATATGACAAATCTATCCGAAGATTAAAGGCAATCAATAACAATGCCTAGAAATTCAACAAACATAAATAATATAGAAAACATAATTTCTAGTATAACGACAGATTTAGAGCACGACGACCGGATATGTCAAGAAACCATTCTTTGAAATTCTATGGAAGCTGTTTTGTCGGCAACAAAAGGTAATACTTACAATAAACAAACTAAGCGTGTTCGAAAGTTTTACTCTGTGTGCACGCATCCTTATAAATAACAGGCGGTTTTGTAAAATATGTTTTAAAGTTATTGCAAACAAGTAAAGAAACTCGAATTGGTCTAGGACCCATTCTTACAATACCCTAGATGAATTTCGTATGGTCACCCATCTATGCAAGTTTGATTTTTGAACAGATTTTTGACAGAAAAAATGATTATAATTAATTTTATAGGATTTAATATTCTAAAGAAGTTTTCAGTACATGAAAACCATATAGGATTGATCGTTTTCATAGTATACGTAAAAATCCTAAATTTTTATATCGCAACTACAAGAAGGGGTTGCCCGATTTAGTCCATTTTTGAAATTGTATTTGCTATTTTTATGAAAACACTATGTACAAAATTTCAGCTCTCTACGTCGACGAGTTCTCAGGCAATATCAAAATATATACATAGTGAAAAACGAAATTTTTGCATGGCAGCCCTACGAAGGACTTACCCATATGCAAAATTTCAACTCTCTAAGTACACCCGCTCTTGAGTTATCGTGAAGATGGACGAACGGACGGACATGCAAAAATCATAATAATTTTTAATTTTATGCAAGGATGTCTAATCCATTTTGCTCTACCAGAATTATTTCTGAGCATTACTAATTCAAATATTGTAAAAGATTTGAAATGCAGACAAACTAAAGCGACTGAAGTTGGCAATACAATTTTTCATGATGACTGTATTAAAATCCTTACAAATATTTTGAAGAATTCAAAAGTTTTCAATAATAAAATAATTAAACTATGATCAAATTTATGTATTTTATTAGTGTACACCTGTATTGATTTGCTTTATGCAGGTATGCATTTCTCAAGAATTGTTTTCATAATAGAACCATTTTACTTCATGCAAGTATGATCTGAATGAAAGAGTTTATTAATGAATCTTTTAAATCAACAGCTGTTATTCAACTAAACTTAAGAAATTTTACTGCTGCAAAAAAAAAAATTCATGGGAAAAACTTAAAATAATTACCAGTTATTTCTATATAAAAAAAATATAAATAATGTAATAATAGGAGACATAAAAAGATTTATTTAGAAATCTAAATATGAATCATTTTAATGAAAATGAGTTTTATTCGCATTAATAGTGTTTCTGGACATCCCATTCTAATTAAATTTCGTTAGTCGTGTACTCCGTTTTTTCCGAAAGTACTCCGCTTTGGCAGCAAATTGTACTACTCTTGAAATTTTTCAAACGACAGCACTGCTCTGGATGCTCCTGTTGGAGGTGGAGTACTTTGTGCTGTTCGTCGCGACCTTCCATGCTTCTTGGTCGACTTTGTTGATTCCGGTGATCTGAAGTTTATTTGTGAGGCTCTCAGGCTTTCACACAAAACCGTATATATTGCTACAGTTTATATCCCTCCATGCCCATCTGCTGAAATATCTGTCTGGTGCCTGCCGATGAATTGTTGCTTTTTGGTGATTTTAACCTCCCTAATGTGAGTTGGGTACACTCTTTGGACGATGATGGCTTGCTGCCCTCTTTTTTGGCGACTCCTCAACATGCCATATCTTTTATTGACAACATAATTTCTTCAGGCCTAGTGCAGTCTAGCGGTGTAACAAATGACTCTGGAAAATCTCTTGACCTGGTATTTTCGTACAATCCCAATGGTAATCTCGTTAAGCGTTGTTTAACTCCTATGGTTCCTGAAACAGGTCATCATCCGGCACTTCATAAGTTTTGTTTTTTGATCCTGTAACTTCATCATCTAATCTAATGCTTCTAGTAACTACGAGTATTGTTATAACTTTAAAACAGCTGGTATTAATAAAATAAATGAATGGCTATCCGCTTGCGACTGGACCAGTGTTCTGGGTGATCGTGACATTGATAAAGCTGTGAGCTCGTTTTATGACATACTATTTCTATTTTACCATTACCACTTGTTAGTTCGTACTTCTTTGAAGCATCTAAAAGATTTGAGGAATAAAGCTTGGAGGAGGTTCTGTTCCTCAAGGAGCGATGCTGATTACGTAAGTTATTCTAATTTGCGCACTCAGTACATATCGTACCTGACTGATTCTTATAATGATTATATACATAGAATGAGGTCGGCCTTGCGTACGGAACCTAAGCAATTTTGGAAGTTTGTGAACTCTAAGCGCAACTGTGATGGATACCCTACATCGTTGCGTCTTGAAAACATAGATAGTGTTAATCCCTTGGAGACTGCCAATCTTTTTGGTGACTTCTTTAAAACTGCCTTCGGTGATAACCACTGCGATATTAGTTATAACACATTTGAAGAAGCTTTCGACGACTTCTCTTCAACCTAAAGATCTGTTGTTCGATGAAGCGTCTGTCTTCAAGTACATTTCAAGAATAGCTGATAGTTTTTCTATTGATCCGGATGGCGTTCCTTCCACGCTCATAAAACATTATACTACGTCCATCGTTCCTGTTTTGTATTATTTATTTAATTTATCTTTAATCTGTGGTGTTTTTCCTAAACAGTGAAAGCTTTCTTTGATTATTCCTTTTCACAAGAAGGGTAATAAGTGCGACATTTCTACCTACAGACCCGTCGCTAATTTATGTTGTATTGGTAAGATATTTGAAGCCATGGTTTGCAATGTTTTGTCGTTCCACTGCAAGCCTTTTCTGTGCACTTTTCAGCATGACTTTATGAAAGGTAAATCTACTGCGACTAATTTATTAGAGTTTACTAATTTCTGCATTACTGCTATTGAAAGCGGAAAGCAAGTCGATTGCATTTTCATAGATTTTAGTAAAGCTTCAATTATAAAATCTTGATACATAAGTTGACTCTTCTTGGTTTTCCTTCTGTCGTTGTCAATTGGCTTCATTCTTATTTATCGGATCGTACGCAGCGAGTTATATTTCGCGAAGCTCTTTCTGACGTAATAGATAATGCTTTTGGTGTTCCTCAAGGTAGCCATCTCGGACCACTTCTTTTTATTATTTTCATTAATAACGTATCTCCGATTTTGACTAATTCAAGAACACTTTGCTATGCTGACGATGCCAAAATCTTTTGCATTGTTTCTAATGAAAACGAGTGTGGAATTCTAAATTTGGACTTAGACACCTTTCATAAATGGTGTGCTATTAACTGTCTTCCTCTCAACATCAACAAATGTACTGCTATGTCCTTTTCTCGTAAAAGAAGGCCATTGAACTTAAGTTATACTTTAGATGGATGCTTATTAACTAGAGTTGACAAAACCAAGGACTTGGGTGTCTTCCTTAATACACACCTTTCCTTCGGAGATCATATTAATACAATCCTTGCCAGGGCTAATGCTACTCTGGGGTTTGTAAAGAGATGGTCAAAGGAGTTTAATGATCCATTCATAACGAAGGTCCTTTACTGCACATTTGTTAGACCTATTTTGGAGTATGCCAGTCCGGTGAGGCTGTGCAGCAGAGATTCGTTCGTTTTGCCCTGCGTGGACTTCATTGGGATAACCCTATTATTCTACCTCCATATTTTGATAGGCTTAAACTCTTTCCATTGGATTCTCTTGAAAATAGGTGAATAGCTTCCAGGGTCGTTTTTGCGTTTCAATGTATACAGGGAGCAATAAATTCTCCTGAGCTCTTAAATACTTTCAATATATCTATTCCTGTGCGCTCCTTGAGGAACCACAACTTCTTCGTCGTTCCTCATCATAGTACAAACTATGGTTTTCACGAGCCGATTTCATCAATGTCTCGTCTCTTTAACAACCAGTTTGATTGCATTGACTTTCATCTTTCAAAAAGTCAATTAAGAGATCAGCTTAGTTAAAGTTACTTTTCATTTTATTATTATTGTTTGTACACTTTTGGTCATTATCATTGTTTACATATGTATAATTTTTTTTTTCTTTCTTTTGTTGTTGTAAACTTAGTAATCAGATCTTTGATGAAGTTCTAAATAAATAAATAAATCAACGTATAATTTTGCGCAACAAAAAAGAAAACAATCACCAAGTACTGTTTCTTCTCGAAAATTTTTTCTCGAGAAATTCTCGAGAAAATTATAAAGTCACAATTCTCGAGAAATTTAGTTACACACACCAATTTCCTTTCGATATTGATGCAATATCCATGTAAAAACGTTGTTTCTAAACATATTCGTCACTGTCATAGAATTTTTTTAAAAACACCGTTAGTTTTCTACTTTGTTATTCATAATTGTCTCAAACTTCAGTGATTGTGGTTGTTTTATACTTAACAATTCGGGGAATTCCCGATAGTATATTTATATAATAAATAAATCATCAGTTATCAGCAATTGCTATAACTAATTGCGTTGTGAAAGATTTTTGTATGTAAAAATATTTTTTTATAAAAAAAAGGAAGTACCATATATGTAAGGTATAATAAATTTAAGGTAAGAAGTTGTTTTATTATAAATGTTGTTTTTAAAATAATTTTAATTAAAAAAACAGAAACCAACAATTACCCACAAAATGAGTAAAATTTACCAGGACTGTTGGGAACATTTTAGAAAAAGTGAAAGGAATAAAGATTTGGCAATATGTAAGATAGGATAGAAAGGTTCGGCGACTATTGGTCTGCGTAGGCATCTTGAAGGTGTACATGAGTATAAAAGAGAAGAAATCAATGATGGTCAAAGCACGTTAAAAAATTCCACAAGATACAGGTACGGAGATAATAATTCTGTAATTGAATCTTTCTTAAAACGAACAACTATGGGTGAAATAATTTCAAAGTTAGCAGCTGTTGATGGAATATCTTTTCACAGAATTACTAAAAGTGAATTCATTAGAACATCTATGATTGGCAAAGGAATTAATTTACCACGAAACTCTACCAAAGTGATGCAATTAATGCTGAACTTTTATGAAGATATAAAACAACAGCTGATTAAAAAAATAATTAAACACAAAGATAATGGTAAAAAATTCAGTATAGCCATTGATGAATGGACCAGCATGAAAAATAAAAGATATATGGATGTACACCTTTACTATAATAACAAAGATTCAGACAATTTAGGGATGGTTCCTGTCGTTGTTAGTTGCCCTGCTGAAAAAGCATTGGAATTAGTAAAAGAAAAATTAAAATCGTTTAATATCATATTTAATGACGCTGCTGTAATGCAGAAATTTGGAAGATTATCTTTTCAATTTCACCAACTTTGTTACAATGACGGGTTGCATTTGGCTGTTCTGAAAGTATTTTATACCAAGAAGAGGCATCCTGATAACTTTGCTTGTATCGAGGAACTGGAATCTGATAACGTATCTGAAATACAAGATTTAGAAAATGAAAATAATAACTCTGATGATGAATCTGATATAGAAGTTGTGGAAAACGTTGATGTTTATTTGCAACCCCAAATCGATAAAGCTATTAAATCCATTCGAAAAATGTTTAAAAACTCCCCCGTTAAAAATGCTATATTACAAAAATATGTAGTGGAAGAGGAGAAAAAAGAGCTAATGGTAATCTTAGATTGTTCTACTAGATGGAATACAATGGAGGCAATGGTAGAAAGATTTGTAAGAATTAGCGGCCCAATCAAAAAAGCATTATTGATTGAATTAAATTTGGGTAGTTTGTGGAATGACGACTATGTTGAGGTTGTAAAATAATATTAGAAACATTAAAACCACTCCGGATTACAATTGAAAAACTCTTAGCCGAGAAGATTCTACACTATTATCTGTAAAGGAGTTCTCAGGTTTTTGTTTACAACTTTGAAAAAATTAAACACTAATTTAATTTTAATTTAATTTAGGGACAATAAAAATATTAATTTGCGAGATGTTGCTATCGAGTGTGATTCTTTAGATTGGTCTGCCCTATATAATACTTCCTCAACAGACGAACAAGCAAATATTCTGAACAGTCGAATAAAATATTTGTATGAGAGGCATGTTCCGCTGAAATGAAAGCGCATTTTGGCCACTGGATGTCTATGGTTTTCTGCTGAAATATCTACTCTCATTATTGAGAGAGATTATCTCTATCGACTCCATCGTCGTGGTAAAACTAGTTACAGCAGGCAATTGTACAGACTGGCTCGAAATCGAGTTACTGCGGAAATTCGAAGGTCAAAGCGTTTGTATTTTACATCGAAACTGAACCCCAACTTGTCCCCAAGGATACTGTGGAAAGATCTTAAGAGGGCCGGCATTAATGGAATGGAGTATAGTCCTGTGCGCGAATTCAGGTGTTAAGGGCTATCCATGCGATACGATCAAATGCGGTGGGAGCGGATGAAGTTTCTCCGCGATTCATTAAAAGTGTTCTACCGTTCATAATTAGACATTTATTACATGTCTTTAATTCCTGCCTGACCTTCTCAACTTTTCCGCGCTTATGGAGGACTGCCACGGTGCTAGCACTTCCAAAAAAGATATCTCCGAAGGATATGAAGGATCTGCGGCCGATTAGCATTTTGTGTTTTTTTTCTATAGGACTTGAAGGATACGAACTTTCTCTCTGAATGGCAGTCCGGTTTCCGTTCTCACCATAGCTGTGAATCAGCTGTACTAAAAGTGACCAATGATATACGATGTTCACTTGATAAGGATCATATTAGCGTTCTTGTGCTCTTGGATTTTTCTAAGGCATTCGACAGTATTAGTCATCATATGCTTTTGGATAAGTTGTCTTCAAATGTTGGCTTTTGTTCTTCTGCTGTTCAGCTAATCCGGAATTACCTAACTGATAGGTGGCAGCAAGTTAAAGTGGAAAATACTTTATCTGGTCTTCTACCGCTCTATTGCGGAGTTCCTCAGGGATCAGTACTTGGACCTCTTTTGTTCAGTATATTTATTAACGACCTACCGGAAGTTATAAAGGATGCAAAACTTCATATGTATGCTGACGATGTTCAGATATACCTAGACAGGCCTATTGGGCTAATAGAGGATTGCTTTGCTCGCTTAAATGACGGCCTCAAAAATATACACAAATGGTCAGTAACCAATCAGCTTAAGTTGAATCCATCAAAATCACAATATATGATAGTCCACAATAATAGTCTTCATACTGATGAACTTCCAGCAGCTGAGCTCAACGGAACTAATCTTACATTAGTAAATAGAGTTAGAAATCTTGGCATAATTATCAACTCCAATATGAAGTGCTGTGATCATGTTAATGCTTCTATACGTAAGATTTATTATGGACTTCGGCAGCTTTGGCTGTCCGCCGATATATTAAGCAAAGAAATGCGACTACGGCTTGTTAAAATTCTTCTTTTGCCACACTTCACGTTTGGTAGCTTAGTGTTTCCTAAGCTTGACAGCACATGTAGACGTAAGCTTGAAGTTGCCTTCAACGACTGCATCAGATTTATCTTTGCCCTACGCAGATTTGACCATGTGTCGTCCTATAAATTACAGCTTCTTGGTTGCTCACTGTCCACGTATCTCAACCTAAAAGCGCTTTACTTTTTATTTAATTTACTGCGCACGAACACCCCAAAATATTTGCTTGATAATATTCATTTCTTTCAATCAGCCAGGAATCGAAATTTGGTCATGCCACGGTTTCGCAGAGCCATCTTTCAGGATTCTTACTATGTTCAGATCTTTCGTTTATGGAATAACTTACCAGCTAATATTCAAAACGCCGGTTGCTTCGGCATATTCAAGGGGTTACTAAGGTGCCATTTTTCTATCTGGGCTGCTGCCCAGTGACCTAGGCTCCCTGAACGCTGGCAACATTTTCGATGTTTGGTTCTTTCATTCTTCTATTGTTTCTTTAAAAATTTAAAAAATTATTTTATTTCTTATTATTTTTAACTTGATTTTAATTACTGTCTTTCTTTTCTTTGCATTTATTCTATTGTGTCTTTTTTTCTCTTTTATCTTTATAACATAGCTTGTTTATTCATTTATAGTTTAACATTTAGTTTTCATGCCTTTTTTTTGTTCTTCCTTAAGTTAGTATTTTATTTATTTATTAGTATATCTTTTATTTTTGTTTTTAGTATTTTATTATTCTTTTATTGGTTAATCTTTTTAATTTACTTTTGTTTTTGATTTTTGATTTTCTTAGTATATACCAAATAACAATGTACTAAAAAAGATTGTAATATCTTGTGTAGGTCTTTACATTAATAAATTCTAATTCTAATTCTAAGTCGAGACCTCCTTAACGCAGTTAGGGAAGGAATGTCTAAAAGGAGGGATTATACTTTAGTATCTATTGTTAGGCTCCTACAGAATCCTAATTGTATGTCACAAAAAGAAAATGATAGTTTTTTTGTCATGACACCAACACAAGAGATATATAAATTGGAATTTTTCTATTGCAAGAGATTATGTTACCAAAAAAAGAACAAGGATGGGAGATTCAACTTTGAATGCTCTGTGTTTCTGAAAACATTATTTTAAACCACAAAAATGATTAAATTTATTATATTTTTATAAACCTTTTTATATATTTTTGTAAAACTTGAAGAATTTATTTTTACGTTACTATTTTTTTATTTTGTTGTATAATAAAAATATGAATTTCAGTTTATATTATAGAGTGCATTAGATTTTTATTTTAATAAGTTATTTTCTCAAGAAATCTCGAGAAAAGAAAAAAAATTTGTGTTTTCTTTTCTGGAGAAATTAAAAAGGGTGAGAAGTGTGAAACACTAGTGTGATGTATAATTAACTATTGCAGTTGGACTACATGTTGAAGGTCACCTGGTTCTCCCAGCTGGGGGGTTGAACTAAAGGTTAACGATCTTCTCTCATAAAAACACTAATCCAACAAGGGCATAGGATTTAAAGATTAGAATTTGAGAGATCTACTGTTATCTGCTTAGATAGTATACGCTATAGCAAAACATATTTAATTATGTGGAGCAACATTTTCATACTCTGATAGAAATCAAATTGTACAATAGAGGGTTGGTATTGGTATAATCCTCTCCAAAGATATTGTTGAGACTTCACCTACATAAATCTAAATTCTCCAGTTAAATTCACTCTAATGTTGTTACTTTTAGATCACTCTGTAACGTTATCTATAAAATGCTCTTTGCCTAGATTATCATCACTCTCAACGATATGTCCATTGTTGCAAATTTTTGAACTGTACTTGCATTGTATTCAAATACCAAATTAGAATTCATGATCATTCAAAGCTGTATAGATTTTCAGTCTTTCGTACTTCTCGCTATCGATCACATCGTTTATCTCATTGTACTAGTTCTTTCGTTTTATAATAAAGAAATTCAAACAAAGTTTTCTTTTATTTACTACCTACATTTCTTTTCGTCGAACAGGAAATTTTAAAAACGCTTAAAATTGCACATAAGGTCCTTCGAGCCGGATACGGTATTATCGCTGAACTCGTAATTACGTAAAGTGAGACAAACAATACAATCAAAAATTTTATAAGTCTCGTGAAAAGTGAGTGCTGTGGTTGCCCATTAAGTGAAGATTTAATGTTCATACATACATATCTATGTACATAGATCAATACTCTTTGTGATTAAAAAAAAAATTTTTGTGATTCTAATGGTACATAGAGGATTAATTAAGCAAGGAGCATAAAATATCGTCAAATTTCATACATCTACACATAAAGGGTAAAGTCAAATTTTGTATGTTACGTTGCATGAATGTAACTGGATTCTCGTAAGTACTTTCAATTTATTATTTGTGCATGATTCTTTTGAACTACGTGGCTACGCCAGTAATCGTCATCATTTGAGATAACGGCTTATATCTGCTGCAACACAGCGTCATAACTGCACACTTCTTCAAACGTAATAGCCTTGAATTCTTATCAGTTTATTTATTTTTATTGCTTGAAATTTATAATGGGCAACGAAAAGGCAGGGGAAGAAGCTGGATCTAGTGGAGATAACTCGGTCAAGATTCTATCGGAATTGCGCATACAAAGAGGAACAATTCAAGGTCAACAGACTAAAATGAAAAATTATATAGTTTCTAAAGCAGATCAAATGGATATCTTCGAATTGAAAACTCGCCTGAGTTTACTAGAAGGCTATCTAGAAAGCTTTAATCGAATCCAAACACGACTCGAGTGCTTAGATTCCGATGAAGTAAATGCAGATAGACGTAAGGTCTTTGAAGACACTTATGTGGAAATTAAGACAAACGTCCTGCGCGCAATTCATAAAAAAACTCCGCGAACTTCAATCGCATTACCTGAAGGAAATATAACGCTTTCGTCTAGGACGCGATCCAAATCACTTCCGCAACTTAAATTAACAAAATTTAGTGGAAAATACTCGGAGTGGCCTGATTTCATTTCTATGTTTATCAATCTCGTTCATCTCGATGAAGATTTGAGTGAAATCGACAAATTCCAGCATTTAAGATCTTGTCTGTCAGATAGAGCTCTTCTTCCAATTAGTTCCTTAGAGGTCACTGGTGAAAATTATGAGTCCGCATTAAGTCTGCTGAAGAAACGATTTGAAAACAAAAGATTAATCTTTCAAGAGCACATATCAGAAATCTTTAATTTACGCCCTATCGAAAGGAATTCTCTCCAACAACTCAGATTACTTAGCGATTCAATCAACGCTCACCTTCGCGCTTTGTTATCAATAGGAAACAAAGAGCAGATCGCTGACGCTCTGCTCATTTATATCGTTCAAGGAAAATTAGACTTTAACACTCAGACGAAATGGGAGGATGAAGCGCCTCAAGATGTTTTGCCCACTTGGGAAGAATTAGCCGAATGTATCGAGAAAAGGTGTGTAGCTTTAGAAAACTTAGAACAAACGAGGGCTTATCCAAGGCCAAAGGCAAACGTAGCCTGTAATAAGCAATTTCAAATTAAAACTAGAAGCTCGACATCACTTTCTTCTAATATCAAGAATGCATGCACAATGTGTAGGAATAATGAGCATGCAATTCAAAATTGCCCAGAGTTTAATGCTCTTAGTCCGCTATCTCGTTTTAATGAGGCCAAGCGTTTAAACCTCTGTATTAATTGTCTTAGAAGTGGTCACGGAGTCAAAGCCTGCAAATCGGGCAGGTGCCGGCTTTGCACATTCAAACATCACACTTTACTGCATATGGCGCAGCCATCTCAAGATCATTCTATGCTCAATCCGCATGTAGCTAATACATCCAGCTCACATTTCGTCGCAACACAATTCGATAAAGAGGAGAGTGATCTATCACCCAACAAATCTTCTTTAACAACTGTTGCTTTATTCGAGGAACGCTCTAATCTTAATGCATCTGATAATAGGGGTTCAAGGGCACATATTTTCCTGGCAACCGCTCTTATAAAAATTAAGGCCACAAATGGACATTTTGTTCCATGCAGAGCGCTATTGGACTCTGCATCGCAACTGCATTTTATTACTGAAAGGCTTGCGCAACAGCTTCGTCTTCACAAAACAAAGGCAAATCTTTCGTTAAATGGCATAAGTAACACACTTGCCACTGTGAAGAATCGAGCAAATGTGATCATCAAATCTCGATTTAATGACTTTACTGCTTCGTTGGATGTATACATTTTACCTCAAATCACCCAAAGTCAACCAGATAGTTTTATTGCTGCCGATCATTTCAAGATCCCAGAGAATATAGCAAATAGCCTAGCTGATCCCAGTTTCAACGTGCCTCAGAAGATTGACTTGCTTATAGGGGCTGGTCTATTCTTTGAATTATTGACAGTTGGACAAATTAAATTGGGAGAAAATCTACCAACATTACAAAAGACTCTATTTGGCTGGGTAGTTTCAGGACCTTCTACGAGGCCCCTCTCAAATGCATCATGCTTTACAATAACCAACAATCAAACAAACGACCATTCGGACCAATTAGACCATACCCTCAAATAATTCTGGCAGTTAGAAAATCATGAGTCGGAAAGCAAATCAATATCCGCTGAAGAGCAGGAATGCGAAGAACATTTCGTACGGAATCATAACAGATTAGCATCGGGACGCTACCAAGTTTGCTTGCCATTCCGTGAAGATCCCTCAGATTTAGGAAACTCTTTTGAAATTGCATTTAAGAGATTCCTAAACTTAGAGTCAAAACTAAAAAGGTCCCCTAGCACATTCAACGAATATTCAAAATTCATGGCAGAATATATTCAATTAGGCCACATGGAACCAATACCCTTTAAAGGACTTCCATCAAGACATTATTTCTTGCCGCACCATTGTGTCTTAAAACCTCAAAGCAGCACCACCCAACTTCGAGTGGTTTTCGATGGCAGTTGCAAGACCTCCACAGGACAATCGCTAAATGATATCCTAATGGTTGGCCCCACCATACAAGACGATCTCTACTCAATCTTGCTTAGATTCAGAACTCATCGATATGCCATAACCGCCGATATTACAAAGATGTATCGCCAGGTGAATATATCTGATGAGGATAGCTACTTACAATGTATTCTTTGGCGTGATAATACAACCCAACCTTTGCAAGCATATCGCTTAAAAACCATTACATACGGAACATCGTCAGCTTCCTTTCTCGCAACCCGATGCCTTCAGCAGCTTGCACACGATGAAGGTGCACCTTTTCCCCTTGGACGGGACACTTTACTAACTTCGTTTTATGTAGATGACATGCTTGCCGGAGCTAATACTATTGAGCAGGGTTTACAATTAAAGGAAGAGATTAATCATCTTCTTAATAAAGGAGAATTCAAATTGCGAAAGTGGTGCTCCAACAGTAAGAAACTATTAGCGACATCACCTGAAACCGATTTAGAAAGATTCATTCAAATTAATGAAGATAAAATTATCAAAACTCTTGGTCTGATCTGGGCGCCCATACAAGATGAATTTCGATATGTATTTACGGGACATGATGTCCAAAAACGAGTTACTAAACGCACAGTCTTGTCATCAATTGCAAGACTTTTTGACCCGCTGGGATTAATAGGCCCTGTAATTCTAAAGGCTAAATTGTTTATGCAACATCTATGGTCACTTGGAGTTGCTTGGGATGAGTCATTGCCATCAAAGCTAGAAACTGAATGGATCATGTTCTATAAGCAATTGGAACTAATCAATACAATCAGAATTCCACGTCATGCTATCGATCGGAATTCAACTATCGAAATACACGGTTTCGCGGACGCGAGTAGTAAAGCATACGGTGCTTGCATATATGCAAAAACTATAGACTCTTTGGGCAACCACACAATATATTTACTCACAGCTAAATCACGCGTCGCGCCGGTAAAACCTATTACGATACCGCGTCTTGAGTTAAGTGCAACGCTATTGTTATCAGAGCTATTAAATCGTGTTCTAGTTGCACTCCGCATGAACTTTTCCAAGGTAATTTGCTGGTCTGACTCCAAGGTCGTTTTATCTTGGATCGCATCCTCTTCAAACGTTAAGCAACCGATCTTCGTGTCCAATCGGGTATCTAAAATAAAGGGTTTAACAGAAAATTTTGAGTGGCACTATGTTGATTCACACAACAACCCAGCCGATTTCATCAGTCGAGGACTTAATGCTGCAGAAATGCTAAAATGCAGTATGTGGTTTACAGGCCCTAACTTCTTAAAAAATAAAGAAGAGCTGCTTAAAGTACCAACAGAAACAATACCACCGCAGTTACTTTCTAATCATAGAATTGAAAATTCACTCATCGTATTAACGGGAGAAGATCTAATCGAAAATTGCACTTACAAAAATTCTTTCGTTAAATTACAAAATGTTTTTGGCTACATATTTCGATTTTACAAAAACTGCAGAACTAAGAAAAGAGAGACGTCAAGTTTACTGTCAGTCTCTGAAATGGATGTCGCACTTAAGGCTATCCTAAGGATGGTTCAAAAATCATTATTTATTGCCGAATACCAGGAGCTCTTGAAGAAGATTCCTATTAAACGCAACAGTGTTTTAAAGGACTTATCACCATTTCTGGACGATGAAGGCTTAATAAGAGTTGGAGGGAGGCTAAGGCACTCAAACTTGAGCTTTGATGCACGCCACCAAATATTATTACCTAAATCCCATGCTCTTACTAAAAGCATAATATCTCATTATCATCGCACTAACATGCATGCTGGATGTCAAACTCTTCTTACTATAATACGCACGAAATATTGGCCAATTGGAGGCAAAAATACAGTCAAGCAAATATTACATAGCTGCATCAGGTGCTTCCGATTCCGACCTAAAACTCTTCAGCAAATAATGGGAGACCTCCCTATCGATCGGGTTCAACCATCTCGGCCTTTTAACTGCACTGGAATAGACTTTTGTGGACCCTTTTTTGTCAGTCATCTCATCCGAGGACGCAATCCAACGAAGGCTTACATATGCCTTTTTATATGCTTCACTACAAAGGCCGTCCATCTCGAAGTTGTCTCCAATTTAACCACGGATGCTTTCATTGCCGCACTTAAGCGATTTATCGCTCGGAGAGGAAAGATATCCCGCATTTGGTCAGACAACGCCACAAACTTCGTTGGAGCTAACAATAAATTAAAGGAATTGCGCTCTCTTTTCGCATCCAATGGGCACCATGAACAAATCCACCAAATGTGTCTCCAAGATAGCATTGAATGGAAATTTATTCCGCCGCGATCTCCGCACTTCGGTGGACTCTGGGAATCTTCAATTAAATCAGCGAAGCATCTTATTTGTCGTGTTGGATCTAGCAACTTATTCACATTAGAAGAATTGAGCACATTTGCCTGTGAAGCTGAAGCAATCATAAATTCCAGGCCAATAACTGCAATTTCGAACGACCCAAATGACTTGGAAGCTCTTACGCCTGGTCACTTTTTAGTAGGAAGTCCATTATGCTCAATTCCTGAAATTGACAGAAGAGGTGACAACGTCAATCGGTTAACAAGGTGGCAGAGAATCACCTATGCAAAACAACACTTCTGGTCCAGATGGAGTCACGAATATCTTCAGACTCTACAAGTACGACACAAATGGAGATTCGCTAACAAGAATATAGTCGTTGGCTCGTTAGTAATCATTAAGGATGAGAATCTACCTTCTCTAAAATGGCAGCTAGGGAGAATCCTCAATGTACATGTTGGTGAGGACGGGCATGTCAGAGTAGCCACAGTGAGAACCGCTAACGGAATCCTGAAACGGGCTATAGCCAAGCTATGCCTTCTTCCGATCGAGGACTCAGATGGTGAAAGTGACCACTTTCACGGCGGGGAGAATGTTGAGACTTCACCTACATAAATCTAAATTCTCCAGTTAAATTCACTCTAATGTTGTTACTTTTAGATCACTCTGTAACGTTATCTATAAAATGCTCTTTGCCTAGATTATCATCACTCTCAACGATATGTCCATTGTTGCAAATTTTTGAACTGTACTTGCATTGTATTCAAATACCAAATTAGAATTCATGATCATTCAAAGCTGTATAGATTTTCAGTCTTTCGTACTTCTCGCTATCGATCACATCGTTTATCTCATTGTACTAGTTCTTTCGTTTTATAATAAAGAAATTCAAACAAAGTTTTCTTTTATTTACTACCTACATTTCTTTTCGTCGAACAGGAAATTTTAAAAACGCTTAAAATTGCACAGATATCAAGGTCCAATCTTGGTCCAATCCGCATTCAATCTCATTACCTCATCCAGTTTCGAAGACGATTATTACAGTATGCTTGCGTACCATTGAAAAACTTGAAAATAATCCAATGCTATGCTAGAACTGAAGAAACAGAACAAGGTATACTAAAAGTATGGTCTATATACGACTGAAAACGATCTTCTTCCTACTGTGCAGAATTAATGGGTGATTCTTACAATATGTTAATGCTCAAATTTGACAACAACAGCCTTTAAAATTTTATTCGCACCTATGACAACGGCAATCACTTCATACAATTTCACAATTCATTTAAAATCTGTTATGGTATTATTCACAAAACCATATACACAAGCAAACCTGAATATCACTGGATCAAAGAATTCGAACGCAGATAGACAACATAGCTATCCACTGCAGATATGATTGTCCGAATTTTCATAAATACAAGAAAAGTGACCACTACCACATTGCGCAGCTTGAATTGAGCTAAACACTAACAAAGTAAGAAACTTGCAGTCCAACATTGCTGATTGAAATAAAGAAAAAAAAAGTTGAATCTATTGTATGACATGGGGTGCCGTACTAGGTTAGATTAGCCATGTACGGTTAGCCACACTTAGACCATCTATGGTTCATTGCGATGCCACTTTATTGGAACCCTGTCTGGAAGAGATAGTTAAGATCTAGGGAATGCAATGAAACCAGCCACAAGAGTTAATGAACCTTACCAGGTTCGCCAACTCTTTCGTCTGCTAATTCCTCCAGTTCGCAGAAAAAGTAGCTACCGAGCGTATTCCTACTACACTTAGCAAGGTTAGCACAGTCGCAAATCAGGTGCTGCACGCCTCAACCTCTTCCTCGTTCATACAGCTTCTGCAGAAGTCATTAGGTCGTATTTATAAAAATAAAGTATTTCATTCAAAAGTAAAAAAGTGAAAGGTAGAGCTCACAAGCAGAAGGTTACAGGAAAAGGTTTTGCTTTATTTCCTATTTATAATCTTTTCCTTTTCTTTGCAAGCAAATACAAAGGAAAAGGTAAGGACGCGCGACCGCGCGATACTTTGCGCCGCCAGGCAAATTCAAAGTTGCAGTAGTGCCCTTTTGTAACTTGTACTGATAGTCGGAGCTTTGATTTCGCATTTGAGTAAGCTGTGTCAAAATTCTTGAATATTTGTGATTAAAGAAGATAACAAGTGATGAAGAACTGCCAGACGATCATTTAGAGCCACAAGCCACCGGCGATGAGCAATCTGAATGTAAATTAATTACCGAAAGGATAAAACAATACCCGAAAATATTGGAAAAATCTCAATTCCCCGAGAAAAAAGCTAAGAATCAAGCAGCTATTGAGAAAGCTATCACAAAGTACGGACAGCTGTATGGAAAAGAAATGAGCTCAAAAGGATTCATGAAAAAGGTGGGCAATATGAAAATAATATTAAAGAACAAAACCGACAAAAACAATACGGATAACAAGCGCATTCTTCCGTTCGACCATGGAAAACGATAAATATGGACGCGATGGATGCGAATGTAAACTCTACTGTCGCACAAATCCCAGGTAAAATTACAACAGAAATTTGAATTATGTGTTGTTCATTTACGATTATTTTTACAGGTGGTCTAGAATTTGCACCATCAGTGAGTTTAACGATGATGTCGCAGCCCAACGTACACCATAACCAACAGTAGTCGCGACACAACGTCCGCCACAACCTACAGGAAACATTGGCAAACAAAACTCGACAGCAACTAAAGAAATAGCCATAGCACACGAAACCGAGGAAACAAGGAAGCTAACTACAAATTAACTTCAGCGATTGATGCTACTGGAACAACTCAAGTTTTCCCATCTCCTGCAAGAATATTCTAGTGCCAAACTGAAGAATCGAGTCCTTACGGCTCAAATTTTTTTCTGCGAGGATGAGAACACTTTTAAAATATTGCCAAAATAATACATTTAAATACGTTTTGAAAAAGTTTTATTTTAGAAAATAAACTTCAATAAAATAAGTAAAAAACGAGTTTTCAAACAAAACTGAGGCCAAGCCGCATGAAAAAGTAGAAAATAAACTTTTCTTCACACACAGAGGTGGACTCAGATTTTATTCGCTGACAATCACCGATATATTTCAGTATGATCAATCAGAGGTAATAAGTGATTTGATTCATGAAGAGAAAGAATATTCAAGAGAAATGTCCCAATGAAAAAATCTGTGTGTGAAGAAAAGTTTATTTTCTACTTTTTCATGCGGCTTGGCCTCAGTTTTGTTTGAAAACTCGTTTTTTACTTATTTTATCTTCTGCCTTTTTCACGATAACAAATTGTTATTACGTGCTGCATGGAGATATTTTAAAACAATTTTATGACGGTTGAAAAGACACTGATATACTGAACTTTCCCGATTTTCCATGTTTTCCACAGACTTTTCCTATTACTATGCATTTTTTTTTTAATTTACATGAATTTTCCACGATTTTTCATGCAAGTTTTCATGATTGTTGAAGAGAAAGTATTGATGGCAGTAGGACGGAAAAAAAATGATTCCGTATAGCTTATAAAACTTTTTTGTCGGAAAATTTTCCGGAAAATTCAGGAAATTTTTGAAAAATTTTCCAGACAAATTGGGAAATTCTGCATGTTTCCTGAAACTAATCATATCGATGAAAATTTGTCCGATGATTTTCCCGCTTTTCCGGGTTTTCCACGGAGTTTTCCACAAAAGCAACTCATTTCGCTCTACAACTTTGTCTTAGGTTGCAAAACGCTGAAACGCTTCCTTGGTCTGAAAAACTCCGGAAAAGCGTTTTACATGAATTTTCCTAGATTTTTTCTGCAAGTTTTCACCATTGTCGGCGAGAAAGTAATGATGCCAGTTGATAGGGAACTTGATCCTGCATAATTTAGAAAACTTTTTTACCGGAAAAGTTTCCGGAAAAGTCAGAAAATTCCGGAAAAAAATTTCGGAAAAATCGGAAAACTCTGCATTTTTTCTGAAACAGATTTATCACTAATCAAATTTGTACCAAATTTTCAAATGATTTTTCCCGATTTTCCGGGTTTTCTAAAGAAATTTCCGGTTCAAATTTTGATAGATTCAATTTAGTCCAGTCAAATAAGCCGGAAAAATGCAAGAGATCGCATTTAATTTGTTTCAGGCTGCAATTTTGAGGGTTGGTGTAGGGTGGTCCTGGGAGTATTGTCGCAAAAATGCAGCCTCCCAGGGCCAAAAAAAAGGGTGAAAGACAATAAAAACACCCCCGAACGCGTGACAATCTACTTGCCGTGCGTGCGGTCTGGAAGAGATAAAATTTTTGAAAAAAGTAAAAATGCTATATTATTCAGAAAATGATTCTAAATAAAAAAGTCTATGGTGGCCAACCCCTATCTCGCAAGAGCGCGACAGGAAAACCGAAAGAAGCTAAGGATGGACACATCGCTATATCCAGTAACATGTGTCCGATTACTTTAAATCTGCAACATTTTCGTTCAAGAGTCTGGAAGCGTGAATTTTTCGTGGATGTAAGAGAAAAACGGGTGGAGTGAAGAAAGTTATCGGACTATATGTTGCGCAATATTTGCGCTCATGTTTTGCTGTGGTGACGTACTTGGAACATTTTTGAATTATTCTTAGAATTTTGGCTGGTTGTGCAAAGCGAGACGAGATATGATGATTTTTGCTTTGAATTTTTTCATTTTAGTTCAATAGTTTTTAGGGTTTTAGGTGACCGCGATTGCGTAAGCGTGGGAAGAAAATAATGTATGTGATTGTGTGCATTTCTTATTTGTTTTTAATTGTTGTATATAATAAAATTATATATATATATAATAAATTAATGGTATAGACTAGATGGGTGTGATCTGGGATGGTTAGCTGGTTAAAAATCGAAGCGTTACTTTATTTAAAAATTTATTACAAATCATAGTTATATAAAATTTGCAAATTCTTTCTTTTTTTAAATTTAATTAAAAAAATATTTACTAATTCCCAATATTATGTAGTGTAATAATTGTCTCGCAATTTTCAAATCAAAAAATCAAATCAAATTAAAAGGGATTTATTTCATGTACAAGCCATTTTTTAGCTATAGCTATACGTAGCTATAGCTATACGGGCAATATGAGACTAAAGAGCAGATAATTATAGATTAACAAATCAGAAAAATTAAGAATAAAGGCATTGCATATTTACTTCTTGTAATTTGCTGTTCTCAGTAATATATGGACCACGGTAGTATTATTATTAGTAGTAGTGAAATTATAACTTTATCCTTTTTATCTCATTTCACTTTATATCTTTGATTAGTTGCATAGTCTAAGATTGCTCTTACTATTATCTTATTTGCTATTTAGTACCGATATGTATTCTAGTATTATCTACTCTTGCGATTACTTATGTATAAGTAAGTGTCTAGTCTGGTTTCCAACCAGTCAAGATAATGAATATAATGACTTTATTGTTAATTTTTGATTTGATTTGATTTATTTAGTTAATTACTATTTTTATACAATATCATGACATTATTTTTCTAAAAACGGTTTTTAACAAATTCTATAATGTGTTTTTTTACAATTTTAGTATTTGTTTCTGTTTTAACATTTGATGGTAACATGATAAATAACTGAAAACCTCTATACACTAAACTATTTTGGGATAATCTATTCCAAAATAATGGCAATCGGAAGTCATTTGCATTTCTTAACAAGTATGGTTGTATATCTCTAACCTAATTAATTAGGCATGTTAAATATTTAGGCATACATCCTCTTCTAATTTTGTCAACAAACAATAAAACATTCATAACTACACGCTGTTTGACACTTAAACAACACAACACAATGCACTTAACATATCTGAAATTCTTGCGTACCTGCTGCATTTCAGTATAGCTGTCATAGCTTTGTTTTGCAGCCTGTGTAGCCTCGTGAACGCACTTTCATCACACATATAAAACACAGTTGAACAATATTCAAAATGGGGTTTTATAATTACATTGTAAACATTTATTGCTTGTTATGTATCTAATCTATTCCTTATTCTTTTAAAAAAACCAATTTTTTTCGATAATTTTTTCGCAACATAATTCACATTGAGATTAAATTTAAGTCTACAATCCAAAATTACACCAAGATATTTAATTTCTTCCACTTGTTCAATACGTTCACTGTTTATGCTTAAGTTAACACTACATTGGCGTTTAAACACCATACACTTAGATTTATTTATATTAAGCTTTAATTTATTATACTGATACCATTTATTCAATCTAACTAGATCTCCTTGAACTTTTTCGTCGTTCGCACAAAAGTCATTACCGGATAGAAACAACAGGACAGCATCAGCAAAGAGGACTATCTTGGAATGTTCAAGAACTTTGTTAATATCATTAATATATATAATAAATAATAATGGTCCCAATATAGAGCCCTGCGGAACGCCTAGAGTCATAGTCTTGCTCTTTGACATGTTTTCGTTGATAGCAGTCGTCTGTGATCTACCTTGGAGGTATGACTTAAACCACTGATATTCCGTAGATAGTACTCCATAACTATAAAGTTTCTTCAAAAGAACACTTCTATCAATAGTTTCAAATACCCTCTTTAAGTCGAGCAATACAGCAATAACAGTATTTCCAGTAGATATTTCCTCCTTCCAATCAATAATTACTTGATTCAGCGCACTTTCACATGAGTGTTGACTCCTAGAGCCTGACTGGCTCTCAATGAAAAGATTGTGCTCATTGAAGTATTCATCAAGCTGTATCTGAACGATTTTTTCCAATATTTTTTCATAAGTTGGTAGAGCATTAATTGGGCGGAAGTCTTCACAGTTATCTGCTCCAGTAACCTTCGCTATAGGTGTAACTACTGACTCCTTCCATTTATCTGGAAAGCAACCTGATCTCAGTGACGTATTTGTCAAGTGAACAAGTGCCGCGCCACATATTTCAAAACAGTCCAAAAACATCTTGGCACCAACAAAATTAAAGTCTTTTTTTTTGCTTATGGATCTCATAGCTTTTCTTATAGGTTGTACATTTATTTTATTTATATTAAATTCACAAATGGCACACTTGTCATAGCAGCAGTCCATTTCCGTAGGGTTTAGACTCCTGTCAACAAACATTAAATTTACGATAGGAAGGAAATATGAAGTTGCTTGGACAAAGGGAGATAAATATAAAGTTAGTACTGTCTAATGTAATTATATTAGTTATATAGTAAAATACGCACACCTGTGAGCGTACTGAGCTAATTGTGTACGATGGGCTTGACCTTGTGCTCGCGTAGTTGTGTCCGTCCTATCCAGTGCCTCTTGCAATTCTTCATCTTCCATTTCATCCGCATCCTCGTAATCAGCATCACCAATGTAGGTACTTTGCAATATTCTCCATTTTCACTCGGCAAACATATTTAAGAATCGGGAACTGCCGTTTCAACTGTCCAAAAGCATGTTCTATTAGTCCGAGAGCTAGCAACGTCACGAAAAAAAGATTTTTAGTTCCGCTGATTCTTTGCTATCTCTCCTCTTTCACCATCTCAATATGTATGAAGCCCAACTGGCTGGTGAGAGGGGTTGCGTTTACCTGTGCGCATTCCGTTCCTCAGGTAAAAAAAGCAGTTTTCAAAATGATTTTAGTTCGATTTTTGTTTTTTTGATCTGTTTTCATTAACATCGGACAATATAAATTCACTATTCCCAGACAATTACCTCGTTGCTAGCACCGTGCCAGACGTTTTTTTTCTCCTTTTTTTTCGTTACAAAAAAAAATTATTATATTACGACTGTAATTTTTATACGAGCTAATTTAATTATCGATCCACATGAAATTAATTTTCCAGGCGATAATTCGGTTGATTATCAATAGCCAGATCGGTCCGAGTGTAATAGGGAATGGGATATCCCACACTAGTATTCTTGATGCAGTATGCAGGCCGATTTTCTTGGGAAAAGGTAAAAGACGCAAAGAAATATCTCTCCAAAATGTACAGATATTACTCTGCTTCTTTTACTTCTTCCCGAGCAAACCTGTTTGTAGGGGAGTAAATGTAGCAGCTAGTCATAATTATGCATTGAAATGTTAAACAGAAAATTTGGAAAGCTTTGATAATAAATTATATCTCAATTGAAAGTAACTTGCATCATGCAAAGTTGGTGAACATAAACGTCGAGATGAATCGGCTAGACAGGTTTCAATCGGACCAAAATCAAATTCGTTCTCATAATTTCACTGCTCAACTTAAAAATGTTCAGTTCAAGGAAGTATTAGTTAAATTTTTTATCAACCACTGAACTGATGATATGGCGTCTTATATTGGTGATAAAATAATTCACTTAAGTTTCAACAAATGCTTATCTTATCGGGTTTGAAAATAATAAAGTCATTAAGGCAACGGGAGAGTCGTCATTATCATCTGAAGCGCATGAAGAAGCAGATTCCTTCGAGGATTTTCTACCATATTTGCCAAATTTATAATGTAATAAGATGCTCAGATTCTAATATTCTCATTATACTCCTTGGTAACATAGACAATTTTAATGCTTCCTTAAGACTTTGGGTCAACAGGAGCATGGATAGTCATGAACGCTACATCAACGTCAATGAATTGTACAAAACTCTGGGTCCTTCTGTGCATATCTAGAGCTTTACCAGGCTTCCACGCCATGACTGCAGCTTTTTTTCGCAAAGGGAAATTGAGGTCTTTCAAATTACTAGAAGAATCGGAAGGTTATCCGCTTGCATTTCAAAATATTGCCACCGATGATGAAGAATTACTGAAGAGTGCAATTGTCACCTTGGAAAAATTTGTTTGTTATATATATGGAGTTCGGCAGATTAACAACGTCAACGATGTTAGATTTGATTTATTTTCTAATACTTATCAGTTAAAAAATTTCAGTGAAGGTTTTGGGTAAAAATGCAGAAATTTCGATCCATCAAGCTTACCATTGTGCAGGGCTGAATTACGGCAGCATTTATTGAGAGTCCAATACATGACCATATTTTGGAGAAATGCTCACTCTAAATCTACTATATCTACAGAAGTCAATGTATTCAAAATAAAACTTGTCATTTTTTATATTCCAAATAATTGCTTGTATTAATTTTCGCATGGAAATCTATCCAAGTTCCAATTCAATAGCGGAGCTGTATAATAGTGGAATTTTTCTTCCAGTATTTTATCAAGAATATCCTCAAATCTGGCCAGAAAACGCAATTTTACTCAGAAGCTTTTCTGTAGCTCTTAAAATTCTCTACAATAAAAGAATAGGAAAAAAATTGTGCTATCTCGCTGAGTTCACGAAAATTTCTCAAAATGTCATCATGAGATAAAAAACCCACTTTAGCCTGCTCGGTCCGATTCGTGATGAGCAACCGAATTATCGCCTGGAAAATTAATTTCATGTGGATCGATAATTAAATTAGCTCGTATAAAAATTACAGTCGTAATAAAATAATTTTTTTTTGTAACGAAAAAAAAAGGAGAAAAAAAAACGTCTGGCACGGTGCTAGCAACGAGGCATAATTGTCTGGGAATAGTGAATTTATATTGTCCGATGATAATGAAAACAGATCAAAAAAACAAAAATCGAACTAAAATCCTTTTGAAAACTGCTTTTTTTACCTGAGGAATGGAATGCGCATAGGTAAACGCAACCCCTCTTACCAGCCAGATGGGCCGCATGGCTATTGATATACTGTAAGGAAAGGCATATCAAAAATCTAGCCGAACTAAAGTAATTTCTCCAAAACGTTGCTAGCTCTTAGACTATATAATTAATCTCTCTTTCTTTAAGTCGATTGAAGGCAGCCTGCGCTGCGTCTTCCACGATGGAAAAGGGCTTCATCAAATAGGGGATTATATCATAGCCACTATCCCCCAACCATGGCCGTATATATGGGGTGTATTTGAGGGGTTCAACCCCCCCCCCCCCCCATATAGCCTATACATTTGTGTTATGTGATAAGTCAAATTTTTACCCACAATTCTTTATATCTATGCAGCGGCTTCCAACAATTTACATTATGATGGCATGCATTTTTTCCAGATATTTAGAGGGAGATAGTACATCGTATATGGAAATTTGAAAATTTAGTTATGAGTGACGAAAGAAGCAAATGCTTTCTGCATTTTTCCAGACCTCGTTTTACTAAAATTTTATATTAAATATTTTTTAAATTATCTTTGAAAATCAAATTATTAAAATAATTAAAATAAAAAGGTGCGGGATATCGTGTAGTTATGTGTCCAAACGGGAGACTAGCTACGAATCGTTGCGACGGAGTCGTGTTGCACCATTTTATCCAAATCTCAATTTCGGCTGGCATCCATCAGAAGCCCGACCCCACATATTAGCAACTTTTTATACAGAAATAGACCCACCTACAATTCATACCTACCAGGCCTGACGGACGTCCCGTGGATAAACTAACAGGGCGGCGGCGGTGGATAAAATGGTGCACGACGACTCCGTCGCAACGATTCGTATCTAGTCTCCCGTTTGGACACATAACTATGCGATATCCCGCACCTTTTTATTTTAATTTATTTTAATAATTATTTTAATCAAAAGTTGATGTTAATTGTGAACTAATTTTTTATTTCTAACAAAATTAATTATTTTTTCCTCCATAGACATTTCCTTTTTCTCGCATCAAACTTCTTTGACACTTCTAAAAGAAAGAACGGCAACAATGAAATAAAATTTTTAGATCTTTTTATATTGGCTGAGCAGAAACTGAATTATCTAGATGTGATCAACTTTCATGTTCTGCTTCTGCTTTTAATGTGTCACGGCCATAACTCCTATTTGCTGGAAAACTGGTCTTCTTACACATATATCCAAAAGCGATTCATTCAAATCACTTGATAAGTATAGATCCATTATCAATTCCCAGTCATATCTCTATGATCTTCGAAACACTATTATTGTAGGTTTAGGTCAGATTGTGTAATATGTTCTATCACTATCATAGTAATTACATAATCGCCACATCTTAACATTGACATAATTGAGTTTGGTTTTTGAGGATTATCTCCAAAGCGCCACTAAAAACACATAGTAGTGATTCTGTAAACTAACAGTTACAGCTTTTAGACGCAGCTATCGCCGCTATCGCCGCACACTGCTGCAAGTAGTAACGTATGTCTTTTATTTGCTTTAAATTTTCGTGCACTATTATAAATACGTCTTTTTAACTTCTTACGTCTATTTAAAAGAACTGTTAGATCTCCTAGTAAATCATTGCAGTTGGCTGATGTCTATACTAATACTTTGGCTATTGTAAACAAAATTTGACTTAAATGTCAAAATCGTCCGTCACAATATATTTAATTGGAAATTAGAAATAATTTTCAATTACTTAATTGGAAATTATTTTTGGTCGTCTGTCGACGGTATTAGATACAAGTATTGGGATTTGTATTGGCACTTGTACCTATATTTGTATCGCCACATTTTTCGACTTGTAATATTCAGAAAAGTTTCGACTTCTGTTCACATTAGAGGGTCACTTGTCTATACTAATATGTTTCCGCGTAGTAATGAGATCATATCAGATACAGAAAATTTCCTTTTTTAAGTGCATCGTTAAACGTTTTAGAAAAATTTGCAAATTATAAAAGAAAGTGGTGGCAACGTGAATTTTTGAAGATATAATATTCTTAAAAATGAGTTACTTTGGAAGGTGCCAACTATTTTAAAAACTATGTAAGAATGAATAGGGTTGATTCTGAACTTAGTGGTGCCACTTATAGTGAAGAAAGATACAAGGTTTAGAAATTCTATATCAATTAGCAGGGTTACATTAAGATTCGTGGCAACCGGTGATTCATTTGCGTTTTTGTTGTACTTATATGCACCGAATTTGTAAAAGTAAAATATGTAACATATTAATGAGAAATGTATGTAGCTTTTTGTATTATGCCACTTGTCATAAATTTCTTTTTTCGCACACTTTAACTTAGCGATTTCTTCTAACTTATCATGTTTTTCATTAAATTCTTATATGTTTCCGACCTGACATCCCAAATATAATTTTTTTTTATTTTTACATAACAAATAAGTCTTTTCTTATGACCATGATGACATGATTTTAATTTAATTCAACCGTTCGCACTACAGAACTAAACGCACGATAAACTGAAAGAAACGCAAAAGTATCGCGACAAGTCAAATCAAGAGCAAAATCAACATATACAAAACGTATGAATATTTGTATGAGCAGTTGTATCGCGATTTGTCGAATATACTTTTGCCTCATACAAATCTCGATACAAGTGGTTAAGTGTAAACTAAACGTTACACTGACGCTTGGTAGATTTGCACACAACCCTGCAAACATTATGATTCGAGAACGATTTGCTAGCAAATCGTAATCACTAGCTTAAACTTCGAGATCAAACTCACTTATCAGATGAACATTTATAATGACCCTCATTAAACTGTAATAATACCGATCGACACCTCATAGCGAAACCCAACTTCCCGACCGTCCTGAGTTGGTCTACGATCAACAGGCTACCATCCGTTCTTATGTCTGAAGGTTAACTAACTGCCCGATGGTTCATGCACTCGTTTACCGTTTACTTGGGGATTATTATTGTGTTAGTAAGGAAAGGATCTGCCTCGTCTTGTTTGTCAAGTTCGAATCCGTATTCACATATAGCCCTGCTCATCACCAACCGATCGGGGAAGAAGGCAACGTGTGTTGCCTTGTAAGAGAATCAGTGTTACCAACTGGGATTTGTCTGGTCATTACACATTAGACATTTTAGCGCATGCCACTAAACAGATAAATTATTTTTGTTTTGAACATTATCTGTGATGAGTCATTTCAGAGAAGCTCGAAATTCTCATTTCTTGCTCAAATTCGAGATTACTTCGAGAAAGCGAGCTCTTCGTTAAAATGTTTGCAGGGAAAGAAGCTATATTATATCTATGTGAACGATCTCCAAACATATACAGCTCCACCCGATTCTAATCGTGGTACTCTAGTAACGGGAGCCAATACAGACCTCTGTAGAATGCCTGTCTGCTGTAATATTAAGGACTATCAATTTTTTGTCTCTAATTTACTGTACAATCTGTTCTTTTTTCCTTCGTTGAAAACTGCAAATATGTAAGTAAATGTGCAGATGAAGAGAATCCAAAAAGTGTAATGAGCTTGTGCACTAGTAGGTGGATACAGGGTCGGAGGGAGGGCATAGAGAGGCGATGCCCTACCTTCAAATAACAATGCCCACCTTAGAAATTGCAAACTTAGTCAGTATTCTACGGCGACGTCCAAAAAAGTCATCGCGGCGAGTCTGTATGATCGACAAGACTGACCAGTCAAGTCAGCCACCATTCGGTCGTGTTTGCGTTGCTTACCTCCCACCTCTTCCTGCCGTGAAATGAAAGTAAGACAACTTGAACAGCTTTGGTCAGAACATTTGGTGGTTACAAGAGTCGTATATGAAAATTATTCTCTAAATTTGAAGACTCCAGATAAAATGATGAATGGAGAATTCAATGGTGATGATACTGCAAAAAGTATTTACATCAAAGGCGTTATGTTAAACATGGAAATTCGACTGGCAAAGATAGTAGCAGAATAAATATTATGTGTTCTGCAACCGGCTGATGCGGCTTTACCGGCCTTGCAGCATCGGGATTTTTTTATTTTTTTTATTTTAAAGGCAGGGGGATAGGAAACCCAATTCCACGCATGGCTATAGCGGCCCATTGTGCTGTCCTGCTAGAGGCCATTCACCAGAACCTTCCTGTCCTCTTAATGAAGCGCATCAGGTCTTGGTGAGGCAGGTTTTTCATCTCATCCACAGATAGAAGGGCAGACCCTAGAGTATCCAGCCTGCACCAGGCGAAGGCCGGACACGCACACAAAAAGTGTTTGGTTGTCACGGGCTCTCCCTCCAGCCAGGACAGACACTCAGGGCTGTTGACAACTCCCATCCTTGTTAGATGACCGTGAAGTGAGCTGTGGCCTGATGATGCCAAACACAGTTCTACATTGTTCACTTCCGAGTCCCATGAGATAATCGGAGATATTTCCATTGGGCCCATCAAGAAACAGTTTCGTACTTCTGCAAGTACTCAGGTTCGCCCATCTCTGCTGATACCTTCTATGAATATCCCCTTTGCCCAGAGACCCGATACTGGAGGATACTGGAGAGCCAGCCCTAGCTAAAAGGTCAGCCCTTTCATTCCACATGATCCCCTTGTTACCAGGAACCCACAGAAGGGACACCTTGTTGTGGATACACTACTTATCCACAGACGACCTGCAATCCCCCAGTAACTTAGATGTTATCCGAGGGCCACTCAGATCCATCAAGGCTGCTTGACTACCCGAAAGGATGGCAGTATCCTTCCCCTTAATTTACATATCAAGGGCTAACTTCGCTGCCATTGATATGGCGAAGACTTCAACCTGGAAGACAGTGATAAATGCTGTATGGTCCATCACCTTCTCGTCAAAATACTGATAGTTTAAACTCTGCCATTTAAATCGGAAACTGTAGACATAATAACAGCTGAGATGAAAAGAAGATTTGCTGATAATGAGGATCTACTAGATTCAATTTTGTGTCTTGATGAGTTGAACAAAGTTTAAGTCTGTTCAACATTTAAATATATAATTATCGTGAGGAAATTAATGAGAATAAAACAAATCAGAGCGAAAACAAATCAGAGCGAAAACATATTAGAAGTTCTATACAGATAAAGGAAATGCTTCAGAGATACGTATGAACTATTTGCATCAGTCGCAATAACCCGATGTAGTACTACGTCGTGCTAATCTACCTTTTCGACACTAGTTAATTACTATCAATAATCCTCAATGAATGTCAATGGCTCACGAGATGATGGCAGGTTGGGTGTTTCTTGCATTTGAACGGAATTGAACAGACAAAATAGATATTGACAAAGTGCTATTCCACAATATGGTAAAACGAAGACTGCAATTATATTGAATATTTTTACCACATTGTGTTTCTTGTTTGGTCCATTCATTTCTTCTTATTGTAGGTACCTTTTTTAGTTCATCTATAAAAAATGTAATTAAATGAAAGTTCTGGAAACTTATTTTTTCAAAATGATGTCCCTGCACCTGAACCTATGTACCCCAAATACACCGAAAATTTTCGCCCTACTTCAAATTTCTGATGCCCTACCTTTAATTTTTTTCAGCTACTGGCTTGAATACAAGGCCTTCAAAATATTGAGGAAAAATATATATTAGCAACCAAGTGATGGACAACATTATCAAAAATAGGTTTGAAAATCTACCTTTATCACAGTCAGTTGACTCATTTATAAAGTTGGACCTCAAAGATGGGGAGGCATCTGTAGAAAATTATATTTTTAATAAAGACAATTACACTTTACAGGTTGACACAAAAATAATAAATAATATGTTCCAAAACAAGAGCATTGTTACAGCGAAAATCAGCCTCCCTAAAATTGCTTCAATAACGTCATAGAATTGAGTTGTTTAATCTAAGAGGTAAATTTTACTTATCACTGTATTTGTATTTTGGTGCATACATTATTGTAAATTATTATTAGCAGCTCGGTACTTAATCTCTTACACAGTTACTTTGGAATTTGCCTCGTTTTTTTTCAATTCTATTCAGTCAGTCAGTTAGTCTAGTAATATTTGTCCGTCGCGCAGCTGCTACACTTTTGTGAAATTATTTTAAAATAAATTAAATCTGAAGCAGAATAAACGTAAAGGTTTTTTAATCATCCACCTGCTTAGGTAACCTCCTCACTCATTAACATTTTTCATTAACAAGCATTGAAAATAGAAATTAATAAACCAGGAACCAAGCCGTACTGACGATTAAACGGTTCCTGCTGATATGAAATGCCCTCTTTTTGCAATGAAATTTCTTTTTTAAAAAATTTTCGTTTGCTTAAAGAGTTTTTTCCACTCAATAAAGTTTCTGCCCAAATTTATACAAGTTGCTGCAAACAGCTCTTGGTCAGCTCGACCGGCTGTGAATGGAGATTTTCCTTATGCATCCAGTTAAAATTTGGTTGAGAGCAACTATGCTTCAGGAGAGGTTTTCGAGTATGGCACTACTCATTATTTAAAACGAAATAATTAAAAGCAAAGTAACAGCGCGGTGCTAAATAAGTTTGCAGAAAAAACCGTAAACTTACGCTTATATAGAGTTTAACTATAGGCATATCTTTAATAGTGCTTAATAAAAACGTAAAGAATTATTTTAACTTTATTTTTTGAAATGCATGCAGATGGTATAAATCAGACTTGTAAAGTACTTAAGTATATGATACTTAAGTACTAGTACCAGTAGCACGACCTAGACTTAAAATTTTTTAAGTACAAGTCCTGGTTCTCAAAAAATATTCAAGTACCACTCCCGATACTGGTGTTTAAAAATGTTTAAATACGTATCCAGGGCTGGTACTGGTACTCATAAGTCCCATATATAAGCTTAAGTATCCTATAAATACCAGTAGTATGTACTACAAATACCGCCATTACGCGAAGTACTTCAGCTCTTATAAATTATTTTAATGTGCCTTCTAATAATAGATGGTATGTGGATCTCGACACTACCTCAAGAAATTTTACCGCCTTCAGTAATATAGAAAGAAAATTCGCGCGGAATATATGAGTGATAGTAGGACAGAAATTGACATGTTCAATCGATATCCTTTTTTGAGAAGGTTGGCAATCAATTGCAACACCCCGCTCTCTTCCTCCGCATTTGTGGCACGTTTATTTTCATTCGCAGGTCTTGTAAATGATCAACATAGGTAATCATTATCTGATATGACATTTGTAAAGCTTGTTTTGCTAATGGCATCCTCAAATACTGTACCCAAACTCAAAGCACTTGGTCTCTCCCCTCCTCTTCTATTATGGATTGAAAGTTTCCTATCTAGTCGCCAAATACGTGTTGTATTAGATGGCGTTACATCTGAACCGCATCCCATAAATGCCGGTGTACCTCAAGGCTCTGTTATCTCTCCAACTCTCTTTTTAATTTTCATTAATGATCTGCTTTCCCTTAATTTCAATCCCATCCATAGTTTCGCAGATGACAGTACTCTTGATTTCGCTTACTCCTTTGACACTCTTGCTGAATCCAGGGGGAATGCCGCATGTGTTAAACGAGATTGCATGACTAGATCATTGAATAACGATCTTAACAATATCCTCGCTTGGGGCAAAGCGAATCGCGTCGAATTCAATGCATCAAAGACCCAAAGCTGTCTTATCTCATTAAAACAAGATCAGAACTTAACCACACCCGTTTCTTTTGATGGAGCATTAATTTCTGATTCACCGTCACTAAGCATTCTTGGTATTAATATTTCCAGTAAGTTAAACTGGACAGATCACATCTTCTCTGTTGCCAAAGAAGCATCGAAATGTCTTGGATTTCTGAAAAGGTGTAAGAAATATTTCAGCCCATCAAATCTAGCGCTCCTCTACAAGTCCTACATTAGACCTAGAATGGAATACAACTCCCATATATGGGCCGGGACTGGTCGCACAGCCTTAGCTTCATTGGATATTGTCCAAAAGAGAGCCTTCAAGCTCATTGGCGATTTGGCAATAACTTGTCATATCGACACACTCGAGCACTGCCGCAATGTTGGATGCCTTTCGCTCCTTTATCGCTATATGCATGGTCAATGTTCTGATGAAATATCTAGTCTAATCCCTTGTAGAATGATTCCTGCACGCAATACTCGCGCTGCAAACCGCGCACATCCTTTAACCCTTCAAATTACTTTCGGCCGTACAGTAAAATTCCGTGATGCTTTTTTATCCCGGACAGTGCGAATGTGGAACAGCTTACCATCTTTTGTTTTTCCCCCGGCATACAATCTGCGGAAGTTTAAGGGCGACATACATCGGTACCTCCGCCACTCTCCTAATATCCCGTAATCCGTTCCCTATCTCCTTCCTGCCATGCTGTGCTTTGTATCATAGGGTATCCCCTGAGCTTGGCTTAATAATATAAAAAAAAAAATAAACAAATTACAAAATTAGAAATTAAAACAGCACAAGCTTATGCGATTTTATTTTATTATCTATCATTTTCATATTTCGTAAATAGAAACCTTATCCCGTCATTTATCTGGGTATAGATTTTTCAAAATTTTTGACTTGTGTTTTCGAAAGCCCCTGAAGCTCAACTATTAGAAAGCGTACCTACTTAAATAATTAACAAAAACTTACGGCGGTACTTAGGTACTTATATTATTTAAGTATTATATGTGGGACTTATAAGTACCAGTACCACTATCGGGACTTACATTTGACAATTTTTAAATACCAGTATCGAGAATTGTACTTGTACTTAAAAGATTTTAAGTCCATGTCGTGGTACTGGTACTTGTACTTGGAATAAATATTGGGCATTAGGCAGGGCGTCACTATCATATCAGTTTGGTATTGTTACGTGCAATAGAAAGAGACAACTGGTGACATCTACTGGCAATAAACAACTTCAGGTTCGGAGAGTAAATGACTTCAGGTTCGGAGAATCGATTATGAAAGTTAGGAAAGTTCAGGAATAGAACAAATAGAATAGTCAAGAAGCTTTTGGAATAGAACACTCCAGATTAATCTGGAGAGTTTCTAGGGTATAAATATAACAGTTGTCATCGCCAGAAAAAGAGTCTTGTTTTAGACGTTGCAGTGTTTAGAAGCGAAAGTAATAAAGAAGCGATAGTGTGTAATTAGATTGCGATAATTGAAAGTACAGTGTTAGCGATAATTAGAGTTGAGTTGATTAAATAAATGTTTGTGAACTTTATATGATTTAAGTGTAATAAAGAACTTATATATTAATTATTTAATATTGTGTTTTAAATAACGAACCAAAGGCCACGCTCGCAACAACTGGTGTCAGAAGTGAAATAAATTCACGAAATAAAGTGGTGGCAATTGACTAAAAATTAAAAGAGTGATTAATTTTGAGAAATTGTGTTAAATTGTGAAAGTTCTGGAAAATAATTTATATTCATCTATAAGAGAATTACTAAAATAATGGGGCGCAAAGTGGACGAGCTTCGAACGCAGGATTTGAAAGTGGAGTTAGGGAACCGGTCATTACAAACGACAGGCATAAAGAAAGTTCTAGTCGAGCGACTTAGACAATCTTTGATAGAGGAAGGAAAGAATCCTGAAACATTTGTTTTCGAAGAGAACTTGGAAGAAATCGAAGTTGAAGAAGCGCCTGCGATGAAAATGGAACAGCTTTTGAGTACTTTAATGAGTAAAATGGAAGCCCGTTTTGATGAGCAAAAGAATTCTCTCGAGGAACAAAAGAATTCTCTAGAATCACGTTTAGATGAACAGAAGAAATCTATGGACGAACAAAAGAATTCTCTCGAGGAACAAAAGAAATCTATGGAAACCCATCTGGACGAGCAAAAGAATGCTTTTGAGGAACAAAAGAGTTCTCTGGAATCCCGTTGGGATGAACAAAAGAATTCTTTTCAGAATTGTCTAGAAACTTGTTTGCAGGAACAGAAGAAATTTCTGAAAGTTTCATTAGACGAACAAAATATGAAAATTGAAGGAATACAGCAGGAAGTGTTGGAAGTTCGACAACAAGTGTCGGGAGTACAACAAAATGTCACGGAACAGCTTGATAACTTTAAAGCAGATCTGGAAAGAATAAAGCATCCTCAGCCTCTAAGCGTAGCAACTGAAATATCCGGTGCAGGTAGAATGAAACCTCCCATATTTGATGGACAAAATTCGTGGCATATCTTCAAGAGACAATTCGAGGCAGCTTCAGAGGTAAATGGATGGAATGATGAAGACAAAGCTATAGCTCTGGTGTTAGCACTTCGAGGTCCTGCGTCAGAACTCTTACAAACTGTACCGATTGAAAATCAACGTAATTACTCTTCATTAGTACAGGCGATAGAATTACGTTACGGAGATGAGCACATGCAGCAAGTATATCGCCTACAGTTGCGCAACAGGATTCAAAAACATGGCGAATCACTACAACAACTGCAGGCAGATGTAGAAAGATTAGCGCATCTGTCATACTCCAGCGTGAATGCGGATTTTCTCAATGAAGTGGCGACGGAGGCATTTGTGAACGCTATTACAGATCAAAATTTACAACAATCATTAAGGCTAGCAGGAAAGAAATCAACAGCAGAAGCACTAGCCTATGCATTAGCATACGAATCCGCCAGACAGGCTTCACGGAGTGCAGTACGAGTGAGAGAAATTTCAGTGGAAGAATGTACTTGTAACAGAGTGCAATCATCACAGAGCCCGCCTTCACGTGGTGTCCCTCGATGCTGGAATTGTAATAAACCAGGGCACCTTCAAAGAGACTGCAGAAAACGTCGACGAGTGGAATCACCAGAAGAAGAGGGGAAAGAAGAATGCCAAAGATGTCGAGCCAGGGAACAAGCTTTCATGGAGAGACTAGATATCAAGCAGCGACTAGTCGCATCGTCTCTCCTCTTGAGCAGTCGGAAAACTAGTAAAAACCAACTTCATGGGGCAGAAGTTGGTTGGTGGAATCGACAGCCCCGAAGTCATCATCCAAGTAAGTCAGTTACAGAGAAATAATAGCAGTCTTGTTATATATGGAAGTGTAGGAAAAAAAGACTGCGCAGTTACTATCGATACTGGAGCTTCAAGATCAATTATTAGAGCAGATCTTGTTAAGAACAAATGGCTTCACAACACCACCAAATATCTACTAAGAACAGCAACTGGAGCGGCAGCACAGGTGTTTGGAGAAATAACCTTAGATGTTCAACTAGGGGAACTACTATTTCCTCACACTTTCCTGGTTTCAGACATAATGGATGAATGCATTCTTGGAATAGACTTCATGACCACATACAAAATAAATCTGGATGTCGGAGAGCGGATTCTCAAATATGGCAACATAGAAATTCCTATGAAACTAGGAGAAGAAGCAGATCATCCTGCGAAAGTAAGGACGATGGTTTGCGAAAATATTACTCTTTCGCCATGCTCCGAGACACTAATATGGACAAAGCTTACTGATGACATCGGGACCTGCCGATTCTATCTGGTGGAGCCTAACCCCACAAAAGTTACATCGAACATCATCGTTGGCAAGACTTTAGTGAAGGCAGAAGGTGCAACATTAATTCCAGTCAGAGTGCTTAACACATCCGAAAATGAGGTACAACTAAAAGAAGGTGCTATAATTGGAAATTGTGAACCCGTTTACCAAATCGTCAATTTAGATAATGGTAGTAATGTCAAGGAGACAAAAACTATACCAGCTACTACCCAACAGGTTCAGAAACTTCTTTCGTACAGTGCCTTAAGTGAACAACAACACAACGATGCCAAAGAGGTGATCGATGAATTTTCGGAATTATTTGCAATGAATGATGATGACTATGGTAAAACAAATCTTGTCCAACATCGAATCGATACAGGAGATTCCAGAACCATTCGACAGACACCACGAAGATTGCCATTAGCCAAACAACCAGAAGTTGCAGACATGATGAACTCCATGAAGAAACAAGGCATCATAGAGGAATCTAACAGCCCTTGGACATCGCCGGTTGTTCTGGTTAGGAAGAAGGATGGCAGCACCCGATTCTGTGTAGACTACCGCCAACTAAATAACGTGACGAGAAAAGATAGCTATCCATTACCAAGGATTGATGACACATTGGATACCCTTTCCGGAGCGCAATGGTTTTCCACGCTGGATTTGAAGAGTGGTTACTGGCAAGTGGAAATACATCCCGAGGACCGAGAGAAAACTGCTTTCTCAGTTGGCAGTGGCTTATGGCAATTCAAAGTAATGCCATTTGGGTTATGTAATGCTCCAGCCACATTCGAACGACTAATGGAATGTGTTCTACGAGGTTTAACCTGGAAAACATGTCTTGTCTATTTGGATGACATAATAGTAATCGGAAGGACATTCATGGAACATAAAAACAACTTACGGGATGTACTTCAAAGAATCAAAGATGCAAAATTAAAGCTCAGTGCGAGTAAATGTGCTCTATTTAAAAAAGAAGTTAAATATTTAGGGCACATAGTTTCATCACAAGGAGTAAGAACCGATCCAGAAAAGATAGAAGCCGTCAAAAATTGGCCAGCACCAAAGGACAAACATCAATTACGGAGTTTTCTTGGTTTAGCTACCTACTACAGGCGATTCGTGAAAGGTTTTGCAGATATAGCAAGAAGCCTACATCAACTTACCGAAAAGGGAAAGCCGTTCATATGGTCGAATAAATGCAACGAAAGTTTTGAAAATTTGAAGCAACAGCTCTGTGTAGCGCCAGTACTTCACTATCCAAAGCTGGGAAAAACATTTATATTAGACACGGATGCCAGCAATGAAGGTATTGGTGCAGTGTTTTCTCAGGAGGAGAATGGTCAAGAAGTTCCAGTAGCTTACTATAGCAAAGCACTTTCAAAGTCAGAGAAAAATTATTGTGCTACAAGAAAGGAGCTACTTGCCATTGTAAGTTCAACAAAGCATTTTCATAAATATCTCTACGGGCAGAAATTCATCCTTCGCACCGACCATGCAGCGCTTAAATGGCTTCTGCAGTTTAAGAATCCTGAGGGACAAGTGGCGAGATGGATAGAGCGACTCCAGGCTTATGATTTTGAAATACAACACCGAAGAGGTCGTATCCATGGAAATGCAGTCGCCCTTTCACGACGTCCATGTAAACTTGAGTGCAAACATTGCACCCGAATAGAAGAAAAAGAAACAACAGCAACTATACAGTTGGTAACCGTGGAGCCATCTACAGGTTGGGACAACGAGGACCTACGAACAGCACAACGAGAAGATCCGGACATTTCACCTATTCTTGCTTGGAAAGAAGACATGGAAAGACCAGACTGGAAGGATATTTCGGAACGGAGTGAGAAGCTGAAAAGTTACTGAGCTCAATGGAACTCTCTTCATGTTGAATGTGGTATATTAAAACGCAAGTGGGTAGCACCTAATGGCGAATCTTTCCGAATGCAGATAGTCGTGCCGGCATCAAACGTCAAAGATGTTCTAGAAGAAATGCACGGTGGAACCTCTGGAGGACATTTGGGAGTGAACAAAACCATTTCCAAAATACGAGAAAAGTTTTATTGGTTACATATGCGAGAAGATGTGGAGGAGTGGTGCCGCAGATGCACTGTCTGTGCTGCTTGCAAAGGGCCGCAACACAGAAGCAGAGGAGAAATGCATAAGTATAATGTCGGAGCCCCCTTTGAAAGGATAGCTATAGACATCGCTGGACCTTTTCCAGAAACGGATGGCGGTAACCGTTATATATTAGTTGCCATTGACTATTTCAGTAAATGGCCTGAAGCTTATGCAATCCCTAATCAAGAGGCAACCACAGTTGCGGAACAAATAATAACGAATTGGGTCAGTAGGTTTGATGTGCCTCACGAACTTCATTCGGACCAAGGACGGAACTTCGAATCGCGGACTTTCCAGGAGATGTGTAAAACGTTGGGAATAAGAAAAACTAGAACAACTCCTCTACACCCACAATCTGATGGCATGGTAGAGCGCTTCAACAGAACATTGATCGAGCATCTAAAGAAAGTAGTTGACTATCTTCAACGCGATTGGGATCGACATATTCCTGTATTCCTAATGGCTTATAGATCAGCCGTTCATAGTACTACCGGACAAACCCCAGCTAAAGTCATATTCGGAAGAGAGATGCGTTTACCTAGCGACCTCAAATTCGGTACCCCCAGAGGTGAACAAAAGTTACCAGAAGACTACCTATCGGAGCTCAAAAAACAATTAGCTGATGCACACGAGGCCACGAGGACGAAATTAGCAACAAATACTGATCGGATGAAGACCCGTTATGACTTACGCGCTAATTCCGCAGGATTTAACGAAGGTGATCTTGTTTGGCTGTACAACCCGAAACGACGTAAGGGACGTTCTCCAAAATTGCAACAACACTGGGAAGGACCATATTCAGTAGTAACTAGAATTAATGACGTGGTATACAGAATTCAGCGTGGCACAAGAGGCAAGCACAAAATTGTTCATTTGGACCGCTTGTGTCAATACTACGAGCATCAAGACCGTGGACCACCTGTTGTTCGGGACGAACAAGTTTAAGAAGGGGGCAGTGTTACGTGCAATAGAAAGAGACAACTGGGGACATCTACTGGCAATAAACAACTTCAGGTTCGGAGAGTAAATGACTTCAGGTTCGGAGAATCGATTATGAAAGTTAGGAAAGTTCAGGAATAGAACAAATAGAATAGTCAAGAAGCTTTTGGAATAGAACACTCCAGATTAATCTGGAGAGTTTCTAGGGAATAAATATAACAGTTGTCATCGCCAGAAAAAGAGTCTTGTTTTAGACGTTGCAGTGTTTAGAAGCGAAAGTAATAAAGAAGCGATAGTGTGTAATTAGGTTGCGATAATTGAAAGTACAGTGTTAGCGATAATTAGAGTTGAGTTGATTAAATAAATGTTTGTGAACTTTATATGATTTAAGTGTAATAAAGAACTTATATATTAATTATTTAATATTGTGTTTTAAATAACGAACCAAAGGCCACGCTCGCAACAGTATATAGAACTTGAGGATTCTGATTTATTTTCCTTAATACGTGAGAAAAGGCAAGGAGGGGAAATGGAAATCAAAGGTCTCTGTTATTTAAATGACACCACTTTTTTTATTTATTCTTTTTTTTAATCGTGCGTCAGATGTTTGGAGTGCACTGTACGGCATATACATATGAGCGTCGCTTTAGTTCATTGGAATTCACCAATTATATTATGTACTAATCACAATAATTCACAATAATTTAAATGTCCGACTAAATTGATATTAACAAATAGAAAAGGAATCAAGTCTTATTTCGTAAATACTCGTCGCCTTTAGTCTCGATTTTATTGCTTACCACACGATCGCATAATGTGCTCAATAACATTCAACAGGCAGTATAATAAAAAGTGGGAGACAATTGAAAACTGTTCGTTGTTCATCTGGTCTCTAATATGGGAACCGCGACAAAGACGGCCCTATCTCAAAAGCTTTTCTTATTAAAATCGTCCCGAATGCACACACGTACCTGCATTTGCAGTGGATTAAAACTTCTGATCTAGTATTTTTCCATTCTTGGCAGGGGAGTTAAGGTTTCAGTAGGGAGACTACATCTTAAAAAGGAGTGACGTGATGTCTGCGACTTGTAAAGTGAAAATTATTTTATGATTTTTTTGTGTTCAGAATTACTTTAGCGGAAATTATGTTTTATAATTTAGAAGATGTTTCTTTCGGGTTCTGTAACTTATAAGAGTCTCAGAGACTTTACGTTCTTTTTTTATTATCTATGCAATTTCATTGGCTCTAGCTAGCTTCTATATATACTTCGCAAGCAAAATATTTGTTGAAGCCTATGTATGAAAGTTGGGTCCTCCAAGACAAAAATCCTAATTACACCAATGATCAACTACATTCGCTCTAAGGTCAACCATATAGCTTTCAACCCCTATATAAAGTATCTCAGCATCCATCAAACTATTTATCTATTTCCAGCAAAACTGGTAAAAATCTTCCTTTAAGTGAATATTGTAGAGTATTGTTATACTATAGCTAAAGTTGCCAGTTCTTAGGAAGGGATTCTCCTTTTTCTTTTTAGACAGATTTGAGCTTTTCTTATATTAAAACCCCTTGAGCATTGTACCCAAGTTCTGTATACCATATCTGATATGCTTATCGCTCTAGATCTATTCATTGAGCATCTCCCTTAAATTATACCAGTGAATGGTGCTAAATTTAATCTATGTAGGTACACAGCCAGGCTGAACATTTTAGCAATATCGATTAGAGCCTGTAACATGCCTGGCGAATTCTAGGCTCTGGTACTAAATCTTTTAAGTTGATGAATAAGGAGTGTGTTCTAGATGGGTCCGGGATGTACCTTTTTTTTAAAGAGATTGTCCACTCAACCAATATTACTAGCATAATTCTGATTTCAGTCTTCTATTGACACAATTTTATGTATAATAAACATGCATCATTGGGATACGAAAACAAAATTTCTTTATGACTTTTACTGGTCACAAAATGCGATTTGAAGTCCATTCGAGTATTACAAGAATTCTACAAGCCCACCTAGAAATACTAAACTTCAGGTTAGAATTTCCAAAATTATGAATAAAAATATGTACAAAGTTTTTGTCAATTGTAGTACATTTACAATCATTATTTTCTTAATTTTGTTAATTTTCAATAGATTTTAATTATAGCAAACATAAATCTTTTCACTTACATGACCAAACTCTGAAACTTTCATCTATAGAAAATTCTGCAACAAAGAAAACTTCTGCTATAAAATTTTCACACTCTCAGTCACACACTGTTTAACGAAAAATTTGGAGAAATATTAATTTTCATTCGCGTTGAATACGTTCTTTACAAGTTTTTTCCACATTTAAAAATAAAAATCCACTAAATCAAATAAAAAACAAAATAAAAACTGCGGCTAGCAGGATATTTGTTTGGAAATGCAACGAAATGTTGAATAAAAGAAAAATACTAAAACCGTTAGTACGCCATAGTATAATTGCGGCAAGTCTTGAAAATAATTTACACGCCATTTCTCACTCTTAGATGTCAGGTCAATCGAATCTGTAAGGAAAAATTCATAGAAACTTCATCAAAAACATCCTTATTAATCAAATTAAGAGTTTTATTTTATTTTTATTATTAAATAGAATTTTTAGAACAAATATATTTACATTTCTGATGTACATATGGGATAAAAAATACAAAATTAAGAATTTCATTACTTACCCTGCAGTACCATCTATGATAAAATTATAAGAATCATTTAGCCAATGCCCTTAAAAGCTCTGGTATTTCCAAAGATTGTCAAAGTGTTTTCTTTTTAAAAAATAGAAGAATTAGCAATTTTATAATTTAAAACTTTCTCACTTTTCGGTATTTCTCTGTTATATATATTTAAATTTTTTTTTTCACGAATAATCATAAAACAAAATGAAGTGAATATTTTAAAATATATTAACTTGCCTAAAAAACGATTTTCCTCCCGAATTTCGGCGATCGTTTTGCACCGCATTTTGTAGAAATTAATAGCTTAACAGCATTAATTTCACAAAACACTGAACTCTATAATGCCGTAGCAAGTTCTTGGCAGGAAAGGAAGAAGGGGAAGGGAATTGAGGATTATGGGGCCAAGGAAGTAACGGTGTACATTACGTTTGAATGTTTGCAGCCCATAGTTAAGGGGAGAAAACAGATGATGGCACATTCGTACTGTCCTGCTTGTGAAAGATTCGCGGAATTTCACGGTACAGCCAAATTTGCCTTCAAGGCTGTGAGGGCGAGCTCGGGTTACAGCTCTTGTGGTGCGCATTGGAAGAATTCTACAAGAGATCAGGCTAGAGATTTCGTCAGATCAATAGCGATAGAAGTAGTGATAAAAGAGAGATAGATAACCGAAATTACGCCGGTGCTCTGGGGAATCAATAGTTGCTATAATATGTTATCCCCAATAAGCCGGAAGGCCTTCTTTCGACTTTGTCTAATGCGGACAATGCAATGCATCCAGTCCCTTCCAAATATGGGAGTTATATACTAATCTAGGCCTGATATGAACCCCTTCGAGGGTGCTGTCGTCTGCAAAACTATGAATATGATTGAAAGTGAGAGTCATTAATAAAAATGAGGAACAGAGTAGGAGACAGCAAAGAACCTTACGGTACGCCGACATGGATTATAAAACGTCAATGATTGGCTTACTCACGTACGATGTATTCGCACGATATCCTGTTTCCTTATTAGTTATTTATTCAATACATGTAGATATCTTACCTGGGGATTACATGAGAAAGTACAGCTTGCATGCAATCATACTACCATATTTCTTGCACGTGAATAAGTTCAGCTTTCGGCGAACTTCTATGCTGGAAAAGCATAGCAGCTCAGGTATAGTAATTTGACTTTATCAAGATGACAAAAAAAAAAATATTCGAGAGCAGAGCTTTTTAAATTAATAAATTTATACCGGTAAATGAGTGTTTCTGGAATCAGATACATTACATCCTTTGCTAACACTTTCCTCTTTTTATTTCTGTTTTTCCAATTGTGTTTCAGGCTTAGTGCCAAACACAATTCCGCCGTTCCGATTCAATTCGATCCGTTACGTGCATGAGCACAATTGTTCCGTTCGGTTTCAACCTGACCTTTAAAGTTGTTTATGCGATACACAGGTGAAAAAATGCGTGAATTATCCGAACTCTTTGAAATGTTATTACACATTTATTTATTGTGGATAATGTATAAGAGATCCACAAAACTAAATCGGAGAAGGTGGGTGGGTGCGACCAGTTAATAGGGACAGAGAGATAAAGGTGATACTTCGCAACGATATATCAAAAACTCCAAGAGTTAGATCCCCAAGATTTTTTCTTACACACCAGAATGTCAAGGCCTATATATGATGTATTTCTAAATCTTATGAAGGATGACCTAAGGAAAAAATCGAGGAGACCTGCAATTGATTTTGAATGCAGACTAGCAGTTACATTGTCGTAAGTGTACCGTAATATTAATAATAATTAAACAATCATTACACTATTATGGCATTTTAGGTTCCTATCACAAGGTGTAAGCCCTACTTTCCTTGCATGGAGTTTTAAAATGGGGAAATCTACTGTCAGGAGTATTATCTTGGATACCTGCGCTTTAAAAACTTTTCAGAAAATTAAAAAAATAAACTTTCCTATGACAGCTGTCAATTTTCCATGCAAGAAATGTGCAGTAACTAAAAACTTCGGGTAAATTCATGCGAGAGGGGAAGCTGTGACGTATGCAAAACTCGTGTAATTTTGTGTGCACGAGAAAGTAAACGAACGGAAAATGTGTAAGTTCATGCAAATTCATTGCAATGCATTTTCCCAAAACCGAGTACGCGAACAGACCTTATTTGGCGAGTTTTTTCGCCTGTCTATGTGTGCAGACCATCAGAGCTTGAATATAAAAGAATTGCTGATGATTTCGAAAACAGATGGAACATGCCGCATTGTGTTGGCGCTGTAGACGGCAAACATATCGAAATTCAAGCTCCTCCAAATTCTGGCTCAAGTTTCTTTAATTATAAGAAGTCATTTAGCATTGTTCTGCTTGGAACATGTGATGCTAACTACAGTTTTACGGACATATCCGTGGGTGCGTACGGAAGTCAAAGTGTCGGAGGTATGAAATTGAAAATATTGATTTAATTACTTAATCGTTAAATATGCAAATAGGTATTCTTAAGGAATCTACGTTTGGACGAGAATTATTTCAAGAAGAACTTCCCATTCCGAAAGAATGCAGATTACCAAACAGCACAACAATTTTTCCGTACTACTTTGTCGGAGATGCCGCCTTCAATTTGAAGAAAAACTTATTACGGCCATACCCAGGAAGAAATTTACCGGAAGACAAAACTATATTCAATTATAGGTTGTCCAGAGCAAGACGAATTATTGAAAATTGTTTCGGTATATTGTTTACCCGTTGGAGAGTTTTAAAGCATTCCTTAAATTTATTACCACAAAATGCTGAAAAAGTTGTATTAGCAGCCGTAGTCCTGCATAACTTTAAGCTCAACGAGAAAGAGAAAATATATTTCCCATGGAATTTTGTAGACTGGGAAGATAATGAACACGTAATTCACAATGGTGAATGGAGACAAGAAAGTACTAGGTACTAGGTACTAACAACGCAACTCGTTCGGCGTTTGAGGGATGAACTGAAAGAATACTTTCTCAATGGAGGAGCTGTATCCTTCCAATGGAACAGATAGATAATGAACAAAAATAATATATTTAATGTTTTATTTATAAAAATATATATATATATATATATATGTTTGTTTTCTTCTTTTCACTTATGTAGTTACCTAAATATTTACTTTTATTGCACAGGCATTTGCTTTTTATAAAATACTTTTCGAGTTGCACTAATTACTATCGTACTTGAAAAATAGGAACTACTAATTAAGTAGAAACAAAAGTTCAACTTATTCAACTAAAAAGTATTTACACCAGTCAAAATTTAAACTTCGAGACACTACATTTAATTAAGTGTCGCAAGTGTCGCTTGACTCCTCTGTACAGCTTCATATGCCTGTCGAATAAAGTTTATCTTGAATACACTTTTCTCATTCTCTGACATTTTCTTCATCTGGCATCCTATGGACTTCAAGAAGTATCCATCTTCGTCGTCTGGTCTGTGGACGAATGCTCCAGCTTATTTGAAAAGTTCTGTAGTGTTTCCACAAATAGCTTTTGCACCTCACCATCATCTGATATTTTCCTCTTGCGTGATGGTCTTTGTTGATTGGAAATTGATGCCACCGAGGATTCATCGAAATTTTCCTGAAAAGACTCCGACTTGGAACTCTCATCTTCTACTTCATTGCTGTTCCAATCGAAAGTATTTTCTGTCATTCTAAAATAGGAACACGCTTAACAATATTTACCAAATAATAGATCTTAAAAAATCATACCTCCTGGGCTTTACAAAATTGTCCAAAAAAGTTAAAAAAAAAAAAAGAGAATATATACCAACTGGTGTTATGGATGGCGGCTGATCCCGATGGGAGAGCATTCTTCTTTTTTTCTCTTACGTAGCGGTCCCGGATTGCAGTCCATTTCTTTTTTGCTACATTCAATAGAAATAATCAGCATAAACAACACTTGTAAATCAAAATAAAATATTCAAACTTACCATCAGTTTTAAATTTCTCATTGAACTTTTTCCAGATTTTGTCTTTCCTTTTTACATCCATGTAAAATTTGTTTCCTTTGTCATAAAGCTCTTCATATTTTTTAATTTCATCGATAAATACTTCTTCATCCATCTTCAGTTACACAAACATTAAACAGGTAATTTTTCTAGGTTATGTCATCCGTAAAAGTTTAAATTTGCTCAACTTCTCCGTTTCGATCCATTTCGGTGTAATGTGTCCAATTGCACGCACGTCTCATATAAGCAAATTTGACATTTGTACGTATCGGATCGAAACGGTGCAATTGTGTTTCCCGCTGAGTTCTGCTGGCAATATTAAAAATGAGAAGTCTTGCGTGCAAGCTGTTCTTCCTCGTATGATTCCAAAGTCAGTTAAATGAATCCGCTACTTTTGAGATCGTCTCGTCGTTAAGAAAGCAAGAAATGCCAAAATTTAAATTTACTTTTATAAGATTCACAAATAATTACCAATCAAGTTTACTTTGATTATCGCCAGTACTGTACTTCAAATTATCGCAATCTAATAGGACGTGCGGAGCACTACTTTCCAATATTGAAAAGTAGGCGGCGTGACCACTGTGTTTATGGATGATATCTGATACCTGCTTGGCTTGAACGAGATTTATTTGCTTGCGATCTCAATTTAATTAGTTAAATTGAAATTTAAATATGGTCATGAATTGTGGTGTACCCCAGTGCTCTAACAAATTCAATAAAAACAAAATTTCAAACAAATTTCATCAGTTTCCTAAGGACGAAAAATTTAAATCTGAATGGATTTGTATGTAGGAAAGAAACCGTCCAAGTTATTTCGCGTTAGCAGCACTTGTGAGCACTTTACAAAGGGCGACTATAATCTAACGTAGTTAAAGTAATCAAAAGTAATGCAATTTTCATTACATGAAAGTTTAACATTTTATCGAAGTCAGTTGTACCTTCGAAAAACTTGCTATTAACAATATCTACAATATCTTTGCATACTATTTAAGCAGCAAAAGAAGAACGGTCTAGACGACTGAAACAGAAAACAGCATTAAAAATACGAATCAAAGTAAGTTTTGGAACAATTACTAGGAATCGCGTGGTATACCGGAAGGTATCTTGATCTGAATCACCCTGTATATTTAAGATAACAAACGGGGAAATGAAGTGAAATAAAATTGAATACCCTTAAGGTATGTAACCGTTCCTATTAACGGAATAGAAGTAAAGGGTGATTACTCTTTAGTTAAATCTCCTTGTGGCGGCAATACAAAAAAATATCGCGTATGTATATAAATATAATGACATATCTTTGAAAGATATCAAAATCCGAGTGCCGTTCACATCTCTACACTTATACACATTTTTAAAGGTTAAATTAGAATTACGAAATTTAAATAGTATTTTTATATATATATCTCTTGAAGAGCTAGGATTAGAATTTGAAATATCTTAATGACATAGTGGCGAAGGGGACTGAAGCAGCTGAATTATCATTTCTATATATATATACGCATATAATAATAATAATAATTTAATAATAATTTATTCATGGATCTGTACAAAAGACTACATCTTTTTTTAGTACAGTACAAATGGAAAATATAAAATTTAGTGAAAGAGAAAAAAAAATATTAAATTTAAGACCAAATATAACTATAATAATATAATAATTTCAAATAAGAAAAAAAAAAGAAAAAAAACAACAAAATCACCAAATAATAAAATAAAGCATAAAGAAATTGTAAGGACTAGAGTTTAATATTAATCTAAACTACCCAAAAAATTGTGCCATCGGCACTTATAGTTCATGATTAATTCAGAATACGCTTCAGCTCATTTTTAAAATCTAATGTCCGAGTCTGCCTTCTAACTGTGACCGGAAGAGAATTCCATAATCGAGAAATAACGGAAAAATAAGAACGTTGCCCAACAACATAACATGCCCGAGGAATCCGAAGGATTACATGACGGGATGAATGCAAGAATTTTAAGTGAATTTACGTAGATAAACTAATGCTCTAATGTCTAAATAAGTATCTAAAGAGCATCCTAATATGGAATTTCTATAAGCAGAAACGTGATCGTGACGTCTTAAGCCATAACCAAACCAAAACGCACGCAATCATTAAACGCTACATATAATTTACGACTGCACACAGAGTCAAGCCGCGAATGAATTGTACTACAGAAAGTGAAATGTGGAATTAGCAGTGCTTTAACAAGCTTTAGCTTTAACTCAACCTGGAGCAGGCTACTCGACAGACGAAGCAATCGAAGGCCGCCATAAATCTTTTGTAATGAGGAATTAACATGGTCACAACACTCAAATTTACTATTGAAATAAACACCAAGATTCTTAACATTGCTGGCATATGGCAAAAGTACTCCTTTAAGATGTATAGAGGGAAGATCTGAAAACTCCAAGTCTCTCCTGTAAAAAACCATAGAAGAAGATTTCAGGGGATTCAACAATAGTCGATTGCTGGTGGCCCAATCAGAGATATTTATTAAATCACGGTTTACTCGGTATATGCAGTTCTCAATTAACCCAATTGGACGAAACAGATATATCTGAACATCGTCAGCATACATGTGAATGTTCACGTCTTCAATAATATCAGGGAGATCATTAATGAATAAGCTAAAGAGAAGCGGTCCAAGTATTGAGCCTTGCGGAACACCGCATTTAACCTTAATTCACTTCGATTTAGCATTCCCGACTTTAACATACTGAGAGCGATTTGAAAGGAAGTCTGAAATCATTCTAGAAGATGAATGAGAAAAATTATACATTTTTTGAAGTTTTGATAAAAGTAAACTGTGATTGACGGAATCAAATGCTTTAGTGAAGTCGAGGAGTACCAAAGCTGTTAAGAAATCACTGTCAAGTGAATTGCGGATATCAGTAGATACTTTCAACAAGGCCGTTTCACTGCTGTGCCCAGAACAAAAACCGGACTGCCATTTCGAAATGAGCTTGTTATCCGACACATACTGGAGAATTTGAGTGCTCATTAATTTCTCTAGGATTTTGCTAAGGTAACATAGTAAGCTTATTGGCCGATAATCAGAGACTGATTTTGGTACAGAGGACTTAGCCAAAGGTATAACAACTGCATTTTTCCATATTTGAGGAAACACAGAAAATGTAAGACAAGAGTTAAAAATATATACTAAACTGTCAAGAATTACAGGCAACAGCAATTTGAAAAATGATGGAGAAATATCGTCTGATCCTGTGGCTACGGATCTAACGGATATGCATGCCTTGAAAACCTCTTCATGTGATACGCATCGGAGACTGAAACTGCTGTGATCTGCCAAGTTCACGCTGGTATTGGGAACGGGACGTGTTAAGGAAATATTACAGGGTGTAGTAAAATAGATATTAAGATCATCAGTATTCAAGCCACATGGTGGCAAACCCTTTCCGCAAACACCGAACCGCTTCAAATTAGACCACAGTTTCTTAGAAGGCAGCGATGGATTTAATATGTTATTGAAATCTTCTTTGTCCTTTTTATTACAGTATTCGTCTTATTTATAATTGCTTTGTACCTGGAAAAACATTCCTCTGACTTACATCTCTTGTACCTACGGAAAAGTAGTTCTCTTTCAGCAATTAGATATTCAATTTCACGAGAGTACCAAGGAATACGATTAGGAGCGATCCGTTTTATAAGCAGAGGTGCATATTTGTCGTGAAGATATGATATGAAACCATAAAACATTTTCAGTTGCTCTTCGACTGATGAAGAGTCCCGAATACAAACCCAAGGAAGGGTGAAAGCTTCATCAAGCAAATTTTGTACATCAACTTTATCGTATGAACGGTATTTGATTATGTTAGGCAAAGCTGAGAAGCAAATGTTGTAAGACAAATAAATAAAATCATGATCAAATATACTTGGTGATGTTATCTGATTATGAAAAAGGACATTATTGGTATCACATACAAAGAAATAATCCAAAAGCGAGGGATTATTACAGCTGTAATAAGTAGCTACGCCGTTATTGATATTTTGCAAAAAGCACGATTGAAAGAAGTGTAAAAAACTGTCAGCAGTGCTATTGTTCCGTAAGAGATTTATATTAAAATCTCCGCCAACTACTATATTGGTATATTTTTGTGAGAAATGAGACAGCGAATTACCTAGTTCCACAGCATTGTCAAGATTAAAACTACCAGGCGGACAATAAACACTAATAAGAAGCAATTTATCTGTGGCACAACACACCTCAACAGCCAGAAACTCAATGCCACCTTCGCTGGAACTTTTAATAAATTTGGATTTAAAGCCATCTTTCACAAAAATAGCAACTCCTTCTCCGATCTGATCGTCACGATCACACCTAAAGAGCTTATATCCAGGAATTACAATCCAGTTAGATAAAATAGCCAAGTTTCAGAAATGAATATCGAATGCACATTGCTGCTATAAAAAGTTCCCTGCACTTCAGTAATCTTTGATCTAAGGCTTCTTGCATTAAAATGGCAGATGTTAAAGCCTTCTGTGTTTTGGGAAAATATGTTGAGCAACGTTCTCGTACTATTTAATCCTGAAATACGAGTAATCATTTACATTAGAAGGCAACCTGAACTGAACTGAACAATAAACCTAATCAACATGACGAGGACACAATTTAACCAAATGGAGTGAAGAATTATTTATAAAATTAACAAAAAAAAAATAATAAGAAAATTTAAAAAGCAACGAAAAAAATAATTAAAGTAACAAATCAAAAAATGAAAGAAACAAATCAATTCAAAATTAAGAGAAAAAAAATATTGTTGGTTCGTTATTTAAAACACAATATTAAATAATTAATATATAAGTTCCTTATTTCACTCTAATCATATAAAATTCACAAACATTTATTTAATCAACTCAACTCTAATTATCGCTAACACTGTACTTTCAATTATCGCAATCTAATTGCACACTATCGCTTCTTAACACTGCATCGTCTAAAACAAGACTCCTCTCTGGCGATGACAACTGTTATATTTATACACTAGAAACTCTGCGAATTATTCTGGAGGGTTCTATTCCAAAAGCTTCTTGACTATTCTATTTGTTCTATTCCTGAACTTTCCTGTAGATTTCATAACCGATTCTCCAAACCTGAAGTCGTTTACTCTCCGAACCTGAAGTTGTTTATTGCCAGTAGATGTCACCAGTTGTCTCTTTCTATTGCACGTAACACTGCCCCCTTCTTAAATTTGTTCGTCCCGAACAACAGGTGGTCCACGGCCTTGATGCTTGTAGTATTGACACAAGCGGCTCAGATGGACGATTTTTCGTTTGCCTCCTGTACCACGTTGAATCCTGTATACTACGTCATTTATTTTAGTTACTACTGAATACGGTCCCTCCCACTGTTGTTGTGACTTTGGAGAGCATCCCTTACGTCGGTTCGGGTTGTATAGCCAAACAAGATCACCTTCATTGAATCTTGCTGAATTCGGATACTTACTGCTAATTTCGACCCCGTGGCCCTTTGTACATCAGCTCTCAGTTTCAATGGGGCTCCGACATTACACTTGTACATTTCCTTTCCGCTGCTACGTGGCGGCCCTTTGTAAAAAGCACACACAGTGCATCTGCGACACCACTTCTCTACATCCTCCCGCATATGTAGCCAATAAAACTTTTCTCGTATTTTAGAAATTGTTTTATTCACTCCCAAATGTTCTCCAGATGCTCCACGATGCACTTTACCTAGAACCTCGTTGACCTTTGATGCCGGCACGACTATTTGCATTCGGAACGATTTACCGTTAGGTGCTTCCCACTTGCGTTTTAATATACCACATTCAATATGAAGAGAATTCCATTGAGCCCAGTAGCTTTTCAGCTTTTCACTCATCCTCGAAATATCCTTCCATTCTGGTTTTTCTATGTCTGCTTTCCAAGCAAGAATAGGCGATATGTCCGGATCTTCTCGTTGCGCTGTTTGCAAACTCTCGATGTCCCAACCTGTTGATGGCTCCACAGTTACCAACTGTATAGTAGCTGTTTTCTCATTTCCTTTCTCCCAGCCGTAATGCTTACATTCAGGTTCCCATTGACGTTGTACCAAGGCTTCTGCATTTCCATGGATACGTCCTTCCCTGTGTTGGCTCTCAAAGCCATAAGGTTGGATTCTAGTCTCCCTAAGAATAGTTTGCTCTCTAGCTCGCCAATTTGGACATTCTTCTCTCCCTTTCTTATCTGTTGATTCCTTTCGACGGCATTTCCTGCAGTCGCTTTGAAGGTGTCCTAATTTATTACAATCCCAACATTGAAGAACACTACGTGAAGGGGTGCTCAGTGATAACTGCAATCTATTGCAAGTCTTCTGCTCAGCTCGATATCTTTGCAATTCCACTTTCCTCTCTTCATCTAGAGATTCCACTCGTCGGCGTTTTCTGCAGTCTCTTTGTAGGTGTCCTGTTCTATTACAATTCCAGCATCGAAGGATACCATGCAAAGGTGAGCTCTGGGATGACTGCATTCTATTACAAGTACATTCGTCCACCAAAATGTCTCTCATTCGTATTGCACTCCGCGAAGCTTGTCTGGCGGATTCATACACTAATGCATGGGCTAGTGCTTCTGCTGTTGATTTCCTTCCTGCTAGCCTTAATGATTGTTGTAAATTTTGATCTGTAATAGCGTTCACAAATGCCTCCGTCGCCACTTCGTTAAGAAAATCCGCATTCACGCTGGAGTATGACAGATGCGCTAATCTTTCTACATCTGCCTGCAGTTGTTGTAGTGATTCGCCATGTTTTTGAATCCTGTTGCGCAACTGTAGGCGATATACTTGCTGTATGTGCTCATCTCCGTAACGTAATTCTATCGCCTGTACTAATGAAGAGTAATTACATTGATTTTCAATCGGTACAGTTTGTAAGAGCTCTGACGCAGGACCTCGAAGTGCTAACACCAGAGCTATAGCTTTGTCTTCATCATTCCATCCATTTACCTCTGAAGCTGCCTCGAATTGTCTCTTGAAGATATGCCACGAATTTTGTCCATCAAATATGGGAGGTTTCATTCTACCTGCACCGGATATTTCAGTTGCTCCGCTTAGAGGCTGACGATGCTTTATTCTTTCCAGATCTGCTTTAAAGTTATCAAGTTGCTCGGCGAATTTTTGTTGAACTTCCGAAACCTTTTGTTGAAATTCCTGCTCAATTCCTTCAATTTTCAAATTTTGTTCTTCTAAAGAACTTTTTAGAAAATTTTTCTGATCCTCCAAACGAGTTTCTAGACAATTCTCCAGAGAACTCTTTTGTTCGTCCAAGCGCGTTTCCATAGATTTCTTCTGTTCATCTAAACGTGATTCTAGAGAATTCTTTTGTTCGTCCATGGATTTCTTCTGTTCATCTAAACGTGATTCTAGAGAATTCTTTTGTTCCTCGAGAGAATTCTTTTGTTCGTCCATAGATTTCTTCTGTTCCTCGAGAGAATTCTTTTGCTCATCAAAACGGGCTTCCATATTACTCATTAAAGTACTCAAAAGCTATTCCATTTTCATCGCAGGCGCTTCTTCAACTTCGATTTATTCCAAGTTCTCTTCGAAAACAAATGTTTCAGGATTCTTTCCTTCCTCTATCAGAGCTTGTCTAAGTCGCTCGACTAGAACTTTCTTTGCACCTGTCGTTTGTAATGAGCGGTTCCCTAGCTCCACTTTCAAATCCTGTATTCGAAGCTCCTCCACTTTGCGCCCCATTACTGTAGTAATTCACTCACAGTTGAATATTAATTATTTTCCAGAACTTTCACAATTAACACAATTTCTCAAAATTAATCACTCTTTTAATTTTTAGTCAATTGCCACCACTTTATTTCTCAAATTTATTTCACTTCTGACACCAGTTGTTGCGAGCTTGGCCTTTGGTTCGTTATTTAAAACACAATATTAAATAATTAATATTGTTACGTGCAATAGAAAGAGACAACTGGTGACATCTACTGGCAATAAACAACTTCAGGTTCGGAGAGTAAATGACTTCAGGTTCGGAGAATCGATTATGAAAGTTCAGGAATAGAACAAATAGAATAGTCTAGAAGCTTTTGGAATAGAACACTCCAGATTTATCCGGAGTGTTTCTAGGGTATAAATATAACAGTTGTCATCGCCAGAGGAGAGTCTTGTTTTAGACGTTGCAGTGTTAAGAAGCGAAAGCAATAAAGAAGCGATAGTGTGTAATTAGATTGCGATTATTGAAAGTACAGTGTTAGCGATAATTAGAGTTGAGTTGATTAGATGAATGTTTGTGTAAAGAACTTATATATTAATTATTTAATATTGTGTTTTAAATAACGAACCAAAGGCCACGCTCGCAACAATATATAAGTTCATTATTTCACTCTAATCATATAAAATTCACAAACATTCATTTAATCAACTCAACTCTAATTATTGCTAACACTGTACTTTCAATTATCGCAATCTAATTGCACACTATCGCTTCTTTATTACTTTCGCTTCTTAACACTGCATCGTCTAAAACAAGACTCCTCTCTGGCGATGACAACTGTTATATTTATACACTAGAAACTCTGCGAATTATTCTGGAGGGTTCTATTCCAAAAGCTTCTTGACTATTCTATTCGTTCTATTCCTGAACTTTCCTGTAGATTTCATAACCGATTCTCCGAACCTGAAGTCGTTTACTCTCCGAACCTGAAGTTGTTTATTGCCAGTAGATGTCACCAGTTGTCTCTTTCTATTGCACGTAACAATATATATATATATAGATATATACAAAATAAATCACTAACATAACCTTTCTATACAATGCCCTGAATATTCGCATCCAAATCAACAAGTTGACACAGGTTAATCACTCAATTTTGCGGGCATATGAACTTGGCTTTCAGTTTGGTTCTCCACCTCCTGCTTAGTTCATGCTAATTAATTTCTGTTCTTAGGAGATTGTCTCAAAATATTTAGTAGTTTGGATGCCTGCATGACAGGTCATCAGATTTGGAAATGTTTCTAAGAAATTTTTTTTGTAATAATAGTATCGCCGAGGTGAAATTCGTGTGTAACACTATTTATGTATGAATTAAGGTACTTACTATACAGTAGCCGGATAAATTATGCACTGAATATCTGGAAATACAATGAAAATTCTTTATAGCGTAGTCATGACGCTGTAACGGCTTTTTATCTCTCTGAGCATGGAGGTTGACTAGGTCCGCTACTTTTCTCTTCACAGGTCAACACAGGGATACTGTACCATATCGCCCACGGTATCGCAGGGTGGTTGGGGCAACGGCGCTGGAAGCATAACATCTGCGCTTCCAATGGAGTAAGTGGTAGGTAGTGTAAAGGTCCCTTCCGGACTGAGTGTGTGTAACGGCCTTTGACTTGTTAGCACGAAGTTTTTTGTGTATGGCAGGTGATACAGCGGCAAGTTTTCGTGGAACCTCCCCACACTCTCCGCCAATAGCCGAGCCGAGCTAGCGTACCGCCCTGCAGTCAACGCTGTCCACCGAGTGATCTGCCAGCTCATGCTGGCAGTCTGGATTTCACGTCCAAGCCAATCACTCTCAAGATACTTCCATAACAAGTATCTGTTCGAAATTACGTACAAGCGAGTCGGGAAAATTCCACACATTCCAACAAACTTATTAATAATCTGTCGGCTTCTCTTATCCTGGAAAACTTCAACAATCTTACCTATGCTCGTTCAAATCCTGAGGCCAGAAACATCTAGTAGAGGGTAGTATTAGTTTCTACGAGTCAAAAGGTGCGATATTACTGGTTTTGTTCACAGAAGGCAAACTGACGAACATCGTAGTTGAGAATATACATGCCGTGCTGTGCATGATACGATTACGTGTCAAGTCGTGGCCATAGTACCTGAGAATGACACCTACGATACAGGAATGAGCTAAAATTACGTTTTTGCAATTATCTATCAATCTGGTTTTCGTACCGACAATTGAGATTAGAAAAACGCCCTTGCGATAATCTTCAATTTTCACGCCAACCGTTTACAGTTTGTTTTCGTCAATAATTATGAATCTAACCATTTCTTTATCTCTAGAGTTGCGCAGACATAAACAATTGTAATTATGTGTGTAATTTATTTTTTTATGACAATCTATTATCTCAACCTCCTCATAATCATATATAAACCGTCATACTAGGATAAGATTAGAAAACATCTGAATAAATGCCCGCCTTAGAAGCCTCAGATACTCTGAAGAGAGATTGGATTCCAATCCATTCACATTTTGGGGATACTATCATTGACGTCATATCACCTAAGATTGCTTTGAAGTTTCGTCCAAAATTTTCCAGAGATATTCACCTTACTATCTGTAATTTTAGATGTTTCTATAAAAATGCGCAATGCAATGATGCGTGATTTTATCGACTAAACCGACGGTAAATAAATTCATGCTTCACGTACATATTTCATGTGAGCAATTCCTGGGGACTGTCTACAATCAAATCTTCTCGTCCTCATTAAAAAGATTTTAAAATTATTGTTCCAGAGTAGAGCAAGGCATCTCAACCGTAGCTCTTGTCCAACAATTTTCTTTAAATTACGGCTGTGAAGCCCTGCAGTTCCCTGCACTAAAATTATAGCACAAAAATAGTAAAGCATAGTCACAGTAGAGGAATCAAGTTGGTTGTGTACAATAACACGTTTTCAGAATTACTAGCTCGAGTTTTAAAAATAAATCTCGAAAATGATTGTGTTTAGCCATGGGCAAGCATATTTACATATAAATACCCGAGCATTATGACAATGTAATAGTTTCGATCATCTTATCTTAGCTACAAGCTCAGTAGTAGGTATTATCAGGAGAAAAGAAAGGGAGTCTTATCAGTATGGTTATCTCGGATCGCCTACCAAAGATAGACGATCAAAGATAACCATAATGATGGGACCTCTTTGATTGCTGGATCGAAAAGTTCTGCATTTTCAATGCATTTTGGAAATTCATTGAAATTATTTTCAGTGAATTTACTATAGACGAAAAATTGTCCACCTAAAAGAAAGGACACCGGCAAAGATTTGATATTTCAAAGTCTACAAAATAAATACCAGGCAAATAATTATGAAAAATGTAATAACCTTGGATTTTAAGAGATAACTGACTGCAACACTATCACACATACTCCCATCTAGACCAAGACCATCAGTATTTGAACAACAAAGCAGCAAAACACTGAAGAAGCGTCGCATGGAGTTGATTCGATAAATTTTAAAGCTGCCTTAAGATCAGACAAAAAACAAAAATTGTAATAACGAAAAACGCAAAAAATGTAAACAAGAATCAAACGAGCAAAAATGATAAAACCATCAGAAATAATAAATACGACTAAAATAACAAATAATAAGCGATGAATAAAATTGTTGAGATATGCAAAGCAGGTAGTACATTAATTCAAACATAAATAGCGCCCACTTCATCAAATGAGGTGATTGGCACCGGTTGATGCTCAATAGATTTTCGTACGTATACGAGTCAATTTCGGACGTAAATAAACTGTCATGCATAATTATATATATTTTTACAAGACGCTAGAACACACTGATTCTTCCAGAATAAATTTTGATATCACCGCGCTTGGTCTACCATCCAGGTTGGGTTCGAGTCCCGCTCGACTTAGTTGCCTAACTAGCAAGTCAATCGACAAAAAAAACTAGAGAACTGAGTATAATACCTGCAATCATTAAGAAAGAAATTTAACATTTTTACGAGAAATCTTTCCTTGGCGAAACTGTGATTTATGAGTGATATAATCTGCAGTCATGACGGCCTATGGAACTAACAGGTAAAATGTGTTAAAAGAAAAACGTGTAGCACTGGAAAATGCCCATTTAAAGAAAAATCACTTGGAAAAGTATCTTTTTTATAATTTTGGAAATTCTTCGTAATTATCTTGGTATAACAGAAACCAGTAAAAGATTGTGCAGAAAATGGTAACGCACGCTACTACAAAAACAGCACCTAGTCGGATTTGCACGTGAGTTTTTGTACCTCTATAGGCTGCGCGCTTCATTGTAACCAAAGATGTAACTTCGTCTCTATGACCCTTAGTCGAAGCAAGAATCCATAAAGTTGCATAAAAGGACTCACCACTAGCCGATAAGATTCGCAATTGGCCGAAAAGTTTGGTGAGTACTACCGACTACGTTGGGCTTGCTGCTAGAATGACTGTCAACGTGCGGAAATGGCATGAAAATTAATGTTTTGCTTTTGCATGACAATATACGTCCATTCACAAGAGAAAAGTTGCGCTCGGTGTAAAATACTCATACAGACCAGACCCGGCCACGTATGACTATTTTTTGAACCCACAAATAAAAAAATCTTCTATGGAAGTTTTGAGAGCGATGAGAATACGCAGATATATTACAGTGTAAAGCTTCTTTAAGATATCGTTTCTTCCGCCACTACTGTTAAGTATCCTGGAAAGGTTCATGTTTATGTAGGATTCTCAACAAACGGTTTTGGTTAACTGCTCACCTTGGAGAATCTTAATACTTCAAGAATAAATAAGTTTGAACAAAAAAGACGTATTTAAGTCAGCTCTGATACTCTACGGACGGCAGAATCATGTTTGGATATTACAAGGGGATAATATTGCAAGTCGGCTCTGCGCTACCAGCTGAAAGGAGCAAAGTCGAATCATGACGATAGACTGTCCATCACAGTCACCAGATATGTGAATGTCATTGAAATTGTCTGGCCATTAATGAAGCAAAAGCTATAATGGAAAAGAATGGGGGGGGGGGGGGGGGGGGGGAATAAGAAGAACGCGACATTTCGAAGATTTTGAGATGGTTAAGTACCTATTACGCTCTAAAAGGTGCGAACGAATTATAGACGGAGTGGCGGAGAAGTAAGGATATGCATACTTGCAGATTACAGAATAAAATTTAAATCTGGATGTTTTTATGGGAGATACGTTCTTTTTTTGAAATTTCATTCTCCTCCACCATCCGTCACTCATAGCACTCTCAGGACCTTTTCGTTTTGCACATCAACATATATGCTATAATTCATGCTATAATTCAAATATAAATTAAACGGATCTAATGAGAGATTGAGCTGACACTGGCGAATAGAACTTGCTTAACATTTGATTAAATTAGATCCGCAGAAGTGTGTTAAAGTGTTAGCAGCCTCATATTAACTGAGACCTGAAAAAGTTATTGTGAATCGTTGTTTTTGCTTATTCCCATTCTAAGACTATTGATGAAAAACCGATATGTTTTTGTGATTGAAGTTCCACACATAGTTTGAGTGGTACCGTAAAGAACAGTAGTCCTGGACATATTTTAAGTTCTGATTTCCTAAGAAGTATTCCCGTGTTCTTTAGCCGCCTCGGTGTTGATGAAAATTTCTCTTTGCCTTAGATATGTTTATTTTTTCTCCAATGATATTTAGAATAGCTCCGAGGTTGTATTTTTATGTGCCACCAAATTGTCTTCAAACCAACAAACAAAGTTTTCACACTTGTTAGATAGGTCGTCAACAAATTTCACTCCGTATATGATGAGCTTATTTGCTCTTTATCATTATTGTGTGGGTTTGCAAGCACTCCCAGACTATCCATGGCAAATGATTTGAAAGCGTATACCCTCACTTCAAGTCCTTATGTGAAAAGTAGTCCGCAGACACTGTCGTTTTATATAGAGATATTATAGATGACCCTAAAAAATATGGCTTTATTACTAAAATCAAGCCTACTCTGCTCAACTGAATGTGGAATAATATATACAAGATCATTTGAAATCAATAGCAGACAGCAATCACAGCACAAAAAAAATCATACTATACTTGTTATGTTTTCGCAAAAAATTCCTTTTGGAACTACTATGCTTGCTGTTGCTATCTGAGATTTCACTGCTGGGCTTGCTGTGCTATTATTGGAGGTTCATTTTGCCATTGCTGTTGCTATAACATGCTTTCGAAAGCCGTGCTGATAGCATTGTAGATTGTTGTAATATAACGAAATTCAGGATAATCACCAGGAAACTCTGTATGATTTGTGCTGTACTTGGCGTATGTGATGTGCTAGTGCTAGGCTAACTGCACTGTTGAACTGTAATTTGATTTTATCCTAAAACTACAAATCAATATCATTATATTATTTTACACCTTTGCTTTCATGCTATAATTTACATTCAAAGCAACATTCGTCAGTCCAGAACAGCTTTCAATAGCATGCTACAGCAATTACAATAGCGCAGCAAACATTTGTGTTAAAGTTAAACCGTGAAGTTAGCTCGGCACATCACTTCGGTCTTCAAAAGCACTAGCCCATTCACATGCGCTAAGTACAGCACAAATTCAGAAGAATTTACTGGGCTGCTGTCATATCTTAAGTATCATTATATTAAAACAATCGACAGTACTAGCACTGCTTTCCAAAGCATGCTAAAGTAACAGCAATGGCAAAGTGAATTTCCAATAGCACAGCAAGACCAGCAGTAAAATTTTAAATACCAGCAACAAGCACAGCAGTTCAAAAACGAATTTTTGCGATAACATAGCAAATATATGGAAATTTCCATATATTTATTATGCTATCGCAAAAACATTATAAATTTCAATTTTTCACTAAATTCTCAAAATTCCTATATTTTGGGTCAAGCTGAAATTAATTGAGTTTTTCAAGAAGCATCATTATCAGTCTGAGAATAAAGCCCGCCACAGATTGCTGCGCACGACCCCGATTTACAAGAAAACTACGTGATGCTGTCACACGCTGCTATACTAGCTGACCCACGATATGCCGCCGTCTATATCGTTTCACAGCTTCATAGAAAAATCACACGGTTGTTGACCAAAATGTTGTTGTTTTGCTTGATAATTAATCAGAACTGTGACGACGAGTTTGTTTTATGAATTCGTATATTATTGGTGAATAAACACCGTAGATTTTGAATCGAGAGCCACCAACAGTATCGATATATTCATGGTGAATTTAATATTTTAATGCCTACATTAAAAGTTTGAAAATTTTGCAGGTTTATTGTTGTCCATTTTCAACATTCTTCCACGGATATCTTACTTGTGCAAAAATAGACTTTGGTTATTTGCGCCTAACATTCAGTTTTTAAAATCTAAACGCAAACGTATGCTGCGTTCCTTTTCTCGTCCTAAATTAATCTGTGGTGAATCGACAGAACGATGTCATAATTTAGTTCTGTGCACATAGAAAAGGAACGAAACAGAACCATTTCAAGTGTTTGACATGTCTTCCATTTGACAAAAGCAAATATAAATTCGTATAAATCCATTTTCCAACAAACGCAACTTAAACTCTACCTAGGCCAAATGGTAAAGAACACATTCACCAATACAAGTTAAAATCGTTCTGATTGATTCTGCGAAAAACTCACGAGGTGCTTTCAGAACCATTCGGAGTCCGAAAAAAGCGACGCCAGATTGAAACTAAATCGTTCGGCCCGAAAAAAATAACACGAGATAGATTGAAAAAATTCATTCTGAACGAGAAAAGGAGCGCAAAAGTAGTTATTAATTTGCAAAGCGCTTGTTACTATATTTGAAAAAAAGACCAAAAGTGGTAGCATGGGCTGGCGACATGTCTGTTACTTTGCTCGAGCGGCACATCCGCCGCAAGATCGCTGTGTCTCTGATGACAAAACTACAAACACATGTGCTACAATCTGTGGCGGGCTTAAAATACCCACACACTTTCACCATAACGATTACTATAAAATTTATATACAAATTAAATATAAATTAAATTATCTCAAAGGCAAACAAAAAATTAACGCATATACATTTGTGTCTTTTTAATGTTAAGATTAGAAGTACAAATCACAATCGATTACATATACAATCACAATTTTACTCACATTTATACATTATGTTGATGCAAAATATAGTCTCCAAGTCTTGTTAAAACATAAAATCGATTAGAATTAGTCAAAATTTTGTTGGACGACAAATCATCTTCATCTCATCCTGTGTCTTCAAATTCACGTTAACCTTTACTCAACTCCAAATATTTTACTTAAGATTATTTCTTTTATTGAGATGAACTGAATTAGAGCCAAGATCGACTTTTAATAGTTTTTTCGAATATATATTTATCTCTCTCAAAAAGTGAAACATCACAATAAAGCTAATTTTTGTACAAAACGGTAAAAATTGATACAATTATATATAGTATTATAATAAGAGCATCGAAAATAAATTGCAAAAGAATAAAAAAAATTTACAATTTACAAAAAGAAAATATAAAATCACGTTATTTCTGGCTTAACATTAATTAAATTAGAAAATATAACTTAGGAGAAGTTGCCACAACGAAATGCCTCTTTTCTATACTTTTGCAATTCACTTTCAATACATCCAACGACTTCCATTTCTTCTGGGTTTTTATATAGGTTGTTTAGTGCCTTCGTTCCCAGAAGAATTTGTATGAATTGCTCTCCATCATTTTTTTGATGAAATACAATTGAAGTGGTATACCGCAGAGATGAAACAGAAATCGTGTGTAGTAAATTTGTACCAGAGGGGGTTGCTGCAATTAAACAAAATAAGAAAAATTATTAGCATTAGTATAAATTATGTGAAAAAAGACAAGATTGATGATGATGACGATGAGTATGTGTGTGATAGATGAAAAAAATAGTTTCAAAACCCAATGAATGAAACATCTTTAGAAACATGTCTGCAGAGTGTTTTCAATGAGACAATTACATATAATGCACATATGCAAGAAAGAGAAAGCTAATTCAGGCTTGGCGACATCAGTTAGTGAAATATATTCAATAAATATTCAATAAGTATCTAAAATATTGAAGACGCGTGTTCAGTTGTATCTTGTTTCGGAGAATTTTTGGTGTGTTTATATATGAAGAAAAGTTTTAAGTCCTTTTGTGGAATTAATTGCAAAAATACGTACAATAATATGAACCCATTATTTAAAGACTTAATGTATATTATGTGCTTGAGCTTGTGAAAAAAAAATATCTGTAAGGGGCTACAAATTATATTGAATAAATTTATTTGGTGTAAAAGTTCCGAGAACAGAACGTGATGGTTTACTTACAACGGCAAAACCAGGTTCACAATAACTGTTTGGATTGGTGAAAAATTGTTGAATGCAAATGAGCTCAAATTATTAATAACCGGTCAAGTGCGAGTCGGACTCACGCACGAAGGGTTTCATACCATCGCACAAATTTTAACACTATGTTCTTTTTATTTATTTGTTGAGAGTAGGCGTCATTTTTAAAAATAATAATAATTATGAGTATGAGTATGATAATAATAATGAATCAGAATAAAACGAGGAAAAAAACGCCGAAAAAATCACGTTTCTTTAATTTTTAATTTTATTTATTTTTTATTTATTTTTTGTTATATCACCAATAGAAATACACGGTCTGTGAAAATTTCACCTATCTACCTATTACGGTTCATGAGATACAACCTGGTGACGGACGGACGGACATCGAAGTCTTAGTAATAGGGTTCCCGTTGTTACCCTTGGGTACGGAACCCTAAAAATGACCGAAATTGATGTAACTACACCTTGTCTGGGAATTACACCAAACACCATCAGGTAGAAAATATACCATAGCTTCCATTGTCATGGTTGATGTAGTGCACAAAGCCACAGACTTCCTGTGATATGCAAGCAAACAGGTAATAAGACTCAGAGAAGCTTTTGCTAGACCGACCCACTCCACCGAGGAACATATTGTATCTACCACTTTGAATTCTTCACTTTGTAATGAAATAAGACTACTAAGGTAACAATATTTGAGTATAAAAATAACGGGTTAAGCCCGGTATGCTAGAGCCAAGGAATTTTTGTTCCTATACAAAAACTAGTAAAAAAAAGTCTTGGAATGCTCGAGGAATTTTTTTCTTTGCCGATTTCTTGGAGCAGTATGCTAGAGAAAAGTAATTTGCACAGAAAAACTCTACTTCTCGATTTTCGAAAAATCCATTTATGTCAATATTTCTTGAAGAAATAAGTATGTACCACTGACATGTATATAAATGGACTGCTTGTTAAACCAAAAATGCATGAAAGCAAATGGCACCACTTTCATATTCTTGTCTCTTTCGGTGAGAGCATACTTTCCCACTGAACTGTGACTATTAGGAACGAGAAATTGCTTGTAAAAATCCTTGTAAAAAACACTTCCTTCGACTCATAATTAAAATTTAATAATACAAACAGTCCTAAATACTTTTGTGGTATATTTAGTAAATCCCACTGACATGCATATACGTAAATTCCCAAATAATTTAAATATAACGCCAGTTTACGATAGTTGGTTGCATTGACAGTGAGAGCATATTTTCTGAAATCAAAATTGGTGCCACATGAAACAGGAGATCAAGCAGTCCATTTATATATATGTATGTCAGTGGTATGTACTGATATACTTATTTCTGTAAGGAATTTTGAAGTTGGTGGAATAATTGAAAAATTGATGGAAGGAACGGCGATTTTGCAAGAGGTGAATCAATTTTAAAATGACAAATGGACGAAAAAAAATTGTTTTATGTGTATCTTCATTTTTCATTGGGAATTATCCATTTCTTCACTTTCTTTATTATCTCTTTATTGTCAGAAATATAACACAATTGACTAATCCAAATTGTCAAAAATTCTTTGACCTAATGTCAATTTTACTTTAAGAAATAAGTGGAAAAATTCCATGACCGAATTCCTTGGCACTAGCATACCGCACTTTACCAGCTCTACAATCGCAAGAACGTACAGTTGGTAGTGGAACAAAATCTAGTCTAACAAAATCGCAAATTAATAGGTTAAGAAAAATTACGTTAAAAGATAAATTCTTCAACATAAAAACATCTCACAAAACATTTTAATGTGTCTAAGAGGCGCTTAATCAATACACCTAAAAAGAATTTCAAAATTAAATTACTAAAAAAAGACCGAAAGGTCATAATCTATCCGTAACCACTATTCAAAAAAGACATGAACATTCTCGTGGTCTTTACAACCTGCTAAAGCGTAATAAGTGGAAAAAAAAACTTTATGTAATCTAACAAATGCCGATGGTCAGCGAAAAGTTCAGTATACGTAAATCGAGAACAATCACGAAACGAAATCTATTTCCGTTTACTATATTGAAACCACTAATAAAATATATATGAAGAGTTTATATCTCGAAAATGATTGGATATTTTATCAGGATTCGGCTCCATCGCATACGTCAAAGAAGACATTGGATTGCCTGACAACAAAAGGAGTAAGTTTTATTCCACCCCACATATAGACTCTCTCATAAGTGTTGAAAATATAAACCAACTAAAAAGACATACAACGAGAGATCAAATTGATTCCTTTAGAAATGATACTGTTACATGCATTAGAAAAAAGGACAAGCGACATCTACATACTTTGCGTGGATTTACTAATTAAGTACGGACATAAACAACCTTAGGCTCGGGGAATCGATGTTTCGAGAAAGAATATTCGGGAAGATTCTAGGACAATTTGTAGAGTATAAATACGGCGAGTTTCACCGCCTTACAGACAAGAACACAGCTTGCCGTCGCGCAACAGGCTGTAATAATTTCGACATCGTGTAACCTTAAGTTAATATAAATTCGAACAATTAAAGTGCAAAGTGAATCAAAGACAAAAGTGAATTCTAGTCCAAAATTAAAGCCTGTACGTAAACATTTTCAAATATCCCGGGATATCGGTTCGGTAATAAATTCGCCATAATTCGTTTTATTTCGTTAATCGCGTGTGAAGAACACTTGACTTGACTTGACTTGCCAGAAGGTAGTTTTATCACAGGCAGTGAAGTGAGCGTAGTAAACTATTTGGATTGCGAAAATTGGAAATACAATACTAGCGATAATTAAAGTAGAATTGATTGATAATTGTTTGTAAATTTTGTAAAAGGAAACAGTACAGTTAAATAAAAGATGGACTTGTGAGTTAGATGTGAAATATTATGTTTTAAATAACGAACTAAGGTCACGCTCGTAACAATAGAAAGAGCACTCAAATATTGGCCGCGTTTATGCCTCAAAGTCTACTACAATAAAGGTTTACAATTTTACATATTAAATACTTAAGCCTAGTACTAAGGTCCGAGCTAAACTAAATTTTAGCAAGTCTCCAATTCGGGCCGTTCTTTAGCAGCTAAAATATGACCACGGAGACTTAAAGAAAAGATATAGTAAAAATAAGAACAAGATGCATTTTGCAAGTTGTTAAAATTATTTGGAAATATTAAAAATATAAAAATAATATGTATAATGTATATAAAAAAAAATTAACAATGATATTGAAAATACGGCCACGAAAAGAAATCCAATTCATCTGTACTTACAGCAAAGACGTACAAAACTACGTTAACTACGAAAATCCAGTCAATAAACTTATCAAATCTCAGAACTCTGACAATAAATATTTTTAGCGCGCTAAAAACTCAAGCTAAATTTATTGGAGACTTGCTGGTGGTGCCATCTCTAATCAATCAATCAATCTCATTCTCTGAGTCAGTCGGTCAGTGCGGACGTATTTTTTTGCGTAAATCTTCTAAGTTATTCTTTATATCGTTCTATTGAGCTGTGATTTTTGCGGTTTAGAATGGCAAACGATATGTGCGGAAAATGTGACCAGAAATTATTTGATAAAAAATCAGTGCGCTGCTTTCTGTGCAATTTTAATTTCCACAAGAGATGTTCGAAGCTGGATGATAATACAATTAATGTGCTAGAGCAAAACTCATGTTTGTGCTGGAAATGTCCGAATTGTGCAAGTAGTCTTAGCTTAATTCTTTCGCTTTCAAGTGAAATAAAATCATTAAAAAATTTCTTTTCGAAAGAGGTGAATGAGCTCAAAATTCAAATAAAGGAAATTGCATCTTCTGTGGACAATAAGAAGCCATTACAATCAAGCAAGGTTATTACAAATGCTGCATCTATTCCTTTGTCATCCCACTCTACAAAGAGTAATGATTTATCAGCTGCTGCAGTGACTTTTAGTGAAGTATTAAACAATGCTCCAAATGAAACGTTATCTTTGACCCAATCAACTGATAACAGAAATGCACCAGAAAAAATGTTTTCGAGTTCTTTGAACTCTGCTGCTGCAATGGACTCTTCTGCTAGCAATACGAATGCTGTAGTTAACGATATCGAAAACGGTAACAATTGGAATGTTGTCCAGCGCAAAAGGCGACAGAGCAAAAAAATTATAGGATCTGCTTCCCCGGTTAATGACCTGTCGGTAGTAAACAACATTAAGTACATTCATCTATCCAGACTGCACCCTGATACATCGGCGGATAGTATTAAAGAGTATGTTGCGTCAAAGGCTGGTATTGCAGTCAATTTAATTTCGTGCTACAAGTTATTGAAAAAAGATGCTGATGTTTCTTCTTTAAAGTTTGTCACATTTAAATTGGGCATCCCGGATCATCTATTGTCCAAGGTGCTAGTCGCTGATATTTGGCCTTCAGGTGTATATGTGAGGAAATTCGTAAATTTTCCAAAAAACCAGGAAAAACCGATTCCTATGAGTGTTCTGACTTAGATGACCCTCAGAATATTTCAGTTGCCCATAGTGAATCTCAGAGCTGTGAGACAGCCGTGCCAACAATTGGTTTTAGTTCTGTTTTTTTACCAAGTATAGATGTACACACACATACACAGATGACATCATCTAGTAGCTGCAGTTTATTTCGGAATAAAGATAATCCATTATCTATTTATTATCAAAATGTCAGGGGATTACGCACCAAAACAAAAGAGATTTATTTATCTTTGACTGAAAATGAATTCGATATTGTTGTACTCACAGAGACCTGGCTTCATGATGGGATTTCCTCCCTGGAAGTTATCCCTGAACTTTATAATACATACCGGAAGGATCGTTGTCCAATTTCATCCGGTTATAACAGAGGTGGAGGCGTTTTAATAGCAGTCAAATCAAATTTAATTAGCAGCGAAATTACATCACCAGATAATAACGCAATTGTTGAACAAATATTTGTATCAATTTTTAATCCATCCAGACATAATTTCCTATATATCTGTGTCAGCTACATTCCACCATCATCAAATTGGGATATATATAATTCTCACATCCAGAACATCACTGCCCTATCAAATAAACTTTCTGAGGATGACAACCTTTGTGTACTTGGAGATTTTAATTTGGGAGAAGTCACTTGGGCACCTACCGATGAGGAACTAGTATTAATTCCATCGAATGTTACATCAAATATTGAATTGCTTGTGATAGATAGCTTAAGTAGTTTAAATCTTTCTCAAATCAATAGTATTGGAAATTTCTTTGGTAGATTTTTAGATTTAATTTTTCTTAGTGATAACTGTTTTGCGGAAATTAACGAGTGGCTTTTCCCATTAGTGAAATGTGATATTCATCATAAAGATTTAATAATGCACATGAATTTGTATAATTTTGAGACTGTAGGTAGCTATTACTTGGATTTAGAATTAGACTATAAGAATGCAAATTTCTGTAATTTAAATGAATTTTTTTCTAATGTAGATTGGATGGAAATTCTTGCTGAATTTTCTTTGGAAGAAGCATACAGTAACCTCATTAACGTTATACATATAGGTATCTCACTGCATGTACCGTCAAGAACTAAACGTAATAATTCTCATCCTGCGTGGGTAAGCAAGTCCATTTTACGTTTAAAAAATGCTAAAAATAAGGCACATAAGCAATATAAATGTAGTGGTAAAATTGAATTTTTGGAGAAATTCCGTAGACTGAGCAAAGAGTATTCGTTTTTGAATAGATTCTTATATAAACAATTCCTTTGGTTAACCGAAGTCAAAATAAAAAACGATAGCCGTGCTTTTTGGTCATTTATTAATAATATGAAAAAGACCTCAAACTTCCCAAATGTTATGGAATTAAATGGAAAGAAAGCCCAAAGTGCGAAAGATGCTTGTGAACTGTTTGCTGACTTCTTTGAATCGGTATACTGCGATTATGATGTACAGAATGGTAGCGATTATTCCAATGAATACTCCTCACAGCTTAACATAGGAGGTATGATTCTTGTTGATTCAGATGTTGAACATGCCATCAATAATTTGGAATTAAATTATAAATATGACAAGGACCTTGTTTCACCTGCCATGGTTAAATCCTGCAAATATTCCTTTATTCCAGCTTTAATATATATTTTTAATTTATCACTCAAAACAGGAATATTTCTAGATGCGTGGAAAACTACAATTATTAAACCAAATTTCAAAAGTGGTGCACGTCATTGTATTAACAACTATAGAGCTGTTGCTCTTATGAATATTTTACCAAAGTTGCTTGATAGCATTGTAGCTACTAAAATATCATTTTTATGCAAAGAAATTATCTGCTCTGAGCAGCATGGTTTTCAAAAGGGAAGATCAACAGTCACAAATCTAGCCTTATTCACGAATTATTGCATCAATTCCATTGAGGAAGGAGCTCAAGTTGACTGTGTATACACAGATTTCTCTAAAGCTTTTGATAAAGTATGCATCCATATTTTAATAAATAAGCTTAGCACTCTTGGCTTTCATTCAACTTTCTTAGATTGGATCACGTCTTATCTTACAAACCGTAGACAAATTGTCAAAATTTATACAAACTATTCACGCATCTTCAAAGCAAATTCTGGAGTTCCTCAGGGTAGTCACTGCGGTCCAATCTTATTCAATATATTCATTAATGATATTTGCTCAATATTTAAGTACTCACGCTGTTTAATTTATGCTGATGATTTAAAGTTGTTTCTAAAAATTACCTCCTCAAATTCATGCCTTCAGTTACAAAATGATCTTGATAGTTTATCTGACTGGTGTCGTCGAAATAGTCTTAATTTAAATACTTCAAAATGTCATGTTTTAACTTATAATCGTTCTATAAGCCCGATATGTTTTAATTATGTTATTAATAATGTTTCTTTAAATCGTGTTCGTGAAATAACCGATTTGGGCGTAGTTTTTGATAATAAACTATCATTTGCAAGACACATAGACTATATATGTTTAAAATGCTATAAGCTTGTTGGCTTTATAAAAAGGAACTCCAAGGAATTCAAAGACGTTGGTACTTTTAGGACTTTGTTTACCACTATTGTTCGTCCCATATTAGAATACGCTGCAATCATTTGGTCTCCCCATTACCAAGTGCATATCAACAGATTGGAATCTATTCAAAGAACATTTACACGTTTTATATGTTACAGGCTTAGTATATGGGGGGACAACTTACCCTCGTACGAGTCAAGACGTTTACTAATAGGTTTATCAAGTCTAAGTTTCAGACGTGACATGCAATGTGCTTTGTTTATAAAGGATATTCTATGTTCCAATATTTTATGCCCAGAGCTTCTTAATATGTTGAATTTATATGCTCCAGAAAGAACTTTAAGAGCAAGAAACTTACTTTATGCTTCTTCTCACAGAACCAACTATGGTTATCACGAATGTGTGAATAATTGTATTAATAAATTCAACTATTTTGATAAATATTTAGATTTCTCTGCTCCAAGAGATAAATTTAAACAATCTTTATTAATGCTTGAAAACTTAATTAAGTAGTAATTACAAAAAATTTTGTTTTTAATTTTAGAAATGCAATGTAATTTCAAATTAAATTACTTATTATTTTTGTATGAAATTCTGCTTCTCAGTAGACTTAGTATTAAACTAATCAATTAATTTTTAAGTTTTAATAGTCTGTAGGAGACGAACTCTGTAGACTTTAGGTAAATAAATAAATAAATAAATAAAACCCAAAAGCCAAATTTAGCGCGTTGACCTCAGTACTGCTCTCGCTAAAATTCAGGATAAATTTTCACCAATAGCTCTTAGCGCGCTAAATTTTCATATAAAATTTAGCTTAGTGCGGACCTTAGTTAGTACTAGGCTTTATTAGTAAAGGCAAATTTTGAACAAATTCAGAGGGGGAAGTTATAAAAAAAACAGGAAATATTTAGAAAAAGGAAAAAGAGAAGTTGTTTTGGATAAGAAGTCTGCAAGCTAGAAACAATTTTTGTATTAATCTGGTTCATTGGAAATTTCAAATTGATTTGGTTCTAAAAAAAATGATTTCAATCTTCAAAAAAACGTCAAAATAAAACCTGAATAAAATGTGGTTCCAGCTTTGAAGTTCTGGTAATTTAATAGATTCTTATAGATTTAGAAAACCATGTACATTTAAACAGTTTTTGACACCCACGTTAATTGATAATCTCCTTTGATTCGGATCAGACAAAAAAAACGCGCCTAAAGGTTAAGATACACGGTGAGAGACTTTTGATCTCCAGTCGCCGGTTTATAGAGACTAAAATATTTGACATTTTTACACGGCAAGAGACTTGTCTCTAGAGACCAAAAAAATAGGTCTTCGGATACCACAATAAAAAAGTCTCTAGAGACACGTCTCCGAAGTGTATACAGGAAATTTGGATTTTGAGTCTCTAGAGATCTCCAGAGATCTTTGTTAATTGTCTCAAGCAACATATTGTTAGGAAGAATTATTTCAAAAGTTATTAATATTTTTATGTTATAGGAAAAGTGAAAAAGCTAAAATAATTCTTGGTGTACAAATTTTACGGGATAAACACAACACAACAAATTTGTGTGTATGATTTTTTTTTCAATATAACCAGAACTCTGTTGACGAAAGAAATTTTCAGCCCTAAATCCATTATATTAATTATAATTTTTTTTCTAACAATTTGTCAAACTCACTCCAATTTATTCCTTTTCCTTTCCGAATAGACCTACACTCAACCTTATCAGAGCACACAAATAGTCTCATGGGGACCTGGAGACGACAAATGAACAAACTTTGCAGTCCGGAGACCAAATCGTTTGTTTAAAATACACGACGGAAGAGACCAAAAAAGTCTCTAGAAAGTAGGTCTATTTAGAGATATTTTGCGTCTCCGAAGTGTATACGCGGGTCTTTGGGTTTCCAGAGATAACAAAATTGGTCTCTGGAGGCCAAAGTCTCTCGCCGTGTAGCTTCGTACTGCTTTAGTGTAAATTTAAAATTTTTTCATAAATAATATTAATTACATTGTAATTGTTTCATATACGACTAAAGATTGGCGACATTTTAGACGAAGATTAACCTCCTTTTATGGTCGATATTTCATACTGATGGGTTTATAATTTTCGATTAAAAATATGGCGACATTTTGCAGCAACAACAGGCCATATATATTTGATAAAATTTTTAGGGATTCCCGTTTACAAGGGACTGTTTTTACTTAAACAAGGCATAGAGGATAGGAGATAACCCACGCTATGCCTGAAATTCCAGTTAACACAGTTAACTCCTCCAGAAATTGGAAAACTAATATTAGATAATGATAGGTCAGACAGCATTTTTATTCTTTAATGAATAAACTGTTTGCCTCTAAATCGAGCTTTCTTCATTCCCTTCCTGCAATTCATCAAAGAAATCCCTGATGCTTTAATTACATTAAAAGTGGAAACATTTTTCGATAGTAAAAAAAAAACTGGAATGAATAAATATAAAGAAAAACAACTGTGCAACATGAGATCTAGCGTAAAAACCCCCTCGAAACGAGCATGCTGTTTTAACAATTGAAATTGTATCAATTACTACTTCACGTGCCTCCCCCTTCTTTTCAAAGCTTTCATTTGATATATATAATGTATGCATGTACTTATACACATATATACTCGCGATGAGCAATATCACGTTGTTGTGCTAATAAAATGCTCCCCATAGAATTAAGAATTCTAGAAGGCGCAAGTTCAATGCGCAAATAACTCAACAAATAGTCTGCAATGAAGAGAACAAAGCTACTATTCGACCGCAGAATGTGAAAACTTGTTCCTAATTGATAATCAACACAAAATTAATAATTGACAAAAGTAGTAATGCAAAAAATGTGTGTTTAGTAAACAAAACAATTTGAATTAAATTATGCGCGTCTGCAACCTGTTAAGTTCATAAACCGAAACGGAATGAGCGGTGCCAAACAGACGGCATTAGCTGCCAATTTACTAATTTTGCTTTGGTATTTTTGTCTCGTTTAAAAATAAAACCAAAACTGAAAAATTTCATCTGAAGGTGAATCGAGCCACAAAAAAGTGTTTTTATTTTCCATTTTCAAAAGATCAAGGAGAATAACTATTTTTTTTTACATAATGATGAGCTTGAAAATTTCATTATTCACCTTAAGTCTAAGCTGAAATTTAAGTCGAATAATTACCCTAAGCGCAGGCGGAACTTTTTGAATGATAAACGAAATTCCTACTATTTAGTACAAGTCATGATTTGTGTTGTTTACCCATTTTCATTATCATATAGCATTACATAATAGATTATTATAAAAATTATAAACATAAAAAATACTACAATGATTAGACAGAAATTTATGTATGTAATATTCAAAAATTAACAATTTAATTTTAACCAAAGTGAAACCGTCTGATTTAACTTTTTGTAAGTAAATTTTGGCAATTTTTCAAATATTTTGTTTTTATTTATAAATGAGATCTAGTTCCATGACTAAAGCACATTGAAAGTTGGACTAATGAAACTTTGGAAATTATTTAGTTTATTCTAAGTAAATCCATAGAGTATAATAAAACACAATAAAAGAGTGATTGCGTACCCTAAATAATTATTATATAAATCTATTTGTAGTTTGAAGTGTTAAACGCCGGCACACTGTGGAATGCGATGGGAATGCAATAAATGAGCCATCTAACATGTACAAGTGAGGGATGAATATAGCGATCAGTATTATACGTGCATATAAGCCAAATGAATCACAAAAAGATGTACACACACATTCTTGGGTACAGTTTGAGTTTGAACTTAGATATATCTTATATCGCCACGCTTAAATTAGTAATGTTTTCAAAGATAATTGAAATTCCTCTGAAATTATATTGAGTTTAGTTACGTTAAGAAGTACATACTAAAGAAAATTTTAACTACTTTTTCAAATAATTTTAAAAAAAATTACAAATAGAACTAACTCTTTCGATGAGAGCTTGATATGACCCGGGTGGGGTTCCGTGCAAGTAGCTAATTGAACAACTACACTCTTAAAACTCTGTGTAATAATACACAACAAAATTATAATTTATTTAGAATTTTTTTTTTCTTTCCACAATATAAATATTATACATATTACAAAGCAGCATTCAGAAATTTTGTATGGAAGTTACATTTGTGATGTAATTTAACACGCTGTCATTTTACACTACACACTATACAGTAGTTTTAAATGTTCTCTAGGGAATATGTATTTACGAAGTTATGTAGTTATAATACATCTAAATTTTGTGTTTATTAATATCGCATAACGTTATACTATATTACTATGTTTAAAGTTGGTAAATTTTATGTCAAAGTTAATATGTAAAATTTCTTAATTATTTTATTTTATTTTTTAATGTAGTGTTTTAATGGGATCTATCTATTACATAGTTCAAGCCATGCTGATATGTTTTTTGTGAACTGAATCAACTGTTTTTGGTAAAATTCAAGTTGGTTAATATAATAAAGAACGTTTTACATCTTAAGTCCTGAAAGTTTTTTATGTAATTAGTACAAAACTGAACGCTCGCCAAATATGGACCTACAAAAGTTTTAAAAATCAAAATTTCGAAATTAACTCAGTTGCGCTTTGTCAAAGTAAAATTTTATCAAATTACTCAATAAATTTTGCTACATGTCGTACTTTCGGAAGACCTATAGGAGAAACAATTCACTGGAATCTGATATTTTATATTCATATATATTGATTACCAAGATTACACATCTAAGTGAATTTACAGAGCACACGGTGAACAGAAAATAACGTATCCCAGCAGAGAATATTTGAATCCATGATCTCGAGTACATCGATGAACATAATGAAAATGTAATAGATAAAAAGTCCCTTCACGGTAATGCAGAAAGTAAGTGTGTAACTAGTCTGTCTTCTTTGAAGTGAACCTCCACTACTTAGAAACTGCCAATACCAAACTATCCTATATACCCAACCTTCATTTTCCCACTTCCCATTCTCCCCACCTGTTTCCACTTCATAGGACGTTAAGTATAGTTCACACAAGCGAAGTTACTGCCCCAAGTAGCCTCGTTTTCAGTCCCTCACCTCTTCTTGACATACCCATCAGTTTACTTGCGCCAGTTCGAAAGCGAGTTCCACTCACTTCAACTTTTTAGCGAAGTAGAACCTGAGAAATAGTCAAATTTAGTGTATTTTCTGCAATTGGTACACGTTTTGATTCAGGTAGTCATTTATAATATCAGCTGGTGTGGAACATGTGAAATCCAACACATTTGTGTTTTTTGCTTGTAAACAAACGCACGGTTTCAATTTTTGGCTGTATTTTTATACTATTTAAGGGATATCAATAAATTGAAATACTTTTATTTGCAATCAATATGTCCGGAACGAAGTGGACAGCGGAAAACATATATTCATTGGCTGTTTGGAAAACCACTCAGTTTTGTGGGATGTATACTCACAGAATTATAAGAAGCGTGATCTTTGTGAAGTAGCTTGGGAAAAGCTCCTAAGGGATCTTAATGATCTAGGAGTATACATATGTAGGAGATGTAATTGCTTTAAAAGCAAAATATTAGTCGATCCAGTCCACTTATAAAGAGGAACTGAAAAGAGTGGAAAAATCAAAAAAATCAGGAGCAGGAGAGGATGATATATACAAGCCAAGACTTATTTGGTATGAAGCAGCAAATTTTTTGCGGAGCTCGACATTGTCAAGGCAGATGCAAACAAATGTGGTAAGTTTTAACATATTTAATGAAAATATCAATGAAGGAAAGCTTATTTCACTAATGAAGGGCTGCATATTTCGTAATCAATGAAAAAAACAAGATTCATACGTAATGCCATTATTGCTACTGCCCTATGACATCGCAATGTAAATATAAGTGATGATCTCAGTCAAAATGTAGACATTGTAGCCATTTTCATTGATGAGATCAATTACTCTTTCTTTTATGGTGTCGCTGCTGGGATGTTACACGAATCAGGTCCAAGCTCCGAGACTGTAAATATGCATAAGCAATTTTCGTCTACAGTAGATTTCAATGGTTGAAAGCAAGTCTCATTCCAAGTTCCTTTCAGCTTTAGCCCTTTAACTTTTCCAAGAAGTGCCTATATTTTCAAACTTTATTTGTACACTACACAGCAAAAAAAATGTCTAAATTTACACAATTTTACGTGTATTATAATTATAATGGTGATTACTTTTGCGTTCACTTAGTATTTTTTATTTAAATAGTAAATTTGAATTAATCTTCGTAGTAAAAAAAAACCATTTTACTGTAATTTTTTAAAAATAGTAAAAACATGCAAAAGAATGCCTAATCTACAATGCATGGTAAAACCACGTCGTCAAAACGATATCGTTTGCTGAAAAATGCATATAAATACACGAAATATGTAAATAGTGGTAAGTTGCAAAATTAAACAGCTGTTGACCTGTCAATTATCATTAATGTAATTGCTTTCTCGATTTCATTGCAGAATTACATCGAAGGAAGTATTTGGTCTCAATAAGTTATAATATAACATTATAGCAAACTAAAAAGACTGTAGTCTGACAAGACAATTAATATAAAACTTTGTTTTTAAGACTGAAAGTGCAAGTTCCAGTTTACAGCTGTTTTGTTCTAAAGTCCCCTACATGGTTCTAAATTATGCTGAATACACCTGAGGTATTACTACATCGTTTTCGCTGATTAACTACTACATATAAGCTCGTGCCCGCCCATGTCGTCAAATGAATGAACGAGAAAAAAGATTTTTGCAAGCATGAATTTTCAAATGCAAGAGTGGGAAGCAAACATAAAAATCCATGACGTGGTTTTACCACGCATTGTAGATTAGACATAATGTGCTTTGTCTTTCATATTTGTATGTAAAAGAAAAAAATTTGTTAGTAGAAGCACAATTTACCAACAGTTTTTCAAAATTATCGAAGATTTTTCTTAAGAATATAAGTATTTTCTGAGTATAAAGACATCGCATGTTTGGTCCATTAGCTGTAATTTCCCCCAACGGACCCAGGTCAAGATCAGGTATGCTATAACCAATAGAATAAAGACTAGATAAATATTTGTTATTGTAAAGCATGTATAGTATAAAAACTCATATATATAGCTATATATAGCTGTAGTCGTTAAACAGTTATTAGCTCATGCCGAAATTAGACGATATTTTTTTTATATGAAGTGTTTTCAGTCACTAAGGGAATAAATTATCTTTAGTTTAGACCATCATAACTCTTGCGGAAAGAAGGCGACGGGGCTGGTTGAGCAGTCGTTGGAAAGGGTATGCAGTTCTGCATACAATGAGCTCTGTACTTTTTAACCAGTTAATGCTGTTTACTGGCAATTTTCTAAGCGCCCGTGTATGTCACGACCGCCGCCGCCGTAATATCTCCTCAATAAATTGTACCAGTTCATTCCAGCTTCAAACGTGTTACAGATTTCTGTAAATAAATAGCTTTTCTACTACATCATAGATGTCGGAAGTAATAATTTTTATAAAATTTATAAACATAAATAAGTAAAATAAATAATGAAATTTATGTCCCATTTGTATAATGGCAAAGAAATTTGCGTACGCCACTGACATTTAAAAAATAATACTTTCATAAATAATTTAAATTTTTATAGCTTATATATGTACATATTTTTATTATTATACATGCTACGCCACTGATAGTGTTTGTATCATTTTTTTACCAGAAATTCAAAATTTAAATGGTACTATATGTACACATTTTTTTTTGGAAGAGTGTTCACGTTTCCGCCACTGTAACTCGTTACACATCAGACTACAAAAAAAGTGTGATAAAAAAAATTTAGGGAATTTAGTCTTCTTCAAATTTATATTTTCACATTTTTGTCGTAGGATTAACCGTTGAGGAATTATTTTGAAAAAAAAAAACAATTTTTGGTACCTTTAATCCAAGATAGCGAACCGCGCGGCGGCTACCAAGGGTGAAAACTTGGATTTTTCATCGGGCCCAAAACTAAATAACATATATAAAAATCACAACTACTCCACCTTTTGTAGGGCAAAGGCCTTATTTAGTCCCTATTGACTGGACTAAAAGGTAAGCATAAGTAATTATACCCTAGATGAAATCTATAAGGTATACTAAGTTTATCATTCCGATTGTAACGCACAAAAATAATGATGTTAGAGCAAAATGGATTGGACACCCACGCATAATATTAAAAGTTATTTTGATGTTTGCATGCCGTCTGCCCGTCCGTGTGTCTGTGCGCACGATAACTCGAAAACGCGTATACTTAAGAGAGCAGAAATTTTATACACGAACTTTTAAAAAAAAGTAAAATTAAGTTCGAAAATGAGACAAATCGGGAAACTCCTTCCTGGGGTTGCCATACAAAAATTTTCGTTTTCCCCTATATATTTGGACACTGCCTGAGAACGCGTCGATATAGAGAGCTGAATTTGGTACATGGTATTTTCATTGAAATAACAAATAAAATTAAAAAAATGGCCAAATCGGCCAACTACTTCTTGGTGTTGCCATATAAAGTTTCGTACGTATACTGTGAAAACTATCAGTCCAAGACATTTTTATTGTACTAAAACCTTCTTCAGAATACGAAATCCTATAAAATTGGTTATAATCATTTTTTTTTTCGTTCCGACGAATATGCGAAAAACCACTTCAAAAATCAAACTTGCATAGATCGGTGACCATACGAAATTTCATACGGCCCTAGGGTATCATAAGAATTGGTCTTAGACTAATTCTAGCTTTTTTACTTGTTTTACCAAATTTTGATGTAAAATTTCATAAAATTCCATTTTTCACTTGTAAATTGTTAAATCCTCTCTTTTATATTTTATAAGCTTTCATCTATTGGAATGTCACCTAAAATGTTAAGCATGGGATGATGAAAGTATCTGATTTCTTCAATGTGTCACAGGGACTGAAATAGGGTTGATAGCTTTCTTAGCTCAATACTTTTCGCATTGTTTGCTAATGACATTTATATTTATAATATCCTCCCAGATAGATTGCGCTGATTTGGTAGTCAGTCTTATTATATGCTGATGACATAGTCATTTTGTCGGAGAACCCGGATCTATGATCGATAGGTTGGTGTGATACTGCAGACAAAATGAAACTTTTTGGTCAATTTATCGAAGTCAAAAGTAGTGGTATTTCGAAGTGCACGTTCAACAGGAGAGTTATGGTGGCTCGGTGAAAATGAAATAGAAGAGGTATTATATTTGACGCCAGCAGATTGGCGGAAATTACGTTGTTCACGAATCTGCTCATGATAAAATTTGTATTATTATTGATTATATGGAGTGTCGCCGTAACATTCGTATAAAGGCTAAGCGCCAGAATGACTTACGGATCTGGATGAGTGCCTCAATACACACAAGACATTTGGGCAAATTGCGTCTATATCTTCTGGTATGAATACTTGGCTACTTGCCTCTGTATTTTTCTATGTTAGATATTTGGCTATATATCTTTTGGGGTAAACACCTGGCTACTTGCCTCTGTGTTATAGTGAAGAAAAAAAACTTTGTCTACTCCACTCGACAGTTACTTTTTATTCTTGAGAGAAGAGCTACCTTATTTATAATCAATAAATTTTTCTAAATAATCAATTTCCATTTAATTTCCCTTTAATACTTTCAATCGATATTATTTCTACCTTATCCTATGTGCAATAACAAAACAACGATGATCTCATGTGAACTGCATGTTTTGCATGCTCTTCTTTGTTGTTGTGCAATCTAGTGCACTGTACATACATATTTCAACGTTCTGCTCACACTTTAATCTGATAAGCTTGACTTTTACCGTGATATGAATGAATTACAAAATGATTGCATACATTTTTGTATGTTTGTTAAATGAAAATTATATTTTCATTTTTGTTTATTTTCAGGGGGTAATTGTACTCCGAGTTTTTACGTTTTGAATGAAATGAATTACATGCTTGCACAAGTTGGTTGAACTCTCGGTTTCTTGTTTCTATTAGGGAGATGTGCATATGATTTATATGCAATTACATGTTCTAATGATGCATGATTAGAGATGCATTACAGACGTAGTAAATACAATCTTTCATTCACACAGCAGTGAGAAGTTAACTTCTGCAAAAAATGTAATAAACTATACGTGGCTACTGTTGGGGCTTAAAAACCTTACGAGCAAATCGAGAAACTGTTGCGATTCTTTCTTAAAAGAACGTTGCATCTGCCATCCGTCCAATACTCTCAACACCTTGCTACACTTGGAGACTGGGATCAATAGATCTTTCATCTTTACTTTAACATTGCATTTCGATTATCTGCGGAGGATATTTAAATACTCTCGGCAGAGGCTCCCTTAATTACTGGGGTGAAATTTTTCATAAGGTCGGGGTTCAACTTGAATTTTCTGTACAAAACAATAACTGGAAGGAAATTCATGCAAACATCTTAGAAAAACTTATGCAGGCAACGTACACCGGGCATGGATGTCCCATTTCCATGACGAGTTTTGTAGCTTAATATTAAGCACGACGTTGCTTACTGGATATTAATTCAAGGATAACACTGTAGGAATATGCATCATATATGTAACCTAGACGAAGTAGAAAATACGATTCATTTTATTGTCATTTATTAAATTTTCAAAATAACAAGAAAGAGATACCTGGGTTAAAATGGGTAATTATGGCTAAAAAACTTTCGAGTCTGTGTAAAAACTTTCGAGTAAACATGCAGGCCCATTATTATGTGTTAACTATTGTGCCAACCTGACAGGCAACCATCGTGTTAAATCATATATTTTTTGTTAAGTAACAGATAATTTTTTGTGTTAATGAACTCTAATCCTAAAAAGTTGTTAACCTTAATCTAGTCTTGTCACATTTATTGTAGAAAGTAAAAATTAAACAGGTGTTTTTACACACTAATATAAATGAACTACAATAATTATTGAAAAATGTTGTTCATGGATTCCAAAAAAATATATTTCAAAACTTTTAGTGAATTGGTTAAAAAAAGACATAGTCCAAAATGTCCGAAAAAATTTGAATTAAAATTAAATATACTTGAATTCGGTTCATTGATAAGGTTCTGATACGCTGCCCTAATTGCGCCAGCTCGATTCGATCTTAACCGAATTATCTTGTTTACAGTAGGTACAGTTAATCAACAACCAGTAGCCACTAATCAGGCAAATAAATTTCGAGCAATTTATAGCCTACCAATTACTAAATTTAAAAGAAAGCTCCTACTTCCTACGCTGTTATCTAGTCAAAATGAGAGCAATATTTCTGATGATTGAAAGTTCTGTCATACATATTTCTTGCTAAAAATAAAAAAAATTTCGACATAGCTGAATACAAAGCAATTCTCAAGAAATATTTTTGTTGAATTCTGCATACAAAGTTCAATCATGTATCATCGCTGTGTAATTACAACATAACTGACTGATTTGAATATGCTATATGCCGTTAATGTTGTTTTACATTTGAAATTCATTATTGAAACTTGTGCGAATCCCTGCTTGTAAACCGATATTCCTTGCTTTCATTTTCACTTGTTACTATACGAGTATTCAATGGAATCTTTTGTTATCAGTGAATCATTATCTAGCTGATTTATTAACGGAATGCTACCACTGGAGTAAATATTAGATTACATTTAAATTAAAAATTGAAAATAACATAGAGAACTTATCATATGTACATATGTATATATTAAAGTAAACAAGTACTCATAACTCTTCTAAATCAATCTTTCCTATTACTTATTTTATTTAACAGTAAAAAAGAGTAAGTTATATTTAGTTAAATGGGAACTATCTCTTTCAACTCTGATGCGCTTTTAATAAATGAAAGCATTAAATGATACAAACTCGATGGTAACTGACTCATTTATAAATGAGGAGGCACTTTATTTGATATAATGCAAATATTTTAAGTACGTCAGAACTGAAACACGTGGTCTGTGCATGTAATGAGTAAAAATATTTGTTATCAACTCTTTATCTCCATAAAAATAAATGAGGTTCCAAAGTTTCCCAAATGGAAACTACTCTGAGTGTTAATGAGTTCGGTTTTGCCTTTGGGATCAGAAAATTATCAAATCGGCAAGAACACGTTCATAGAGAGTGCTGTATAACAATGTACTCATATAGTAAAACTACGTAATTTCGCTGAATATCTAATAAATGCACGATAAATGAAAACAGTGGTAGTAGTAGTATGCTAACAAATTAAACAGCTGTTAGGTGTCAAATACGCGCATTAGGAAAAAGAGCGCTCTAAGAAGCTTCTTGAAGCGCTTCCCTGGAAGCTCACAGTGAGCGCGTTTAGGCGGAGACCAAACCGGTATAATTACCGATTTTTCCTCCTCATAATTACAAACCATACCGAAGTGGTTGGTATTTTTACATGGTTGTGACCAAATGCTACCAATTCTTCCAAACTAGTTTGGTCTCCGCCTAAACGCGCCCAGTGTTTCTTTCCTCTATATATAACTTTTAAGGCTTCCGCGGTTGCTTACTAACATTTTATATAACTTTTCCCGATTAGCCGCGAATTAAATAAATTGAATTTATTTACTAAGTGCTAAATCAAGTATCACCCCGAAGGTTTCGTTTCAAGTTAGGCCCCTCCCTGACGGACGGCTCGGTAAGAGTGCAGCATGTCGAGCCACTGTCGCCACCATGTATTTAAATCAGTAGCCACACACGGATTTGCAGTTTTGCACTGCACGGTTGAGATGCAACATGATGTCGGTATGCAGCGTTGCGACATGCCTTGTCAGTAGAGTAGCGGCATGGTTGTTTCAATTGTTGTTATTGTTGTGCAGAGTTTTACGAACAAACATATCTCACTACGTCACTTCTTAAAGAAAGTTTATTTCGGATCAATCGTGGAGAGGTGTTAAGGATGTGATCCCATGTTCGTGGTTTAACTGCTCCTGTTTTCTCCCTTTCCTTGACAAATTAGACTTCAAAGTCCGTTGTGTTTTTTGTGTAGACATTGAATTTCAAAACATCATCCACATAATTGAATTCTGCCGTCAAGTAGTTATCATCACAAATTCTGTGGGCGCGGTGAACTGGTGTGGAAACGACAGATTTTAAATTTGCCGGGTGGTAGTGTGCGTCATTTATACCGATTTCCATTGATCACGTTTTCTAGCAGAAGTGTTACACTTTTCTTGTAGTGTTACACCAAAATTGTTCCATTGACCTGCACTGCTAGAAATGGTGTACGTCAAAACGCCTGTGGTGCTACACTCGAATAATCGGCGGTGTTACACCGGAATACGCACACATCTATCTGAGAAATGTCACAACTGAAAGTCATTGAGCATCACATAAAAATCTTCAACTACTGCTCTACCAAATTCATCCGCAATCACGCCAAAATCATTTAAATTACAATTTTCATAATTTTTACGTTATTCGTGATATTATTGTTCCCAGAAAATTTCAATCTGACAAATTACACCGATATGAGCTACAACTACATTCTCATCGCGTCAAAAGTTGTTCCATTGAACTTGTTTTTCATTGATTGACGTGCACTTTTCTTAAAATATCAATGGAAATCGACATTAGAGTGTTGAGAGTTTAGATGTTGTAAGAAACTTTCGATTTCAGATATTTTTAAAAAATACAGAAGCTGTCAATCCACATACCTGAGGCAAACTTTGGGTTTTTGTTGTGAACTGCTTAAGGCCATTTTCTCAAAATACTCCATCCACAACTATAGGCGCTAAAGGTAGTAGGCCCATAGCCATGCCATCCTTTCGTAAATAGAACTGGTTGTTGAAACTGAAATACCCAGATGTTAAGCAGAACTCGAAAAGAGGTATATATGAAGTGCTAATGTCGGAGGATGAGAAAGCTGTTGAAAGACACTTAGCACTTCCTGTACAGGCATATTGGTAAACAGTGATTCTACATAAAATCTGTTCATCTTCCTCAAGCCTTAAATCACCTAAAAGCGACACGAAATGTGTGGAATCTTTAATGTGATATTTCGTCTGTCCGACCAATGGTTTCAAAACATCCATCAAATGCTTACATAAAAGATAATCATCGAATTTATTTGGCTGACAATCGGCCCCATTGGATTACCCGTTTTGTGGATTTTAGGTAACTCTGCGAACAATAGGGAATGAGTCGCTTAGGTGGAAGAATTGGCTTGTAATAGTTGATCAATTGCGTATGGGGATCATAATTAACATGTATGTAAGTATCCCTGTTGTCTTCTACTTATTCATTTTAGTCGTATTTCCCTTATCCGCTGAGAGAAAATTTCAGCTCTCTACGTCGACGCGCTCTCAGGGAGTGTCAAAATATATAGTGAAAAACAAAATTTTTGTATAACAACCTTACCAGCTCTAGCTATGGAATGAAAAACTTAGTTTACCCTATGATTTCATTTAGAGTATAAAAATTAGAATAGTGGAAAGTCCATAGTTTAGACTCGTTGAAATGAAATCAGTTGTCGTTGCACTTCTGCTGAAGCTCATCCAATAATCTTTTAAAGAACTTCAAATGATACCTAGGTAGCACTTAAATTGTGCTTCTTTTAAAGCACTAGTTTTCCGTCCCAATGGATGATTACTTTAATTTTTATATCGGAATTCATATAGAAGTTAATTGCAGAAGAATGAATAATTAAAGAAAAAATATTTTTATGAATTAACTCAAAATTAGTGAACAATGCATTTTTGAAATAGTTTTCTTTATAAAACTTTAAATTGACTTTTATCTGAATATTTTGCGATTGTATTTGTGAAGGTATTGTCTGGATTTGTATTTCGTAGCTATAATTCGTAAAAATTTTTGGTTCTAAACTGTACCAAATTCAACTGAGCGTGTATTACTACATGCATTTTACTGATAAACAACTCACTCATGCTCATGTTGTTAAAAGTACGATAGAGAAGAGACATTTTTGTATGCAGGAATATGAATCTTCAAAGACAATAGTGGGAAAACAAGGCAAAAAACTACATCTAGAAGCATCCAAGGGTTACCAACTTTCGGTAGGACACATATGAATCTTTTCCTAGTCATTCAAAAACCTTCAGTACGGGGTTCGTCTTTAATTACTCTCACGGTTAATCACAAAAATGTTTTGTAACACCTATAAACCTGTACCTGACATAGAAACTGATCTCGGTAAATATTGGTTACCTGCCATCGAATCACTGTAACACAATTAATGATGGGACGGAATAGTGTTATAGCTCTCAGATAATGCAGTATTTATATTATTGTTGGCCCTAAAAAAATCATTCTTATTTACTTTTTAAACAAAGCCCTCGGAGTGACTCTCGAATAACAGCTAAGTTACGGTGTATCCATAACACGGAGTCTCTAAGTGGGTAGGTACCTTACCTGGGCATACAAGAATCAAGGGGAATGAGAGCGAAGACTTGTTAGCCAGGTCCGACTTTAGTTCTCTCTTTCTTGGACCAGAACTTGCTGTTCGCCTTGCCTCCTTAACGATCGGATGTCTCATCAAAACGGATGAACTGAAAAGCTTACCTCACCTGATGCGCTTCAATAAGAGGACAGGAAGGTTTTTATGAGGTCTTTTCTTATTTTAGCAGGTTAGCACAATGGGCCATTCCATATTCGGCACCGCGATTGAGATCTTTCGTGCGAAAAAAACGCCCTCGTATATGTAAGATCAAAATTACGTCATTTGAAATTAATCTCTTAACAGAACTTTATTACGTGAAAAGAAACTTTATTTTTAATGGGAAAAATATGGCATAATAAAATTTCATACATACAAGTACATTACAATCTCTTATCTGGATATATGTATGTATTTGTTTATATTAAACATATACAGAATGCTTTATTATGCATAATTTTGCATTTTAATTGCTTATTCTTCTTATTCAACCTCTGAAGTAGTACTGGCCGTATGTAATGTATCATTGGGATTTAGGCTGGAGCAGGACAATCCTCTGGTTTTAATAACATCCTCTCAATGAGCTTTCTTAACAGGGAAACGAGAACTGAGAGGTGAATACGTTTGTACATCTTACTGTCAATTCAGGTAAGATATTTTCTAAGGTTGTTGTTTCAAAGTTAAAGTGACTAGTGTTGCTCTTTAACATTGGATAGATTTTGTATTCATAATACACTGAGTCTAGAAATGATTACAAGAGGACGAAAGAATTATAAGGATTGAGAGAACTTAGGACAATCTTGCTTAGCAAACTAGGGATATTGTGTGATTTTAAGCCCTTAGATCTTCCATTACCAATTTGGAAATTTCTTCGAGCATCTCTTATATCGAAGTGTAACCTTTGCAAATATTTATTCTTTATTAGATCTTCCGGGTTCATTATATACGAAACACTAGCTGCTGCATTCTCTACGTGCAGGATAGTGGGAAAATATTATTAAATATAATTAAGCCCTCCTGAAAACGACTAGCCACAAAGTTCCCGATAAGTGCCATTGTAGATGATGAAAAATGGAAAACAAGAGCATTTTATATTTTAGACATTTGAAGACCTTTGGGAAACTGAATTCCCTTAACTGGTACTTTTAAATTTTTCGATTGTATAGTGATTCATTCGACCTTTGAAAAAAAATCAGAAAATTTTTAATGATTTTTTTTCACATACTCTCCCCTCGGACCAAGTTTTCCATAGCTTCTTTGGCAGAAAACGATTACGAAGAACATCTAAAATCTCCGCTTTGTACAATGCCTTTTTGTAGTAATTCTGTTTAAAATTATTTTTATTTAAGATGGATAAGATAAAAAGAAACTTCCGTTCAACAATTTCACTTCATTAAGGGTTACTATAAAAAATCATAAATAAATTATCAAGAAACTTAATGTAACTTCAAACCTCTCAAAATTTTTCATTGTTGTCGTGAAAATTAAATTAACAAAAAAAATTTATATGAACAACAATAATAATATTTCCAACAGCAGATGATTTCTAATCACGTGCAGAACATAGTAAAAGCAGCACGTCAAACGGATTGACTTCCGAATGAATATAGCCGCCAACAATAATGAAACTTCTAAGATTAAAAATAAATAAAGCGCAAATAAATTTTGATTTTCGTTATTTCTGATATAAAAAAAGTTATGGAAAGAGGCCAAACTCAAGATGATTTCACTTAAAAATAATAAAAACAAATTTATCTCGACCTGGATATTACTTATCTTGAAACGACATAAATATTTTTCTGATTTTTAAGCCTCTCTGTGGATGCATTTCAAGACCAGATAAATGTTGTGCTGATTAATAACTGAAATATTTCCATAATTCAATTGGGGGGTCCAATGATATAGACACTGTTGTTAACTGGACAAAAATTTAATTAAGTTTAATAATGGTACTCAGTTTATTTAAATCGAAATGTAGACAGTAGCAATTTTTTGCAACATGAAATTGATAACAATATTGGAATTTGTGGAATTTTTACGATTATATAAACGATAATGAACACAGACGTCTCTAAAAAAACCAGACTCTTGCTATAAATAGTTCATTAAGTACATTTATGCATGCAGGGCATTAACCGAGTCAAATTGAATACTTATGATGTCAGTTTAAAAAGTCGTTTGTAAGTTCACGAACTTATCATTGATCGGCTGAAATTGTAATTAAAATTCTATATTTAAATTTATATATATTTTTAGAGAAAAATTAAAGCAGTCTAGTAATAACCTTCGGCTGTACCAGATGAAATGTCAAATCTGTACTGATATATGGTTGCGAATAAGACGTAGAAGGTTACTCAACTCATAGCACGCAATCTGCAAAAATAAGCTGACAAAACCGGATCTAAGAACAAGGAATTGCGGAGATATCCGGACATCCAGGACAGGATAGTAACAAAATAAAACGTAGAAATTAGAATTGGAATGGCTACTTGCTGTTACGTAACAAACAATAACATTGAGCCATTCCACACAAGTATTCATGATACACACCGGTTTAATAACAGTCGGCGTCGCCAACACAGGTATTCTTGCTGTAGTCATTCATATACGAATAAGAGGCTATAAATATGTTGGTGTATTTCATGGAAAATTTCTAATCCAACTCTAATGGCCGGTTTCACAGTCCAAGCTTAAGCCATAGCTATGGCATTTTGGTCTAAGAGCAATTCTTATGATTCCATGATTCGCATGGTCACCCATCTGTGCAAGGAGTCGATGAGTAAAAATGAATATAACTAATTCAATAAGATTTCATATTCTAAAAGAATTTTCATTTTCAGCGGTGGTAACTACCACCCTTGGGCTGTTCAATTTAAGCCGTGCGTGATATGAGTAAAGAGTCAAAATTCGAAAGGCGAGTCGGGAGCCGGGCTCGAAGTCAAAATTCGAAAGGCGAGTCGGGAGCCGGGCTCGAGAGTCGAAATTCGAAAGACGAGATTTAGGAGCCGAGTTCGAGGGTCGAGATTCGAGAGTCTGGATTGGTGAAAGTATATAGAATATACTTTCAAAGCCTTTTCTACTTCTATGCAACCTACAAGTCAATTCAATTCGCAATCTCACTGCAAAACAGAGCACTGCACGGAACAAAAAAACAGCTATAATATATTAAAAAAAACTTTTAAAATAAATAACTTTTGTAAACTAAATGCAGTAAAAAGCAAAAAATATTTTTCTTTCTCAGTGATATACACAGAAAAGTTTAAGCAAAATAAGATGCTAGACCTCGGATTAAATTTTAAAAGTTTGGACATGATTTGCAGTTGGAAAATTCATATTTAATTATGGATACCCGAACTTGATTTAATCTGAGTTCTAGCATTTCTTATTTTGCAATGAAACTTTTCTTGTGTATATCGCCTAGAAAGAAAAACCTTTTTTTTTTACTTTTTAGTGCATTTTATTCACAAAAGTTATTTTTTTTTTTTACTTTTTAGTGCATTCCCAAGCAGTGCCCAAATATACATATTTCAATTAACTTTTTTGTTTTAAAGCAGGTGTGCAAAATCTCAGCTCTCTAAGTACATCCGTTCTTTAGTTATCGGGATCTCAGTATATTGGGCCATCCCACACGAGTATTCTTGATGCAGTATGGAAACCTTCTTTCTAGGGAAGAGGTAAAAGTAGAAAAGATATATCTCTACGATTTGAAGAGATATTTTCTAGGGAAGATGTTAAGGAAACAGGATTAGAGGAGGTTGATGATGATAAAATAATAAAAGGTTGTATCAACAATAAGTCAAGTGTTAAGCGTAACGAAAAGTTCTGTCGCATCGATTCATGTGTAGATAACGGTTCTTTCTTTACCAAGAAAGACAAAAATTTGTTTGCGTGATTCTCAGAACTTTCTTACTCATTTACAAAGAATTTAATCTGTCTTGACTGATCAATTTAGTGAAAATGCAGCGTTCTAGTGGTTAGGTTCGTGAACAAGTTGTGCGAGAATGGCAAAAGAATCAACGAGTATCGCTTTCAACATTGGGAAAAAAGTATAAACTTACAACAAGGACTGTACAAAGGTATCTCAGACGGTTTAAGGAAGATCTGATTGTATCTGAGAAAGCAGGTCGTCCAAAAAGTCCTGTAAATTCTGTTCTCGAAAAAAGGATCCTTAACGCTTTAAAGAAAAACCCGTCTATGTCTGCAAGGGATTTGGCTAAAGATCTTAGATCCAGCCATCAAATGGTGCAAAGAGCAAAACAACGGAATGGTTTGAAGACTTTCAAAAAGAAAAAAAACAAGCATTAGGCACTCAAGAAATCTCTACCGAAAATTGTTGACGAAAAAAATGTGCGTTATGCTGGACGACGAAACATATTGCAAAATGGACTTTCTTTCTCTACCGGGTCCCCATTTTACTGCAAATGACAGAAGAAATGTTATTGAATCGGATAGAACAGTTTGCGCTTAAGAATTTGGAAAAAAAAAATTATGGTTTTGCAAGCTTTTTGTGACTGTGGGATGAAGTCAACAGCGTTTTTTTTAAAAAGGAACCATAAACGCCGAAATCTACCGTAAAGAATGCTTGCAGAAAAGATTATTGCCCACGATTAAAAGGCAAAAGACTTCAGTTCTGTTTTGGCCTGGTTAAATTCCAAAGGCATTACATATGTACAAAAAGCAGACAATCCTCCGAATACGCCAACACTTCGTCCAATCGAAAAATATTGGGCAATCATGAAGAGAAAATTAAAAAAAAAGAAGGAGGAAGTGTAAAAAGCATGGATGAATTCAAAAGACGTTGAGCATTTGCATTGAAAGCAGCAACAAAAAAGTTTGTACAGAGCTTAGACCAGAGAATTCACCAGAAAAAGTATTAAACAAGTTCGGAATGTAGGAATTCATAACTAGTAGGATATAAAGCAAATACAAATAACATTTTATAAAAATCCATTGAATATTTTTCAATTTATACCCTCCTTGGGCAGGACAGAACTTTTCGTTACAGGCTTTAAAACCGGTTAAAAAGCCACATTTACAAAAAAAAAAGCATTGACGCAATAGAAAATTTTTTCAAAAAATCAAGATTTGAAAAGCGAGTATGCAAAATTAACATATGAGAAAAAGGGAACTATGCCGGATCTTACGCAGTCCTTAGCTTTCACATGGAAAAGTTGCTACTATTACCGAGCATCCCAACAAACATTGCTTTCTATAAATAAAAAAAAAACAGGTGGTTGTATACATAACGGATTCTTTGCCCCTACAAATCTCCAGGACTTGATGGTATACTGCCTATTATGATACAAAAAAAAAACAAGACAGTAATTTCATGACTAGCAGCGAATTTTAGAAGTAGTATTATCCTTTATCATCTTCCACACACCTGGAGATTGGTTAATGTAATTACTTAATGAATCTATCTTAGATTTTCGAATTCAGCTGCAGACAATCTACAGAAATTTTCCCGATGATTCTCGTTGCAAATCTGTTATCATGTCCTACCCGTTACAACTATTTTGTGGAAAAGAAAAAGATTTACATACTTGTTTCGGCTTTTATTCAAGGACAACATCCATCACCTACTTTTTTTTGTCTTTTTAGTTTTTTTAATTGTAAAAATCCACACAACTACAGCTGCACTAGCTTGCACTCTCCATTGAGAAAGGCCAGCTACAATCGTGAAAATGAATTCTGTACAAAGTATAGAGGCATAACTGCGTCTAGAAATGTACCGAATAAACGAGTGGTGTGGGAAGAAATAGTATACGCAGAAAATATTGTCCATACATTGTTTCAAGCAGAACTAAAGTGTGGAACTCAGGCAAAGCGAGGAAAATATTTGACAAATTGAGAAACGCAGAAATTTGTACAATGTACACATTGTATGGGACCGGCTTATGGCAGAAACACATCCAAGCAAGCCTCAGGCCTGGCCTCTCTTAAGGCGAAAACCCAATGAACGCGGCAGGCGTCGCGTCGCTTTGACAGTTCATTAGAATATACGTGTTTAAGTTCGTGCGGGCCAAATGGCTGCCGCGCTTGCCGGATTCGACGCAAAAGTAGAGCAATGTTCTACTTTTAACGCGCGGCAGACGCTTTGACAGATCTTTTGATTGATTTTAAATTGTTTATATGCTTAATAAGCTGCAAATTCAAGAACTGTCACATCTAATAACTCTGATATATCCACTATTTCACTTTTAAATAATAACTCAAGCTTTTCTACCACTTTTTCTTTTTATAAATAAATCTTAAGAGTACCCACGCGGCGCGTCCATGGGGCCTTGCTCAAATCCTACACGCGTCTGCCGCGGAGAACTGTCAAAGCGACGCGACGCCTGCCGCGTTCATTGGGATTTCACCTTTAAGGCAGAAACACATCCAAGCAAGCCTCAGGCCTGGCCTCTCTCAGGCTTCCTCGCAGCTCGCCTCAAGGCTTGCCTCAGAGAAATGAAAACAAAATGACACCACCGAGCTCGGTGCTGTCATTGTAATTTTGTTAGTACATCTGTTGACAGAAGTAGGCCTGAGAGAGAAAAATTTTCAACATAGAGCAAAGCGTGCTTTGCGGCTAGGCCTTGACGCTAGCTGCTGGCTTGGTTTTGTGTTGCATCATTTAAAAACCCGTGTTAGAAATTTTGACAACACCTCGAGGAAGCCTCGAGGCCTGGATGTGTTTCTGCCTTTGAGACGTTGGATAATAACATGGCGAAGAGCAAGAATATTTCAATACGATCTAAAAGCAAAAAGGATAGGCTCTGATATGTAAAAGTCGTGTACATGTGATAAGAATTTTATTTTGGACACGGGAGGGAAATGACAAGAGGTTCGACATTTCTAAGTTTTTGTAAAGAAGTCCGATGACCTTTTAGGTGATTTTGTCATAAATAATGTCGATTTCCATTGATATTTTAAGAAAAGTGCACGTCAATAAATGAAAAACGAGTTCAATGGAACAACTTTTGACGCGATGAGAATGTAATAGTAGCTCATATCCGTGTAATTTGTCAGATGAAATTTTCTGGAAACAATAACATCACGAATAGCATAAAAATTGTAATTTAAAAGATTTTGGCGTGATTGCGGATGAATTTGGTAGAGTAGTAAGTAGTTGAAGATTGATATGTGATGCTCAACGACATTCAGTTGTGACATTTCTCAGATAGATGTGTGCGTATTCCGGTGTAACACCGCCGATTTTTCGAGTGTAGCACCAGAGGCGTACATTTCTAGCAGTGCGCGTCAATGAAACGAATTTGGTGTAACACTACAAGAAAAGTGTAACACTTCTGCTAGAAAACGTGATCAATGGAAATCGGTATAAGTGTGATTTAAAGTGATTTATGTCTTAGACACACAGCACTCTTAATGAAGAAATAACTAACGACTCATTAGTCTATAATGATTCATTATAAACTGCGGACATACAGCCATTTCTTTAATTAAGTTGTGCTGTCAAACTGGTTATGATGAACTTATCACCTTAAAGAAGCAATATGGATCGAATTAACGCGATAAACTTTGTTTTCATTTATTTGATTTTCAATTTAACAATTTCCAAATGAGAAACACATTTTATTAAAAAAAAATATTAAATAATGTAATTTGTGATTTGCATTTCTTTGCATTTCTTCTTCTTATTTTTCAAATCGGCAGATGCACAGCGGAGCTCCAGATTTACATTATATGCGAAATCTAGTACATTTTTCCTCATTATAGCTATAATGAAGGAGGAAAACACTTCATTAGTGTACTTCATTATCATCTGATTTTCGAGCTATAATGACATATACTATTTGACACACGGCATTTTAATGAATAGTTAGTACAAATGATTCATTAGTTCGTGCTGTGTGTCTAGGGTATTAGACTTTATAATAGTGAGAAACTACTATTACCATTAAAATCTCCAGCTACTCCGCTGGCATCTGTCATATAAAGAGAGAGTTGTAAAGGAACAAAAAAAAAAGTCCAGTGACAAGTTTTTGTTTTGGGCGAAAGAAAAAAATCGCTGTAAATTACCGCCATCGAGGATTTATACGTTTTTTTGTTTTTTACAAGAAGTAACGATTGAAAAGTAATGGATTTTTTTTGGAAATTTTATTCAGTAAGCATTTTTACGAATATTCCATTCAACAAGCGTGTTTACTGGAAACGGAAGACCCAGTCCTATTATTCATAGCCTTTACTGGACAGCCTACTGGAATAATTTGCATCCTTTTTGCTTGGAATAATCGGAACTGAGAATGCATTCGTCTCTTTTACGATTTTTGTTTAGTTGGTAATTTAATCCACCAAGTGGGTTTGTGATTTTTTTTACAAACAGTGGCACAGCGGAACACACACAAAGGCACCTCTGCAGTGGATCCAACAACAAAAAAATATTAAAATTAATAAATTAGGTATGTGTACACAAAGAGAAAGATTTTTTTTAGTCTTCAAATTTTTGGAACTCGTACAAGTTAACAGCTAATAACTTATTAATATATAACATAAGAAATTTTTTTTTTTATATTATTAGCCAAGCTCAGGGGATACCCTATGATGCAATGTATGTCGCCCTTAAACTTCCGCAGATTGTATGACGGAGGAAAAACAGAAGATGGTAAACTGTTCCACATTCGCACTGTTCGGGATAAAAATGCATCACGAAATTTTACTGTAATTCCGAAAGTAATTTGAACGGTAAAAGGATGTGCACCGTTTGTAGCGCGAGTATTGCATGCAGGAATCACTTGATAGAAGAAAAAGGTAAAGTACATTCCCTCCATGTTATAAAACACCATCTGCGGGTAATTAAACAATTGGCAACAGAGCGGTACATCAAAGAGATTCGGAGCAATACTCCACATCCTTTGGGTAGAAATCAGTTGTGTGTACGTCCGCATAAGCTTCAGACGAGAGTTATTAAGTAGTGGGAAGTTACAGATTATATTAACTTTATATTTATATATAATTCATAGTAGAACTAGAATTATATTAGGCATAGTGGAAGTAGTTAGTTATGAATGTGTCAATGTGTGAAGTTGTTAGACTAATGGGGAGATAGCTGGAGTCAGTGTTCGTCCGACTCAAGCAGTGGTTGGTGCGTCCACCAACAAATAGGGGATATCCAGGTACATCTTGGAGGAATTGCGGGAGCATGGACCCCAATCCTAGTCCGTGTTCGTCCGGTTTAGCAATGTAAGGTGTGAAGAAGTTAGGATCCGCTATGAGTAGTTGTACTCACAATTTATTTTCTTTCTCTTTCCGGCGGCCAGTGACGTATCCAACGTAATTTAAATCAAACTGTTTTTGCACTTAAAGGAGCGAAAGGCATCCAAAATTGCGGCGGTGCTCGACTGAGTCGATATGACAAGTTATTGCCACATCGCCAATGAACTAGAAGGCTCTCTTTTGCATAATATCCAATGAAGCTAAGGTTGTGTGACCAGCCCCAGCCCATATATAGGAATTGTATTCCAATCGAGGTCTAATGTAGGACTTTTAGAGGAGCGCTAGATTTGATGGGCTTGGAATATTTCTTACACCATTTCAGAAATCCAGGACATTTCCATGCTTCTTTGGCAACAGAGAAGATGTGATCTGTCCAGTTTAACTTACTGGAAATAATAATGTCTTCCTTCACTCTCCTGGAGCCGCGCTCACTTACGGTAGTGGTCGATTAGGTTCGCTCCTCCGCAAATTTCAAATTACGTATAGAGACATTGAAAAATATGTACCGGCGATGCCAAAGGCACCAAGCTGATCCTTACCCAACTCGAAGGTAAGTTATCTCGAATCCCTTCAGGTGTATTTAAATTCTTTTAGGAACGAATAATGTTTTTGTTTATGATGCGTGGTGGCACTGGTTTTTCGGTTCATACCAAATCCAACACTCTTTGCATTAAGCCAAGATGCTAGCACCGGAGCACAATGCCTCCACGGAGTGAGCTATCGGCTTCGATTGATAGACTGGACCTACACGTCCATGTCAGAGCTCGCTCATATACAAGTGCCATTACAAATTGCATATCAAACCGGAAAAAGCATTTATTGATAGATTAAGCTTCTACGACTCGAAAGAGAATTACTACTGATGGTAATACCATTCAAGCTGCAAATAAATCTCTAAACGAAAAATAGATAGGTAGACTGCTTAATAACCTTACGGCCCTAATATCGAGCAGCAGCTGTAAAGAAAAGGATAATAAAGCCAAAATTTATTTGATTAACCACAAAACGAAAATTATGTAAGAAACAGATAACAGAGCATACAAAATCGAAGAGGGGAAAAAGGGTTAGCCCCAACGCCATAAAAAACGCATTTTAAAAAATTTTAAAACAACGGAAACCGCAATCCAAACTTTATCTATATGCTATCGTATAATCTTACCATTCGTTTTGTATTCATTACAACGAAGACTCGTTAAATGTAAATCTTTGTAACATCGTAATACCCAACGTCTTAGGACGTGGCTAAGTGGCCGGGGTTGAAAATAAACAACTTTTCTATTCTATTCAGCCCAAGCTAGCAATAACATCACCAACAAAAAATTTTTGAAATAAAAAACCCGCTTTGACGTATATCTACTCATTTCTTTTTAAGATTCTTCTTTGTTATTAACATTACAAAAAACGTAGCCAAACTTGCATTTCACTTAATATAATTTATTCTATCATTCAAAAGTTGTCTTCGTTTTTAGTTAGCAGTTAAATTACGTTCTCTCATTTTAAGTTCATAGAACTGGAATAAAATTCCTGACCAGATTTAAATAATAAATCTAGTTAAATCTGGTTAGAATTTTATTCCAGTTCTATATGTGCACTTAAAACGAGATTGATAATGATTAGAATCTTTTAATTCTAGTATGAAATATTGTGAGGTCTCTCTACGTCGTTGTGGTTTTACAAAATTTTATCTTAAATGCAGATTGCGACTTAGCCTTGAAATAGCTACAATTCGAATAAATTACATAAGTGAAAGAAGTTAATTTGCAACCTACCTTTGCATAGTACGCCCGATAAGCGTTGTAGTAAGACAAAACCCTATTCATCGTTTTGTAATAAAGTGTGCTCAACTTCTCAGTCGCAAATTCTAGCTAGGTTAATCTATCCAGCTTCAACAATCAGTACAGGCTGCAAGGATATCATAAGAATTTAAAGCCGCTTTAACGAAGAGAAAATAATTATCACTTATAATAACATAAAATGCACTTAAATTTAGATTTTGTTATCTAATATTTTGGAAAAAGGAAAAAACGTTTTATTTTTACACATCAAAAAAGTGACATTTTAGCTCAAAACAAAAAAACACATGGCACAGCTCAACTCACTTTTTTTACTTGTTACTTTGATTTATGTTATGATGATGATTTTGCGCTATAATTAATAATGAAATGTTTGCACTTTTTAAATGAAGCGAAAAAATATGCGCGCTCCTGCCCCAGTGGGACTAGATTTCGAATGAAAGAGCCTCTTCACGGTGCGGCTGTTTTCCTACCGTGGTCCATTCAAGTCAGCTGATTTTGACTGCGAGTGCGGTGAAAACAAAGGTCAATTCAGAGGCGACTGAGTTTAGAAAATAAGCAAAATGTTAAATGAATATACAAAAGAAATAAGTTGAATTTTTTTTGCAGTATTATAATGCATAATTAAGATGATTTATAAATAATTTATAGAAAAAAAAAATTTTAAATAAAAAATTCAAAATTATTTAATTGGTGCCATCTATTAGAACAACTTTTAACTAAAATACAGTTTCTCTCAAAAACATTTAACTTCGAATTTCGAACATACAAATGAAAAATTGACATTTCCACTGTCAAATATCCTGAGTTTCTTCGTTCGTTCGTTCGTTGTTGGAAAATAATTATTGGTTTCTGTTGATTTTGGATATTGATGGTGTAATTACTGTGATTTCTACTTAAATCTTGTGGTACTAAAATAGATAAAATTATTTCCTTGAAACACCTAGGATGGTTTTAATTTTAACTGAAGAAAATTGAAAATTCACCGTTTCCAGACGAGATTTTCTTCAACAAAATTTGTTACCAAGAAAAGGTTCTTTTGAAAATTTCCATCGTATAGCAATATAATTGTAAAGAAAAACTATTTCCTTATTTTTTAAATATTTAGAAGTAATGCTGCAAAGAAGTAACGACGTAATTCGATTGTTGAGGATATGTAAGCAAATTTCTCTACCGGAATACAAACCTGTAAGATGATGACATGAAATATGAATTGTTTACTTTCCAAGTTACTCTACCTAAATGGGTTTTTTTCCCTTTATTACAGGTGAAGTATTATAGCAGCTGCCTGCAACATTCTTCTCTTAACATCATTTTGCAATCTCATGTTAAGAATATATTTTTGCTATACAGCAAATTACCTCATTCATATGGAATAAATCGTAATTTTAGTGCAAAGTTAACATCTAAAGATACTGATTCAAAGGTGAGCTACGAAACACAATAATTCAAGAGTAGTAGAAAAAAAACTTAAAAAACTTCTCATTTTTATTTCTAGACAATAAATTCTTCTGAAAATCGTATCAAAACTGGTGATGATATCAAACAAACAGAAAAATCACAAATCGAAACTCGGACTGATACCATTCATAAAAATGCAGTTCTTAGTGCTGCGTCGCCGACAACACAATTGGAAATCAACACGAAAAAAGGAAAATTATTGGTGACAGCTACGCTCCAAGATTCAAAACTGAAGGATGTAATTATGGAGAAAGTTTCAATTCTTAAACATGACCAGCCAATGCTTTTGTTACCTAAACCACTTGTAAGATAATTTTAAATAATTTTGTCGACAGACTTGAGACCATAATTAGGTTGTAGTTCTTGTTGTTTTGTGCACTCACAACGACCTTTTTTACCTCTTCTTAAATTAAAAGAGGAGAGAGCGGTCATTAAGTAATTTTAACTGCGAGCTGCAACTGTGAGTAAAGGCGTACTAGTTAACCATTAATTACATATTTAATAAACTAAAATAAGAAAATCTCTGTGCGATTATACAATCTTAATTGTACAAACGCAAAAGCAATAAAAAATTACGATTTAAATTATCAACTTAGACTTAACTTTAGCGTATGGTAACGAGCAAATTTAAGAAAGATTAGAAGTTTTTGCCGGGCGACGGAAAAACTAATAAATTTCTTATCTGTCATTGTCGACAAAAGAACACACGCTCTTACAGTTCACTCATCGTCATAGTCTCTTAACTGATTTCGAAAAGCAAACTTTTCTTCTACTATGTTCTTTTAGATCGAAAATTTATTTGTGTTCGCCTCACAACGACAGTGCCCACTGAGAAAAATAGAGCTATAAAAATCCTGAAGGCTTCCCTGGAAGCTGGCAGCGTTTTTTTTTCCTATCTAAGTTCATTGCTTTTTTACATAGACATGTCCGCAGAGGTAGCACTTCAATGTTGTTCTTAAGAAGCGCTCTAGGAGGTATCCTAAATGATGTACAAAGAAATTTTTTGAAGGTGTCTTCAAAAAACCTTAATGAGCTATTTGAATAATCATTGCAGTAGTTATTCCTTAATCACATAAGAGACGCTAGAGATTGCTTCCTGAGAACAGCAACAAGGCGTTTGTGCTTCTTGTGATTATTTGTCCCTTTTTTATTCTCATTTTTCTTTACCAACACCAGATTATTTCTAACCACTCTAACTAGCGAGGCAAAATCATACAGGCCTACCAGTCTGACGTCATTTCTCCTGAAACCTTTAGAGAAAATAATAGACAACTATATTTGGACGACGTCCTTCAAAAGCTGTCAACTGAATGCCAATCGATGCCTACCAACCCGGAAAATCCACCGAGCACGCTCTCAGCAGTCTGCTAGAGACTATCGATAAAGCCTCACAGGAAAAAGAGGTCCTTATATGTCCTTTATGGACATCCTGGGCGCATCCGATAAAACTCTCTTGGACTCGATCAAGAGGGTATCCGAAGATAGAAGCATAGAAACCTGCATCGTTAGATGGATTGGCAATATGCTTGAGAAACGCTGCATAACAGCTACCATGAACGGCGAATCAACAACAATCATAGTCACTAGAGACTGCCAGCAAGGGGCGGGGCTTTAACACCACTTCTATGGCTTCTAGCTGTGGATGAGCTATTAAACGTACTCGAAGAGGCCGGCTTTAAGGCCCAGAGACACGCTGATGACATTGTCATCTGTGTTAAAGGAAAGTTTGAATCAGCTTTATCCGAGCTTATGCAAACTACTTTTAACATGGTTACCAGATGGTGCCAGAATATGGGACTATCAATAAACCCAGGTAAAACAGTTCCTTTTACTAGGAAAAGGAGTCTTCAGATCCCATCTTTTAAGTTAAATGGAATTGCAATAGAATATTCAAAAGTAGCAAAATATCTAGGAATTATCCTAGACAGCAAGCTTACCTGGAGTGCCCACCTGGAAATGATAACTAACAAAGCCATGTGGGTATTCAGCTCTTGCCACAGGCTTTTCAGAAAAAAGTGGGGTCTGAACCACAAAATGACCTTATGGATCTTCCAAGGCATAGTCAGACCCATACTTTCTTATGGGGCAAATGTTTGGTGGCCTAAAACATTGCAGGCAACCACCAGAAGAATTCTTGATCAGGTGCAAAGCATGGAATGTTTAGGCGCCACTGGCGCCTTTACATCATGTCCTCAACGTGCACTTGAAGCCATTCTTCACTAACAGCCTCTCTACGTCTTTATTCAGAGGGAAGCAGCTGCTAGTATGCTTCGAAAGAGATGAGCGCACTTCCTCCAGGGTGGGTCATCTCAGTATCTTCGAGCAGGTCAACATTAACGACCTAGAAGCTCCAACAGATTAAATTTATGGAAAATTAAATTAAATCACCCCTTTTTGCACTTCTACTGGAGTTCGTCAAATAATCTTCTAAAGAGTTTCCAAGTGATGGCTATAGAAGCTTTTGAGTTACTCAGTTGTGCCTTTACTTATTTTGCTTGATAGATCAGTGAATATTCTTCTAAAGAGCTCCCAAAAGATGCATATGGAAGCGCTTACATTGGGCTGGTTTTTCGTCTCAATGGGTATGGACTTGTTTACAAAATACCATGTGAGCTTTTTCCTTTGTCTCCATTGACTCAAGTTAACCGCAAGGTTGGAATAAAATTTAGCTCATTGTAAATTATTCAATGACATGCAACAGATAATTTGTTTTTTGACAAATTATGACAATTTCAACCAGAATACGGTCTCTTCTTTTAAATACCAATTTACACTTTCTATTTTTCCACTCCACCTTCCATCCTGCCAATGCTGATATTACGAAAAGGTTGAGAGATTAACTAACTAAATACAGAATATAGCGTTCATTATAATCTAGATGAATTTAAATCTCAGTTGCGAGTCCATTGTATACATCACTGGAAGTTGCTAACAGTCCTGTGCATAATTTATCGTTTTTGCTGTTACTTTTCTAATTCCATTTCTTCTTCGTGTGTTATGCGAATGAAGTTGAGCAGCAGTGGTAATCTTCAGGTTTGTTTTGATTAGTTTGTTCATCAGTTTGTATATAAATTTAGCCTTTTCCACATTGATTATCTAATTTAGATTTAATTTGTTTGTTTTTCTTAATATTTCGTTAATAGATGTTAACCATGGTATGTTTAATAGTAATTTGATTGATCTGTTGATTGTTATTTGTACTTTATTTGTAAAAAAATTGGAGCATTGTGACCGAATGAGTATGTTGTATTTAATGTGCGATAATATATGAGCCGGTAAGAACCATAGTGGCGTAAGTCAATAATTTTCAACAACAAATTCTCACTTTTTAACCATGAGAAAATCAATTTACTCTATTCTATCCAATTATAACTTACGCCACTCTAATTCTCACCGGTTCATATGTGCATTTTGTATTAGATTTGCAGTTTGACTCCTTCAGGTACATTCATTCTTTTGATAGTTCCCAGCAATGGGAGTGTATACTTACTTATAAGAGTGCTCCAGTTTAGCTTTCCGTCAAGGGTATTATACCCTAGGCAGACGGACAAAATCAATGATCATTCGTTCGTAATTGATTTTTTCAAAAATCGATTTACCATTTAATTTTAATTTTAATTATTAAAAATGTGCTGTCAATTACATACAAAAATTGACAGGACTTTCGTTATAATCAACAAAACCTTGGGTAACTTGATTTTTGAAAAAATCAATTACGAACGAATGATCATTGATTTTGTCCGTCTGCCTAGGGTTTAAGTCCCAGATATTTAATTTCCTTTGGGCTGTGTAATTTAGAAGCGCAAATATTTATTTGAGGGTTTATATAAGTCTTATTGTGTTTTCGAAAGATCATAAATTTTGTCTGCTTTGCATTTAGCGATAGTTTGTTACCATCATTCCAAAGCTTATATATTTTGAGCTCTTCATTTATGTTTTCTTGTATGTCTTCATTAGTCTTAGCATTGTAGATAATGTTTTATCATCGGCAAAGATGTAATATTCTCCCTTTAGTCCTGCATTCTGTATGCTGGTGATATATAGCAAGTAGAGATTTGGGCCCAATGTAGAGCCTTGAGGTACACCAGTGCGAAGTATTTCCAGGTCATTTCTTTTATATTATTTTTTCAAAAACTTTTCCTATTGTGCTTTATATTCCCCCTTTATAGATTGGTATTATTTTAGTTTCCTTCAGAATGTTTGAGTAATGCAAGGCTTGTTTTACGAGAAAAGATATGATGGGACTTATTATGGTATAGCAGCAACAACGAGATCTGTTTTGGAAATTCCGTCCAGTTCAGGCGTCGTCGGGTTATTTTTAAGACATTTAATTATATCTCTATTTCAGTTGAGTCTGAGGGTTCAAAGAATATTGATTTTGTTTGTCTAGTATTTGCAATTGGTACTTTCAAAGGCAGTCCATTTTTAGTGTTCATTTCCAATATTGGCAAAGTAGTTTGTTAAGTGCATCAGCTATTACCTTTGGATTATTTTCAATTTTTCTTTTTGTTTCTACCTTCCTTTTTCGTTATACATATGTTCATTAATTACTTTCAAAGTGTTTCTTGTGTCATATTTCGCTTCCCTTATGAGCATATTTATACGACTTCTAGCGCGTGCATATTGCTTTTTTCTACCTATATTGTCGGTATTTCTTGTTTGTTTTTGTATGATTTCTATTTCTCCTCGTTTAGTGTTGAGATGATTTTATTGTTCATTTTCTTCTTTTGAACGATGTTCTTAGCAATTACAATTGTTATATTTTTATGGTCAGAAATGGATGTTATTTGCATGGCTATGCTCATATGATATATTTCTCCCAAGCCTGTGAATACATGGTCAATTATTGTAGCAGTAGTTTCATATGAGAACCACATCAAGTTGGAGAAATAAGAATTTTAAGAACTTTTATTTTTAATGATTCTAAATCAAATTTATATAAATACAAGAAGAAAAAACCACCGCCTCGTCCGGGATTTGAAACCGAGACCTTCCGCTTGCCGGGCGACTGCTCTTACCACTGAGCTAACGAGACAGATGATTTTCCCTCTTGCATTTATCAAATTTGTAACTAGCCTACTAAGCCACGTTCTAACAAGTGTAGGTTCGATTCCCGTCCGCGGGAAAAATAAACACATCAAGTTGGTTTGATAATCAACTCTGACGGGAGTGAAAAAAACATGCCCGTTTCAATAATATCAATTCAAGTGAGGCCTGGTAGTTGTTGCTATCACAGCTAGCCTATTTCAGATTTCTATGGGCGTTTAAGGTACTCAAGTACTTTTAGGAACTAAAAAAAAAACAAAAACGAAAACCAATATGAAATTTGCAAAATCACTAAAGTAAACAAAATTTCATAAAAACAATAAACAAAAATCTACAAAAAATGAAAGGTACTCTAAGTGTCTTTAGTCTGTCGATGAAGACAACTGATTGCAAGCATTCAAAATATGTCTAAACTAAATAATTTACTACTAGAAAAGAGTAGTTAAGAGTGATAGCAACAGATCATCATTAGAGCGAAATTTCATCACACCGACAAGAGCAATGTCAGATTTTCTTCTTAGAGCATCCGATTTAGAGGGCCTACCGAAAATCAAAAGACGATCACCTTATGAACAGGAACCACCAATCACTGTGTACTGGCGAAAAGATGTTGAGGCTAAGGCAATTGATGTTTGGGGATCCAGAGAGAATTTATTAAGAGAATGTCTAAAGCGTGAAATTGAAAGGAAGAAGCATCAACAAAGTAAGTATAACAAAAACTGTATGATGTAGAGTGTTTCGTAAATTTCCCTTTTGTTTTTTTACTTATAAGATATTTTCACCGTTAAACGAAGACTGAGAGATTATCGCAGAGAAATCGGTAGTCGAGCCACTGTACTTGATGAAGAAGCAGGTTTGCTTGGAAAATCTGGTCGAGTAATTTTAGTAGCTGTTGGAGTGTAAAACGTTCTACTTAGCGATTATATAAAATCATTAAACAATTTCTCTCTTTTTCCCTATTCCTATTTCAGTAACATGACGAATTTAATTTTTAAAACTTGGGCATGGTTAAGCACTGGATCACACAGTATGTTTGCAGAGGTGATTCATTCTTTTGCTGATACAGTGAATCAACTGATTTTAGCTTATGGTATACATAAGTCAACGCAAGTAAGACGATCTCCATCATCTATATTTGAGCTCATTTCACTTTAATCCCAGATGGCAGACTCTGACCATCCTTATGGTTACTCAAATATGAGATATGTTTCTTCACTTATATCTGGAGTAGGAATCTTTTGCGTAGGTACTGGCCTTTCCATATATCATGGAATCATGGGACTAATGCATCCAGTGCCATTGGAAGAATTTTATTGGGTAAGATAATGTTGTAAGTTCTATTGAAAAGAAAATTATCCAGGAGAATTCGTTTCAAAAATTGTGTAATAGGTTTGTACGGATGAGTGCCTGTGTTCGCCTGTAACTTTTCTATATACATATGTATATAAATACTAAAAAAAAAAAAACTTTAATGGAAGGGAGTATTCCAAAGATATTGGAGCTTGCTCTGTCAGTTCATCCGAAACAAATAGGATGGAGAATTATTAAACTAGATAACATTTTTGGGACTTTTCGTTTTCGTTTTCAAAATTACCTCTGAATAACCAAATGCGAGCCGTTTGAAAAAAAAACAATTTTTATTACCCTGTTTTTTTTCTTTTTGCTTTAATAGACGAAAAAACTATATCTAAATACATCAATTTTTAACAAAAATCGTTTCCAGGTGGCCCCGCAAATTGAATTTCCTTTCAATTGTGCAGAGATTCATGTGAATCAGTTCATCCGTGGGCTCTCTAATATTATAAAAAATCTTTGACAACTTACTTCAGCTATTCCAGCACCATACAGAGACCCTTCTTCTTCCTCTATGTACTGTGAAATGTGCTGAATCTGAAGATTAACGACCTCACGAAATTTATGAAGGCACCACAGGTAGCGAGAAAAGTTCTTCCCAGTTACCTGTTTTCCAGCCGCGCGGCGGACGGATCCGGTTCTGAACAGGCTGTGAAATCTAAAATACTTTAGATATGAAACTATCCTCTTTCCCACGTGTTCTAAACACCTTAAGGATGAAAATTATGTAAAAAATAAAAAATCCAATTTTTCTACCTCATGAACGGTCACCTAACTTTGAGTTGTGACATTTTGTATTTAAAAATTTAGTTAATTTCGGTATTTTCAATTGATAACTGCAGAAAACATAGAACAATCTTCGTGATATTTATAAAAAGTATCGCCGGTAAAATTACATGCAAATTACGTGGAAATCAGCGGTCGTCGGTCGCTCTGTTCGTCGCAATTGTGTTTAAGCCTTCAAAGGCTTCAGTGTTTTCTCCGGGCAAAAGTTGACCAGCTGCTTTTTCAAAAACTTATTCAAATGTGAATGGATTAAGAGGTGTGGGGGGGGGTTCTAAGTCGTGAGCCAGTTACAACCGCAAGAGTGATTACTTCATAGAGCTTATATTCGTAGAAATGTTTGGATGAAATCCATGCTGCGAGTACAAATTCAGATTTTGGCTAAATTAGTTCGCTTTTGAAATCATTCAATCAGAGATTTTGGCTTTTTTCCAATACAAGAAGTGCGCCTGAATATAGAACACGACCTTTAGAACTGCAGTAACAAGGTCCACTGTATCCCCCAAAAAAGCAGTATCATTTGAAATCTTGAAATCATCTACATACTGCCTGCAGAATTTTAAGATTTCAGCCACAATTTGCAAGAAGAACCCTTAGATTGTTAAATATTAGAGCAACCTAGACCTATGGATTTATTTAAAGATGTTAATTGATTTAATTGAATAGGGCAGCGAATTCTCAAAGAACATTCATACTTTATAAGATTAAAAAATTTTGTTTATTGAAATTCAAGGCGTTCGTTGTTCTGGCATTTTCATTACTATCAGAAGGATTTACACTTGGTGTAGCCGTCGATAAAATTCGACGATCCGCCAAAGAGCAAAGAATCACCTTTAAAGAATACGGTAACCAAAATAAATAGCTACAGGTTTTTTGTAAAATCCTAATCATTTCATTTCTTATATATTTCCACATAGTATTGCGTGGTCAAGATCCTTCCGTAAATGTTGTCCTTACTGAAGATGCAGCAGCAGTTGCTAGTGTAGTTGTAGCAGCTTCATGTATGGGTTTTACAAGTTTAACTGGATCAGGTGTACCAGATGCAGTTGGTTCATTATTGGTTGGTGGTATTTTAGGTGGTGTTGCATCTTTCATAATATATACCAATGTGGCTGCACTTGTCGGAAAGTTAGTTTGAATAGTATATCTCATTAAAACATTCTCCAGTTCGACATTTATTTAATTTTCAGATCTATTCCTGAAGAGCACCTTAATAAGATTAATTCAGAACTGGAAAGTGATATAATGATTCGAGCGATTCATGATGTTAAAGGAATCGATATGGGTAATACACTTGTCCGATACAAGGTAATTTGATTACATGTAGAAAATATGAATTCAAAACAACAACAAAATTCAATGATTTCTATGCACGCAGGCTGAAATGGATTTCGATGGGAGAGAATTAACAAGAACGTACTTGGAGAAACAAGATTTAAATGAACTATTGAAGGTATATAATGTTGAGTAAATAAATTTATAGAAACGAAAATATCTCAACAAATCGATTACAGACAGTTAAATCTTTCCAAACCATTGATGAACTTGAATTATTCCTTCTTACACATGGAGAGAATATAGTTGATTTAATGGGTGGTGAAATTGATAGAATAGAAATGAAGTTAAGGGTAAGCATACCAACTACTATGGCAGCAATTTTGAAGATAAATTATAATGGACTTTTTTGTTTGTTTCTTTCTTCAATTATAGAAAAAGTTTCCCGAAATCCGTCATTGTGATTTAGAAATTTTATAAGATTATTTAGAGAATTAATTGACCAGAATACTTGAAAAATGTTTATTTAACTTATGATGTTCTAATATGAAACCATTGTAAAATGTCTTCGCTAAACTATAAAACCGTGAAACACTAAAAATGTATTTTTGTAATTGTTATGTATTTTGTTTTACAAATTAGCAATGAACTTTCAGTAAATACAATTTTTTTATCCAATTTATGGGGGGCTTGTAAATTTGCAAGGAGTTCCTCTCTAAGCAGAGTGTGTATTTTATTTTATTATTAATAATGTTATTAATAAAGAACAAAAGTGAGCCGAATATTTATTCTTATTTATAACTAACTTGAAAACCACTAAAATTGTCTATTTGACCCTGTGTCATCTGACTTATTGTATAAGTTTAACACACTAACAATAGTATTAGTAGATCAAATGTGAAGATGAAGAGAAACGCCTGCTTGGTTATGCCATCAGAAAGAATCCTGCATGCAATAAACCTACGTAAAGTAGTCCTTAATGATAGCTCTGAGAAGCGGAATTTTGAAAATAGTTTTTCTATCAAGATTCTATCTATTTAAGCCTATCGAAAGCTTTGGAAAAATCAAAAAGAACTGGACTGAATATCACACATACATATCTCACTTCAGACAAGGTAAGACGCGTCGTTTCGGCGGTAAGGGGCTTACAAACTTTAGTACTTTTTCCATTTTATACTCCGTAACAGTATGATATACATCCCTCAACTTTCCAATCAGCCTTCCTGTCCAGCCTTCGGGAAGTTGTAGGAAATCAAAGTAAAAAAAATTTCAAATTTGAACGATTTTCCCGCCAACATGCATGATAACTGTATAGCTTTTTTACAAGATTTAGAAACCCCGGAATGTTACCTTTAATTTTACACATGTACCTATCTAAATGCAACCGTTTTTGAAATATTCCCGTGTCTATTATTCATAATTTCATTAATTTCGCTACTGACGATAGTAATCGCGCCTATTGTTATGCAATTAAACGCAAAATTAATGAAATTATGAATCATTAGTCAAATCAACTATAATAGGACTGTAAAAGAACTCTTATAAAACTTTAAGAGCTCACGGTACAATAAGCTTTGAGATTCTATTTTTAAAACAGTTGTTATGGTCGCAGCATACCACATAATGCAGTATGCTATACCTGTGCTACTGACAGGTGATGATCGTGCTCCTGTTAAGCCTGCGCTACAACTATTGCGCTCCCACTCTGATCATACTGTGCGAGTGAGCCCTAGCTGAGACCAGACTAATAAGTAGTTCTGACAAGGAAGAAGAAGAGTTAAAGATGACCGACATTTTTCTTCGTCTTTGAGCCCCAACAATGTGAGGAAGATCTGACTCCAATGAATCCAGATAAAGTATAGAACAAACCAAGAAAAGGAAAATTCCTATTATCACCGGTAGGTAATTAATATTTCTTTTGGTGACGTTATTAACAATTTTTACGAAAAGTTCTTTGAATTTTTCATTATGTGAGCCTCAATCGAACTTGACCAATTGGCTGGCAAGGAAAGTACTGCACCAGCATTAGAAGCCTCATCGGCTCCAGATTTGGTAGAGGAAAAGATAAACGGAGATAAGCATCTGTCACTCCCGATTCAATCCGCAGCTAGATAGAACGGCCAAAATCTCGAAGTGCTACCTAACCTTTTCAAATAAAATTGTTACCACGTGGACAAAGACGGCAGTCCTGTGCAGTTGAGAGGAGCTACTGGCTGTAGTAGTTGGCTATGAATACCAATGGTCGTTGGACATAGTTAAATCCTGGCAAGAGACCATAAACGAATTTCCCTTGGTGAGGCTGATTTCTTTGACGATCAGTCAAGAATTAAAAAAAAAAAAAATTAGTCTCAGAATAAGCAAACCACACCCCAAGTGATCAAACTTCCACTGCATAATAATAGTTGCAAAAGAAAAGTAATTGAAACTCATGGTCAAATGAGTACGCTCATTCTAAAGTAATTCGATTTGGCTAGCACATATGTATGTACATACATGTATGCTCATGTGTTTTTATTGAAAGGAAGAAATCTATTATGTAAATAAAGTATAGTTGCCGGCATATATCTATATCTATATATATTTTTTAAGAAGAGAGGGTGACGGGACCCTTACGGCAGATTATAGCTGTCTAAATTTATATGTCAAGTTCATGTTGGTTCCCACATGAAGTAATTGTTAGCTATAGTTCCTGTTTATTTCGAGAAAAGAAATTATAAATAAATGATAATAATTGTTTCATTATTGAAATATAAAATCCTCCATGTACATAGATAGGAAGTATGGCTCCAAATACGAGAATTGAATTCTTTGTACTACTTAAACGAACCAATAACTATTCAGTCCTACGAAGTTAATAAGCAATTGGGAACGTTAAGATTCTTAAATTTTAGTGATAAAGTATGGCACTAGTCTTAGGTATCTAATATTAGAGATCGTTAAGTTAAGTTCTTTGTTTCCCAAACATTTGTGTGACATATCTAGTAAACGTCGATATACGTCCGTTCAGAGCAATCGAACACTTCTATAGGAGCTAGACATTATTCAGACAACGCTTCTCATCAAATGCTTTTGAGAATGATGGGGTTTTAGTTCTTTCTTCTCATACCCCTCTCACACTCTTGGAGACTTCCTTGTGATGTGGGTTAACTAGGTTCGCTCCTCCGCTATTCTCAAGTCGTTTTTGGGACATTGCAGATTGATAGTGCCCGCAATGTCATTGGGTGGATGGGGCACAGGCAGAGAGGACGGTCCATCTATGTTCTCTCCTTAAGTGAAGGTAAATAGTGTAAAAGTCCCTTCAGGACCGGATGGTGTGTTGTGTTTTTGTTGAAGGTATGGATTTTGTAATAAATATGATTCGTGGCAGCGTCAGGATTTGGGTTAGCCACTCCACAACTCTCCCGCAATAGCCGAGGTGCTAGCGTGCCGGCAAGCACTTCAAAACTGTCCACGGAGTGAACTGTCACCGCATGCTGACAGATTGGACTTCACGTCCACGAGTACTCACTCGAAAATATGTACCATAACACCATATAAAGCTTTATTGATCTTAGCTAGATTACTATTTACAATGATTTGCAGCAGTGGCGTACCTACAGCCTTTGCCGCCTGGGGCGGTCCGGAATTTGCCGCCCTTTCTAGCTTAATCAAAATCAAGAGTGGTTATTAACAATTATTGAACATAAATAAATAAATTAGTAAAACTATTTATTTTGTTTAAGCATATTGTACATATAACATAATGCTAAAACGCATGTTGATTTATATATTTATTTTTCTTGCTCGCTAGAACGAAAATAATTTTTAATGACTATGGTTAAAAAAAATTCTTAATAATATTAATATGTTTAAACAGAGTTTTCCAACCAATATTTTTGGATAAAGATTAAAAGTTCAAGAGGCCCTTCCCCGTTTTCCAAACTTTGGCTTGCTTTTGTACATCAGGTAGAGACCTAAAACTCTAGATCCTTTTTCTTTCAGAATGAAACTGTTTCTCGTCAATGTTAACAAAGGTATTTACTTGACATTCAAAATTTTCATTTAAAAGATTAGATGGTATTAGGCACGAATTCTACGCTGCAAGGACATGTAGTTGCTCAAACGATACTATTATTTCTTGGATAACTCTATCCAATGACAAAAACATTTCTCTTTGTATTTCTTCTTCTAAAGATAGCCCCACGTGTCGTAAATTTTCATCACTCATAATTTTTTCCTTCTAACTCGACTCTCAGTGGATATCTCCAACTCTTCACATATTTTTTTTGCTGTTGTAACTGCTTTTTGCACAGGGTGGCCTTTTGTCCAGGTATTGTTGCGCGTCATTAATTTCCAAAAGGACAGATTGCCATAAATGGAGGTGGCACAGAAAAGAAAAAGATTGCATTGAGATGAGTAATAGTCCAGCGTCTGAGCTCGTTTTAATATTTTCTTCTTCAGATGTCAATTTTTTCAAAGCACTTAATAAATGTTTTTTACAACACTCACCGCATCTCTTCTTGTGTTCCAATGTGTTTCTACACTACGATTAACACCTTGATCAGGACCAGAAACTATGAAATTTTGCAAAAAAAAATTATGAAATTTTGCAAAAAAGTCATCAAATTTTTGCAAAAAAATCAAATTTTGCAACATTTGATTTTTTGCAAAATTTGACTGAAAATAACTCCAGTCGACCACCAAAGTAAATTCCTAAGAAGCAATGAGTGTTTGTTGCTCGTCGCATTACTCATGAAATTGGACTAGTCATATAAAAAAAATGTATGAAATTCAATAATAAAATTCATTTAATTAATTTAAATTACCCAAGCAGTCAAAATGACTGCTTTTGGGCAAGATATAACACATACATATATCACAAACAAGGACGGTGGAGGGGGGGGGGTGTAAATACAACTATAAATAAATGCATTTATATCAATTATACAAGGTCTCTAAATTGTAAGAAATGGTATGGTTATAGACATAATTTTTTCTTACTTCCTAACTTGTTCTTAAGTTAACTTTGCTTCAACCACCATGAGATAACAAATGCGATCCTCTTCCGTATTGACGATGTCCATGACCGATGAGGGCTCTGTTTACAATAACAACAATGGCGCTAAAAAAAAGTGGGTATTAACAGCTGATGTTTGTTTACATACGTGATTAAGCTTAAAAATATCAACGTCGATAAGGATTGCCGGGGTCAGCATGCATTTTTGTTCAATTAAATAGTTATTATAATATATGGTTTTGTGGATTACAACATTATTATGAATTTTTATTTTATAATAATTTAGACAGAAAACATATGTATGAACATGTCCGCATAATGTTATCCAAACTATATGATAAAGATATTCTTCTTTTAAGATAAACTCGTCGAGTTGCATACCAGCGGAAGTTTATTTATTTGATCGGTGAAGTCTTTCTGCACTCTTTGAACTTTTGGTAGCTGCGTTAATTGGATACCCTTCATTCGTCAAAAACAACAACTGTGTTAGAACCACATTGCCTTTGCATGTACTGTATGTAGTTTATGCATATGGATGCAAGTTTAGGCTTGGTATGATATAGACGAGAGTCCTGAGCAACGGGATTGGGAAAGAAGAGCTTAGACTATCTAGATCGAAACGAAAGAAAAGGTATCAGTAAATAACGAATTGTGGATTGGACCTACTGAGGATACCACATGAAAAAAAACCCGCCTCTCATTCTACCTCATGGTCGTGCGGAAATGATTAAAAAATGGCGACGTGAAGGCACTTTTGCTTTTATACCCAACCTTTTGTACCTTGTCGAAGCCGCTGTATTGACCAGAACATTAAGGACGTTCTTAAATTACGTAGTTTTCAAATCTCCACTTTGTGCGGCGTGAGCGAATTTTTATGTACCGTTAAGCAGTAGGCATTAAATTTAAGAAATGTAAATGATGCCAATATTTAAATCATTCTAAGAAAACTTCCTTATTTCTTAATCTTTATTTTTTTTTCTATTAAGGTCTAACGTGGTGACAGAGCCTCCGTGAAGATCCTGTGCAGAAACGAGCTTTGACTTTCCTACTTCAAGAGGCGTAATTTCCTGACAGAACCTCCGTGAAGATCCTGTGTAGGAACGTGCTTTGACTTTCCTACTTCAAGAGGCGTAATCTCTTAAGAGTTCCAGCCGTTAGTTATTGAGGAAAATCAGATCAAGACAACAACGGTTGTAGAAACTATTCATAGGGGATAAGCACCACAATTACATTCAGATTGCGAAGCATTATCATAACCCTGTCTCAACCTTTCATCTCTTTAGCTTACAGCAGCTCTTTATTTCCGCAATGATAGCCTTAACTTTTCAGATTCTTATGCCTGAGACAACGCAGCTGTGGTTATAAGGGACAGAACTTCCCCATAGGTACGTATTAAGTAATCGGTATTTACTGAAATTTCGAGAAAAAAATGTTGCGATTTTGCGAATTGTAGAAATTTGCTGAACTTGACTCCGCTATAACTCGTGAACTATTCATCTGACTGAACAAATGTTTCGTATAAAAATTGCAGGAAATTTCATGCTCTATGATTTTTCTAATAGATATTTCTAACCTAGGTGGCACTGGAGAGAAGATATTCTCAAAAAGCTGATTTTCGGTACTATATTTCCAATGCGGTGGCGCTAGCGGCAGTCGCTTTAGATTGCAAACTCGGAATATTAATTAGAACACCGAACTGTATAAATCTACTAAATTTGAATACTCTTTGACCTTTTGTAAGTCAGAGCCTAGCCTATTAATGGTTTTATCCCATAGTTGAATTGATGCCAACGATAAAAATTCTATAAGTACAAATAAGACTTTAAATGCTAAATTATTTTATTACTAAAAACCAATTGGCATGACTTACAACAATCACCATAAAACCATTTGGTAAACTCAAAACCTTAACAAAACAATTATAAAACCTGTGTAAGACTAAATATCATTTAAATTGTTGCTTGGGTGTTGTATGCTTCCACTCTCATATTGACATCCATATTCCGTAAATCCGTAGCGAAAATAATATTTTCTTGAAGGTATAGTTGTGTAACATCCAATTCTATATGCTAAAAATAAATATGACAAATACATACACTTGAATATATTGTTTGTTTTATTTTCATCCGCTTAATTACCGTTTCTAATATCCTTTTAACAGACAACAATATAATTCGCATTCTTTATTCTGAATTTTCTGAAGCTGGGCGATTGTCTCTCTTATGAAGAGGAACAATATCGTGGAGGAATATATGTACAAGGTGCGCTTTTATAATCACATTGTACCTATGTACATTATATTCTTATTGTGCAGAGCAGTAACTGCGATTTTCTTAATCTTTAAAGATACGCAAATTGTTTCCCTAACTTTTTACATACACTCAGCGAAATTCCGTTAACAACCCTGTAATTGTTAAAAGCAACAATCAATTATTATTGTATTATTATCATGTTGTATATAGTAATTTACATTTACAGTTAAAATTTAACAACTAAATGTTGTTATGTAGCAATTGTACCTATTTCAATTATTTTATAGTATTTAATTTAGCAACTAAAATGTTGGTTCGTGACAATATGTTTCTTATTTAAATCTAATGAAATTATTTTTAAAGATTACAACGTTTGTGGTGAAGATTGCATTCCTTGTGTTCAAGTTGTTATGGTAGTATGTTAGAGAGTGATTTTACTGTCAGCATGAGCTGACAAATCAGTCGGTGGACAGCGATGACTGCAGGGCGGCACGCTAGCTCGCTTCGGCTATTGGTGGAAAGTGTGAAGAGGTTTCACGAAAACCTGCCGCTGCCACCAGCCATATACAAAATAAATTCGTGCCTGTCTATCCAAAGGCCGTCGCACACATTCGGTCCTGAAGGGACCCTCACATCACTTATCTACATCCATTGGGAAGCCGCAGATGTTTGGCCTTTTCTGCTTGCCCCAACCACCCAACTGACTCTGAGGGCAGATAATTTTCAGAGTCCCTGTGTGGGCAGGCTTAGGGAAATTTTCCTATGGAAATGTCGCTACTGCGTATGGATGTAGTCTCTTGTCCATCCAAAAAGTGATTGCTCAAAGCAAATTCCATATATTGCGTGAATATTCCAACAATTAGATTATTTAAATATTAGTACATTCGAAACTTACGTAAATGTTTATAATTCCGACGTTGATGCCACAAGAAAATTTTAGATTTTTTTTCCGTCTGATTTTGCACTCGCGTGATTCACTTGAACAACAAGACAGATGTCGACATTCTTCTTCTTCTTTTTCTTTTTTCGAGTGCGTTTAGCGCGTATGGCTCTGCATCCATATATGACATAGCCCGCACACACCTCATGCTGCTACGGGTTGCGTAGACGTGTACCTAGCTCAGTGTAGCATAGTTCTACATGCAATACGCTACGATCATAACAAAGTGATAACGGATGTGTAAAGTCAACAATATTTTTTGTTAAAAACAAATCAAATAATTGTTGACTAACAGTGAATTCTTCAAGAATTTGTTGTTATTCTGGAGTAGAGCTCATTTAGAAGTTTACTGTGCTTGAGTTAAGTACGAGCTGTCGCGAAAATCATTTTTCAAGTAATGTCTTGTGTTTGCAGTTTTGTTATATTTGAAAAATGAGCCGTTGATTTTGAAGGTGGTGCAAGTCCATTTTTTTACGACGAAATATCGGAATATTTTAGTTTAAATTCATTAAAAAAAAAAAATTAAAAATATTTATAAGATCTAAACAGTGATTTTGATGTGTGTTTTGAAGTAAATCCTCTTTCACTGGCCTATTTCACAAAATTACAAATTACAACTACAAATTTGTGCTTGTAGATCACAATTACAAATCTTTAATACGAATTTCTGTTATACTAAGTACAAATAACTATTTTATAAATTTGTGATAAGCAGCAGAAAAATTGTAGATAAACAATTTTGTTTGTCACAATTTTGTAGATTGTCACAAGATTTGTTGCTGAGCTTACAACTCAGTTTTTTCTCAGTTTTGCTTCTCTAATAAAAGATAAAAAGGAAATTTTTTTTCGAAAATTTTCCAACACCTTAACATATGAAACAAAAATAAGCATATTGAAAACTATTTTGAATCCCTTGAACTCTCAAGGCATTCTTAAAGAAAAAGATGAGAAATACCTTCGTGTTGGTGTTTGGCCAAACAATAACAGGGCAACAATGGTTTTTTTTCTGTAATAATAACTAATAGCTAACTAATTAACTTTATATGAATGTAAATAATGCAAAGAAAACGGGTTCAGCAGGTGGCACTAAGTGTGTTTTCGATAACATCATTATTGATATTGTTACGTGCAACAGAAAGAGGAAACTGGTGAAATCTACTCGGAATGGAGAGTAAACAACTTCAGGAGAATCGATGATTGAATCTTCGGGAAGGTTCAGGAATAGAATAATCAAGAAGATTCTGGATTCTGGAATAGAACACTCCAGAAGTATCTGGAGAGTTTCTAGGATATAAATATAACAGTTGTCACCGCCAGAAAAAGTGTCTTGTCTTAGACGTCGCAGTGTTAAAGTGTTGTAATTGGATTGCGATAATTGAAAGTACAGTGATAGCGATAATTAAAGTTGAGTTGATTAATTGAAAGTTTTTGAATTTTATAAGATTAGAGTGAAATAAAGAACTTGTATATTAAATATTAAATAATGTGTTTTATAAAACGAACCAAAGGTCACGCTCGCAACAATATTATTGGCACCATCTTCCACTCTTTTCTCTTGTCAATCAATGCTCCAAAGCATTGGAGAAAAAGAAACACGAAAGATATGCTTTTACTTTCAATATATTTTTTAATATACCTACTGTTCTTTTAACTAGACTGCCAACACAATAAAACGGTAGGTGCCAAGCAGGTGTGAAGATGTTAAAATCCTTTCTTATAAAGAAAAAAAAAAAAACAGAATGCAGTTAGAAACTTATAATCTGCAACTTCACGCAATTAAAAAAGAGCTGGATTTGAGACTTGTGAGAAATGATATAACGTCTGAAATAAGTAAGAGAAAATAATACAATGAACGAGATTCAACTGTGCACGAGAATATTTTTCATTTTAGTAGATATTAAAAAAAAAATCCTTAAGAACACATTCATTTCATTCATAAAGCTCTTCATTAATTTTTTTTATGAAAAATGATTAAGAAAATAATTCAATACAGTTCCATCTAAATTTTTGGGATTCTTATCATCACAATCTTTCAAGTTTTCTTCCTCTTCTGTGGTAAATGTGGTAAAAAGTAATTCAAAATTACAGTCTGATGCTTGCCTCGAAGTATTAGTTAAATCAATATAGCCGATATACTTTTCGGCGAAGCATCAAAGCAAAATCTTCAATACCACTTCTATCACTGCTGCTATTTCTTCGAAGCATTTAGGAAATTTTCTTATTGAAATGAATGTTAATAATTTAAGTAAAACAAAATTGTTAGTGACACAGAAATCTACAAGAAAATCCTATTACTAAAAATTTGTAGTTTTTGAATTACAATTACAAATAACTTTTGGTCAAACAAAAAATGAAAAATTCCTACAATTTTCCTCTTGTGGATTACAAGTACAATTTTGTAACAAAGAAATTTTGTGAAACCAAAAATATCAATTTTTCTTCAATTTTTGTCAAACACTTGTAACTTACAATTTGTTAGTTCGTGAAATAGGCCACAGGTACAATAGAGCAAATAGAAGCAGAAAAGAGGATCCATCTCAAGAGCTTGATATTTCCTTTCGTTTTAATTATAATTACTTAAATTTAATAATAAAAAAACAATAATTTTTTTAGAAATACGAAATTATATTGCATATCTGCAAGTTAGAACCGTGCCGTGCCCCGATGTTCAACAAAAATGAAAGAATTACATTTTCAGCTTGCCGTTTGGATATTGTAAAAGCTACAGGGTCTTTCAAAAGTACGCGCCTGTGTAACACACTTCAAACATTGAACGCACCCATATTATATGTCATTTTGACAACGTATGGAGATTATTGAATTATTTTATGAAAATGGTCGTTCTGTAAGAAATGTATTTCGCAAATTACACGATGTTTATGGTCGACACAATCGTCCAACCGAGCAACAAATTGGTAATAATGTGCAGAAATTTCAAGAAACTGGTGCAATACAAGATCGAGAAAGACGTCAGAAGAAAATATTGGTGCTGTGAGTGATTATGTTGCAGCTGACTCAAACACGTCAATTTTCCGACGTTCACGACAATTGGGACTTTCTGAGTCAAGTGTATGGCGTATTATGTACAAAGATTTAGCGTTGAAGGCCTACAAAGTTCAATTGATACAAGAATTGCTGCCACAAGATCATTCCATTTGTCGGGACTTTTCCAATTGGATACTGGAACAAAACGACGATTTAACAAAAAAATCATCTTTTCGGACAAAGCACATTTCGAGATCGGTGGCTAGGTTAATAAACAAAACTATTTGGAGAGAGGAAAACCCTCGCGTGATCCAAGAGAGGCCAATCCATCCACAAAAAGTCACTGTTTTGTGTGCATTGTGGTTTGGTAGTGTGATTGGTCCGTACTTTTCGAAAATTATGCTGGAAGAGCCATAACCGTTAACGGTACCAGATATCGCGACATGATCACAACTTTTTTATGGCCAAAACTGAAAAATATTGATACTGAAAACATGTGGTTTCAACAAGGTGCGGCTACGAGTCATACAGCCAGAGAAACTTTGCAATTACTGCATACAAAGTTTCCAGACTGTGTTATTTCCAGATTTGGTGACGTGAATTGGCCTTCAATTCTGTGATTTGACACCGTTAGACTTCTTTCTCTGGGGCCATGTGAAAAAACAGGTCTACAAGGATAATCCTCGAAACGTTGAAGCATTGAAAGCAGAAATTATTCGAGTTATTGGTGAGAGAGCCGCAACTATGCCAGAATGTGATTGAAAATTTTGATAAAAGAATCAGGTACTGTAGAGACGCAAGAGGTGGTCACATGGGAGATATCTTTTTTAGAGTATAAATGGCAAACATTGTATTTCGAAAATATATAAAAACTTTTTCAGTTCCAATTCAAATTCTATGTCTTTTAATTATTTACTTTTGAAAACTCAATTTGAAAGACCTAGTATATTGTGTTAAAAGAATTTCATATAAAAGTACGGGCTATTTGTAAAATACATTTGTAACTCACAGATAAGACAATGTGGCCAACAATTTCTTTAAAATAATCGAAAAAATGCAAATATGTATATATTTGATTGTTGAAAAACATAATATAAGTCATTTGGTAAGACATTTTCGATCTTACATTTTTTCTGAAAGCACGGAAGAATTTTTTGTAATTTCTATTGATCAGAGCTGGGCAATACTTAAGTAAAAAAAGACTTAAGTACTACTTAAAGTAGATTTTCGTTACTTAAGACTTATTACTCAATACTTTTGAAATGCCCTACTTATTACTTGAACAAAAGTACTAGCGTCTATTTACTTGTACTTAAGACTTAGTTTTGTACTTAAGTACCAAGATTTTTACTTAAGTAGCTATTTCTGAGTCTATTAAGTACCTACAAATATCTAACTCTTCGTAGAAAAGCAAACACAATCTCTAGCGCAACGAACTGTCAAAGTATGTGTCGCACTCTCACGCCTCCAGGCAGAACCTTAGACAAACTAATAACATACAAACAAGACTGGGAAAGTAGAACAAAAACCAGTAACGTCTCGCTCGAATATAAAATCGTCGATGCTTCGACTTGATTTAGGGAAGGCCTCAATTTTGTCTTAGAAATTTACTGGAAATATTTTCCTTAGAATTTTTATGCATTATTGGAGGCGACAATGGGTGCTTGGGCGGACCTCTAATAGCTTTTATGAGTGTACCAATGAGAGGTGAAAGTTTTACTGTACGAGCAGCGAAAGCTATAAAAAGCTATAAATAGTAGCCACTGGTTACTATACATATTATAGTTTTCAAAAGGTATTTATTTATTAATATTTATTAACTGAATTCTTTAAACTTCATTATATTACTGCCAACGTACAAAGACTCTAACAAAGTGCTTCAAAAAGTACTCAGTACTTTTTATAGACTTAGTACAAGTACTTTTCATACATACGGTACTTGTACTTACGCTGAAGTACTCAGGCATTCGATACTTGTACTTAAGTACTTTTACTTTGGTACTTGCCCAGCTCTGCTATTGATTAATTTGATTTACCCACCTATTCATATATTACTTAATTCCACAAAGGATATTTTCAAAAAAATGTTCCACCACTATTCCACTATTGTACATTGTGTGTTAACAGAATTTAAAATCAATTCAACAAGATTATGATTTTTTGGAGTTTTTACTTACACACACCAATTGCAAATATGTAGATCAATTGATAATAAAAAATGAAAAGTAAAAACATACTAAGTGTATGATTAACTTAACTTATATTATTAGAACTACCGAGATTTCGTAGAATTTGTATATCTACGGTTATAAAAATGTTTTTATTTAAAATAAATTCAAATATCCTTACAAATTTAATACACCACTAACTGAAATAAATAATAATTTAGTAAGTCCTTTTTCTAAGGAAACATAAACGATAATTTTCTGTAAATAGAAATTATATATAAAATACCGTACCTGATTTTTGTAAATGTTTTCTAAATGAAAATATTAGAAATATTTATGTACATAGAAACAGAATAAAATTCTGAATTCAAGAACAAATTTATCACAGTATGCGCTGATGCTCAGAACTTTTTAAAATCATCTTTTACTTTCATTAAGTGTATTCACATTAAATTTATTATCCGCGCAACGAAAAATGTGCTATCAAGGTCAGGGAAATTTCAGTTTGGGGTTGTCGTTTTACCAATTTAACCTGAGAAAAATTTTGTAATTTTTCCATTTAAATTAAGTTATTTTTTTGATTTCCTACAAGGTTAGATAAATTTCATCCTAGCAAACATGTTTTATGTCGTGCTATTTAAGTTAGAGAGTTTATTTATTCGTACTGTACCGCTGGGAATACGCTACAGACATTCCTTGGTCTGGTCTTTGATTACACAAAATCCCTGATTAAACTTTATCTTATAACCTCTTGGGATATTATTAAACTTTGTTTTTTAGTTTTTTGAGAAATCATAAAGATTTACATTAAAATATTTTTCTATAGCTCTTTAAGCAACTCCACAAGTTGTCCAGAAGTATGAGCTCCCAACAAGAGAAAAGGTACACCAGCTTTAGTAGTATTTTTGTTATAGCTCCGCAAATAGTTCGTCTATACTAAAACTCGTCACTGATGTTGTTGTAGGGTATCAACTTAACCTAGAATCTTTAAATGAAGAAATTGGCAACTTAGCAAACATTTTAAATTGCCATAGGGAAAAGTTAGAAGAAGAATTTTCCCTAATTCTTCAGCAAATTTCAACTTGTTGTGACTTATTATGAATATTGACCTGGTATTGCCCTAGTTAGTGAAGCGAATGACATAACTACTAGTCGAATCAATGAGAATATTATAGAAGATCGATATTCATTCGTTATTTAGATTCTATTCTTATATCATTGAATGAAGGTTTTTCTGCACTCCTGCAGCGTCACTCCCGCGAAATGAAATTACTAACAAAGCAAGAGTTCATAAAAATTGTCTCAATTGACTTCTATGGAGCATCTTTATTGGAAAACTTTATTGATGAAGCCACAATATGGTATGAAACTTAGGCCAAAAAGAATTTAGATACATCAAAAATTGAATACATTAATTTATTAGATGACGCAAAGGTTTAAGCATATTGAGAAGAGTGAAGACTTCGACAAGATAAACTATGCACGAACAACAATTCTCTGGCTTATGTAGGATAAGTCTATTGTTAATGAAGATTTCGTAGGCGAAGTAGTATATATGTTCGCAGAGAAGCCACGTATTTAAAAAAAAATTAAGAAAAATATTTAAAAAAAAGGTTGTATCGTTTTAATTTTTAATGCTTCTCTAAATAAATAGATGAACATTTTTATGAAACAAAGGTGGTGCAACTGCACCACCTTGCACCATACTGCCGGCGCCCATGCTTGTCACTTTACAATTATAATAATTGACTATCCAAAGCACTAATCAGTCATTCAAGAAACAATACTTAGCAATTGTTTACTCAGTTATTACATTACAACTAATGTTGTTATTCTATAATGATAAAGTAGTTTGTATATGCAAATTATAGTTTTCAAAAGATTGTTTTTTATTTACAATACGTTAATGTTTAAAATAACCAATATTCGTTATTGGCGAATTTTAATATCCTACTTTTAGTTAAATCTACCAATGTTTTTCTCTAAGTGTATAGATGCATAATCCACGTGGCTTTTAAAATTTAATTTGTTGTCCAATATAACCCCTATCCATATTTCCATTTCTTATTTCTCTATAGAAATTATTAGTAGTAGGTACTTAACCACGTTCCTTTTGTTTTGTTTGGATTAATTTTCATTTTGTTCATGTTGTACAAATGCACAGAAAGAAAAACTTATGTAAAAACATTAAAAAACAAGACTGAATTTTACAAAATCTATGACAATTCTGGGTCTTCCAAGTTCTAGGGTACGACACCCAAAGTTGCTAAGGTAAAGCATAGGCATCTAGAACTTAGATAATTTAACATAACTTTTGATACATGCATATGTTATTACTTTTGCAAATTCAAGTTAGCCTTTTTGATGATTTGTAAAAGCGATCTGTGATTTACATAAGCATACAATATAAAATTAACGTATTAGTATAAAACATCTTAGTTTAAGACAGCTTGCCTAATACTTTTTGCGCAATTAAAAAGTGACTTGAAAAAAACGTCCAAATGCTTTGTTCAAATGTCGAAGTCCTTAGTCAAAATATTGAGAAAGGTTCCCAAATAATCTTGTTCAAACCACATTAGCTGTATTTCATTGAGCTGTGTGCGAGCACTTTTCGAATGGAAGGCAAGTTTATGTTGTCAAGAGTAAAACGTAACCTCCAATTTCAGATATTTCTGTTTTGTTTCTTATGAAAATAGTTAGAATTATTAATTATATTACTCAAGTTAATTTCATTAGGCTACTGAAAATAAAATTATGAAAAACTTAACCAATATCCGAGCTAGTTTCCTCGAGCAGTACCTAACCTACAAAATTTAAGGATAAAAATTCGTCTCCGTTCGATATTTATTATATTAAAAGTTCTTACCGTATTTATTTTCATAACGCTAATATATAAATTTGAGTAATTCCCCTGTTCTCGATAAATTAAATAATTTTATTAGTTTCTTTATTTTCTCTCAAATTTGATCAATCTGACATTTCAATAACCAATTAGCATCCAAATCCACCTAGCGGAAAATTCTTGCCAAACTATTCAGTTCATCTACTCGCGAGCAAGAGCATGAGTAGTTGCGAGTAGGCAGAAGTACTTGCGAGCACAGTATACAGACTAACAAGTTATGACTATCCGGCACCATATATTCGCCATTTTCTGTGTTAGTCGATTCGCATGACGCGTTTCTTAAAAAATGAAAAATATAAACTTTAATATTTATGTAAATTTATTCTACTGTACCATTTTACTTTCTTAACATAAAGATAAATTGAAGGAAGATTATTAGAATTATATTCTACATTTAAATTTGCCACTAACCCTACTTTTTACACTTCCTTATAATGCATTGCAAATTTTGCCTTCTATTTGAGAAAATTACCATTGCCACTAACTAATTTCACTTTAGAAATAATAAAAAGATCTTAAATATTCAATTAAGAGTTCAAATAATAGGTATTTCAGTCTTATTTTACACTTTTTAATATCAATAAAACTTTCATGGCATTTTGTTTTGATCCGAAGTAATTTCCCTGAAATGAGCTTTAAACTAACAAATTCAATGTACATTTATGGTAAAAAACTCATATTATATTTATTGCGACATTTTCAATGGAATTTTCAGTTGAATAAATTTACATAAATATTATCACTTTATTTTTCTCGTTTTAAGAAGCAATTCCTGTGACGTCACGCGCACTTGACAGCCCGGACAATCATACCTTGTTACTCTGTATATCGTGCTTGGGAGTACTTTACACAGCCCAATGGAACACAGCTATTAATGTAAGTAGATTTAGCCAATTGAGATTATTTTACCTATAAAAGTACTTGGGACAATCATCTAAAATTATTATGTGAAACGTATAGTATTTGCCTAAATGATTTGTGTAAATTATTAATATTATTATGCATTTTTAGTATTGATAGAAAGGGTGTTTACACGTTGGTTGAATTTAGTACAAAATTGTGTTTTGTGTAAATTTTGCAGAGATTATATTTTTATGAAAACTTGCTTTTATGAAGATTTCAAAATTTCAAATTTGCACTGAATTTATATTCTGTGTGAACACTTTTACTGGTAATTTTAAAAATTGCCTAAAATTAATATTTTAAAACTTTTTTCAAAGGTAAATTTATATCCAAATAAATATATCTACCGTTAATACAATAATAAATCCGTATGCCAGTTAAAAAAAGCTATCCAGTATTTTAGTCATCAGATGTGAATAACAAAATAAAAATTGTAAAATCCTTATAATGAATGAATAAAAAAATAAAAAAAATTTAAATTAAGGAAACCACTTTATTCGCTTGACTCTTAACAAAATTCAAGGAATTTTAAGATTAATCATATGCCTAATAACCGCTATAAATGTGTTGACTACTGGAAATTGTTCCAGCATTTCTTGAATTTCGAACAAAAATTTTTGAAAAAAAATCCAAACTACTATGCATTCAGCAGGATATTTTAAGTTTAAAACCAAAAAAAAAAAAGTTTAAAATAGTGATTGCTTCTAAGTACGATAAAAACTAGAATTTCTCTCCATCGTGACTGACTTATGATGAATCTAAGCCTCAATCACAAGGGGTTGCGCTTGTAGAATAGTTTTCAGCTTAGCACATTCGTCCCGTTTATATTTCAATGACTTGTTGATTTCACTAGTTTAGGATGCCACCAACGTAAACGAAGATTGGTAATCCCGAATCCTAAACTTTGTTCGTTTCCCTTCAATGATTCTCGATGAAAGAACTAGCACAGCATGTATTAACTCAAATAATATTAAATTTTCTTGTTTCTGAAATTAAGAATTTTATGACTATAATTAATTTAAATTTGTGTTAAAATTGTGTATGCTCTCTTTCTCTACGAAATCTTGAAGGGAACTTTGTGCAGATATATCCTTAATTTTGTCCTGTACTCATTTCTTGGCGACTTGTAAAAATTTCTCCCAGTTAATAAGTGAAATTTTTTTTGGCAGGGAATAAATATTGAAAATCAATATCAATCTATAAGGTAACTTATTTGTTCATAATATAAAATTTCTATTTATTCATAATGTAAAATTAATTCAGGAGCTTTAGAATATTTTAGAACCGGCCATTCTTGAAATATCTCTGAGTCGGGCACGTCGATATCCATGCGTTTTTCTCCATAAGTTTTAAACTTCATCCCATCTTCTTAGATGTTTCAGAGTTTGTGCGATCTCAGGTAATTCTGCATTATCTATTCCTATTTTGTACGTTTAATAGTTGATATTTTACAAGAAAACTGAATTTTAACTTTCATCTAAAACGTCATCTGTTTCTTTTAATTTAATTTTATTTTTATTTACCATGTCTTCGGTAGGAAACTCTTTTATAATGTGCTCTGCTATATTTTTACACATTGCTACTGATAAAGAAATGTCGTTTTCGACGAAGAGTTGAATTATTTTATGAACCAGATCTGTTCTATCAACAGCAGATCATATTCAAATGTTTTTTTGTTTAGGTTGAGGTAAAATAAGGTAACATATCCTTTTAGTACAAACAACGACGGACAGTTCAGTTGTTAAAAATTTAACCTAAACACATAATGTAAAATATAAAATGCTCAAGTGGAATATAAAAATTAAACTAAAAAAAAGTATAAAGATATATAAGGAGTTATAAAATATAATATTATGAAAAGTAACATTGAAATCATAAACTAAAATAAAATAAATTATATAACTAGACCATTGCCAGGACCACTCACTACAAAACGGAAGAAATTTTCAAGTCGTAGCAAAGCTCAAACTCGTTTTAATTACTGCATGATTTGCAGTTAGACAATTGTGATAATAGTTATAGTTATGGATACCCAACCTTTTAACATTTAATCTGAGTAGTAGCATTTCTTCTTCTTCTTCTTGCATTAAACTTTTTTTGTTTATATCACTGAGAAAGAAAAAAATATTTTTTACTTTTTAGTCCATTTCATTTACAAAAGTTATCTATTTTAAAAGTTTTTTTTTTTTTAATATATTTTATTTCCTACTTTTTAGTCATACTCTCGAAAATTGACTCTCGAAACTCGACTTTAGAAATTCGATTCTCGAAACTCGACTCTCGAAATTTGCCTATAGAAAATCGACACTCGTAAATCGACTCTCGAAGGGTGATAGTTACCACCACCATACCAAAGCCTTCCAATACGTAAGAACATTTTACCCCATTGGAAAGCTCCCCATTCACACGCATTCTAAATCAAAAAACCCCATGTAAATCCATCCACGTTTACCTTAAAACTCTTTCGTCACGAACGGCACTCTCAGGCGTTCAGCGCTCAGACACAAACTTTCTGAGCCAGGGGTCTGTAAGTTGATAGAAAGTTATTTAAAAAAAATACGTAAAATAAAGTGATACCTACATGGTGTTTTCATAGCAATATTAAATTAACCCTTCTTAAAGTTCCCATATAAAAATTTTGGTTTTTTATACTTTGAAAATGATTAGTTCTAGACATTTTTATTGTACTAAAAACTTCTTCAGAATACGAAATCCTATAAAATTGGTTATAATCATCTTTTCTGTTCGACGAATATATATATGAGAAATACCACTTCAAAAATCAAACTTGCATAGATACGGGCATTCATCTAGGTCCTGGGGTATCATAAGAATTGGTCTGACACGGATATTTGTATCATAATGCTCGGCAATATGACTGCTCTTCAGAACAATTTATAAATTATAATGCTTATTGGTTCCGGGAATTCCCAAAGATTATATGAACAAGTAAAAAGCTAGAATTGGTTTAAGACCAATTCTTATGATACCCTAGAATAGATGAATGCCGGTATGTCATTTAGTATGGGTGGTGTGCAAGTTTGATTTTTGAAGTCGTTCTTCGTATATATTTCTAGAACGGTTCGTCGGACAGTAAAAATGATTATAATTAATTTAATAGGATTTCATATTCGGATTCAGTACAATAAAATCATCTAGGACTGATTGTTTTCACAGTATATGTAAAAAACCAAAATTTTTATATGGCAGGACCAAGAAAGGGTTACCCGATTTAGTCATACTTTTAAATTTTATTTACTATTGCTATGAAAGCACCATTTAGGTACCAAATTCAAATGTCAGCTTTTTACGACAACGCGTTCTCAGGCTGTTACTATTACTTTATTTTACGTATTTTTTTTAACAAGTTCATGCGAGTAGCTGACGCATAATCTCCCCTCCACGATGTAGCTGACGAGTTTTTTTCAACTCACTATGATGTCAATTGTTTATGAACAAATTGTTCAGCCGACGTACTATTACTTAAAAAAACATTTTTTTTCACTACTTTCGCAGCCTCTCACAGCCACACCCACCACTACTTGAGCATTGAAGCATCACGAAATTTTACTGCACGGCCGAAAGTATTTTAAAGGGTGAAAGGATGTGTGCGGCTTACAGCGCGAGTATTGCGTGCAGGAATTAATCTATAAGGGATCAGACTAGATATTTTATCGATACATTGACCATGCATGTAGCGATATGGGAGCGAAAGGCATCCAACATCGCGGTGATGCTCGAGTGAGTCGATATGACATGTTATTGCCAAATCGCCAATGAGCTTCAAGGCTCTCTTTTAGACAGATTTAACGGACTGAAATATTTCTTATATCTTTTCGAAATTCAAAACATTTCGATGTTTCTTTGGCAATAGAGAAGATGTGGTCTGTCCAGCTTAATTTACTGGAAATATTAATGCCAATAATGCTTATGTTCCGTCAAATGAAATGGGAATGGTTAAGTGGTGATCTTGTTTTAAAAAGGTGAAACTGCTTTGAGTCTTAGATGCATTAAACTCGACGCAATTCGCATTGCGCCAAGCGAGGTTATTGTCAAGATCATTATTCAATTATCTAGTTATGCCATCTCGTTTGACACATGCAGCATTCCCTCTGGAGTCCCAAGGAGTATCGAAGGAAGATTCGACATCAAAGGTGCTATCATCGGCAAAGCTGTATATGTGATTGATAGTAAGGGAAAGCAGATCATTAATGAAAATTAGGAAGATACACGGAGGGATAACAGACTCCTGGGGCACACCGGCATTTGTAAGGTGAGGTTCAAATGTAACGAAATCTAATACAAGACGTATTTAGCGACCAGATAGAAAACTTTGAATCCACAATAGAAGAGGAGGAGAGACACCTAGTGATTTATGTTTGGGTAAAAAGGCAAGGCAGGAGACCAGACTTTATAAAAAACTTTTGAGATATCCAGGGCAATTATTTTTGGCTCACTAAAATTATGGAGACTACGGTTCCAACGTTCTGTAAGAAAAGTCAACGAGTCTCCAGATGAGCATCCAGTCCGGATGCCATATTGACGATCGTTGATGATTTAATTGGTTTCAAGATACTTCCTTATTTGGAGTTAATTATAGATTCAAAAACCTTTGAAAGAATTGAAGTGATTGCAATTGGTCGATAATTTGAAGGATCGCTACCCTTTCCTTTTTGAGAATAGGCTGAAGATGGGCTAGTTTTCAAGCAGTTAGAAAGATTCCTGTCGAATAAGACAAATAGAATAGTTCGCGCAGAGGTTTAGCCAAGGATGACGCATAGCTTTTAATTAACAGGAGCCAAAAACAATCAGGTCATGCGGCTTTAGAGACGTCGATTCCCTTAAGGACTTTGAACACATCTCTCGTACAGATGTGTATTGCCTCTTGTACACATCCATTCTGGTAACTGTGAAGTCAGTGGAAGATGAGAGTTTGAATTTGAATTTATAAACCAAAATATTGGCTTTATCCAAGGAGTCAACATCAACCACTTTACCATTGATAAGTAGTGAAGGTATATAGAGGAATTGGTGAAGTTATTCCTGATGGTTTTGACGATAGAGCAGAAACCTTTGCTACCATTACGGCTTGCCAAAATTCTTTTCTTAATTACTCTGGTGAAAAAGAAATTTCTCTCTCTCTGAATAGCAGGGGCGGATTGGCGGTCGGGCCCACCGGGAAAATTCCCGGTGGGCCGTGCTTCCAGTGGGCCGATTTCAAATAATTTATAGCTTCTATATGATTATTCTCTTAAATAATTTATTTTTTTATTTTTTATCTTAAAATTTTAATTTAGAATTTAAAAAAATACATTTTTTGCGCGAGAAAAACTTACTATTTCGATTTATATACAGAATTTCTAAATAGAAATATTGACCTTGAAATTGTAAATTATTCTCACGGAAAATATTTCAATTTTATGAATAAAAAAAAAAATCCACAATTTTTTTTAAACTTAACAGTTTTTAAAATTATAAAATATATAGTTACCATTGACATATAGTTACCAAAGAAACTTAAAAATTTACTATTTTGAGGAATTAATATTTTTGCAAGTTAGTTATGATATAACGTCTTCAAAGGGACAACATATTAATTTCCTGTGTTAGTTTTAATTTAGTTTATACCGTTACAATATGAATCGCGATAGTATAAAAAAACGTAAAGGTGGTGCTGAGAAGCTGCGCGATAAGAAGAACAAATATATGAAAACTAGTGCAGAAAAATGTAGAAAATTAACAGATATATTCAGTACCACTTCTGTTAATTCAACAAATAATAACATTCTCGGTCCTAGTACTCCCTACGTCGAAGAAATATCGACAGCAATTCCAGAATCAACAGATACAATAATTTTGTATACTGAGGAAGCTAATAAAACCACAGACAATGAAAAGTCTAATACAATTCTAGAAATCAATCCGGAAATTATAGATGTCGAACAACAAACAGTTATTGCCACTTCTAGTTGTGAAAGTGATAATATTGAGGTAAGCTCTAAATTCAATTACTTTGCTCGTCCAGCTAAAAATGAGATTAAGGCATTCTTTGAGTATCATCCAAAACAAGATATTGATGATCCGGTTTTAAAAAAAACCATAAATCGTAAAGATGGCGTAAATCGTAAGTGGTTGACTTATAGCACCGATAAAAACCTAATATTTTGTTCAGTTTGTCTGGCTTTTGCAAATAGTTTTGAGTCTAATGCATTAATTAAAGGATTGTCAGACAGGAGACATATTCATATAAGACTCGAAGAGCATGAACAAAGTGCAATGCATAGGAATTGTGCAGAAGCTTATTTTTTAAACACTAAATGACGCAGATGTAAGAAATTTATTATTTTGTAACCAAATGTCTTTACAAAGGTCGCAGGTGCGCAAAAGACGCGACGTATTACAACTAATAATTGATGTTATAAAACTAATAGGCAAACGTGGACTTAGTTACAGGGGAAAGAACTCTGAGGCTGCGCATTATTTAGAAGATATTTCTATAGATCATGGTAATTTTTTAGAATTTATTTTACTCTTGAGCAAGTATGATCTTTGTCTGAGCGAACACATGAAAAATAGTATACAGCAAAGTAAATCGTTACATCTTTCAGGTGGAAGGGGAAGAGGATCATTAGTAACTTTTTTTTCGAAAACAACTGTTAATAAAATAATAGAAATAATCCGAGATCTCATCCAGAATAGTATTGCAAATGATATTAAAAGAGCTGGCATGTTTTCAATACAGATAGATACTACTCAAGATATCACATCAAAGGATCAGTGTTCTATCATTGTACGGTATGTGACAAATCGTATTCACGAGAAGCTTTTGACAGTATTATGCTGTGAATCATCTACTGGTGAATATATGTTTCAGTTAGTATCACAAGCTATGAAATCCTGCAAAATTGATATAAAAAACTGCATTAGCAATTCTACTGACGGAGCTGCCAACATGCAAGGCCAGTACAATGGTTTTTCTGCATGGATGACAAAAGAATCTCCAAATCAAATACACGTGTGGTGCTATGCACACATTCTTAATTTGGTACTTTCAGAAGCTACTAGTGTCGTTATTGCAAGTACATCGTTATTTAATTTATTAAATGAAATTGCAGTATTTATACGAGATTCATATCTGCGAATGAATATATGGGAAAATGTTAGTCAGGACGTTCATCATCGCAAAATATCTTTAATTGGTGAAACTCGCTGGTGGGCCAAAGATACAGCTCTAAGAAAAGTTGTTGGTGCGTTTTCGAATGGCAATTCCTCTTTATACATTGATCTTGTTGTTACGTTGTCCAGAATTCAGGATAATTCTAGATCAAAGTGTGAGGTATGAATGAAAGCAAAAGCATATATTGAATCCCTACTGAAATATGAAACAATTCTTACAGCTCAAATTTTCCTACGGATATTTGAACTAACCACACCATTGTCAAAATACCTACAAACTAAAGAAATGGATATTTTAAAATCGTATCACATGGTAACTAAAACAGTTGAAGAACTAATAAAAATCGCTAGGGATTTTGATTCGGTATCGAGAGCTGCGAATATTTTTGTTACTTACGTAAATAATAAATTGCACCAATTAGAAGATTCCGATCTTAAAGTTCAAGCTGTACTACCTGAAAAAAGATTAAGGAAGAAAAAAATGATGGCAGGAGAAACTTCGCAAGATGAAGTTCTTTCTGAGGCAATTAAAGCTTATGAAATACAAGTGCACAACGTCATTCTAGATGTGACCACTGAAAGCATGATTCGACGTTTCGGTTCTAGTAGCACACTGTATGCTGATTTTGCTTGTCTAGATCCCAGGAATTTCTCTGATATACGAAATCGAGGACTTCAAAACTCTGCGCTACTTCAATTAAGTAAACTTTTACGAAGGTTTGATGAACGAGCCACAGAGGAAAATTTAAGATCTGAACTTATGAATCTAGCCTTACATTGGGATAAATTAAAAACCTCACCACTAGAAGAGTACGAAATTTCTGTTGGTTCTGCAGAAGAAGAAGATAATGATGGTATAGAAATAGAAGTAATGAATAAATCATGCTCCAGTTGCAAAAATTGTAGCATTTGTTGCTACTTAATTATACAAAAGTATAATTTAATGAGTGATGCTTATAGCATAATTGGGTTAGGTTATAAGTTCTTGCTTACCCTTTCATTCATGCAAGTAGCTTGTGAGAGAAGTTTTTCAACTCTTAAATATATTAAGAATAGACTTAGAAACAGTATTTCTCAGGACTACTTAGCAGCGTTTATGTTGATGTCAACAGAAAAAGAAATTCTTATGAATTTGGACGCGGATGAAGTTACCGACAAACTCGCAGAAAAGAGCGATCTCTGTCGTAGTCTTCTTCTGTAGTAAGGTAAAGTATAAAACTATTTTAATTTTCACCTTTCAATAACAATTTTCTTTTCAATTTTAGGATCTTCTTTCTGCAGTGGATGTTTACGCTTACCGTATTTTGTATTAATATTAAATCATAACATGATGTTTGAATTATTTTTTTTGTATATTTTTATATTTAAATATAATTTCTTTTTCGAATTTTTTCAATGGAAAATATTATCTTGGCATTTTTTGCATTTCAAAATAATTCCTCCACAGTGGGCCGGTTCCTATCAAAATTCCCGGGCCGAATTCTGGTCCCAGTCCGCCGCTGCTGAATAGTATGGCCTTGCAGATGTTCCGTGCAGTCCTGTACATTTGTTTCAGCTCTGGGCATGGATGTAATTGATAACCGCGAAAAGCAGAATTCTTAGTTCTTATAGTTTGGTTGCACTTATCATTAAACCAAGAGCGATCTATCCGAACCCGCTAACATACCATGCGTCATTATAACAAATATACCATATAAAATACAAATTTCATAAGAGGATCCAAATGAATTAGTTAATAAAGTCAAAAAAATTAAAAAAAAATTTCCATTGAATAGAAACAATTAAAAATATCACACACACATTTATACTAAAACTGTCATTCAAATTACAGCACACCTATTTTAAATAATATATTTAATTACCTCTTTCAAAAACACACAAATAATTTATGAAATTCTCAAAAAAAAAAAAAAAACAAAAAAATAAAAAAATTGTTTTCAAAATTATTCCATTTCTGCATTATTTATCATCACTTTTCCAATACATTTATCGCAATAAATAAATATATGAAATTTGATGTTAAAACTGTTAAAATGCAGCAGCACCAACAGCAGAGCACACCACATTCAGTCAGACGACGACGTTATTCCTTGAGCCAGTTTAGATATAAACTTAAGTTTTATAATGCCGTTTCAGTGTCTATAGTCCAAGATAATTCAACAACAATTGCACAGACATAAAGCAAAAGGTTAAAAGACATTTTCCATAAAGGTATTGCTTGTCTTAAAGAAGGAAAATTACTTCTCTGATATTTTCGCAAATAACCAAATAGGCTGCAGCAAGTTCTTCGCTTAAGTCTTTTGTTTCATTGACACAATTTCAACAAATTTTTATTATTAATTGTAAATAAATAAAGCCATGCATGCATATTTCAACAGTTTTGTAGCGCATCTGATATTTATTAAAAAAAAAAAAGTAATAATAATAAAAATAATAAAAATAAAATCAATAGGTATATATCAACTGATTTTATGGATATCGGTAAATTCTATCAGGGTCCCAAAGAATAATGGCAGCCGGATACATATTTAGTTAACACTGAAATTCTGTTTTTGGTCACGAGGTTATATATGTTCTCTATAATATCAAGCCAATCGAAATATGAAAAGGCGGCTATTAAAGGCCAATACTATATCAAACCAGACCAATTTTTAAGGTAATTCTATCATGCCACATTTGAGCGAGCTATCCTCATCAATTCCCATTGATGTCTGTCGAAGTGAGATTTATAAAGTACACTCATGTGCAGTTCTGAGCGATTTCCAAGTGGTGGCTATGTGCTTAACTCATTTTTGCAAAAATCTGTCAGTCATTAATCGGGCGCGAATCGAGTAACAAGTGAAAATACCTGTCGCTACTATAGACTTGTCGTAAACTTTTCGTATTTATTAAACGTGTGATTAGCTCTGGACCGAAATCGGTCTGGACTGAACCATACATATATACTTTTGTGGAAACGGGTCGTTATATAGAGTTGGTATATATATGTATGTAGAAATATAATTGGATCAGGATTTGATATATCGAACTAGTGCACTAGTTACAACATAATCAACGAGAACTAATTATTGAAAAGGTAAAATATGTCGAAATTATTCTCTATGCGATTCCCAGCTTATCACAAAAAGGGAAACGTTTTGTCGGAATTTGTATATATAGTAATCATTCAATAAGCATGCTCCAACAGCTTCGAATTACCTTCTAATTAGTTGGTTTGAGTAATATCGTATATCGTGTATATTATAACTTCCTCAATTTGAAATTTAATACTTGCGTGGACCTATCTGATTTTGAATAATTGGACGATGAAAAAAAAAAAACAAAAAAAATGGATAGTGTGAAGATGTAAATAAACTGAATGGAAAAATTATCACGAGATTTTATGTATAGTTAAATCAATTAATTTTTCACGCTTCTGCATAAGCGCATCATTTGCACTATGGCTATAGCTAATTGCAATAAATTGTGTATGTAGGCTACATAAACACAAAAACGCAAGAAACTAAGAAGTGGATTAACAAGTGTTGTGTTAGGGATATGCTATCTCATAGATTTTCTTCAGTTGCCGCATTTATGCTGCACAATTTCATTGATTCGTCGACCATTGATTAATAAATGTCTTACAAGTGCGTATATAGTTAGCGTAGAGGTCTATTGATTTCTACTCTACATGATGATATTATATGTAGGCATCTCATATACGCATCGGTCTGGAAAAATGTGTGACTACAATTTCCGCAGTAAGATTCCGTTGTTATATCATATGTGAAAGGAACGTATTCGAATTATATGTAGTAGGTACATATACATATATATGTATGTATTTTGTTTTTGAAATTTTTTCAAAGGATTTAAGTTTCAGTGAAAAATTGTTGTTTATATACTTACTACCGAAATTACTTATTTTGATCACGTGTAATAATAAACATAAACGCGAAAAGAATAACAAAATAAATATAACATTTTTGTAACTTCAGTTTAAATTAGAGAAATTTTTTGCTCTGTGCAATTTGAGTATACTTTCGATAGTGGAAAATTCGTGTTGAGAAATAATGAATTTAATTAAAGGTGTCGGAGTCATGGAGGATTATATTTTGTGTATAATGATGCTGCAATCATGGTTTTATATTTCTAGCAATTATTTTTTTTTATACGTTTCAGTGTCAGTATCTATTGTCATATCTTAGAGACAGAATTTTTGAATCTCTTACGATTGTGGGAGAAATATATTATTTAAGGTGTAAAACCACGTTGGGGTTCACAAAAATTAGTACAGAAATATATTATTTTTGATACAGTTATTAAATATATGTATAAAAAATAATTTATATTTTACACATATGAATAGCAGTTTGATGAGTTATTTGAAAAATAAGCGAATAAAAAAAATTAAAAAACTGACGGAGAAATTAGCCATCAATTAGTACACTATTTTAAAAATTCTTGTTGATAGTGTGTCATTTTTCTCTGTTAAGTCTCGTCTGGAAAATATAATTTTTCTTTTTTCTCATTTAGAAAGGTAGATATAATAGCTAAGATATAGTATAGGAAAATTTTAAAATTGTTTTGTAGAAATGAAAGCTGTTTGAAAAAAACACTGTGATTTTTATCGAAATTTTGAGTTTTAAAAATTTATAAATAACCGTCCAAGTGCGAGTCGGACTCGCGCACGAAGGGCTCCGTACCATCGTATAAAATTTAACACTATGTTATTTATTTTTTCAAATGAGATTAAGCGTCATCTGAAAAAATATAATAATAATGCTGTCATTTGAAAAAAAAATGCCTACTTATGATAATAATTATGAATGAGAATAAAACGAGGAAAAAAACACCGAAAAAATCACGTTTCTTATGGGGCTCCCTTTAATTTTTAATTTAATTTTATTTGTATTATTTGTTGTTATATCGCCAATAGAAATACACAGTCTGTGAAAATTTCAACTGTCTATCTATTACGGTTCATGAGGTACAACCTGATGACGGACGGACGGATAGCGAAGTCTTAGTAATAGGGCTCCCGTTGTTACTCTTTGGGTACGAAACCCTAAAAATTAAAGCGACATCCAATCAAAAAAAATTCTTTGTTACATCTTAGATAATATTATACAGAATATTTGGTTTAGATTTTATCAAAATCGGTTAAGTAGATTTTGAGATATCTTGTATACTGTGTAGTTCGAAAAACGAAACGTAGTGCCGAGAAAAAGGCAAGAAAATAACAGTATTCCGTCACGCACTTACTTCTACTTTCTATGACTTTCGAAATAATTGGAATTTTCCAATGTTTAAAAGCTTAAAATATTCTTAAAAGTATAAAAAATTTATATAAAATAAAAAAAAAAAAAGATTTCGTGAAAATCTGAAGGTGGTGTAACCTCTTAAGGAAACACTCAACTAATTTAGATATAATGTATGTATGTATGAATGTTAGTTACAATTTCAATACAATACTAACTTTAGTTGAAGCCAAAATGAAATTTCAAATTAATTCCACTAATATTATTCGTAAACTAAATTAAAACATTACACAAAATCTCTTCTGAGAGATACTCCAAAGTCCAAACACATACATACATATATGTAGATTTAAAGTTAGGGAGCAGATTTTATAGCTAACTCTACATCATATTTTTGGGTAAACTATTTCGGAATGTGATACCGTGTGTGTGTTGAACAGTCTACCCAAAATAACATTGAATGTTGAATTTCCTATCATCGAAACCACTCTCATTTAAGGTAAATTAGGAAGGAAATTTTACTTAATAATTCCTTAAATTAGACTTTCAAAGTAATTTACAGTTAATTATTAGGGAAAAATAATGTAATAATTCATTTTAATTTACTTCATAGGAATGAGGAAAAATAGAGAAATAAATAAGGAAATTTCCTAAATCTAACGCAAATTTCCTTACTTGTATTTAAATTTTACTTAACTTTGATTGAGGTCAAATTTGAGGAAATGTATCAACTTTGTAGTTGGATCTATTCCCAAGTGCAAAATAACGTAAATATTACCTAAATAATTTCCTATTCAATTGTGTTCGACCTCAAAGTTCGAATTGCCAAAAAAATTAACTTCAAAGTAAATTGGACTAAATGGGAACGATTACCGAAATCCCAAAAATTAAAGTTAAATACACGCATATTCAACTGCGTTTGCATTCACCTGTTTTGTTTTTGTAACAAATCTTGTATCCAAATGATGATGATAATGCCATAGTTCACTATTTGTAAGATGTAAATAAAATATAGGAGTTAGTAATATCGAAATATCCTTATCGTTTCACTGTTTGACAATCAATTCAATTCTTTCAATTATGTCAAATGTCTTTCACTCATTTAAGGCGAAATTCCATAATTTAGGGCGAAATGCCATATTTTAAGTACAAATTACTTTATAGGAAAAAATTATCTAAACAGTGATTTTTGCCTACAAGGTCGAAAATTTTGGTTATTTCGCCTTGCCATCCACGAAAGTCGTCGTATAAGGAAATGTTTTTAGTCAAACTAACTTTTAGGTCGAGAATAAAATTGCATGATTTTATTATTTAATTTTTCCCATAGTAACTTGTGACGTCGTTTGCTCGGTCGGTCGGGATTGCTCGGGCGCTAATAGTTCGGTCGGTAGCAAAACGTCGAAATTTGACCCTGGGTAGCTTCAGTGGAGTGACAACAGTTGGGTTGAGTTCAAATTAATTCTTTATTCTCTTGAGTCCCTATTACAAATGTAAAATGATCTATATTAGTGAAATTCTTGTCTATGTTTTCTAAATCTAATTTGAGTATGTGACCGGAGAAACTTCCATTATACACGTACTAACTAGTTGCTTCCATTGCTTACGTACCACCACTAGTCCTCCGTTGTTCACGTACTGGTGACATTGTACACGTACTGACTATTGGATTCCATTTGTTCACATACTACCAATAGCTCTCCGTTCTTCACGTACTGGCTCACAGGCAGGGTTTGGAGGTGGAGGAAGATTTTCTAGGTCTCCCGGACAAGCCAGTTCAACTTGCTAGAAATGTTGTGCAGGAATTTCGGGTAGGCGGATGAAGGTGTATAGTGAATCTGTATTGCCCTACTTATAATATCGATTCAAAAAGCTTATTGTGAATTATACGAAGGAAAATTTCCTAAAGAAAACTTAACACATATTGTATTAATGTTTAGCCATATACAGGTTCGTTACAAACTGGAGAAAAAAAACACCGAAATAAATGAATTTTTCTTAATTTCAGAACGATTTAAGAATATTTAAATTAATTTCAAGCTTCTAAATGGCAAACCTGAAAATAATTTTAAAAAATTTTAAATTTATTATTTCTTAAATATACAATATTTTTAAAGCGAGGTGTTTTCGAAAAATATTTATCAATACAATTTTTGTCGTTTTAAATTGAGCGCTTAGAATCTGAAAGAATTAGTTTTGAACAAGCCCATAATTTCTATGTTATTTACATTACCTACTTGGAAAAATATTCGCACGCAATTCTTATAATATGAAATTCCTTCTATATTAACACAGACGTTAACATGAGTTAAACTAGGTAGAAAATAGGTAGAAAATAGGTAGAAAATAAGGAAAATTGACATAAATTCGACGTGAAATTTACGTTAAATTTGCCAAACCAAGTAAATTTGTCCTCTGTCCTGATTCCCCTAATGTTTCCTCTTATTCTCCACCTATATAAATCGGACCTACATATTAGGTAATCTCAACTTAACCACCATTAGTCGCTGCCCGAATTTACGTCCAATAGATGTAAATTTAACCTGAAAAAGAGGGGAAATGATCATTGTATAATTCTGAATTTGAATGAACTAATCAATAAGTTTTCGTCCAATGAAACATATATTCCTGAATATATATTTATTTTAATATTTTATAAACTTTTACGTAAATTTTTAAATCGATATATTTCAAGGTTAAATCTAGAAAGATACAATTACAAGGGCGAATTCAGAAATTTGCTCTAGGCGGGGCGACAAAATAATAAAATCAAAATTAGAATTATAAATAATAAATAAATCGGGTAAAAACGAAAATAAATCAAATCAAAGAATCTATATTTTAAACCCTAGCTAAAATTGCCACATCGATTATATACTTATGCATATTATATTAATTATTATATATTACTAAGCGAATTATTACATTTATAGAATCATGAAGATATTGTAAATAATGTTATATTATATGGTATGTCCATAGTACAACTCTAATATAAGACTGGAAGAATTTGAGACAATGCTAAATTTGATACACCTATACATAATTATAAACAATATGAAACAAATATTTGTGTTGCAGTATTGGACACAAACTAAGCTTCATACTTAATAATAAGAAATAAATTGGGGAAACTCGATTCCTATACTCAGAAAATGTTTACATTTAGGGCCGAGTTCAACAAGCCATTTAATTTAATTTATGTTTTAGTACTCTCTTTATAGATAGTTGGGGCCCGCTTGAATTAAAATTATAGTTATATATGCGTTATTATCACATAAAATAACCCAAATTTAATTTAAATTTAATTTTAAGTGTGCTCTAAGCTTATCTTACAGGAGTACTAAAACAGAAATTAAATTAAATTTTAATTAAATGGGTTGGTCAATATGGAACCAATTATTTACGAAATCTGTCGTAAAATCTTGATCTGAAAGATTTTTGTAGTTTTGGGGAAAATTACTTAAAATCTATAGAATTTTTGTAGAATTTATAACATAATTTGTTGGAAGCTTGCCACCTAATTTTTACGAAATATGATATTATTTTTATGGTGTTCTATTGTGTACCTTGTTCTAGAACTCCCATATACTGGAGAGAACAAATTGTTCTGTCGATTGAAGCGAACTGTTTGTACTGCTCGCTTCATTTATAAATCTTCTATGAAAATATATTAGGCGTTCTTTTGTGTATCTTTTGTTCTGCCCTGTTCTGCGGACACAAACGAACACAGCTGATATAAAATGTAAAAATTACGAATATTTCGTACGTATTTTTTAGAGAGAGATTATGTAGTATTACACGCACTTCCGTAAACTTATGGAAAGAATTGTAAAACTTATAGAAACACTTCGGGTCTGAACAATGAATTACAATTAATTTCTGCATCAGCAATAAGCTGACGAATTCCATGCATTTCAAAATAGAACTTGATCGACAAAACTTCAATTTGTAAAGTAACTTGGATTTTGGTTAAACATCCATCCTAATTTCCATAAATTAAATTTGTTGTACATATTATTTTTTTAACACCCTTAGACAGTGACGGATCTAGGAAAGGGGAGGGGCGGGCAAAGACGTTAGTTGCCACCGCCTCTAATAACAATCTTTATTTGGGGCAAGTTTTATTACAGTTCCAGGGTATACTAGGTACCATATGTATATTATGATAAAAGACTTATTATATACTGCATACCCTGGAACTATAGAAACAGAATTGTTAAAAACATTTGAATTTGAATGATTGTTTAGGCTGAATAGCAAAAAAAAAAAAGCTCTGGATTCCGAGCATCCAAAATTTTGACTATGTAAGAATATAGTATAGCGTCAGATTTCGTTCTAATTGCTTTAGAAAATTACATACATATTTACAAAATCGAGTAAATGCTTAGACTACTGCAGGATCGTGTTGTCACCATGACAAGCTATTGAAAAAAAAATGAATAAAACATTCACTTTTTATCAAGATAGAGGTTTATAAATTGATTTCTATAAAATAAACAACTTACGGGATTTATCTGGTTTTTGGGTTACTGAATAAAATTACCTCAATCTTCATTCTTGTGTCCAAATAAACGTGTAGCAATAAATTTTATATAAGGAACAGGAGTCTCAATCTTAATGTTATAAAAGTAATTATAATATTAAAAAAATTAACTATTTTGGAAAAACAGCTCCAGTAGCATTTACCAATATGTTTGGAAAACCAATGTAAGAAAAAATAATAAAAATTGGTGCGTACATGAAAAAGTTTTTAGGGGGGAAAGAAAATAACATAAATTTCGTGGTTTTTGATTTAAGAAAAAAAAATGCAAATATCCAACCTCGGAAGCATTTGAACTGAAGAGTTTCTAATATTTTGCTGCAGTTTTCAAATCAATATCATAACAATTGTGGAAAATAAAAAGGGGCAACAAAATGTTTGCTAATATATTCAGCCTTAAATAAAACAAATTGAAATTCAAACAAAAACTAGGATTTATTATAGATCTTAATTGTCGTTTGAATCTAAAACTGTTTTAAAATTACAGGAAAGTAAAAAATCGTATCATTACAAATTTTTTAATTAATACAATACAAATACAAATACAAATTAAGCATTTTGTTATGTTCGAGATTAGTTTTTTATTTTAGCCGTTTTTCAATATGAATTTTCCCGGCTAAGACTACTAAAATTTCAGACAAAAAACTCTGGGTAGAAAAGCTTTGAAAAAGGTTTGTAAATCTACCTTTGGCACAGTCAGTTGTACTTGTAACATATGGAGAGGCATTTGTAGAAAATTATAAAAATGTTGTTAGTGTAGACATTTCCAAGAGGATTGTTGTAAATTTGGAAAGACTGACAGATTTCTGCCCAGATTTATACAAGTAGATGCAAGCAAGTCTGGTCTTCCTGTCAGCTCGGCCGGCTATGAAGGGAGCTTTTCCAACGAGCTAAAACTTGGTTAAGAGAAACTGTTTCAGGAGAAGTTTTCGAACATGGCACTCATAAACATTGAAAATTAGATAATCAAAATCAAACTAACAGCGCAACAGGTGCTAAATAAGTTTGCAGAAAAAAAAGCCGTAAATTAAAGCGCATGCAGACTTTATCTATCTTTTTATTAGTGCTTAATAAGAACGTAAATAATTAATCTAAAATGTGTACCTAACTTCAGACCTGTAAAGTACTTAAGTACATTGGTATTTATTGCTTATCGAAACCAACGGCGTCGAGTATTTACGAAATAGTTTTAGTCGGACATTTAAATTATTGTGAAAATTGATTAGTACCTACATAATGTAATTGGCGAATTGAGTGAAAGTGCATTCTTTTCGTTAATCCCAAGCGACACTCATCTATTGCCTACAGTTTAATTAGAGTAGGTAGAAGTTTTTAGAGGATAAATATTAAATTTTTAGAGTTCTAAGGGGGGGGGGGGGGGCGATCATTCGATTAATTTTTTTGTCTTACTAAAAATTTCATTGATTGACAAATGAAATCGAATTGCGGATTGAATACATTTTTATAAAAAATAATTATGGTAGGTATGTTTTAAGGATTATACGGCCCTCAAAACTTAAGGCTACAATAACATGCAATGTTTACCATAGTTGATAATAACAAACGAGAACATTCTTTCAATTGGAGCCCTTAATTTGTCAATCAATTACATTTTTAAAATTAATGTGGTAATCGATTGAAAATTTAAATTGATTACATCTCTAATCGAGGGACAGCCGATTGAGTTTTTAGTCGATTGAAATTTTATTCGACTAACCCGTCAATTGTCTGGGCCAAGTAAAATTTTTATCGTATAAATTTTCATTCGACGGAGCCAATTGCAACTTTTATCGATTAAAAATGTAATCCATTTAATTAATTGTGATTGTTAATCGATTGCAAATTGTCCAGGTATGGAAGGATGTACATATGCGACTTTTGAGCTTGACCTTACTGTAAAGAAGAAATTGCTTAGCGAATGAAGCGGAAAAGGCAGTTTCGCAAGAAATTAGTACACCGTCCGGTTAATATACTTACCTACTTTGCTTGTCGCTATAAATGCAAATCTGCGTAAGAATTACTTATATGGTTCTCATTAGACATTTTCATTTCTATTTTGCAAACCTAAATGTTATTACCGAATTTGCATGGCAAATCGAAAGTCCACCGAACTCAGTTTGAGTTAAAATCACAGTTTCGGTTTACTGTTACAAGTTACAAGCCACTTTTTCCAGTCTGACATGTAACTTCGATACACTATTTCTATTCAGAAATTTAGAGAATGTAACAAGAAGAATTCGCATCTAAGGCACAAAATGTTTTATAAAATGGGAATGCCCATTTTAGGCCCGACACCTCCAGACATGACAGATGTCTTAAACGATGCATTATGATTTTTTCTTTTTTTTAAATGCAGGGGGACAGGAGACCCTATCCCAAGCACGGAGGCTCATCGTGCTGTCCTGCTAGAAGGCCATTCACCAAAACCTTCCTGTCCTCTTAATGAAATGCATGAGGTCTTGGTGAGGCAGGTTTTTCAGCTCATCTACAGATAGAAGGGCGGATTCTAGAGTATCCAGCCTGCACCGGGCGAAGGCCGGACATGCACAGAAAAAGTGTTCGGTTGTCACGGGCTCCTCCAGCCAGGATAGACACTCAGGGCTGCCAACAATTCGCATTCTGGTTAGATGAGCGTGAAGTTAGTTGTGGCCGGTGATGATGCCAACCACAGTTCTACATTGTTTCCTTCAGAGCCCCATAAGAAAATTGGAGATATTCCCATTGGGCCCATCAAGAAACAGTTTTGTACAACTGCAAGTTCTGTGGTATGCCAATCTCTGCTGATGCTTTCTATAAACATCCGCTTTGATAAGGACTTGATACTCGAGATGGCAATGCCTACAGCTGGTTTCGGTGCAAGGAACGAAGAATAAGAGCCAGCCCTAACTAAAAGGTCAGCTCTTTCATTCCCCATAGTCCCCATGAGACCAGGAACCCACAGAAGGGTCACCTTGTTGTAGATACACAACTTATCCACAGAAGACCTGCAATCTCCCAGTAACTTAGATGCATGCAATATGATACTCTGAACATTTTATATTTATTTAATTATACAATTATTCATTTATTTATTTGTATCAATATTTCGTTACATTGTCACATATATACGTGTTGTTAATTTGTTATGATCCATTACGGCAGGTGCAATATGCAGCTGATCGTCTTTTAAGTTTACATATTAGATTAGTTTACATAGTTAGTAGCTCTGAGAGGATGCCCTAAGAAGGCGAAACGGGTCAACTTTGTTTGTTTAACAAACGAATAATTAATAAAAAATAAAAAATTGTGGAACTAGAAACAAGTGTTTTTGAAAAAAATGTTATCAATACAATTCCACCAAGTGTTATCGAAAAAATCTATCAATTATCTTTTACATAAATCTTGGACATGATAACGCCCCAACATTTATCCTCTTCAAATCACGATCAACTTTTTTTATACTTGTGATACCCTGTTCGGCGGACACAAAAGAAATTCGCAGAACTGGGCAGAGCAAAAGATACACAAAAGAAGACCTCATACATTTTCATAGAGGATTTATAAATGAAGCGAGCAGTACAAACAGTTCTCTTCAATCGACAGAACGATTTCTTCTCTCCAGTATATTGGAGTTCTAGAACAAGGTACACAAAAGAACACAGCTAATGTTAGATTGATTCGCAGACTTAATAAACGATACTTTCTGTTTCAACGTTTTGTATTATTGTATTGATGTTCTCCAACCGGGACAGGAAGCAAATATCATTAGGATATACTATGTTATGATCATAATATAGATGATGATGCTCACAGTCAAAACCCTCGAGAATACTTCCCAAGCCATGAAATAGACTTCCTCACTCACTACCACATGATAGCCCCAACGGAGTCCAAACATTCTAAAATATTTCCAGTTTTCTTATGTAAAACTGACAGAAGTTTGATTGAAATAGCTTCTCCTCCCTAAGCTACTACTCATACAGAAAAATTACCTTCTGATAATCTTAAGCTTGCTAGCTTATCTTCCGAACCGAAATAAAATTTGTATACCTTTCCTAACAAAATTATTTAAAAAAAATTATCTAAAGCAAATTACTACGATTCCTCGAACAAAAACTATCAGCTGAGTAATAATTGTATATGTATGTCGCTGTGCCGTAGTCTGATGAAATAAAGTGTCGCTACCTACAGATTCGAACTCCCCAGCGGGAAATGGAAGCGCTCAAAGACGAATGCAAGAGCGCATCTTTCTTTTTAACGTGAGTATGTCCGCAAAGGAAAGCGCTCAGTTTGTAGATTCTTGGGAAGCGTACTTGGAGCGTTTGTGGGGGGGGGCACTCTTGGAGCGCTTGCAGGGTAGCATTATTGGAGCGCTTTTAGAGTAGCCGTAGCAGTCTTGGAGCGTTTTTGGGGAATACAGAGGTAATCAGGATAAGGGCTTTATGAATAATTGCAATTTTATTCTTTTCCATTTTATTTCAAATTAAATTAAATTTCAATTAACCGCACAATTGAACTTACTGCATATAAGTCATCTTTTCACAACAAAAAATAGATAGGTTATGAATAAGTCTGAACTCAGAAAATAGATCTACTTACGCACAGCTTCCTTTGGCTATCTATGGTAAGAGAACTCTTCGGAAAAGATTGAGACTTCAGCTGCGCTTTCATATGCATATGAGCATAGATGGCACAAGAACTAGATGTCGCATGTAGTACCAAAAAAGTATACAAAATTTATATGATGTATACGTCGAGTGATTCATATTTTTTCGTATCTGAAGTGTTGAGGAAGTCGATCAAATGTATACAAAACTGCTATTATAAAAATATTTGCTTTCGGCACGCTCTAAAGCATGTTATGGTGCATTCCAGAATTCAATACCCATTTCACAATCTATATACTCTGCTGTAGTATACCATGCGACATCTAGATCATGTGCCATCTGTGATATGAGTCATCTTTTCACAACAAAAAACGAATAAGCCTAAACTCAGAGAAGAGATCTGCTTCCGCAAAGATTCATTTGGCTTCGGTAAGAGAGCACTTCAGAAAAGATATTTTCTGGCTATGGTGTGGAAACGCTTCCCTTTATAAGCGCTTAACATATTTCTCACTGCGGGTCTGGCTGCACATATACACATGCAATTATTACTCAGCTGAGGATTAGTGAGCGTAAAATAGTAAGATTACTTTGTAATTAAAACTATTTTATTATTTTGTTAAGTAAGGTATATAGTAAGTTTTAGCCTTTGGTAAGGTAAGGAACCAAGCTTTAAATTACTAGAAGACTATTTTCCTGTATAGATGGTAGTTTAGGCTCCATAGCATATATCAAGTCAATGTTTGACACTTTTCCATAAGTATATATACTAAACATTTTAGAGAGCGGACTCCCATGGACACATAGATATTTATGTTTCAAGGCATGGCTATTTAGCAATTCTGGAGATACATACATATATTACCAGGACGGAAAAATTTACCATTGACCAGCAGAATAATAGCATTTATTGGTTTTTTTTATCGGGATTGCAAGCAAGCAAATCAGTATGCTAAATCTTCCATTCCAAATCAGTTGAGGGCAAATGACAACGGATTTCATCGAGGGATTTATGATTAAAGTTTTTAGTGTCCTTAGTTTTCATTATGCAGCAATTACTTCTAGGATTCAAAGGGACAGGGACATATAAAGTAAAAAGTTTCATTTAAGCTGACATCTACTGCAAAAAATTCAAAAACAATTCCGATGTTAAATATTGTTTCGAATGCATAAAACTATCCATCTTAATCTTAGAAGAAAATTTTTAGGGAATATTTTTGATGCAACTCAATATTATAACTGTGCTTTATCTTGGTTTTTTATGTATGTATGTATATCAAAATTCTACACAATCTTTTGTTTCACTCAGAATAGGTCATATAATTCGAAAACATCGACAGCAATTGAAATTACAGTTCTTAGCAAATTAAAGTTCAATTACTGTTATTAATGTGGGTGCCGGCATCTTGCATAATTATTCACAATACAAAATCCTAATAATAGTGCACAATCCACTCATTGTTAGTAGAAACGAAAGCGTTTAATAATTTTTTTCTTCAATTTAGCAGAATGAAGCTAAACGACTGTCGGAAGTTTATTTTATATTTGACCTTTATGCAAATAATATTTACAGCGACGAACGGCAGCGTGACGGAAATAAAATAATTTCAGGAAACAAAAGCTATTTGTTGTGAGTAATTTTAACAATTTATAATTAAATTTACACACCTTTAATATAGGCAATATTTCAATATTGTAATAATATGAGCCTTGGTTAATGGTACCTGATAACAATGAAACTGTTTACTATACAGAATAAACGGTATGTTGTTAATTGTCTTTGTTCGCTTTTACTTCGCATTAGACTGTATGTAGTTTTTACTAAAGTAAGAGACACTCAGATGCGTCTCTATATTATATCTATTCGCCTTGGATATATATATGTCACCAATTAGCAAGCAGGGGATGACGAAATATTTTCTTTAAGCACTATTTAGTGCACATATTTACATACTATCACAGATGGATTCTAGACTATCCACATTTACTCAAAATCATGATTTCCACCCTGAGGAGCACTTTCAATTGTCCTCGAAACGTATCTTAAGTCTAATAGAATTGATAAATGATAAATTTTGGAAATCTTTTGTACGATACTCATTGCAACACCATATTTAAGTAGTATTCCAGACCATTGCGTTGTTTTGTTGCTCATTTGGTTATTCACATCTAACGCTCTAATATTATTTTTATTTGTAATAAAATCCACATGTCTAGTATACACAAAAATATACTTTATAATGTAAAGTGAAGCATGGCAGAAAGGAGATAAAGAAAGGATAAGGGATCATGAGGAAAGTGTCGGAGGTGCTGATGTATGTCACTCTTGAACCTTCGCAAATTGTAAGCCCAAGGAAAACCCGAAGATGGTAGTTTGTTCCACATTCGCACATTCGGGATAAGAAAATGAGTGAGATATGACAAGTTATTACCAAATCGCTAATAAGCTTGAAGGCTCTCTTTTGAACAGTATCCAATGAAGCAAAAACTATACGGCCAGCTTCGGTCCAAATGTGAGAATTGTATTCCATTCGAGGAGCGCTCGATTTGACTGGCTGAAATATTTCTTAAACCTTTTCAGAAATCCAAAATATGTCGATGCTTCTTTGGCAACAGAGAAAATGTGGTCTGTCCAGCTTAACTTACTGGAAATATTAATGCATGCCAAGAATGCATAAAGATGGTGTACGGTAAATCCATGTTCCTTCAAAAGAAACGTGAGTGGAAAAATTATGATTTTGTTTTAATGAGATGAAACAGCTTTGGAAGTTAGATGCATTGAATTCGATGCGATTCGCTTTGCGCCAAGTGAGGATATTATCAAGGTCTTTGTTCAATGACTTAATCATGCAGTCTGGTTTGACAGATGTGGCATTCCCTTTTGAGTCCGCAGGAGTATCAGAAGAGTAAGGGAAATCAATGGTACTGTCATCGGTAAAACTATGGATGGGATTTAAAGTCAGGGAAAGCAGATCATTAATGACAATTAGGAAGATATACGGAGAGATAATAAAACCATGGGTACGCCGGCATTTATAGAGTGAGATATAGATGTAACGCCATCTAATACAACACGAATTAGGGGATCAGATAGAAATCTTTCAACCCATAATAGAAGAGGAGGGGAGAGACCAAGTGCTTTACGTTTGTCTAAGGATACCAGACTCTTTCAAGGGCCTTTGAAATATCCAGGGCAACGATTTTGGACTCACCAAAATTGTGGAGACTACAGTTCTAATATTCCGTAAGAAAAGTCAGCAAGTCTCCAAAACACATATCGGTGATCGTTGATGAGTTGATTGGGGTCTAGTTACTTCATTTATTCGGAGTTAATTATAGATTCAAAAATCTTGGAAAGTATCGTAGTGATTGTAATTGGTCGATAATTTGAAGGATCGCTACTCTCTCCTTTCTTGGAAATGGGCTGAGCATGGGCTAGTTTTCAAGCAGTTGGAAAGATTCCTGTCGAATAAGACAAGTAGAATACTTTGCGCAGAGGTTTATCCAAGGATGAGGTACAGATTCGAATTAACAGGGGCGAGAAACCATCAGGTCCTGCGGCTTTGAAGACGTCGTTCCCCTTAAGGACCTTGAACATACCTCTCGTGCGGATGTGAATTGGCTCTGGCTCTTGTACACATCCATGCGGGAGGGAAAACGAGAATTTGAAGCGAATATAGTAACAACTAAGTAAGTAAGTAGTCAACAACCACTTCACCAATATCAATAAGTGAAGGTATAGAGGAACTGGTTCCTGATAGTTTTGACGAGAGACAAGAACCCTTGGTTACCTTTGCACCTTGTCAAGATGGTTTTTTTTAATACTCTGATCAAAAAGAAATTTCTTTCTCTGGATAATGGACTTGCAAGTGCTCCATACAGTCTTGTAACCGGCATGATAAATTTTTACTACATTTTCTGTCATTCTAATCCTGCATGTGGTAATCGGAAAAAAATTATTGATAACCGGCTATTGTGATTCTGAGATATCAGTACCTTGTCAAATTATTCGCTTAAATTCACTATTTATTTATGAAGAAGCCTTGCAACCACATTCGGCCGTCTTAGAAATTGATACCACATGTCGGACTTTTATATATTTTTCTGAATATTCGCTAAAGTCTATTTTGCATTCGTACCGAAGCATCGATCTCACATATCCACATATGCACTGCAGGACATAGGAGATTACGAATTGAATTGATTTGTAGAGTGCATAGAAGTAGCAATTATTTTGAAAGTACGAGTATAAAGAATAATCAAATAATAATAATAAAATAATAAAAGTGATATGACTTTAATTCTTACAAAACACTAATCCTGTCAAACTTTGTCTCGACATTTATGAAGCTCTATTTTGATATTTTGCACGGATTCAAGTAATGTCAATTTGATTATTTTCTTTATACTTTCAAAATATTTTCTACTTCTATACACCCTAAAAATCAATTCAATTCGCAATCTCCTGTATTCTGCAGTACACTGCATGGAACCAAAAGAACATAGCTATTTATAGCGTTCAGGTTGAATTTTTGAGGAAATGTAAATGGAATGATTGATTGATTCAAAGAGAGGTTGAGACCCCGAAGGTAGTCCCCCGAACGTTAGCCACAGCAAGACCCATTGTTCACACTTTAGACCCACGAGCAGATGTTTGTAAGTCCCAACCGGATGCTCTTATAAAGTTAAATATTGGTCCCCAGCGCTCTTAGTCCGCTTCATGCAGCTCGTTCAGGAGGTGAGAGTCAAGGAATCTATATCGCTTTTCTGAGATTGCCTGACAGTGACAAAGAAAGTGAGTCACCGTTTCGGACTCCTCTCCGTAACCTCTGCATATAGGATTCTCAACAAGTCTCATCCTGTGAAGGTGACCCCTGAGAAAGGAGTCCCCAGTGAGAATAGACACTAGAGCTCTCAGGGTTGGCTTGTTAAGTCCCAAGAGCTTATTCGTTTGGTAATGGTTGGGTTTCCCCCACAGTTCTTTTGTAGTTCTGGCCGAGGCGTCCTCTAACCAAAGGCGACTGTGTTGGTGGTCAGCCCAAGTTGAAATAATGGAGACAAGGTTTTTTGGTGCAATACCGATTATGGAGCCTGGTTTCTCCGAGGCCACACCAAGACGATCAAGCTTGTCTGCCTTTTCATTCCAGCTAATATTACTGTGCCCTGGCACCCACTAAACAATTATCCTGTTTTTCTGGGCGTATTTTGATGATAACCTCAAGAACCCGAGTGCTGGTTGACTTTAGAGCGCCGCTTGCACTGAGCAGACACAGTCTTTGAATCTTCTCCAATATCTTACGATGATTGGCGAGTTCCATTGATTTCCACCACATTCTAGAACCGTAGGTTAACATGGGTCAGATGATGCTAGTGTATATCCATATGTAAATGAAATTATCAGAACCCGGAAAAGAAGAAACCTCTTAAATGACCAAATTTCAAAAAGCAAAAATCTTACAAGCTGTTTTCATAATTTTTATTTTTCGAAACTTTGCTTTCGGATTTTGATTTTCTTGATTTTCTACCAGACCAAATTTGTAATATTTAGTCTCTAGCGCCATATTTGTTTTCGATAACGCAAACTCTTTTATTTATTCGACTTATTTAATTTTACAATACAAGATTTTCCCCAACTGATTATATTAGTGCACCACTATTTAATCTCTCCCTTTTGATTTCAGTTTCTGAGAAGGATTTGATTCGGAAAATTTGATGCCATAAATGTATCTAAATGCCTCCTTTGCATTGCGGAGTAAAACGACATAATAAAAATAGCTGTTAGATTAACGTACAAAAGATCAAGCTAGATAATTTATTACGTCTAATATAGGACCTTTAGAGAATAGATTCAACATATTAGAATATTTCTTACACCTTCTTAATCTAAGATATTTCTAGACTTTTTTTGTTTTTGACAAATGGAAAAAGTGATCAGGAGGGCATTCTGATCTTTTGTCCAACTTTAATGTCAGAATATACGACAAAATAAAAGAACTTTTCCTCAACAGCTCAACAAGCCTCGCATTACTTAGAATGAACTGAAAATGACACTTCACATTACAAATTCAAAATATTAATTCGATTTTAAGCACTTGTATTGCTGTAATTAGGTGTAGAATATCCATTTACCACAGTATAAAATTTTTGTCACAACCTCAGAAGCAGTTGACTAATTTGTCGTGCTTTTAGGCGTATATTCTGATATTATTTCATTGCAAATTCATTTCAGTTTATTTTGTGGTTGACGAAAAGGATAAATCAAAATAAATATGGTGAATATAAATGTACGATAAATTTGTGGTGAAATTTTAAAGTATGTGCCTAAAATGTACGCAGCTACAACAAAAGATTAGAATCACCCCTCAGTAGAGTTTAACTTGTTAGATATATTGATATCAAGTATATGTGTCCCTGTGTCACAATGGAAATAAATTCTCTATCAAAAGAAATGTTGATACTTGTTTTGAAGGAAAATTTAGACAGTTTTGAGTCGTGATGTATTAAGCGATGATCTCCGTAACGTATTCATACAATAATGTGATCATGCGATATCGATTAACATTTACATTGCTCGTTCTTTGAGTAAGAAAAATGCCTAAGGAATTAGTAAAATCAAGGGGATGAAATTGACAGTAACATAGATAATAGTAGCAGTGATAAAAATCAAGAAAAGAGACAGAGAGAGAACTGAGCCCTGCTGCATACTGGCAAAAGAAAAGAACTTTCACCATAGTTTTAAGAAAAAATGTGAGAGTATGGTGCAGAAAAAAATATGAGTTCCCTTATCTTCGAAACCTTTAACTTTTCTCTTAATCAGAAACTTTCTTCCGAACTTTCAAATGTAAGCATCATAAGTCGATATCTACTGGCAATTATAGAGGTATATATGTCACGATACACCCGCGATGTATTTACCCGACAATCAAGTAGCCTTGATGAAATCGAGGAGCCTGGAAAAATAAAATGTGAAGGATACAAGGGATATACGAAAAGTCAGTAAAAGGTTGAGGACTAATAAATGAGTTTTATTTTAAAGAAATAAGTTGTCTTTTAGCTCAGAAGTGGGATTACTCACTAAGTTTTGCTTTCTTTAAAGATTAAATAAATTAAGCATTGGTTTTTGCGCGAAAATTCGCATCGTGCGCGTATATAAAAATAAAACTTATTTTACTTGTGAATCCTGGACAATTGAGTGAGAATACTATGGGTCGGTCGAGACGAAAACGATCCAGGAGTTCAAGCTCTGAAGGAAGTGTAAGATATCGTGAACATCGATATCGAAGTGAACGCCGGGAAAACTCTGTTAATGGAGGAGGCGGTCGTGAGAGTGAATTAAGAGCTAGCGGGGAGTCTGACAGACGTATTGTTCGACTAGAGAAAATGGTCGAAATGCTCTTAAAACAAAATTCAAGTGGAAACTCGCAACAGAACGGAAATCAAGTTCGATATGCAATTAGAAGTGATTGCATCCCCGAATTCGAGCCAGGAAATCCCAATTTGACAGCAACTAAGTGGATCGATAAAATAGAGCAGTTGGCAGCCATAAATGAGTGGGACTCAAAAACAATGATTTACCACATGCAGAATCGATTAACAGGACTAGCGAAAATGTGGTATAGCAATCTGAACACTTATGATCATTCATGGGATGAGTGGAAGGATTTAATAAAACAGGCATTTCCTGATCATCGAGATTTTGCTTCTACATTGAGGAAACTAGTCAATCGGAAGAAGGAAGAGAAAGAATCAATGACAGAGTACTACTACGCCAAGATGGAGTTACTCAATATTTGCAAGATAACTGAAAAGGATGCAGTATCGTGTCTTATCGATGGACTTCAAAATCCAAATTTACAGACTGGAGCAAGGGCAGGACGATACTTTACACCAGAAGTGTTGTATACGGAATTTCTTCCAACGATTATCGATGACGTAAAACCACTTCCGTACAATTTCAGTAGGCACGATGATAAAGATAAGAGAGACAGGAAACGTTCCTATCACACAGATCACAACATCACCACATCAAGGAACACCAAATTTAGATATGAAAAAGTGGTGAAGTGCTTTAATTGCGGTGAACGCGGACATATTTCGACAAAGTGTACAAAGCCTAAAGTTGAGTGCTCCAGATGCAATAGATTGGGCCATGATGTGAATTCTTGCCACCACAAAATTAATAAAAACGCATTGAATTGCGAAGTGCATGACGAAAAACAAAATCGGTGTTATTTTGTCGACTGTTTGATAAACGGAAAAAGTTTCCGAGGATATATAGACACGGGATGCTGTGCAGTGATGCTTCGCGAAACAGATGCAAAGGTGTTAAGACTTCAAATACAGCCATGTGCATTAAAGATTGCGGGATATGCAGGAGGTTTCACAAGAGCCAAAGGTGAGGCTGAAATAGATTTGGACGTCGATCTCGCAAAGGCAACTGTAAAAGTACTTATTGTGCCGGATAATATTCAAACAATCCCAATAATAATCGGACAATCTTTCATAAATCATGAAAATGTGACAATGGTGATTAAAAACAACCAAGTGAGATTGTTTAACAAGGTGTTAGCCATCTTACCCGAGATTGAAAGCCTGCCTCCAGCAAAAGTTGCATTGTGGGCTAAGGAAACTACCGTCATTCCACCCCAACACGTCGGATATGTTGCAGTGTACAATAATACAGAAAATTTAGATGTATACGTAGAATTTCGAGAGAATCGGAAGCCAGGACAGGAGCACTGGATTAATCGTGGCATCACAAGGACTTCAGATGGAGCAATCTTGGTAGCTAACATGTCGAATGAACCCTTGACGTTTATAGCAAAACAGATAGTCACTAGAGGTATCCCCTGCGAAAAAGATGTTGAAGGGAAATTGGTAAGTAATTTAATAATTACTAGTAGTAAATTTGAACCATTCTCTTTGTCTGATATAACGAACCAAATTGATAACGGTATTGATGTGGAACATAAAGAAAAATTATTAAAGTTGCTAAATTGCTATCGAGGCTGCTTTGCGCAGAACTTAAGTGAATTAGGGAAAACTGAAAGGTGCGAAATGAAAATTGATCTGAATATAGAAAAGACGATAGTCTATCGTCCCTACCGTATGTCATTCTCCGAACGACAAGTTGTACGCAACATAACAAGTGATTTATTAGAAAACAATATTATACGCGAGTCTGTTTCTCAGTTCAGTAGCCCTATATTACTTGTTAAAAAGAAAAATGGGGAATATAGGATGTGTGTGGATTACAGGAAATTGAATTCGAATACAATTAAAGATAAATACCCTATGCCACGGATAGACGACTTAATAGACAGAGTCAAAGGATGCTCTTATTTTACTAGTCTAGATCTAGCATATGGATATCATCAAATTCCATTAAGTGAAGATTCAATTGATAAAACAGCATTTATTACTCCAGACGGTCATTACGAATACTTACGTATGCCGTTTGGTTTGGCTAATGCACCTGCAGTATTTCAAAGGATGATAAACAGCATCCTTGGGCCCTTACGTTTCACCGAAGTACTCGCTTACATGGATGATCTGTTATTACCATCAATAACTATTGAGGACGGATTAAACAAACTTCAGAAAGTTTTAGACTTACTTCGTGAAGCAAAGCTACACTCAAACTGGAAAAGTGTTCATTCTTTAAGAAAAATATTGAATATATCGGATATGAAATTAGTTTCGAAGGTATTCAGCCAAACTCGAAGAAAATAATGGCAGTATATAATTTCCCTAAACCCGGTGATGTTCATCAAATTCGACAATTCTTAGGCTTGGCAAGTTATTTTCGCAGATTCGTTCCGAATTTTGCCTCCGTTGCGGCCCCCCTAACAAATTTGTTAAAAAAAGAAGCCAAGTTTGAATGGGCAGAGATACAACAAAATGCGTTTTGTGACCTAAAAAGGAGACTCACCGAAAGACCAATACTGGCATTATATGATAACGAAGCCGATACAGAACTGCACACTGATGCATCCAAATATGGATTAGGGGGAATCTTAATACAAAAGCAGCCAGGCGGATGTAAGAAGCCTGTATCTTATTATAGTAGAACCACCAGTAAAGAGGAGCGGAGATTTCACTCTTATGAACTAGAGACATTGGCAGTAGTCGAATCCCTTAAGCATTTTCGAATATATCTTATAGGTATTGGCTTCAAAATTATAACTGATTGCAGTGCAGTTAGAGCAGCTTTTAGCAAACGAGACTTGGTACCGCGAATAGGCCGTTGGTGGCTTACAACATTAGAATTCGATTTCGTAGTTGAATATCGTCCTGGAAATAAAATGTGTCATGTTGATGCATTAAGCCGGAATCCAGTACAAACTTTAGACGAGGACAACGTGTTCACTATTGATATCACAACTGATGACTGGGTGTTGGCCGCCCAGCTGAAAGATGATAGATGCAGACAGTTGATAGAAATTTTAGCGACGAAACCTGCAACAAAGGAAGAGCAAATGATACACAAGGAGTTCGTGTTAAAAAATAACAGACTATACAAACTAACAAGTGAAGGAAAACGATGGGTGGTTCCAAAGAGTTCAAGGAGAGAAGTAGTGATGTGTCATCATGATAATGTGGGTCATTTTTCGGTTGAGAAAACATTGGAATACATACGAAGAAAGTACTGGTTCGCATCCATGAAAAAGTATGTTAAGAAATACATACTCTGCTGTCTACAGTGTTTATACAATAAAGTTCCGGCAGGCAAACAACATGGGCAGTTACATGTTATTGAGAAATTAGCCATACCATTTGATACCCTACACGTAGACCATTTAGGACCGTTTGTGAAAAGTTCACACAGAAATACGCACCTGCTTACAATTATAGATGGTTTTACGAAATTTATATTTCTAAAGTCAGTTCCGAGCACGAAAGTCGCGCCGGTGATTAAATTATTTGATGATATTATCGGGACATTCGGCGTTCCGCGTCGAATTGTCTGTGTCAGAGGTAGTTGCTTCACTAGTGGAAAGTTCACTGAATATTGTACGAGACTGGGTATAAAGAAGATACTCAATGTCACAGCTACACCACGTGCTAACGGCCAGGCTGAGAGATATAATCGAACGATTTTATCTTCAATTTCATCATCTAACGAAGATGAAAAAAAGTGGGACCAAACGATTCCGAGTATACAGTGGGGGTTGAATGTCACAGTAAATAAAACCACGGGAAAGTCCCCTTATGTACTTCTTTTAGATTATACTCCACGTAGTCCTAACGATTCGTTTATAGCTAACGAAGTTTGCGAAGATGAAGTTAGAAATTTGTGTAAGAGCAGGGAAGAAGCTTCCTTGTCGATAAAGAAAAGTCAGGCTTCACAGAAGAAGTATTTCGATGGTAAACGTACCAAAGCTCCAACATACGATGTTGGCCAACAAGTCGTAGTCAAAAGATCAAAGGGATCAAATGATGGAGAGAGTAAGAAATTGTTACCGAAGTACGGTGGACCATATGTGGTCAAAAGGATCCTCGACCATGACCGTTATGTAATCGAGGACTTGCCAGGAGCGACACGTTCGCGTAGAAAATACACAGGGATATGTCCTAGTGATAAAATAAAATTATATAACACTCTTTCTGATACGGACGACAATGCGACAGACGTAACAAGAGACTAAAAAAAAAAAAAAAAAAAAAAAAAAAAAAAAAAAAAAAAAAAAAAAAAAAAAAAAAAAAACTAAGATGCGTTAATAAGAACTTTACTTTTATTATTTTATTTAATTAGGTGCCACGTGGACGTGACAACCGGAGCGTGGCCGAGCTGTAAGCATCATAAGTCGATATCTACTGGCAATTATAGAGGTATATATGTCACGATACACCCGCGATGTATTTACCCGACAATCAAGTAGCCTTGATGAAATCGAGGAGCCTGGAAAAATAAAATGTGAAGGATACAAGGGATATACGAAAAGTCAGTAAAAGGTTGAGGACTAATAAATGAGTTTTATTTTAAAGAAATAAGTTGTCTTTTACAAATGCAGAAATTTTCGTTCTTAATATACACAAAAGTTTTTTATATTGTTGTTAAACAACTCATTTCCGGAAAGTCATAAAATTTTCTAATTTTCTTTATAAATACAAAAGAGCAAGAGTTTTTCTTAAAGTCTATCAACAATATGAAAAAGTCAAAATCAATTGAATTTTTGCAAATCCGTTATTTATGTAACAACAGCAATGAAAACGAGATTTTTCCCATGCTCAGTTTTTCAGACAAAAGATTATGCGGTTTACGGGTAAATTGAAAATTCTGTTCGAATAATGACTTAACCACCAAACTTAAACATTTCCTTAAAACCATAATTGTGTGTTTAACGTATTAATTCCACATAGAAGAAGAAGTTGCGGTTAACTTTTAAAAAAGTATGTAATTCAATTTATTGAATTAATTTTTGTATACACGATCAGATTCAGCACTAAAAAATGTTCAAATTAAATTAAACTGATTTGAAATGAAAAAAAATTAACCAAATTTAACTAGAAATTGCTGATAAATCACAAACGAAAAGTTTCTCTAGCTTTTATCTGTAAGCACAGCTAATCGTTTGTGGTGTAGTAAAAAAAAATGATCAATTTTGACCAGATCAGTTCACATTCAGTGGATCTTTAGTGCGCTAACAAATTACTTTTTAGTTTTTACATCACATCGATCAGTTTGCGCAGTAACTTTCTGCATTAGCGGGCGAATTGCGCAATCGTAGCTTATACTGCATAACCTCAGAAATCCTAATGAGTTACGAGTACATATTATCTTATATATGTACATGCATACATACATATATATTGTAATTCACTATTGTTGCAGGCTGAAGTGAGAAAAATTATTTGGTGATTTGACTTACATAAATGAATTTGTAACTTAAGTGACTAACTATCGACTTTTTTAGATAGTTTTTATTTTTTATTCCTCCTTTAATCTTTTGAATCTTTTTTAATTTTGTGTAAAAATGTCTGAGTAAAATTCAAGTAAGAACTTTCTTTCGGTAGAGGGGATAATACTAGATGATAATGAAAAAAGTGAACAGACAAATTGGAAATCCATTCAAGTGTAAAATTTTTGTAGTCCGAGAAGTTAACATGCACATTATGGGTAAAAAACGTTCGAGACGTGTAAAAACTTTGAAGCCTGGGTGAAAAAGTTTGAGTAAACATACAGACCTAATATTTTGGATAACAGATTTTTACTTTTCTCCATAATCTATCAGAAAACTGGTAAAAACGTCAATATTTTAACACTTTAAAGGTTGCACGTCTACGCAGCTAACCTTCGCTATATTTGTAAAGAATTAAATAGAAAAAAAAGGTCATTTTCAAAAAATCATATCTCGAGAACGAAGGTACCGATTTTCTTATTCAAATGGCAAATGAAGTCTTCATAAAAAAATATAGCATGAAAAAACATTTTTTTTAATAATAGTACTTTTTTTCAAAAAATAGTATTACTTAGTACTGAAGAATTCTAGCACTTTTTTTTGGGTATTTTTATTTTGAAACTAGAAGCCTTATCTATCTAAGTACAAAAACTTGTCATGGGATTCGGCTTCGTTTTTGAGATATCAATTTTGAGTTCACCAGATACCCAAAGTAAGGGAGTATGAGAGCATTGCACTCAGTGGAAACTGTAAACTTCGAATTGCAAAATTGCTAAATTACTCAATACGAAAATGTCCACGCAAACCCAAAATCCCAGGTATCACACCTATAGGCTAGGTGGTACATTTAAATCGGCAGGGATAAAAACTTGATCTGTCACTGACATCACATAGCTCCATTTGTTTTTGATTTAACCTTCAAGGGAGAAATTTTGGTAAATGTATTTTTTTCTGATCCGTAAATCCCAGAAACAATCCAAACCCAAAATGACGTGTGTTAAAACAATACACACAAATCTAGTTTTTGGAAGTGGTAGGAAAACATGGTATTTAACTTACAGATAGGTAAGAAGATTTTATAGATAAACAAGAAATAGCTACTACTAAGTCTATAAAGTTTCCGAAAAACAAAGATGAATATACGGCGAAATAGAGTTTGAAATTGAGCATTCAGAGCCATGGTATCAGGCCTTCATCGATAGATAAATTCCGTCCTTGGGCCGGATTCTATAACCTGGAGAGCTGTGGAGTTGTAATCCTGTAACTGGGGGAATTCGTATGGAGAACTACCAAGCGCTCTATTCCGCTAGTAAAACCATTGGCTGTTATAATTGTGGCGAAGTAAGAAGGATATTTCTCAACTGACAGTATTGTCTGTTTTTGTTGTGTTTTATAAAGGTAGCTAAGTGCCTAGGAATTTTTAAATTAAATTATGGATTCACCTCATATCCTAGCTATATTTACGAAAACAAACTATGGAAATCCATGCAATACTTACAGAGAAATATGGATTTTGGTGTCTCAAGGTACCCGCTAAAAATTTTAAATCACGCGAAAATGATCAATTTGGTCGTCGTTTTAGATATGCACGTTAAAGTTTATATGTAGGATGAAGTCGCATCTATATTTTCCCTCCTAATTAGATAACGGCAAAAGAAGTGAATCAGTCCGTTTTAAGATGGAAAAAATGGCCGTTTTCTGGTACAAAAATGGATTTTTTTTGTTTTTATTATTACTAACACAAGCTCAGGGGATACCCTATGATGCAAAGCACAGTATGGCATGAAGGAGGTAGGGAAAGATTAGTGGATATGAGGAAAGCGGTGAAGGTGCTGATGTATTTCACTAGCAGATTGTAAGCCCGAACACAGTTTGGGATATTTACTGTACGGCTGAAAGTATTTTGAAGGGTGAAACGATGTGCGCGGCTTGCAGCACGAGTATTGCATACAAGATTTATTCTACAAGGGATCAGACTAGATATTTCATCGAAATATTTATTATGCATGTAGCGATAGGCGAAAGGCATTCAACATTACAGCGGTGCTCGAGTGAGTCGAATTTGACAAGTTATTGTCAAACCACCAATGAGCGTGAAGGCTCTCTTCTGAATAATATTGTTACGGGCAATAGAAAGAGAAAACTGGTGACATCTACTGGCAATAAACAACTTCAGGTTCGGAGAGTAAATGACTTCAGGTTCGGAGAATCGATTATGAAATCTACAGGAAAGCTCAGGAATAGAACAAACAGAATAGTCAAGAAGCTTTTGGAATAGAACACTCCAGAATAATCCGGAGAGTTTCTAGGGTATAAATATAACAGTTGTCATCGCCAGAACAGGAGTCTTGTTTTAGACGTTGCAGTGTTAAGAAGCGAAAGTAATAAAGAAGCGATAGTGTGTAATTAGATTGCGATAATTAAAAGTACAGTGTTAGCGATAATTAGAGTTGAGTTGATTAAATGAATGTTTGTGAACTTTATATGATTTAAGTGTAATAAAGAACTTATATATTAATTATTTAATATTGTGTTTTAAATAACGAACCAAAGGCCACGCTCGCAAAAATATTTAATATTGTGTTTTAAAGAACGAACCAAAGGCCACGCTCGCAACAATATCCAATGAAGCTAAAGCTGTACGGCCAGCCCCAGACATGTTTTCAAATCAATATGGCGAAATTCATTTTTCATGAGAAAAATGTTCACAGAAAAGTACTAATGAATGTGAAACAAAGAACGGAAGAAATATAGGTATGCAAAATATAGGAACTGGGGTGTAAATGACCCAAGTGTAAAATATTAAAACGATCAAAAGCAATCTACACCACTCGATTACCCTCTCCTCCCTTTTTAATTTGATATCAAATATTACGTAGTTTGGACAACCCCCTATGAGGCGTGATACGATCCACATCCCCAAAAGCCTCTTCCCCAGAAATTGTTTACCTATAGTTTTGCATTCTAGACACTAAATCTTTCAGAAAAACGCCAACCCTCTACGACCGTCCCAGACAGAGCTAAGGGTCCTTTAATATTGCAACAATTTACCGCTGAGGCTCCTCAAATCTGCAAATTACCATTAATTGGAATAAAATATAGCCTATAATACCCATGCATACCTAATTAGCAAAATGATTTCTCAGTTTTTTTTTTTATCTTTCAGGTACTGAGATTATCCCTGCGACTTATTGCAGCTCTTGATTTCTTTTTTAATTCCCGTTAAGCATTTTTATCGCCGCACTCTACCTGCTCCATTTCCGCCTGCTATCATATTTTTCCCGAGCAGCAATTTTGTTTTATACCTTCTTCTCTCCATTCTATCTTTATACCGAAAAACTCGAAAACAACAAAATATTCCTCAGGAGCTACCCTTACAAAAACAAAATTATTTTATCTCGACATTAGGTGGTAATAGACATACATACATATGCACTTCGAATATAAAAAAAAACAAACGATGGGCAAATATGTAGTGTTGCCAATTTAGTCACTTTGTGGCTAGATTTAGCCACTTTTTAAAGCATTTGGCCATATTTTTTTACTTTTAGTTATTAGCCACTTTTTTAGCTATTTTTTCTTTCCAAAGCTGTTTTTTCATTACAGGCATTTTTAAGAACTTTTCTAACTTTCTACCCATGGCTTACAGTTTTAAAAAAATCTCAAACAATATTTACGGGTAATACATTCAAATATTTGTATGCTATGGATAGACGGGATTAAGAGGTACAATTGTTGTGAATATATATGCACATGGGAAAAGTAGCGAAAACATAAGTTTCAAACTAGAATGAAGCCAAAATCACGCTTTATTTGATTTCTGTATTGAGGAAAATTTTCCATGCTTACTGTGTGTAGGAAAACATGTCTGAAATCGGTATCGTAAGGGAAGTTTTAGGTATAGCGCAATTTAAGGATCATAAAATTGGAAAAGAGCCACTTAAGATTTTAAAAGAATGTGATACTCGTTGGATGTCAATTGAACCTACCATATCCACACATCCTAGAACAGTGGGATGAATTATCGTAGCATTTTCAATTGAGTTGTGAAAAAGAGAATTGTTATAAGCCGATATTTTATACTCAATCCCTCAAAACTTTTAACTTGCCTTACGTTTTTAATTAAGTCGCTTTGTAGAAAAATCCTGATTTCAACAATGTTACATCGGTTTGACTTATTTTCCTCAGCCATTAAATATCATATAGATCTGTCACCGTACCTGGGTTATAGTTTAGAGTCTGCTCTTCGAAAAACTAGTATAACAGCTGAGGCAGAAAACATTGTACACACCCGACGCAAGGATTTTACATTAAAATTAATAGAAGAGATCAACAAAAGCTACTTATTGAAGTATTGAAAAAAAATGCGGTATTAATAGAAGTCTTAAAAGTTGTTAAAGGTAAAGAAATAATAGAATTGCCGGATGTTATGGGAACCGAAAAATAAATTATTGACAAGATTTTAAACTCAATGGAATAACACAAGTGGGAAATAATAAAGGCCAAAAATACAAGACCTCTTTTGGATCGAGGTATCTATAAATATAAAAATGTTGCAGACAAAAATCAATTTAGGGAACTTTCTGCAATAGCTATTTCACTGCTATCTTTACCGCATGATGATAGACTGTTCAGATTGGTGAAATCTAAACTACGGAATAGAATGTATTTGAAGACACTAAATTCAATAATAAGAGTTGGGACTTCTTTAAAATTGTTGGTGAAAACTCATTTCAACTAGGATCTTTCTTCTTTTTAGCCACAAATTCTTGAAATTTAGCTACTTTTAGCCACAAACCTTAGCCAAGATTTGGGAACTCTAGCGGTTCTTCATTGAGCTAACTGCGGCTCCCATCGGAAATTGAAATCATTTTTTTTGTTATTTCAGAACTTTTTCACTGAATCTTTTTAAATGAACTATGCATGTATTTAGTTATACAAATTTTATGTTGTGTTTATTTTAGTTTTTATGCCTAGATCTTTTGTCGATCGTTATTCTTACTAAGAGATACCAAATGAGTTGTTTATGTAGGTGACAATCATTACTTAAAAACTTTTTCAAATATTCTACAGATCATCAACAAGGCGACAATATTACAAATTGTTTTAAGAAAGTAAAAATATTACTATTAAAAATTCCCTCATTAAAAAATTCAAGCACACCCAGACACATGCTTATCAGTCACACGTGAAAAGAAATGAAATTTCCAATAAAGTTGGGAATGACCAATGTGTAATTTCGAGTGCGTACATGAGTTTGCATTTCCTTAATCCTTTTGTGCTGACCGAGTTTGTTTTTTACAACCTTGTAGGTGGCTGTATATTTCAGTGATGTTTTGCTATCAGCTAAAATGACCTATTTTTTTTTTTTTTTTTTTTTTTTTAAATGTGGTAGCCTTTCTTATCAAGTCTGTTTACGACGTGTAATTTTTCCGCTGTGTAAATTTGTTGATTTTTTTGTTTCAATTTTAGACTTCGTAAATAAAATTAGTAAATTTTTTTATTAACGTAATCTCAGAAAACACTGAATCTGTCAAAACACACAAAAAATGAGTAGAAAAATTAACTTTTATTGACAATAATGGAAAATCGTGTTTTTTATTCTACAGATGTAAAGCGTACTACAAGACATTACGAACTAAGTCAGCCACAATTTTAAACTTAATATCCACTCAATTAAAAATTTCGAACAGAGAAACTTAAGTGCTTGCAACCTGGGCTTCGTAAGCATTAAAAACTCTTGCGTCTTCTAGGCGCGAAGATGTTGGAGCCAACAAAGATAACTTTTTGATAGTTTGGCATATTGCAATTATTTCAAATGTCCATATGGAGAAGGAGATGATCAAATTACTTACTTAAACTCAAATATATCCTAGCTTTTTGATAAATATGTTCCCCTTACATCATGTATGTTGAATCAGAAGGGCTGTCCATGGTTTTCTGCGTAAATTAAGGGATTGATTGTTGAACTAGAAGATTTTTCCGTATGAGGACCGAAGTTAAACGTGACGCTTACAAACATATTAGAAATTTTACCAATACCAAAATTCGCGACGGTATTTTGAATCGAAAGTCGATTCTAAACAACCCCAAAGCAAAATGTGAAAAAATCTCAGAACTGCTGGCGTATTCGGGAAAGGTCCTCAGAGTGCGATATCGATCCTGATTCCCTTAATAAGTACTTCACTTCTCAGAACATCTCATTCCATGCGAATTCTGAGGTTACTCCTACCACTTCTGGGGTCGATGATTCTCGGGCATATGAAGATGATTTCAGCTTCAGCTGTGTTGATGCTGTCCAAGTTATTACTGCTGTTCAGTCTGGCTCGCATTGGCTCGTTTATCCCATCCTACATATTTTTAATGTGAGTTTGACATCCTCGCGGTTTCATAAAATTTGGAAAAGCGCGATCGTGCTGCCCCTTGCTAATGATGGACCAAGCGATTTTCGACCTATTAGTATTTTTGTGTTTTTTTTTGTCCAAGGCGCTTGAGAAGCTCATGCACGAACAGATCTTACTTTACTTGGAATCAAACCACCTGCTCACCCCGTGGCTTTCAGTATTCAGAGCTGGACACAACTGAAATGCTTCTTTGTTGAAGGTAACTTCCGATATTCGTAGAGCTCTCGATAAGAATCACCTGACAGTCCTGACGCTCCTAGATTTTTCTAAACGCTTCGACAGCGTCAACAATTCCAAGCTTCTTACCGTCCATTTAGACAAGTTCAGATTTCCCTCATCCTCGGTGGCACTTATCAGAAGCTTTATTACTGGACGATCTCAACAAGTCAAAGTCAAAGATTTATTTTCGAGAAGCTCACTTGTGGGGTGCCTCAGGGTTCAATATTGGGCCCTTTATTGTTCAATATGTACATAAATGATCTGCCCAATGTAATAGAAGACTCAAAAATACACTTGTATATGGATGACGCTCAGATATATTGGGATAGGCCAGTTGGCCTTATTGAGGATTCTGTCGAGAGAATAAAGTCAGATTTGAAAAGAATTTCTGAATGACTTACTTTTAAATTCCAATAAATCAACTTACATGATTTTAAATCGCGAGAGGCTTGATGTCTCACAGTTCCCAACTGTAACTCGGAATGGCACAACTTTACCTCACGTTAGCGTTTCTCGAAATTTAAGAATTATCCTCAACTCTTCTATGTCTTGCTACGACCACATTAAAAATACATTAGGTAAAATTTATGGGATACTTCCAAGGTTGTGGTTGTTTGCGAGGAGTCTCTCTCCTGCTCTTCGTTCCAAGCTGTTGACGACTCTTCTATTATTTTATTATTTTATTTTAATTTTCAATTTTTGCTGGTTTTAATTTCTATTTTATTCCTTATTATAATTTTCTACTTTTGGTTTGCTTATTTCTTTTTAATTTTGCCATTATTCTTTGTAGCTTTAGTCTTTTTTTTTCTCTTGTTAGTTTAATATTAATATAAATTTAGTATTTGCCTTTGAAATTTACCAACTAATTTTTGTATCACCAAAAGATCGTAATATCTTAGATACTTTCAACCATTAAATGATTTTGAATTGAATTGAATTGAAGTGGTTAAAGTTTTGGATCTCGACGATACTAAACTGAGTAAATTGATCGCTATGGTTACTATGTCATGCCGCGTACAACTGAGCGTTGCATTATTGAAATTAGTAAAAATTTTGAAAATAGGAAAATATTCAGTAGGATCCACACTTCATCGTTTTTGCCCTCTATGTATCTGCAGACGTAAATGTGAAAGATGCAATGTTAGACTTACATAGTAGCTCTTATCGATACAACTTGCGGCGTCGATGTCAGAAATATGCATTTGAGAAAGTAAAGTATGTACAGCTTTGAATTGCCTCGTGATAAGAAGAACAGAGTGTCATTGGTATCTTAAGTAACAATTGTTAAATTCCACATTTTTTATTTCTTCACTGCATAAATTTACGGCGAGCAACTCAGCGAAGTATACTTAAAATACGAAAATGTGTGGAGAATTGTTTTGCAGATTATGAATTCAATTAGAACAACTGCCAAAACTCATCGTCAATTTAAGATCTATTTAGAAGAGTTACGGTTAAATTGCGAAACAGGTGAATTGTCTAGTAATCTCTCCTTAACTATCATAGCATTTACAAAAGAAAAAGGAAAAAAATACCCAGAATTAGGAAATTGAACTTGACTTCATGCTCCTTACAGACGATATGGAACATTTCAACGGAAAAAATTATTATTATTGATTTGTCAAAACCTTCTATAATTGAATTTTGGAAACTAGTACCACAACTGTAAATCTTTCTACTCCACAATGAAACTCTTGAATGCGAAATACTAATCATAGTTGACCAATCAGCATCTAACAGAATTGCTGCCTTCGTTAAATGTTATAATTTTTATCAAAGAATTTTTGTTATATTTTCTTTTATTATTAAAATTTGGAATAAATATTTTGCGCACTATACATATATATATATTTGCAACTATATTAATAAAATAAAATAAAATTTAAATTTGTGTACTTAAATAGTATGGTGTGGCTCTTCATAATATATCGAAAACTGGCATGCGGCTATCATTGACCCCATGCGTGGCCACCCCTGCTCTAGAACAAAAACTTATACCCTTTATCGTCCCTGGCGCTTTTAAATATTTCTCACGTTTTCCCTAACTTCCCAAGTATGATAGTGAATGAATCGCAAATAGAGAGTTAGAGAGTTTTCATCGGGGAAAACGAAAAATCTGATCTCCCAACTCTCCGTGTTACAGCGTCTGGCCCGTGGAGCAAAATTGTCTTAATTTTTGAAAATAATCGATGAGATGATGCTCTTTATACAACCTGTCAGTATTTGGAACCATTTTTTCGTTATCGGAAAAATGTAAATATTACAAGATTTGTCTAAATCTGTTGCGGCTAATGGTTTTAGTAAAAATTGGTTTTTCAATGGTAGGGTTAGTGGACCAATAGCCGTCAATTCGTGGCTTTCTAACTAACCCCATAACCACAGTATATTCATACACAGTAGAACAACTCTGTCAAAACTAGCTGTGTTCCATTGGGCTGTGTAAAGTACTTCCAAGTACTTCTACCTACTCGCAACTACTCATGCTCTTGTCCGCGAGTAGATGTGCTGAGTAGTTACGCAAGAATTTTCCGCTAGGTGGATTTGGATGCTAAGTGGTTATTGAAATGTCAGATAGATGAAATTTGAGAGAAATTCATTATAAAGCAACAATTAACTCATCGATAACAGGAGAATTATTCAAATTTATATATAATCGTTATGAAAATAAATACGGTAATAATTTTTAATATAATAAATTTTGAACAGAGACGAATTTTTATCCTTAAATTTTCTAGATAGTAGGTACTGCTCGAAGAAAGTAGCTCGAATATAGGTCCAGTTTTTCATAATTTTATTTTCAGTTGCCTTTAATGAAATTAATTTGAGTAATATAGTTAATTATCCTAACTATTTTCATAAGAAACTTGATATAACAAAAACATAACAGAAATGTTTGAAATTGGAGGTTATGTTTTACTCTTGACAACACAAACTTGCGTTCCATTCGGAAAGTGCTCGCGAGTACTTTACACAGCCCAATGGAACACAGCTATTGTAACTATATAGTTTCTTTTTCAGCATTTTTAACTAACACTAGCCAATTTTTGATACAAAGATTTCTATTTAAATCTAAATTGGAATAAAGAGAACTTACAGTATGCACAAACTTGTACTAGAGGAAAAGGGGCAAAATGATAAGCAAAACTATTTCTGCAAGAAAAAAAAGCTAATAACAATTTGTTCCACGTCCCATGCAATTCCGCTTGATAGAACTGTCAAACTGTCACAAACCTTATTACAGCCATTTTTCGTATTACACTGTCCATGGCATCTCTATGAACGAACACCACTTTACGGTCAAACATTGTTTACTTTATGGAACAATACATTTGTAAGTAGATTGTCGAGATGTGTGCTTACATAAAACTAATACTTCTTCCCGTAGATTGTGCAACTAGTTACCGTTTGCCTATTTACTTTTGTATCATACGTAATAGTTTTCTCTTATGGGAGAAATTTTGAGGTTTTTGTTTGTAATTAAAATTCTAAAATTCATAAATTTATAAGGGCATTTATCTAGGGTATCGTAAGAATTGGTCCCAGACCAATTCTAGCTTTTTTACTTGTTTGATTTGACTTTGTATTCTATTGGCTATTTCTTTATGTATTTTCAATTATGTAGTTTTGTTGCGAGTGTATAACAATGGACGATCGAGATAAGGTTCAAATGCCCTTGAATAACATTGAGTGTATTTTCAATAATAAAGTAAAAAATGATACTTAGATGAAACAATCAAAAATTACCGATGTTTTCAGTTCAAAATATCTAAATGAATAATGCACACAAATAAAGTAAAAAAGCATTAACAAAATCAGAAAATTTTAAATAAAAAGTCCTCTACTGGAAATTTTCCCAACCCCATAACATGAATTGATTTCACATGGATATAACATTTCGGATTAGAGAGGTTTGACCAGAGATGGATTTAGGCATAGGCTGACTAGGCAGAAGCATAAGGCAGCAAGTATTGGGGGACGGCAAACTTGCGATGATAAAAGAAATAGTACTTGTAAAGATATACTTGTAACTTGTAAAAACAAAATACTTGAGCGCCACCTGTGAGTGGGATTAATAATAAATACTTGAGGCCTGCCTGTGTGTTGACAGCCGGTCATGACTTTTTGTGGTAAGTCAAGAAAGGCAGAACTTGTTCTTTCCTGACACTTGAGAGAAGAAGATCATTTGCTTGAGAAAAAATAAAGATATTAAACATGAATCGTTGTAAGTTCTTAATTATATTCATTGTTTTTCCGTCCGGGACACCGGTGATGTTTAATTGTTTTTCGATCCGATATTAAAACGCTGTCGTGTTGTTTTCAAATAAATTAATTCATTTAAAACCATTTTCGTTTCTCTTAAAATAACTTTTCTCCATATCCATTCCATCTTGACAATTCAGAAGTGTGATGTGTAACGAAACGAAAAGTAAGCGTAGGTCATAAAAAACGAAGAAAAAGTTGTGAAGTACAAGGATGACGCAAATTTCGAATCCAACGTATATAGAATACAAGTACTCCCATTTCGAACCACGCTCCGCGATTAGTGACTTATTATTGTGAAATGTATAGGAAAGTATGACACAGAGAACACAATACTCTCTCTCTCTCTCCTCTCTCTGTCTTTCCTATAAAAATGTATATACAGTCGTCACAGATTTACGTTACAGGCTATCAGCTGCAATGTGTCAACATTTTAATGGGAATACCTTGTCTTCTGTATACCTTGATACGAATCGAAAAGCTGTTAGTACGCGAAGTAAAAAAGAAGTTGACAGAATTAGATACACCTACAACGGGGACAAAGGCAGAGCTAGTTCTTCGCTCAATTGAAAAGTTGGGAAGTGAAACCGTCACAGTTGAAGAAGGAGAGGAAACAGATAATGTATCCAATTTGAACCAGTTGAAAGCGGATATGACAAAATTGACGAATTTGGTTATGACACTAACGCAACATATATCGGTACCAGGATACCAACGCAAGTGAGCTCGTCTTTGATGAAGGAGAATTACGTAGCCACCTCAAACTAAGAGTAGGCTATTATGTCGAAGAGCTCTACCCCATCAAGAATCAACATTGGTATTGACACAACGATACCGTCACCAAATTTTGTTGCGGAAGAAATCACTGTGTCAAGAAATCACACTATACAAACCTGTTACCTGTTCATAGTTCATTGAAGTCGTCATCATTTCATAATATTCATGATATCGTTGAAATTCTGCCGGAATTTAATTCGACCGACGAATTTTCATTAAATTCGAAACAATTCATTGCCCGCATAACTCAACTATTTGAAACATAGGGCTCTTATGTATGTTTGCAGTCCAGTCTAAACTCAAGGGGCCTGCAAAGATTTAGGTTGACATTGACAGTCTATCAACAGTATTTACCCAATGGAACACTTTTGTAGAGGAGTTCATGCTGAATTTTCGAATGCCCAAAACAGAAGCAGAAATTGACATAGCAATAATGAAAAAAATGAATTTTCACAAAATTCAAGCTTCAAGATATTTTTAGGTTCGTTCATTACAAAACTATTTTTTTTTAAAGTAATAAGTATGTCATATATATATGCATGAAGGAAATTGACTCTGTTCAGCTAAGCTTTACAATTTTTCGGTTATCCGAAATTCGAAATACCCTTCACTCTAGTTTTGGCTTTTCATCTGCTAATATTGTTTTGATTGAAACTATTCGAAGAACTACTCCCACAAGTTTTCCAATCACACTGAATAATGGCATGCTTAGTGTTAACATCTTGATCAAATTGTCTATTTCTCTTGGAGATACTGCCGTTTTTAAGAGCTTTCCAACTATCTGATTTTTGCCAGGTTTTATAACTGATATAATCTTATCACAGCCCATACTTTGTTGCTGTGGTGGTATTTTTACGAAACTTATAGTTGTTCTGTATTTTGGTAGAATTGCTCCTTAAATACCTACTGCATATACTCCTATTGTACTGTTCCGCGATTATGTATGTAGTAATTCTGATTTAACCTATATTTCAGTTTATTTTCTATACATATTTCTATTTGTGACTAACACCTACATAGTTTGTGCATATTTTTTAATTCAGTGATAACCCACCTAGTTCATGTTTGTATAGATTACCATCCTCAGCAAGTTGAACAGATTTGTGAAATTCATTCAAAATGAAGAGTTTTCTGATAACATTTTGACGGCGAGTGTTGTCGGGGACATTTTAAACTTGCATATCTCCTGTCAAGATAACAAAATCTAAAAATACAAAAAAATATATATACAGCCCAAAAATATTTATATGCAATTTTGTAATGCATTTTATGTATTAAGACAGCTCATACATTTCTGAATGAAAATTGGTTTAGGATTGTCTCTGACTGGTTTTGAGCAGCTGACAGAATTCAGTATAATCATGCTAAGTAGATACTAGAGCGGAATGGATTCACTGAAATTGTAAATCAGTGAAAAATTCTGGTAGGTGGTTGTGATGAAAATTCCCTCCAAAATGGGAATTTCTGGGCACTTCTCTCACAGATTATAATGCAATTTCCCACATTTTTTCCCTGGGATGAAAAGCCATAGAAATACACTAGAAGAAACAACTAAAGTAATATTTCAAAACAAGTAAAAAACTCACTCATGAGAAAGCCTTCTTTCTCTATTAAAGTATGTTCGCATTATATTCGTAATCTCCATTATATTTCGTTACTTATATGTAGTAGTAGAGTGTCGTCAGGGTTGGGCACACCCTTTCGACTTTTGTCCGTAACTTCCGTTTATGGAAGAATTTGGTCAATCAAAGCACATCTGTGGAAAAGTCTATGAAAAAGGAACACTTTTGCTGAACATTGCAGATTGATTGAGTGAAAAGTCAAAAAAAATATAGGCATTGTCCTAAGAGGACTTTTTCTGTGCTTTTTTGGCAAGCATCTTCCTTTAGCTGGTGTTTTATTGGCGGACTTCGTTAGGATTGGTGCTAAGCATTTTTAGGGCGTCTTCCAAGCACACAATCACAATGGGCCACAATCCTGACTATACACCACAATCAAATATGTTCCTCTTGGTTTATTTTCAAGCATGAGTCACACAACATATTCACAATGCTTACTTTGATGATTGCATACTTTCTCCTCACTTTCTGGCCATATACACTGCTGCTAAAAACACATTTTTTTTTTAATTTCAAACCACTAAACATTTGAAATTATATGCAATAACGTTCAAATGTAGATTGCAAAATAGTTAATATGAAAGAAAAATTGAAAGGCAGTGCCAGATACTCAAAAGTTCCACAGTTTTATACCTGTAAATAACAATAGTTGAATAATTGAACTATTATTATGATATTTTTAAACACATATATTTCATTAAGAATCTAAAAGCAATAAAAAAAATAATTTTTTTTGAGTAATTCTAAAATTTTCATATGAAATTTTGCAGAGACGCTAATAAAAAACTTGTATCGCCTAAACTAAGAGCTGAACATTAGCAATTTAAAAACACGTCGACAGTGATAACATTATAATTTGAGTCACCCTGTATCTAAGACTTGAGGTCGGCAAGCTAAACAAAAAAAATATACGTCCAATATTTTTTTATACCTAACTAATTCTGAAAGCTCCATCGAAATCTGAGGTGCTCGGGGTAGATGGGTGATCATTTTGGTATGGAATTGCTGCATAGCCATACAAAAATTGAGTTATATCGTAAAAATGATCAGTCGAAAATATTTTTAGTGTACTGAAAAGTTCTACAGAACATGAAATCCTATGAAAATATTTATAATCATTTTTACTGTCCAACGAATTGATTTAGAAATAGATGCATGCGATGTAACATGCAGTCATTCAGGGTTTCGTAAAATTTGATATTATATCTATTCAAGTTTATTTCCTTGTTTTTATTAAACAATTTTTGACTGCAATCTGTTGCATAAACGAGTTAGAGAAATATATACACACAAATTCAGACATATTATGCGGACCGGAAAGTAATGTCGTTTCTGCACATGTCAATATTTGTTTATCATTTAAGTGAAAGTCGAAGAAAGTTCGTGTCAAACAATCGCGGAACTATCAAAGACTCTTAACCAACCTTGGTCGACAATTCAAAAAAAATTTCTGCAGTTTGGTGAAATAAATAGACCAGGTGTTTAGATCTCGCATAATCTGTCCGAAAAAAACAAAGTTAACCGATCCACCATATGCAACTTATTTGCTTCAACGGCACAATACAGAAGTGTTTTCTGATCGTTTGAGCACTGCAAATGAGAAATGGGTCCTATATGATAATCCAAAATGCTCTCTCCGATTGAATCGTCGTAAAGTAATCCTAAGCCAGATTTGCATTCCAAAAAGGCGCTTTTGTCTGTTTGGTGAAGTATTCGTGGAATCGTTCATTTTGAAGTGCTGAAACCTCCTGGACAAAACAAACCTTTACTGTAAACAGTTGAATAAAGTAAAACAATCTTTAATTGAAAAGTGTCCAGCGACAGTCAACAGAAAATGAGTTAGTCTGCAACATGATAATTCGAATTGAGATGGGAGGGACTGCCTCACCCACCATACTCGCCTGACATTGCGCCATCAGATTTCCATTTTTTCCGATCTCGCTATGTTAGGGAGATATTATTAAAACGACTTAACTTCACGACAATTTGAATCAAACTCTATTAACTTCTTTCTTATACATGAAATTACATTTATTTCTTAAGTAAAATTATTTCGTAATGGGGTCATTCTTGCATTATTGCTTCTTGTTATTCATTGAAATGATCGACAAATGTTTATTAAGCGCTTTATTGTCTTATTGGAAAATTTGACATAATTTACACAATAAAGCCAAAGTAAGTTTATTACGTTGGTGCTCTAATTGAGCTCTTTCATAATAAATAACTTTTGTCTGATCATTTCGATGAATAACAATTTCTTGTTTCCTAACATGCCTCCCCCTTTACAGATTCTATGTATTATTCTAATTTTATTTTAACGTCGTTTTTTTTTTCACTTTACTTATTTATTAATTTTTGTGTCTTTTTGTGTTGGTAATATAATAACATAAAAAGAATTTAAAAACCATTTGCAAATGTCGGATTTTGTATATACCTCATATTAACTTTTGTTCTAAACTCCCTAAATTATTAATTATTTTAGATTATTTGTAACTCTTCTTTAACTGCTAATTAATTAATTTATTCTTGTTGCTAGATTATAATATCATTATATGTATACTTATTTTTATAATATTACCATGAATTTATTATTTATATATACTATATATACATATATATTTTTTTTTGTTTTTTTTTTTTTAGTCTTGGGTAGTAAATTTTTTTTTAATACTTAGTTATTGGATATATATATATTACTGTTAACTAATTAATCTTATTCCCTTTTTCTTTTTAATTGTTAGTATCAGTAGTTGCAGGCTGGCATGTTTCAATGCAAACATCATTGTTTTGTGGCGAGTTATGTATGGGAACAATGATTTGTTCTCTTCTGGGAATTATTATAGGTTGAGAAATGAATTCACTCCTCCGTTTTACCTCTGGCGGATGACTGGATTTTTTACATCGTTTTTTTATTATGATTATAATAAGAAGAGAAGAGCAAACTATTATCAGAATAGTACCAAGAGAAGAAGTTAAAATATTAAACTTCTTGTGTAAGTAAGCAGTTGATTTACTTGCTTCGCTTTGAGCCATGTCGTACTCTAAATGCTCAATAGTCTTGCTACTTTCCTTAAGAATGGAACGTAACGATGATGGTTCTAGTACCTTTAACCTTTTTAAGTCGCCCTTATTAATCTTCTGCATTCTTAAAATTGGTTTGTATTTATCCAGTATTGGTATTTCTGGATTTTCTGGTTGGGTGAACGATAAATTATACAACGCATTTGTTTTAAAAGGAATAATAAAGTCTTCAAGTCTGAATGTACAAGGTTGTAAAAGTCTAAATATACCTACACCTTGTAAATGCACAGTGGATAAGCCATCTGGACACTGACAATATAGTGGACTACGGTTATGCATCCAATATAACCAAGCATTTTCATGCTGCATGGGAACTAAAAGATTGTCAAAATGTTTGAGTATTCGATGAGCATAGGTAGGTGATTCTGAGAAGGGATTTTTGAACAAATTTTTGATGCAATCTCCTTCCTTTGGGATGATACGCATGAGCTCTACTGATTCACAAGTGAAGAATGTAGTGTTTAATGGGATGCAACGTGATTTGAATTTTTCTTCACTTAATTCAAAGTTTTTATGTAAAAATGAACTATGAAATAAGTAGTCCGGTATATCGTCAAAAATGGAATAAATACCATCTTTTATTGGTGTGGGAATTAGGTAGATCTTATTTACACTGAAATAAGGACTTTCAAGAATAGGTATAAGGATTTTAATGAGGATTCTATCACCTAAACATTGAGAATATGTTTTAGTGATAAGCTTTGTTATGGAAAAATCAGATTCTATATCATGTTGAGTTGATGTTATTTCATCATATAGTGATTTAAATTCTTTAGCGGGAAGCATTAATGGACTTAATTCCTGGCGTTGAATTGATTCCAAAACAAAAAATGTTGTTGTAAGTTGTTCCGAAATTTTTTGTAATTCATTTAACATGAATAAAGCGACTTCGTTCATTTCTGTCATTACGTGAATCAGTTGTACTTCAGTTGTGGTATTCTTTAAAGTATCTTCCACAAACTTATTAAAACGATTAGTTTTTTCAACTAGTAAATTATGTTGAGATGTGAGGTTTAAGAGTGAACTTCCCATAACTTCTGTATTTGTTTTTATGAGTGTTAATTGTTGTTTGGTAAGGCTTATACTCTTTTTGTTACTACCCTCTAATTCTTCCAATCTAGCATAGATTTGATCTGAGTCCTCGTGATCCATTGTTCCGAAAAGGAACTTTGCCACTGAACCACCTAAATTAACTAAACCTCTCTTCTTTCTTGATGTGTTACACTGCGTATAAATATTGATTTCATTAATTTTTTCCTCAATTTTCAAAATTCTTAAATTTATTTCTTTCCTCCAATGTTTACAATTACTCTCACCTGGGCCATAATTTATACCACTACATAGATATTCCAAAGTTTTTTCGCAGGATCGTACAAAACCCAGAGTGTCGTTCCACAAAGGGAATTTTATTTGCGTTAAGAATGTCCAATGTTGTCGATATGTGAGAGCCCGTCCAACTTCTTCGAATATAATCCCCGTTTGCCTTACGGGATGTAGTTCCACGGGTTCTGTTCCGATCATGACTGGTAACCATGCCAAAATGAGGAGTGTGCGAGACATTCTGGAAAAGAATGTTTATATAAATAACTTCAGTCTATTGTTGTGTACACGGCGCTTTCGTTTTCTAATAAGTATAGTGCTATTTACAGGACTATTTATGTTGAGAACTGGAAAAGGTCCTGTCCAGTAAGGGGACAGTTTATTGCGTCTCGCTGAATTTCGCAATAGAACCTCATCTCCTACATGAAATTTTACTGGATGAATTTTTTTATCATAGTACTGTTTTGATATATTCTTGCTTTGGAGTAAATTTTCTCTTGCGAGCTTATGCGCTACTTGAATTTTATTTCTAAGGTATAAAAAGTAGTTCTCATGGTCATATATAGGCAATGGTTCTCTTTTCAGGTTATCAGGAATTCTGGCCGTAAAACCGAATAGGCAATCATTCGGCGTTAGTTTGGTACCTGCGTGAACACTATTGTTCCGTACGAACATGGCAGGTCTCAGGTGTTCATCCCATGTATTCAAATTTTCATCAACAAAACCTCTTAGATATTCTATTAATGGTCGATGCGATTTTCCAATGAACCATTTGACTGAGGATGGTAAGCAGTTGTTTCTAGTTTTTTGATTTTTAGAAATTTGCACAAAGCTCGGAACATCTCAGAGGTAAAATTTGAACCCTGATCTGTAACCAAAATTTTAGGAATACGATATCTGCTAATTATTTCATTGAAAAATGCCTTAGCTACTGCTGTTGTTTCCATATTGGAAATAGCAACAACATCCATGAATTTTGTAAGATCGTCTTCGAAAGTGAGGATGTATTTATTTCCGTTAGTAGTTTCAGGCAGCGGACCTACAATATCCATGTATGTCTTATCAAAAGGTTTAAATGGAGTATCCGTTATCTCCTTTGGCATTTTATGGTCTTTCCCTATTTTATTCTTTTGACAAACTTCGCATGCTTTTATGTAACTTTTAATGTCTTTTAACATGTTCTTCCATTTAAATCGGTTTCTAATTTTTTTGTATGTTTTAAAAGTACCCTGGTGACCGCCAAGGGGAAGAGCATGGTAGCCACGTAAAATAGTTTTGATGTCTTTGGGGTCTGAAAGAATTACTGCTTCTGGATTAGATTCATTATCCTGTGTATATTTGATATTCAAATTTGACTCTCCTGTTTCATTAGTTGTGTTTTTTTTCATGTTTGTGCTTATTACTTGTTTTTCCTCACTTACTTTGTTTCTATCAGCAATTTGTTTCGTTTTCGATCTAGTGATTGCCAAGCACGCACTTCCAGTTGATTTTCCGGAAAAGGGTTCATTAACTTCGGGAATTCTATTTAACGCATCCGCATTTGTGTTATATCTTCCGGCTTTGTATTCAATACTATAGTCATATTCAGCCAGTTTATGTCTGAGACGGAGTATTCTACTTGTAGGATCTTTTATATTTACTTCACCGCGTAAAGGTTTATGATCTGTGTATACTGTAAAGCGACGTCCGTAAAGGTAACATCTAAAATTTTTTACTGCCCACACAATCGCAAGTAACTCTTTTTCAATCGTTGAATACCGTTTTTCGGCATCGTTGAGCGATCTGCTTGCATAGGCTATGGGTCTATCGTGCCCCATTGGACCTTGTGATAATACAGCCCCTAAAGCATCATTACTGGCGTCAGTGATTAAGCTGAAAGATTTGGCGAAATCAGGATATATTAACACAGGTGGACTCACAAGTGCTTGTTTTAGAGTCTCAAAAGCATTTTGACAATCAGGATCCCAGTTAAATTTTACATTTTTCCTGAGCAGTCTATTTATTGGTGCGGCAATTTTAGAGAAATTGCTGATGAACTTCCTATAATAATTTGCTAAACCTAAAAATGATTGTACTTGTCGGATTGTCTTTGGCACTGGGAAATTTTGGACACATTTACTTCTGCTTGGATCGGGGAGAACACCTTCAGTAGTACACTTGTGACCCAAATATACAATTTCCTTTTGCAAAAAACTACATTTCTCGGGTTGAAGCTTCAAGTTATGAGCTCGAAGCCTATTGAAAACTTCTCTCAATTTATCTTCATGATTTATTAGGTTACTAGCAAATATAAGAACATCATCAAGGTACGCCCATGACTTGAACTCGCATGTACCCGAAAGCACATGATTCATTAGTCTCTGAAAGGTTGCCGGCGCCCCCTTAAGCCCAAAAGGCATACGTTTAAATTGGAAATGCCCATGAGGAGTGCTAAATGCAGTCTTCTCTCTGTCATTTTCACTTACTTCTATCTGATGGTAGCCGCTAGCAAGATCTAATGTGGAAAAATATCGGGCGTGACCCAACTGGTCTAGAATATCTTCTATTCTAGGCAGTGGATAGGCGTCCCCCACAGTAACTTCATTGAGCTTGCGATAATCGACTACAATACGCCAGCGCTTCTCCCCATCAGGTCCCGGCTTTTTCGGGACTACTAGAAGTGGCGAATTCCAGGGACTTTTACTCAGTTCAACTATTCCCTCGTTTAACATTTTATTCACTTGGCTATTTATTACTTCGCGTTGTGTTTGAGGAAGACGATACATTCTTTGATTTATAGGGGCTTGATTTGATTGAGTCGGAATGTCATGTTGGATACTTTTAGTATAAGTAAGTGCATCTCCCGGTAAATAAAAAATGTCTTCATACTCATAAAGAAGGTTGTAAATAGAATTTTCTTCCACTACATTAATATTTTCTCCTAACTGAACCATATTCATTATTTTATTAATACGTTCCTTTTTATAACTTTTTAAATTAGAGCTTTGAGTGCAAAAAATGTTTCTTATATCACATTCCACTTCATTGCTATTTTCAATATTTTCATACTGTTTAAAGGAATTTATATTTAGATTAATTATTTCATAATTATCAAGCGATTTCAACTGAGGTGAGTAATCTTTTATTTTCACACTGTACTCGTTTACATTAATAACACTTAAAGCGGCTGTATCATCCAAAGGCTTTATTAAACAATTACCAATGTACACACCTTTCTCAATCTCAGCAGCCAAACAGAGCAGTTCTGCTTTACTGTTTAATTTAATTGGCACCAATACCTCCGATCTAGATGGTAATTCAAAATTAATTTTTCCTTCGAATGTTATCAATTGCTTGGGATCTATGCTCCCTTTTGTATCACTTTTTAGCACACCAACTTTCTTAGCTTGCGAGTTAAGATTCGTGGCTTGTTGTGTTTCAATGCATACACTTGAGAGCAATCCTGTATCGATTGACTTTTGAGACATGTATCTATCATTAGGCATCAAATCAACTCCCTTAGAGCGTGATCTAAGATTGATTTTTGCCAGTGTTGGAGTGTCAACATTCGAAGTATTTTTGACAAAGGGTACAAAAATGTCTTCAGCGTTCGCTTCCGTGCGAGGAAACTTGAGACGCTGAGATGGTCCATCAACAACGCAGTGTGAGGACAAAAAATTGTTGCCTAAAATTCCATCACTTAAAATGTTATCATTATCAGAGATAATGTGAAATTTACAAATGTAATTTGAACCGACCAACAAATTACCATCACAAGTTCCCACAGTTGAACTTTGACCATTTATCGTTTTAAGCTTAACTTTTTCATGTTTGTTGATTTCTATATTATCTTTTAATTTGCTTTCTTTTATTAAACTCACTTCTGAACCGGTGTCAACTATCAAGTTAACGTTTTCATTTTTTGTAATGTTCAGTGGGATATTTACCACTGGAACATCACTCTCAGCGGAGCACCCTTTTACGGTGTTTTTAATTAGAGACGTGCCGGGGTGTCGGCGGACGTCTCCAAATCGTTTCCCGTTTCCAATCTTCTTAGTTTTTCTTGTAGCTGTCGCTTCTCCCATCTTTCTTTAGCTATGCAGAAATTTTCGTCATGTCCAGGTTGTAAACAAAAGTTGCATAGAACAGGAGGTTGTTCACTATAACCGGAACGGTCGACATGACTCATATTCACCTTTTTATATGAATTCCCCTGCTCATTCTTAATGAATTTATTATTATTATTTCTAAAATTGTTTTGCTTTCGTTGGCAATTTTGATAAGCATGACCATATGCCTTACAAAAAGTACAATACGGTGTCGACTTACGAGTTCGACATTCGTAATATGTATGGCCTAGGCGATTACAAAAACCACACTTGACCTGATTTTGCTTTTTCTGTTCAGGAGTTAACCTTGAGCTGTTTTCTGTAAGTTGGTTCATGGTAAAATTTTTATTCAAATTAAAATTATTATTGGCATTTATGGGATTGGGGTTTGTTAAAAGATTTGAATAAGCTGTTGTACAATTTAGTGTACCAAAATTTGGATAGAGCATGAATTGCTCTGCTTGTTCGAGTCGTTTAACTTTTGAAGTCAATGCCTCTAGTGTTGTTTCTGGATCTTGCCAAAGATAGAACTTTTGAGTTGGGTTAAATATTCCCATTTTAAAACTGTTAACCGCAAGTTCCTCTAACTCTGTATTAAGAATATGTGCACCCGCAGGGTATTGTTCCTTAGCTTTCAATTTACACTTTTCTAATTGTCTTTTTACACGATTTAGAAACGTTAACAGACTTTCACCAGGCACTTGTTGCATTAAACGAAGTTCATTATTAAGTAACATATAGGATTTTTCATCCGAAAAATTATCTTTAAAGGAAGTGAAAAACTCTTCAATGGTTTGGAAAGTCTTATCGTGAAACAATTCTAATGCCCGACCACGCAAACGAGTGGGAATTAATTTCAATAAAAGAAGTTTTTCTTCGGGGGTCTCTAAAGATTCATATGCCAGCCGACAACAAGTCATAAACATACATATGTCATTCGACAAATTGGAATTATCTTCTCCAGAAAAAAGGGGAATAAGATTTAAAACAGTACTATTTACTGTCTCCATTTTTCTAATTTTAAGTAAATTTTTCGAATGCGAATTCGTCTTATTATTACTAAGAAAATTTCTATTACTAGGTTCTAAATCTACACACCTTTGTATTCCTATACTGGATGGCGCTGAGTTGAACCTTGGTCTCAAGTATTTCCTTCCGTGACGTAGCTGTATAATAGTCACGTCTCTCGTTTCATTTACTTTCTCCGCTTCTGGTTGCTGTTCGGCTATTTCTCCCACAGCTGCGTCGCTTGTTTCTTCTATGCTTACAATTTTTTCCGCTGCGTGAACTTCAACTATTATTTGTTCCCTTGTTGTTGTGATTGGAACCTCAGTTGGATTGTTGTTTTGGAGCTCAGAACTTGCAATTTCTGAGATCTTACTTCCGGATGTTGACGTAGAAAAGGTTGGGCTACTCTCCTCGAAACTGAAGGAATCTATTCTCCTTATAAATCTTTCCAACCTGTTGTCCAAAGGTAATTTCGGCGTGCTAGTCGTCCCAGACATGAAAACTAGTATCGTCTTTCATACACATGTATGTACATAACTGCCCCACATTTCTTTTTGTTTCTTATTCACATGAAAACTAAAATCCACTTTTATACACATGTATGTACATAACTGCACCACATTTCTTTTTGTTTACTTATTTTTTCGTTTTCCCATATAATTTTTCACACTGATTCACTTCTTTATTTTGCGCACGTGAATTCTAATAGTATTACAATGAACTAAATTTTTTTTTTTTCTTTTTTGGTAAAAGCTACCGGCTGCGCCAATTTATGTTAGGGAGTTATTATTAAAACGACTTAACTTCACGACAATTTGAATCAAACTCTATTAACTTCTTTCTTATACATGAAATTACATTTATTTCTTAAGTAAAATTATTTCGTAATGGGGTCATTCTTGCATTATTGCTTCTTGTTATTCATTGAAATGATCGACAAATGTTTATTAAGCGCTTTATTGTCTTATTGGAAAATTTGACATAATTTACACAATAAAGCCAAAGTAAGTTTATTACGTTGGTGCTCTAATTGAGCTCTTTCATAATAAATAACTTTTGTCTGATCATTTCGATGAATAACAATTTCTTGTTTCCTAACAGCTACAACACTTTCTATGTGACAAAAAATTTAAAAATTTTGATGATATCCAAAATGCCCTCTCCAGATATTTTGCTCAAAAACCAATTGATTTTTATCGATTCGGTAATGAAAATTTGCACACTACACTGTAAAAAATGTGCACGATCGTTGCCACAAAGCTTAGGTATTTTTCTCTAAAATGTAGGGAATATTCCTTAAAATATTGTGAATATTCCCTATATTTTAAGAAATATTCCCTATATTTTAGGGAAAAATACCTAAACCTTGTGGCAATAATTGTGCAAATTTTTTACAGTGTAGAATGCAAAAACTTATTGATAACGAGGATAACTATACATCATTGATTCAAATAAAAATGTAAAATATATTTGTTCGAATTTAATGTAAAAAAAACGACATTACTTTACTGTCCGCCTACTAGCAAAAAGAGACCATCCAAATTTCACTTTGCAGTTGCCGTTGAATTTTGAACGCCGCTTTAGACTGACCACCAGGAAAAATCATTGTATAAGTTCCCATCTTTAGATAGAAGCGATTGCTCTTATCCTATAACCCGGGTACTGCACCTCCTCTCTAATTCTGCGTTACAGACGCTTATCCAAGTAGCGTTTCCATTTTAGCATATTTTATGCTAAATTTAGAATAATTAAGAGTGTTTTAGCATAATTTTGATCTCCTTTTATGTCCTATAGACACACAGAGCTCCTAATAAATAATTAACTAACGACTCATTACACTCTAGACACCCAGCACGATCTAATGAATAATTAGTAGATACTAACTATTCATTAAAATGCCGTGTGTCACATAATATACGTCATTTTGGCTCGAAAATCAGATGATACTGATATACACTAATGAAGTGTTTTTTTCGTTCATTATAGCTATAATGAGGAAAAATGTGCTAGTTTGGCATATAATATAAATGTAGAGCTCCTCTGTGCATCAACCGATTTGAAAAATTAGAAGAAGAAATGTGCAAGGAAATGCAAATCACAAACTTGTTTTCCTCATTTGTAAATTATTAAATTGAAAATAAAGTAAATAAAAACAAAGTTTATCGCGATAATTCGCTCCATATAGCTTCTTTAATGTCATAAAAACCAGTTTGATATTGCAACTTAATTAATGAAATGGCTGTGTGTCTGCAGTTTATAATAAATTATTATAGACTAATGAGTCGTTAGTTAGAGTGCTGTGTGTCTAGGGCATTAGACCATAATGATTCATTAGGCAACTACAGACACACAGCCATTTCTTTAATTAAGTTGCACTGTCAAACTGGTTTTGACATACATACTTATGACAATGAAGAAGCTAAATGAATCGAATCGACGCTATAAACTGAGTTTTTATTTATTTTATTTTTCAATTTAACGATTTGGAAATGAAAAAAAAAATTATATTAAGAATGATTTTGATAATATATGTAGTTTGTGCTTTATATTTCTTCTTCTTACTTTTCAAATGGGCAGATGCACAGCGGAGCTTCAGATTCTTATTATATATGCAAAAATACCTTCAGTTCTAGCACATTTTCCCCGATTAGAGCTCTAATGAAGGAAAAATACACTTCATTAGTGTACCTACTTCATCATGATCTGATTTTCGAGCCATTATTATGAATACTATGTAACACACGGCATTTTAATGAATAATTAGTACTAATGTTTCATTAGATTGTGCTGTATGTCTAGGGTATTATCCTAGTATAACTTTTAGCATAATTCGATGCCGTGGTGATAATTTTGTGATATTTTAAGTTCTTTCCAACTTTACAAAAAAAAAAAACAATTTACTATCTAACCGATATTTGGGATATGAATTCACATAGCAAATGATATCACTGAGAAATTCCGGTATTCTTTTTGAGAATGACAAAAAACATTTTGCGTTCAGCTTGTATCCAGTTCTTAGTATAAATTATTATGTAATTTAGATAGCGCCTGTCTCCAAATATTAAAATCCTTCTGTAGCAAATATCTTGAGTTATCAAAGATCCACTCATTCCACTTATCAAAGCCATGGGGCTTAGTTTTTCCAAAATAAATTATATAGAGTAACAGTGACAGAACTTAACATTGACTGAGTGGAACACTAAGCAAGGAACCACCGAACTCAGGCTGGAAGGTTTTAAGTATAACAATTAACAACTCAAATGGGGAAAGCAAATATAAAGATCCGATCTTATTTATAATGTCATTCTTAGTATTTCCGTTTTCGAATTGGAATGTTGAACGTTTGTTTAGCACTACAATCAATTTAATTAAGACCAAATTACGAAATCGAACAAAAACTAAATTTGTAATTAGTGTTCTAGAGGGCCTTAAATTAAAAGACGAATAGAAAAAATGGCCAGTTCCAATAAAGATAATATCGATTTACCAAATGATCATTTTTTTTTAAGTTTTTTGGTTAATTTATTTATTTATTTATTTATTCATTCCGCCTACCGATTTACAAAATCTCACAGACCAACAATAGGAAAAATAGTTCTTAAAAAATAACATGCACTAAGCTTAAATATAACTATATACATAGTAAACGTTGAATTATAGATAAAAATAATAAGTTAATGAGGTAATAAAAAAAAAATAACAGAGTGCAAACAACTATAAAATAATTGACAATGCCGCGATAATCATAATAAAAATATACAATGAAACAAAACAGCTAAGAGAAAGAAGCGATAAAACAGCTCAAAGATTTCTTAATTGAGCATCTATTTTCATTAAAGTCAATCATGCAACTACAAAGATTAAACTGTCGAACAGAACGAGCAATTGGACCTTTAAGGCAGTAATTTGATCTATGAAGCGATTCATGTAAAATGGAGAAGAACCTCAAATTTCTAGAGAGAGTGTAAAAGTAAATATGCTCAACCAGGGAAGGAGAGACAATTCTATAATCTAGCAGATCCTTTATAAACATGACATTACGGATCTTCCGTCTAGTAGATAATTTTTGCAAGTTAATTAATTGGCATCTTGCTTGGTACGGAGTTAGATCCTCCCTCCAGCTTAGCTTCCTCAAAGCAACCCTAGTAAATCTCCTCTGCACAGTCTCCACTCTGTTACTATGAACAGCATAGTAGGGATCCCAAAGAACAGAACAATATTCAAGGATAGGTCTGACCAAGGAGATATATAGGCTTTTAAAAGTATAGGGATCGGAAAAGTCATACGAGAATCTACTATAACACCGAGATCAGTAGCGAAATTACATTTAGAAACAGGAGAACCATTAATAAATAAGTCAAATAAAACTGGTGAAGTCCTTCTAGTAACGTTAGGTGCTTCCATTTAGATAAATTCAGAGATAAATCATTTAGGTAGCATCAAAGAGCGAATCTATCAACATCCTTTTTAAGGCTGGCAACATCGCAAGCATTACCAATATTGATAAATATTTGTAAATCATCGGCAAACCCAAGGCATGATGAAAAAATGAAAATCTTAAAAACGTGAATAATAAAAATTATAAAAAGAATGGGGCCTAAATGGCTGCCCTGTGGAACACCAGATGGAACACGAATAAAACGAGATGTCACATCATGTATCAAAACCATTTGCCTACGATCAAACAGATAAGCAGAAATCCAGCTGAGCAATGAGAAATGAAAGCCGAACTTACTAAGTTTAGCAAGTAGCAGGCGAATGTTAACCCTATCAAATGCTTTGCTGAAATCTGTATAGAGGACGTCAACTTGACCAGAGTCCTCCATAACACTTAGGGAATAATTAACAAATGATACAAGATTGGTCTCAGTGGATCTTCCTTTAATGAAACCATGTTGAAGAGGAGAAATGTGCTCCTTGACAAAGAAGGATATTTTATTGGTAACAATACTTTCAAACAGCTTAGGAATAACAGAGAGCTTACAGATTGGACGGTAGTTCATGACATCGTTTTTATTTTGTTTGTTCCTGTTTTGCCATAGCCTTTACTATATATTGTTTGTTATTGAAAGTTAAAAAATGAACTGAATAAATATTAATTTCAAGCTTTATTCGATTTTAAGGATAGTAGGTACTATTTAGAATAGGCGCTATAGGTGGTTCAGTGGTTAGCCACCTCCAAGTTTGTCCAGGAAAGCGTCTTGATGCCAGAGAAGGGATACTTTTGATCAGTATAATCAATTTTGATAAATCAGCATGATCTAACATAACACTGGTCAACAAATTTAAAGTTTTTTTTTTTTGATACCCAGAAGAATTTGTACCATAGTCATAATTCAAAGTTGGTTCAGGTGGTGTCTTAGATACTAATGAAAACAAAATTGTGAAATTTTAAGTACATATATTCATTAATCAAAATATTTTTGCATTGTTGATTTTCTTTTATAAATTATATCTACGGTTTCCCTCATTAAAGTCCAGCTTTAGCTTAACAGGATTCCACTTGCCCTGGTAACGCTCTTCCATATCCAAAATATCTTGATGGAACCGTTCTCGCTGACATCGTCCATGTTTTTTGGGAAAAAAAAAATCCAAATGAGAGTGCATCACATGCACCTTCAATGATATTTTGCAGTCTGCTACTCTAAATGCTTCCATCAAGTGTTCACCTAACGTTTTGTAATTTTCAACTTTTCGGTTTCCTAAGAAATTCCTAAAAAACTGCAACCATAATTCTTCACGTTTTTTTTTTTTGTTTAATTTAATTTTGCTTCTAATTTAGATCTCCAATTACTTCGTTGATTTAAGGACCAATAAATATTCCCTCTTTTATTTTGGTTTCAGTTATTTTAGGAATGAGTAGAGGAGGTATTATGATTTTCTCTTTATCCACTAAAGGAACATGACGTAAAATGCTCTCATGCCATCCAATCCGGTTTTAGATAATTATTCTCCCGTTCGCGACGCCCCTACAGACATAGAAAGGACAACAGTATTTGCTGTAACCTTGTTGCATCCCTAAAAGTACAGCTGATAACTTTAAAGTCAGTAAAAATCCTCCAAGAATGTTGATTGTAGTTAACTTTTGCCAGCAACTTCTTCATATTTTCATAAGTTTCCTTCATGTATACTGCATGACCAACAGGAACGGAAGGGTAATTGTTTCCGTTGTGAAGAAGTACCGATTTGTGATTTGTTTTAGAAAAATCGATGAACAGTCTCCAATGTTCTGGATTATGTTCCATTTCAGACTTTCAAAAACACTTTCAAAATCACTATTCATACTGTAAAAAATGCTGCAAAATCTTCGTGAAGATGACGAAACAGAGTAACTTTTTTCTCCTTCCCCAAAAGACTCCTCTGCTGAAGGCGTGACGCAAGAAGTTCTGATTTTGATGTCGATAAGTTTAAATCCCTTACTAACTCGTTTAATTCCTCCTGTTTGCTTAAATGGGATTGAGTGGACGTTGACGGCAAAAACGCAAAGTCTTTAGAGGCCTCGATTGGAGATTCTACACTAACAGTTTTACTTTCTCCCTGTTGATGAGCTTTCTGCGACGTGAAGAACTGGATAAGTTTCGTCATACGGTCTAGCTCTTCGTGCTGTAAGTATCTGCGCGTATTCAATGCTCCTTCTTTTACGCACAGTTAATCCTCGTGTTTTAGTTTTGCAAAAATAACAATCGTTGTCATGATCTCCATGTTTTGTCCATATCATTGGTACACCTAATGACATCGTTGATCGTTGATGCGCTTTCCAGACATATAAGTATTTAGCACAACTTCTACAAAATAAGTGTGACTTGTCTTGGTGCCTTACAAGTATCCCGAAATATATTTTGTATAGTTCACAAAATGCAGGAGTTATATTTTCCCTTTATCCAATGGAGTAAATGTACTACAAACATAATAAAACTTATCAGGATTGCTATTACACCGCCCAGAAATTATGAGTATTTTTATAAGCACAGCAAATTTTATCAATTATTGGTTGAAATAATTTTTTGTACAGAGATTACTCGAAAATGAAAAAAACACAATTTTTAAGACACATCTGACTAACTTAAATTTTTCCTGTTTTTGCTATATACAGGGTGATTCAGATCAAGATACCTTCCGGTATACCACGCGATTCCTTGAGATAAGGTGATCAAAAACTTGTTCCACGTACCCCCACAACATTTACATCTTGCCTCCTTCTTCCTTGATCCAGTCGTCTATGCTGAACTGTCTCCCACTCCCTTATACGCCTATCTACACTTTCGAAGGTTCTGACGAGGAAATATCTCCTGATACAATCGCCTTGCCAGGCCGCTATTTCTGTGAGTTTCACCTTAGATAACATACCTTTAATCCAGCTTCTTGTTCTCTTTAAACCCAACCAAAAAGTATTCTTACTTTTTTAAAATCTTGATGCTACCTTCCATTCACTGATAAAATAAGTAATTACGAAACTCCTAAGATGCTGCTTAAATACTAAATAAGAGTACCGCTTCCTTCAGAAAATTATAACCAAAGCAATTGTGGGTCCAGTCATAAAAGACTCTACGTACCTACCTGTGATTATTGGTTTACTGCAATTTTGTGATCTGGCTTGAATCTGCCAATAATCCTCCAGTGCTAAAACTGATACAGGTATTGACATGCGTTTTTTTTCCAGTGATAGAGGGTAATAGGGGCATTATTAACAAGCAATAAATTTGGGTTACATGGAAGAAAGTTTTTGAAATAAATAACGGTATTTATGAAATTTGTGTGTAAAAAAAATCAAAATTTTGGAAATATTTGAGAATAATTTAAAGATGCTTAATTAACAAATACAGAGGAATACACTTTTCGACAGCTACTAGTCGTGGGTATTTAATATGGTAACAATAACCAAAATCTATATGGTGGTTCAAAAGTTATATTCATTTATTCCCATCAGGGTTCGCGAATATTGGCGAAATCTTCAACTGGCCACAAGTCCTAAAGAAAGGTTTCTAGGGGGGGATGTGGATCAATTTTTTGATCAGCTTACCTCAAGGATTCGCGTGGTATACAGGAAGGTATCTTGATCTGAATTACCCTGTATATGTACGTACATATATGCCTATTACAGCCCTACTCTTCTCCTATAATTACAACAACAATATCAAAATTTCTGTAAAAGAGCACTGATAAGCCGATAACATGCATTTCAAAGAGTTGTAAGTGAAACAACTGTTTTTGAGAATTCCTGCGAAGTACAAACCAACCGGTAATTTTTTATATTAGTAATGAGCATTACGGTGACAAAAACTGTATTGACCAGTGATTTAATTACGTCATTTACAATAACCCCTACACTAGCTTGTGGCAACACTGATTCCAAGTCGCTCATTTTGAGAAACCAACCGTCACTGTATTATAGATTCTGCTAGCATCATGAATGACTCTACCAAGATCGCAAGATCTGATCACATCCTTCAGAGGTTAAGGATTAAGACTCAGGCTCCCCGAAGAGTAATCAAGGAAGAAATGAAGGTGGGATGACAGGAGGATTACCGGACTATTCAAGGTGCGACTGATAGAATATAGTACTTATGGGCTGTGTTCAACTTTTGGCTAGAGCCGGATATAGCTAGTTGTAGCCAGAATGACTGTAGGTAGGGCTCTTATTTGACTGAGTAAATGTCAAACTTGCGTCATTCCATAAATTGTTTCAATTTCATTGTAAGAATTATGTCGAGTAATAAACGTACATTAGTTGCAATAGCATTAAATATAATAAAAGAATGGATTGAATTAAGAAATCGAACGGCACAAGAAATATTCAAAATCCTACCGCGATGCACCACTGCTTATTAAATTTCGTTCTTGCTATCCACATAGTAGAAAAATTCAGACATTGTTTTGGTTACTTGACATCCAAACTAAACATACAAACGTCATGCTATTTTGGATTCACCTCCAGAGCACTAACCAATTTGGCTATAGCCGACTACAGCCAAGAGTTGAACAATAAATTCTGACAATTGAGCTAACATATACAGATATGATTTTTCGTCATTTATAGTTCTCATTTTTGGCTCAAAATTGGCTATAGCCAACAACTGAACGACCTCATTATGACTATAGCCACATATAGCCGGCTCTAGCCAAAAGTTGAACACAGCCATGGTATTTATTTACTTTGCATATTATTACCTACTTATTTATTTTAATTATTAATAAATTTAAGTAGTTATTTTGCGATAATAATTTCAATGTATGTATAATTCCAAATCTTAAAGAAAACCCCCACACTTGAAAATCAATTCCAAATTAATTTCTAAATTATTTTTAATCACACAATGCATTCTTTATAAAGACAATTTGAATGAAGTGTTCTATTATATTTGTTATCAGCTTCATCAACTTTTGTTCTTAGAATATAAGCGCATGGCTAGATATACTCGAAAATTAATTGTTTATTTATACGACGATGTGCTAACATAAAAAAAAAAAACTTTGCGCCGATATTCAGATATCAATTATTGTTAATTATCATTATAAAACAAATTAAATTCAAATGATTTATTATGTGTTGTTACCTACAGTTATCAGTTTCTCCTCTCAATTGAACTACTAGTTAATTTCTCTGATAACACTGAGAACTTGCGACGGCAACTTATATTATTTTATCAGTTCGCACGTACAATCCAATCCCTATAATTAAAAATTTTTTTGTTTTGTTTTTATCTTTGATCAGATAAAAACAATTGTGTCGTCTACGAAAGATTTTTATTAAACTCATATCAAATAAATAGAAGAAAAAAAAATTGTTGAAGTTTTTATGAAATACTTTTTATTTATTTTTTTTTTTTGATTATTTTTCACTACATACGTAATAGTATAGAAGTATAGAAACTGGAAACGGATAAATTCAACAAATCCGGTAAGCTTAAGGAAATGCAGGTTCACGACAAATTTTTGAAGGTTTCAAGTAATATTAGTTGATTTTATCTGCAACAATTTATTGGTATTTTGATGGACGTTTTGACATAATCTATTCTTTCGTGTAAATTTAGCACTTCAGCACATGCCCAAAATCAGGATATCAATGACAGATTACGTAAATGGGAAGTTATTAAAAAATTTTACGTTTTGTTCAATGAAATCCATTCTAATTCTTTTTACGCAATTTTAAAATGTACAAAAAAAAATATTTCATATAAGAATGCTTATAGTATATGTATGAAAAAATATTAAAGGAAAATAAGCTTGGAAAAACCCAATTTAATGTCAATGTTTATAGGTAAGATCGTAAAAGTATGTACGATAAAAAATCTTTTGTGTTCTATACATGTATGTATGTACAATATTTATGTAGAGTACCTACCTGGTTAATATATCTTAGACTATTTACCTAATGGGTATCTCGAATAAAATTAGATAGTTAGGCAAAGTGATGTCAAAAAGAGAGAAGCTGGAAAGTACCTCCTCAACGCGGATACGGCGAACAAGGAAATTGCCATCTGCTCGGACAGCCAAGCAGCTGTAAAAGCCATGTCAAAACCTTTCGTAACCTCCAAATTAGTACTGGAGTGCAAGACTACCCTAAATTCCCTCTCGCTGTATAACAGGGTACTCGTTGTATGGGTACCAGGTCACAGCGATATCACCTGGAACGAAAGGACGGAAGAGATCGCTCGTATTGGTGCAATCTCAGAGAAATCTTCTACAAACGGGATTGCACCAAACATTCTTGCATCTAAAATTTCGACCTGGGCTGACTACCAACACAGTCGCCTCTGGCTGGATGATCCCACGGACAGAACTACTAAGGAACTCTAGGGTAAACCTAACCCAAATCTGACGAAAAGATATTGGAACTGAGCAAGCCAACTCTGAGAACACTGGTGTCAATTCTCACTGGGGCACTCTTTTCTCACGGGTGACCTGCACAAGATGAGACTTGTTGATGATCCTATATGTAGAGGATGTGGAGAAGAACCAGAAATGGTGACTCACTTCTTATGTCACTGTATGACAGCACTACAGATTTCTTGACTCACACCTCCTGGAGGAACGCCATGAGGCTTGCTCATTGATCTAGAGGGTGAACAATGGGCCTTGCTGGGACCTTAGTTCGAGAGTCGTCCCCCCGGAGGATTCAAACTCTTTTCAATTCATCTATCCATAATATATGTCAGACTATTTACCTAATGGGTATCTCGTTTAAAATTAGATAGTTAGTCAAAGTGATGTCAAAAAGAGTTGTAATTAAGAATTAAATTGTAATACCCTAGACACACAGCACGAACTAATGAATCATTTGTACTAAACATTCATTAAAATGCCGTGTATTACATAGTATACGTCATTATACCTCGAAAATCAGATGATAATGAAGTACACTAATGAAGTGTTTTCCTCCTTCATTATAGCTATAATGAGGAAAAATGTTCTAGATTTGGCATATAATGTAAATCTGGAGCTCCGCTGTGCATCTGCCGATTTGAAAAATAAGAAGAAGAAATACAAAGAAATGCAAATCACAAATTATATTATCAATATTTTTTTAAATATAATGTTTTTCTCATTTGGAAATTGTTAAATTGAAAATAAAATAAATGAAAACTAAGTTTATCGCATCAATTCGATCCATATTGCTTCTTTAATGTGATAAGTTCATCAAAACCAGTTTGACAGCACAACTGAATTAAAGAAATGGCTGTGTCTGCAGTTTATAATGAATCATTATAGACTAATGAGTCGTTAGTTATTTCTTCATTAAGAGTGCTGTGTGTCTAGGGCATAAGCTGTTTGGACATGGATAGTGTATATAATTTATAAACCTGGAAATTTTGTTTGGCAATTCTATAAAAGATTGGCACAATTTCGTCCATTTTCGAATTTAGATCTGAAAATATTCCTCTTTATGATTTATGATCGGCAGGAGGATGGACAATATTAATTCTTTCGGAAACTACTATCATATCATTTTGCTCGATAATTGCATAAATGGCACAAGAACTAGATATCTTCTGGCATACTAGAGCAGAGTATATATGTAGATTAAGAAAAGCGTAGTGCATTCTGGAATGGACCATAACATGTTTTAGAGCGTGCCGAAAAAGCAAATGTTTTTATAATAGCAGTTCTGTAAACATTTGATCGACTTCGCCTCAACATTTCAGATACGAAAACATATGAATCACTTGACGTATACATCATTTCAAATTTTGTGGTTCATTCCGGAATGGACCACCGTACCGTATGAGCTTTGTATACGTTTTTGGAACTACATGCGACATCTAGTTTTCGTGATAATTTTATCTCTCCGTTCGTGGGTTTGTAGGATCAGTTTAACTTTTTTCCATATAATTCAAGAATTAACTTGAATTTAATTTGTTGATATAATTGGGTAGCAGCATAATAAAATAATGAACGAAATGATTTGAAGAAAAAAATTGTTTCCGGAATGTTTTCTGGAATATGAAAGTATAATTATAGCTCTTGACCCACATCGAACAGTCAAAGGACCGGTTCTTACATTTAATAAATGGTTTTAATTGGTAATGTAATTCGGTCTAATGGGTAATAAATATGGTAGAGATCATAGATATTCTGCCAAGGACATAATACCCTAGACACACAGCACGATCTAATGAATCATTAGTACTGATTATTCATTAAAATCCCATCTGTCACATATTATTCATAATTATGGGTCAAAGATCAGATCATGATAAAGTAGGTACACTAATGAAGTGTACTTTTCCTTCATTAGAGCTCTAATCGGGTAAAATGTGCCAGAACTGAATGTATTTTGGCATATAATAAAAATCTGAAGCTCCGCTTTGCATCTGCTCATTTGAAAAATAAGAAGAAGAAATACAAAGCACATGCACTATAATATTATCAAAATATTTTTTGATATAATTTATTTAATTATTTATTTTCATTTTGATTAATAAGATAGTACACAGATTAATCCAATTAAGATATTACCTTAAGAGTTAATTAGATAAAATACTAGTAGAGAGTAAGGAATAAAATTATACATTGCAAAAAATAAAAAAAGACAAGAACAACAATTACTAAATAAAAATAAGAAGTATATTATTATTATTTAATTTAAATTAATTTTACGAAAATATTTTTAGAGTGCTAGTTTACGACATTTCTATTATAGGAAACCAAGTTTAAAATACTCAAGTAATTAGAAACTAAAAAAAAAATAAAAACATAAATTCAGAAACCAAGTTCAGAGATAATATCATAAGTACAAAATTCAATAGCAAAAACAAACAAAGAATAAGAAGATAAAAAATAAGGAAAAATAAAATATAAAGTAAAATAAGATGCAAAGCAAAAATAAGGAAGATAAAAATGGTGAAAAATTATAAATAACTTGAGAAAAAAAGGGGCAAAGCAAAGCAAAAATGCAAAAACGCAAAAAAAAAGAGCAAAAACAAAAAAGCAAATAAATCAAAAAAGCAAATAAATCAAAAAATAATAGTGGTATAGTGGAGACTTTTCCCGTAGGTTAGTTCTAGAAAAGGCTAATCTGAAGGAAGTGTATTGTCATGCGTATCTGAAGGAAATAATAATGCCAATTTTGGAAAGCAAGTCAGGACAGTGGACAACGCCATTCAGAATTTTATGTAAGAAAACTGTGTCAAGATAAGCGCGACGATGTTCTAAGGATAGAATGTTAAATCTAACTGATCTAAAGTTTTTCATTTCCAAATTGTTAAATTGAAAAATAAAATAAATATAACACAAAGTTTATAGCGTCGATTCGATCTTCACTTCTTCACAGTCATAAGTAATGTCAAAACCAGTTTAACACTAATTAAATAAATGTCTGTGTGTCTGCAGTTGCATAGTGATTCATTATGGTCTAATGAGTCGTTAGCAAATTATTCATTAGGATCGCTGTTTGTATACGGCATAACGATGTTAAATTAACCGAGAAATTATAGGCATCATGATAATCTAATTAAATTTCATCGATTACCTACAATAATAGTATCGCTGTAATACCTATTGCTTTCTTTTGCTACTGGTTATGATATAAGTTGGGTGTTTTTATAAAGCTAGTACAAATAGCTAACTTATGACATTGAGGAGCCCTTATGTCGAAATTATGGGGTAGCAGCTCGCTGAAATTTAAAAGTGATGATTCCTAAAAAATTAAGGCACCTCCAAAATCAAAGCAAACCTCTCTCCATCCCTTCTTTGCAGCACACAATCGAAATTTGAAATTTTTCAATTTATTGGCTTAGGGATTAGGGTCAATTAGGAGGCAACAAAAATTGCCTTTTTCTTGAACTTTGTTTTGACGGCTGATTTATTTATTCTCAACCAGTATTTTTTCAATAAAATAATATCTATATGTTGAAAGAAGTTCCAGTAATTTTTTCAAGGCAAAATATTGATTTGTAACTGAGTTATAAGCGATCTCCGAGATGTCGAAAAAAAATGCGTTTTACGGTGTTCACACCTACCTGCTGAAGATATTTTTTGATATTATTTGAAATTGCATATCTCCAGACATAACGGTCCGATCTTTATGAAACTTACAGAGAATACTTTCAAGATATTGTACTTTCGAAATTTGGACTAAAAAGCAAATCGATTTTGTTGACCCTAACCTCTCACTCGAAAAGTTTTGCAATATTTTGATATTGACATCCTCCCACAAAATAGGAATTAATAGGGAGCTGGTTGGTTTTTCTTTAATTTCAGCGGCTCACCATTATTCTTAGATTTAAGCTGCAGAAATCATAAAACCTTTCCTACCTCTGAATCAAGCATCTCATCTCCAGTTATTAAAGCAGGATTTTCATTATGATGGCATGCATTTTTTACAGAAATTGTGAGGGAGATAGTACATTGTATACGGAGATTTATTTATGAGTAATGAGAGAAGCAAACGCGTTCTGCATTTTTTCCAGACCTCTATTTGTCAATGTATGCGTATCCGGAACCATAAAAAGACCTCAAGTATAGTAAATTTTTATAATTACTGAAACTAAAACATTGTTAGATTTAGATTTAAGCGGGGCAAGTGGCCTTGCACTGCAGCCATCTTTGGCTTATTGTGCACCGCTCATACACTCAGTTCTCCTAACAAACCCACTCTTCCTAGGAAGAGCAGTATTTTTTTTTGAAGAAATTTCTCCGAAGTCGGCAGGCTTTAAGAAGTATGAGCCTGGAATCTGCATTATGCAATGGCCTCACATTCACACAGTACATGCTCTGACGTTTCATTCTCTTCGAAACATCACCTACACACATCAGTGGGTGAAATTCCCATCCGATGCATGTGTTTGTTAAGCTTACAGTGTCCGGTTAGGACTCCTGTAATGATTCTGAGTTGATTTCTAGATAGCCCCCAACAGATCCAGGCTCTTCTCTGAGGATGGTGTCTTGATGAATCTCTTGGCTTGTCTGGATCCTGTCATTGAGTTTTATCTTTGGTCCATTTGGTTCCGGATCCAGGTTTGCATGGTAAACTTCACGGTATTGTAGGAGATACCGCAAAATGGTTCTGGTCCTATAGGGGGTATGGCTGCTTCTTTTTTGGCCAGTAGGTCTGCATTTTCATTCCCATCAATTCCCGAGTGTCCTGGCACCCACTGAAGCGTCAGATAGTTACATGTGCCAAGGTTCGTTAATGCTTGTATACATTCCCACATTAACTTAGTTTTGATCTCAGGTGATGAGATGGCTTTCAAAGCCGCTTGGCTATCTGTGTAGATATAGATATATTTATTAGTGTAGGATCTGCTGAGGTTTTCGTATGCACATCTAGTGATGGCATATACCTCTGTATTGTTATTGGCAACACAAATTTGCCAATTTCGACTCTCGTGCTGCCATATTGTTGTTGTTACTATAATTTTATAGAAAACTAGAAGGAGCCCATCGGCGTTGCCCGGTGAGAATATAAATACCTAGATGGGTGGGGGTGGGGTGGTCATAGATGCATAATATCTAAGCTATTATCTGACTCGATCGCGCGATTCCATACTCTAGGGTTTATGGTTTCACTGTATGTGAGTGTGTGTGTGTCTCCCCGAATGAATTGCCCAATTGGTCCCATATTAGAACTTAATTTACATTTTTTTAAAAAAGCCGGTGTAGAAAATTTCAGCTCTCTACTTCGATGCGTGAAACAATGTATAGTGAAAAACTAAAGGTTTGTATGGCAACATCAAAAAGGGGTCGCCCGATTTCGACTATTTTTGTAATTTTAATTACTATTGCTATGAAAACACCATGTCCCAAATTTTAGTTCTCCACGTCGACCCGTTCCCAGACAGTGCCCAAATATATAGTTAAAAAAGAAAGTTTTGTATGGCAACCATATGTAATACGATTTGTCCCATTTTTGAACCTAAATTTACTTTTATTTGAAACGCCTTGTATACAATTTGAGCTCGTTGACGCGTTCTCAGACAGTTTCCAAATATTTATTGAAAAACAAAAAATTTGTATGACAACACCAAGAAGGAGTTGCCCGCTTTAGTCTGTTTTTTAAAGTTTATTTGCTATTACTATGAAAACATTACGTACCAAATTTCAGCTCTCTACATGGACTCGTTCTCAGACAGTGAGCAAATATATACTAAAAACGAAATATTTGTATGGCAATTCTACGATGGTGTTGCCAGATTTAGTCCATTTTTAAACATGTATTTTCAATTTTTATGAAAACGCCGTGACAAAATTTAAATTTTCCACATCTATGCGTTGTGCGGCAGTTTTTTACGTCTCGACAACAGCGCCATCTATCGTGTCCAAAACTATCCTATCTCTCAAGCTGAAACCAACCAAACACATTCACAAAATTTCAAATGGGTTGCATATGGTTTCGGAGATTAGAGTGTGCAAACACAGTGACACTGGATTTTTATATATTAAGATATTTATTAAAACATCTGTTAAAGATGGAAGAAAATAAAATTAAGTTTTTAATTTGTACCTAATTAAATATTGCGAAATCGAAAGTTTTTACATATTTGTTTATAGAAAAGATTGAAGTTATTGCGGACATAGTTTTTCGTCCATTTTTTAACAACAATTATTATTACAAACGATTAAAAAGTTTACAATTTACAATTTTACAACTTAGCAATGTGACAATTTGCGATTTGTGCCATAAAAACTGGAGGCGACTGTACGTGAGATTTAAATTTAAATAAACTATTTCCCTCATAAGTTCTGTAAGAAATGCATGTCATCATAATGTAAATCCTGCTTAACTTATGAACATTAATTATGTTGAACAAAAGAAAAACTGTACTTGGTGTAGGTATCTACTATGAATTTTTAAATATTACCTATTTTTTTATAATCGCAATCCACGACTAAGTTCATAAAAACTAGATTTGTAAAATTGAGGTTTGTTCTCCAAAAACAAAAATATTAATAATAACGCTTACAAGGACCAAAACATCTTGAGCTTTAAATGGGAACCATGAAATGAAGCTAATTTTATGATTCACTTAAATATTTTTTCACATTTACATTTGCGTAACAGACAGAATAAAGATACTCGCTAAATATTGATTCACTCTACATGGTACTTGTGCAAAAAAAAAATTAAAAATTCCAAGTGCAAATAACCCCGAAGGTTGTGGAAAAAAGTTCAATAAAACGAATTACATAGAGTGTAATTTTTCCATGGAAAAATTAACGTTAATCTCTAAATGTACTACAAAGTTTCCATGGAAAAATTAACGTTAATCTTTTCATGTACTTACTACAAAGTTATCCATCGAAGAATTATACGCTTGACCTACGTCAACAAGAAAACACTTGGTATAGGAGAAAAATATAATTGTGTATTAAATTAAACAAACACTTCAAGTAGACTAAGAAAGTGGAGTAAACGAGGTGAAAGATCAGTATATCTACTAGTGATAAACTTTTGTACGCATTGGAATTTTTCTTACCACGTGTTGGAATTTTACTCTTGTTCAAAAGAGTCGCGATTAATCTGAGATACAAATACCTCGCACGCTGGTGTATATTTAGATATAGTTAAATAAAATGAGAGTAATCTGATGTTTTAATTGCAAGGCAACAGTGTTTGTAACTTATGATTTCTACTAATGTAAAGGTAATAAACCATGATACTTACTTTAGAAAAAAAAAAAAATTGTCATGCGTTAAGCTCAACAAGACTATCTAAAACCTTGAAGCCTTAAAATTTTTTATCAGAGTGCAGTATTTCCCCAAATCGCTCTTAAGTTTTTCTTTTGAATCGGGAAGCTTATCATGCGCATTGGAAGTAGAATGAATTATAGTAGGACTAGTTATATTTGTTAGTCATTCTCTTGACTTTTTATTACTGGTATTTCCATCATACAATGATGATAGCGATAATCTGAAATTTGGACGATAAAAAGCGCCAAATGGAAGTGAGGAAATAATATATTTACAATAAATGCAACTATGTATACATATCTTTTTTTTTTAAACATTGTAAAATGTAGAATTGTAGTAAAAATAGTATGTAGGTATTTAAAGGAAATGTATACCTACACTCACGAATTAATTGATTGATAATAATTAAGTACGAAATGAACACTCCAAAATTTGTAGATTTTCAATGTATTTTCAATATTTTGTAATCATTTCAATTCAATTCAATTAATTTATTATTTCGATTAAAGTACAAGTGTCAGTTATACTCTAACTAATTAGACAATAAAGAAAAAGAAAAAAAAAGTATCTTACACTCCAAGCGAGAAAATTAAGTACTAACAAATCAAAAAGCTAGAATTGGTCTAAGACCAATTCTTATGATACCCTAGCTTGAATGCCCGTATGAAATTTCGTATGGTCACCGATTTATGCAAGTTTGATTTTTGAAGTGGTTTTTTGCATATATTTCGAGAACGGTTCGTCGGACAGAAAAAGTTATTATAACCAATATTATAGGATTTCGAATTCTGAAAAAGTTTTTAGTACAATAACAATATTTAGTACTGATCGTTTTCACAGTATATGTAAAAACCCTAAATTTTTATTTGACAACACCCAGAAAGGGTTGCACGATTTAATTAATTTTTGATTTTTTTTTTGCTATTACTATAAAAATATCATATTTGTTCAAGAAGGAATTTATTTGGATTCTCCGGTATAAAGCGAAAACTCAAAATGTATTTAATTTGTTATTTCATCACACAACCCATTATATTTTTGGTGACAAGTTTCAAGTCTTGGTTTGACTCATCAGCAGGTCCCAAATAGCGAAATTGAGTCACTTGAAAAACAAATGAAAAAATAGAACAAAGAAAAGAAATGAAAAAATAAAAAAATTGATTGAGAAATATAGAAAAAGAACAATTTTTTTATTAAAAAAATTTAAAAAATTAAAAAACCCAGATTCATTCGAAACGAATCGAACCTGTATACGCCCGCAGTGGGCTGAAAACTGAAAAAAGATGATGAGTCAAACCAAGTCTTGAAACTTATCACCAAAAATATAATGGGTTGTGTGATGAAATAACAAATTACAAACATTTTTTAGCATTTGCTATATACCGGAGAATCCAAATAAATTCCATCTTGAACAAATATAAGTTTAACCCGGTAAAAAATCCTAAAGAGTAATCTCTATTTTTATAAAAATATCATGTACCAAATTTCAGCTCTCTATGTCGACGCGTTCTCAAGCAGTGTCCAAATATATAGTGGAAAACGAAGTTTTTGTATGGAAACCCCACGAAGGAGTTGCCCAATTTGTCCCATTTTCGAATTTAATTTTACTTTTTTATTTAAGTCCGTGTACGAAATTTCAGCTTTCTTTCAGTGTCCAATCCATTTAGCTCTACCATGATTATTTCGAAGTGTTACAAACAGAATGACAAACTTAGTATACCCTTTAGATTTCATCTAGGGTCTAAAAAGAAGAAAATACATTTTTTTCAGTAAAAGGTAATAAAAAGAGAGAAATAAAAAATAAAAAAGTATATACATAAAAAAGATATGAAAATACAGTAAACGTAACTAGGATTATAAAATGAAAAATACAGAAAGTAAAGTAAATACATAAAAAGGAAAACTTTATTATTACAAAAAAAAATGTTTACTTAACCCTTTCAGTACCCATCTTAAACGTGGCATTGCAAAGTTTTTTTTTGTAGTAATGGTTTTTAGTCATATGGGTCACAGAAGTACTTTACTGTAATAATTTTTTATCGGCCTGTAAAGGTGTGATCGGTGAGAGATGAACACTTGAGCGTACTTGGGTAGTCATAGTAGTAAAACTCTGAACCCTTAATATAAGAAAATGGGGGACTATCAAGAGCTAATGATAGATGTTTTGAGTGAAGAAAAGGTTTTATGTAATAATGATTTGTTTTAATTGTAATTTTCCAACTAACATTTTGTGCCCTAATGTTTCTGAATTTCTATTTTACACCCCATGACGTCGCTAAAATATCGTTGATTCGAAAATGTTTTGTCGCTTTTCTCATATGATAAAGATTACTCTTTTGGACTTTTTACCCGGTTAAACTTAATTTTGTTCAAGAAAGAATTTTTTGGGATTCTCCGGTATATATCAAAAGCTAAAAAATGTTATAATTTGTTATTTCATCACACAACCCATTAATTTTTGGTGACAAGTTTCAAGGCTTGGTTTGACTCATAAACAGGTCCCAAATAGCGATTTGGGTGATTTGAAACACAAATGAAAAAAATTTAAAAAAAAGAGAAGAAAGAAATGAAAAGTTTGAGAAAAATAGAAAAAACAATATTTTTATTTATTAAAAAAATTTAAAACTTTCTTTAAAGAAACAGATTCATTCGAAGCGAATCGAACCTCTATACGCCATGCAGTGGTCTGAAAAATAAAAAAGAAGAAAAGGAAGAAGAAGAAACGTTTCGTGTCAGCAGAAAACCTTACACTCATCGGTGCAGCTTGGTTTTCTGCCTGCTGCAGACGCTTGAAAATAGATCAAACTGATCTCTTCTCATAGGTATAAACTCAGAATAAATTCTGGGTGTGAGTTATATGAGGAAAAAACACTCCTATACAAGCCCAGGAGGAAAAATAAATAACAAGATTACTCTTTTGGACTTTTTACCCGGTTAAACTTAATTTTGTTCAAGAAAGAATTTTTTGGGATTCTCCGGTATATAGCAAAAGCTAAAAAATGTTCTAATTTGTTATTTCATCACACATCTTCTTCCTTTTCTTCTTTTTTATTTTTCAGCCCACTGCGTGGCGTATAGAGGTTCAATTCTCATCGAATGAATCTGTTTCTTTAAAAAAAGTTTTAAATTTTTTTAATAAATAAAAAAATTGTTTTTTCTATTTTTCTCAAACTTTTCATTTCTTTCTTCTCTTTTTTTTTCATTTTTTTCATTTGTTTTTCAAATCACTCAATTTCGCTATTTGGGACCTGTTTATGAGTCAAACCAAGACTTGAAACTTGTCACCAAAAATTATTGGGTTGTGTGATGAAATAACAAATTAGAACATTTTTTAGCTTTTGCAATATACCGGAGAATCCCATTTTCTTGAACAAAATTTCTCATATGGTAACATGCCTCAATGGGCACAACACAAGTTATGAATGCGTAGATGTGCCTGTAAAAGTTCCTAACCCATTACCCGCCGTAAATCAAAAATACAAAAAAAAAATTAAATTAACTGTATAATGATATTCATACTAACCAACTGGAACTATTTTTACCATAATTGTTATTGTTTTTATTTCAATATAAAAATTAAAGCCGTCCCATTTTTGGGACATTGGCGTTATGTACTATGGTATAAAAAAAAACAAAATTAAATTTATATATTCGTTTTATTCAGTTTTCTAGAAAATAATACAAAACAAAAATGTATGGAGTATGGAAATATTCAAAATATTTGTCGTGCAACGGAACATTACATCTTACGCATATTCTTGTTGTTGTTTTTTTCCAACAAGCTGCACATCTTCTCTGTGTGTCTATTGGTTTTATGAGATGATCTATTCGGTCATAGCATACTTCTAAACTTACTCTTCCTCTAACAACTTTTGATTTTTGTGGACCTGGTCTTTTACGGCTTGATTTCACACAAATAACCAAGAGCTATTTTGCGCCTTATGTCAAGGAGTGACATTTTTTCATTAGGATTCGATATTTGGTGCAATCTCCAAGTATTTATTACGGATATATCCAAGAATTGAGTAAATAATGGCCACCACAATTTTTTTGAACGAATTCTTGTTCTATGGATATTTGCTTATCTAGCAAGTCGACGCCACCCATATTTTTATTATATTCACTAAACAAACGAAGTATTGGAACAATAATTTTTTGCTTATCTTTTCTTGAAAATCGTTTGATATTTCCTAGCGGTAATACGTCACTATAATTTGATGCCATACTTACCGTTTTGTTGTCCTTCCATCATACCATAAGAACTTCATCGTTTTTGTCAAACTGTTTTTCAAAATGTCCTCTTTCCTCTCTTTTCTCAATTTCCTTGGATGACATTCGCGGATACTGCTTGATTCGATTTTCACGAATAGTTCCCGTTGCCTTCAATTTTATACATTATAGGTCCTTTAGAAGTTCATGCCCAGTAAAGAAGTTGTCAAAAAAAACCTCATGGTCCTCTATAGTGTCCAATGCAATTACTTTTACCAAGTTTTTCACTACTCTGGAGCCCAAAGGACTTAATTTTAGTTTCCTGATTTACCACTATAAGGATCAAAATTATAAAGATATTCATTTGAGCTACATAAGCACCAAATTTTGTATCCAAGTTTAATTGATTTTTTTTGCATAAACATCTTAGTTGGGTGTTTTCCATAGTAACGAAAATGCTATAATGCTATAAAAAACTCTAAATCTTGAAAAATTTATTTTTAGCATATCAAAGAATTTTCTAACTTTATAAATTTGTCTGTCTTGATCAGTTTACTATTGTCATTTAGATGAATATGACGCTTTATTTCTCGAAATCTACTTCTTGTCATAGAATTAAAAATAGTCGGTACACCAGCATCAAGTGCTTGTTCCAATACATATCTTCTTGTGGTAATTAATGATAGCCACTAATTAGCAAAATCCCAATAAATTTCTTCAAATCTTCTAAACTCAAAGAAAAATTTACGATATAATTTTGTTTAGCATAAATCTCACTTTGTTCGATAATAAGTTGAAGTATGTCATCAGAAAACATGCATTCAAATATTTCAATTATTAAATATCCTTCTTATTTTTCTAGGACAATTTTTGTTTTATCCCTGGAAGATGCGTTGGTATTGCTGTAAATTAGGAAGACATTTTCTCACTTGGAAAATCCTCTGGCCATTATGCCACGTGATGCGATGGTACCTGAGCTTCGTTTTGAGTGTCGATTCCCTGTGACCTTTCCTGTAAGGGAATCGTGAACTGAGGGAATTCCCTTATCGAGCCTTTCCCGGTCTGCTCTAAAAATGTTCACCAATGGCTCTCTCACTAATGTGGGCGGGTGTCTACTTTCCTGAGCCTCATATTGGGATGGAGTACTAACTTGGAAGACACACCACTTTCTTCAAGTATACAGCTGTCTTCGGCAACTACGGAGCAGTAAACATTAGTTATCGGCTGAGATGCGCCTTAAATTGTTGCGAACGTTTATAATACCGCTCTTCACCTTTGGAACCACATTATTTCCGAAGATGGATTCAAGTTGCTGTCGAAAACTCTATGTCACTTTCAATGAATCAGTTCGTTTTATAATACCAATTGTCCCGTAATGAACATGTGTATGTATCGTAATTCAATTCTGGGACACCCCTTAGATCTCTTGCTCATCGTTACGTATATTTTCTTCAGAAGTTGATCTACAATAAATGCCCTGAATATCTTATACACCAAACTGCAATTTTTACGATCTCATAAAAACCTGAATCTACTTCTCCCACACTGCAGGTCACAATTTAGTGATTGTTCTCACTTTGTCCAAATCCGTCGCAAGTGGAATTTATTGCCAACAAGATATCAAAACATAACCTCCAGGAGGGCTTTTTTAATTTATTAAATTCTTAAAATTTGAGTTAAAAGCGCATAACAGTCTTTAATTTTTGTATGTCTGATTGTTTTAGTTTTCACTTTGCTTTACTTTTAATTAATGGGCATTATTTGGTATTTTGTCTCTGTCTCTACTCTTCTAGTTAGTAGCCTACCTACTTACTTTATTTGCACTATTTAGTTGATTTTTCTTATTGGATTACCTTTGTATATTTTCTGTATCTACGTCAACAAGATATTGTTTACCATTTAATAAATAATTTATGAATTTATGAAATATTATCAAACCTCAATAGTATGTATCATGATGAAGTTCGACCTTATCTGCACTCTATCGCCTTAAAGCCTTGTACTGTGAAGGGTTTACTTTCGCTTGGTTGCGTACTATTTTAGTAGGTATGTAATAGACTTGCAGAACAAATATCGTAAGGAATTATCAAAGACAAATATTTACCTATAAGTTTATCTATTAATAGTCTGTCGCGACATGAAAGTAACCAACATAGGTACTATAAGTAGACCTGATAGCGAACCTCAATAGCTAACCAATCTAAGCTAACACCAATTATAGGCACAAGTTAAAGTAGAGCAGAAAAATTGTCTTCATTAGTGCAAATAAGTTCACATAACAAATTTTTTTTTAAATTCTTATCTAAATTCATAATAGGTAATATTTAACGGCCTAAGCATCTGATCAATTCTTTTGGACTGTTGTCGGCCATTAATTATTAAAAGGAATTCTGAAGAAACATTGCCAAATAAATTCATGAGAAAAAAATGAATGCTTATCTAAGCTCATAAAATTGTTTTTTTAGCGGTATACACTTGTGTCGCTATGAGAAATTAACAGCTGGTTGTTCAAACAATTTCAAAAATGTTTATGTTTTGCTTATTTCTGCGTGCTTCTTTGATGATTAGATGATTTAAACAAGTACACGCATTTAATCAACATTATGTAGAAAAAAAAGTGTCAATAAAAGTGTGTAAGTGTTTTTCTTGGATAATGTACCTTCCGGATAGAAATTTTCCTTCTGAGCCGGAAATTTTGTAGTTTTTTTCTTTTTTAATATTTTCGTTTTCATAAAATAGGTTTCAGGACGTGTGATTCAGGGAATCATATAGAATCGATAAAAATTATCGATAGATGTGACAGTATTATATAGACACATTTTTCTTCGATGTATGTATGTACTTCCTATAAACTTCCTTCCTATGACTTCCCTATACGCCTGACCCTCGATTTACACGGTGGATTCGTTCATGTTTTATATTGAAAAAGTATACATTTAATGTAAAAAATTATTACATATTTCTTTTAAACATACATATTAAATCGAGGAAACAAAGAATTAATTAGTCTTACATAGGAATCTGCAGTGCTGCCGCCCGTCTGTCCCTCTCGCCGTCATAATTGAATTAATTCAATAAAATTGAGGTTATCCATTCCATAAAAAAAGATTTCGTCTTTAAACATTCTACGCTGGCTGTTTTTATTGATGTAGGAGCAGTGCCGCATTTGTATCTTAGGCGCCTTTAGGCAATGTATATTAACGCGCCCCATAATCTGTAATAAAAGTTAAAAAATACATATGTACAATATAAACTAATTATATGTTGTCATTTTTTAATTTATTTATTTAGTAGTAAGTAAAAATGTCATAGTGTACACGTTAAAATTCAAAATCAAAATCATCAATTATATCAGTATAATTAATATTTGATGTAAGATCAGATTCTATTGATAAAATAGCGAGTGCGTTTAAGTGTTGCTCTTTTACAGTGGATCTTAAATACGTTTTCAATCTTTTTAACAACGAAAAACTTCGTTCCGCAGAGCAGTTAGTTAAATGTGTGCACAAAAATATTCTTAAAATTATATTTATATTTGGAAATACAGTTTCTAATTTTTTACTATATATTAGTTTACTGGGTTCTAATATAGAATTTTCAGAATTTTCATTAGATTTCAAATATGATGCCAAGTGAACACATTCTTCCATAAAACATTCATCTAAATCGTTCTTGTATATACGGTATAAATTTTCTGCATTTGCCAATATTTGTTTGGGTTGGTATATACTTAGTTAAATTGTTTAAAAATTCAAAGTTTTTGTAAATTAATTCATATGCTTCAAGCTTCTTTTTCAGTTCTTCACTAAGACATGAAATTATAACATTAAATGTTTTGGTTTTAAAATCCTGATTGGTATGTAATTCCGATTCATCAATTATTTCATCATGAAACATTTTCCTTTTTATCCCTCGTTTTCTTTCAAATTTCTTAGCAAACGATATTTCCTTGGCCTTAGATTCATAGTTTTCATATAAATTTGACATTGAATGAACGAATCCAATCAATGATTTGTATTGCTCAACAATAATCGACAAATCAATCTCTATAGATTGTAACCTTAAACTAGTGGCATTAAAGCGTTTTAAAATAGATTTCCAAAATGTCGTCATAAAAGCACATTCAAGACAATTCATTTGATAATTAATATTTTGAGCTTGGCTTCTAACTTGAGAAGATACAGTTTCATCTTCTGATATTTGTTTTAAAGCTTTATAAATTCGCGCCCAGTTTTCATACAGGGCTTTGTATGCATCATACCATCATACCGACAAGACCATCTTGTATCAGTAAGATTTTTAATGGTTCGTCATTTTAATTCATTAGTTAACACTAACCAACGACTTGTTGAGGAAGAAAATAAATTAAACAGTTCTTGCAAAAAATTGAAAAAGGGTGCTGCATCTCGGCAACAATCTGCCGCAAATTTGCCAACCAAGTTCATTGAGTGTGCTGCACAAGGTATAAAATGTGCTAGTTCATTGTTGTTCTTAATTCGTGTTTGAAGTCCTGAATAAATTCCAGACATGTTTCTTGCGTTATCATAGGATTGTCCTCTCAAATTTTTTATTTCAATTTTATTTTCATTTAAATATTGTATAATTTCTTTCTCCATATTTTCAGTTTTATGTCCTACATTTTCCAAAAATTTCAAAAAATGCTCCTCGGAAACTCCATTTTTTACATATATAATAATAAAAGCAAGTTGATCAGTATGTCAGACGTCAGGCGTAGAGTCAACACTAATTGAGTAATATTTTGCTTCTCTTACTTAGTTAATTATCTGTTGTGTTACCTTTTCGGCCATTAATAAGTATTACAATTTCTTCGAAAACAATTGATGATAAATATGACGTTCCTCCTTTTCCTGGATTTCCATATTTTGCAATATTCGCAGCTAAAAATGGGTCAAATTCGGCAACTAATTCCACTGCCATTAAAAAATTACCATTATTGATGTTTCCAATGATTTGAGTTGTTCCTCTTAAAGGCAATGTTCGGTTAGCAAGTTTTCGTATAATGCACACAACCCGTTTGAGCATCTGAACCCAATAATTTTTTTCCTTAAGAGTTTCGGAATTTAATAGTTCATTTACATTTGACGTAGAGTCACCTAGCAATCGCTGCTTTAGAACAGTTTCTAACTGTCGGTGCTGTGATGTATTTTCATGCTGAGATAAATATCCTGCTACATTTTTCCAATCAGAATAATCCGTTGTTGCCAGTGCTGAACCACCGCCTCCTAACAATCGGCATGGAGCACAATAGATTGATTTGTTACTTACCGAATGTACTAGATAATTTCGCCGTATGAATTCACCATTTTGCAATTTTCTTCGAAAAACACTTACATTTAAATATCTTGATACTTTATCGGTATAAACCTTCTTTGTTGATGAGAAATCTGTAGGGATGTTTAGACTAATGCAATTATTATTATTACATAAATATGTAATGGTAGAGTCATCACACCGTTTCCATGTAGCAGGATCAAGGTTTGTTTTAATGTTGATGTGATATTCGGATGATTCTTCTGGTATGATTCTTGAACAACTGGCAGATATATCAGTGTTTTGTTCTAAATTATTTGTCTAAGTATTTTTATTTTGTTCTGAATCATTTAATGTTTGAATATCAAGTGATGAAACATCTGTGGTGGTTTCGTTATGTATTTCCAGAATAGAAACATGTCTGCTTGCCTGTTCTTGAACTACTGTTACTGGTTTTTTAATTAAAAATCCATCAAGTTTAGTTTTTTTTTCAATAGTTTTATTGAACTTTTTTTGTTTTTCTTTTGCTAATTTTCTATTTTGATAACCAATATTTTTCTTACGCCCTTCCATTCAATTTATTCCACCTTAAATTTTAAACAATAGCTCGTAAAGCAAATAAACTACTAAAAATGTAAAAACAGCCTACTTTCAATTAAATAACTTTACGAAATTTTAATTATACCTATACTAAAAAATTAAGACCAAATTCAAGTTTAAAAAAACAAATGACATGAAAACATTAAAATGCAATATTTTTCAAAAATTTAGCTTACTGCAATCATATTTTTAATAAATTTGAACTTCTGTAATATACAAATTTACCGCTGGTAAAAAGTACCATTTTTTCTATTATAAGATAGATGGCGTTTTGTAACTCTCCACTCATTTTACTGAAAATTTTTATGTGCGGAACATTAAAATGCTGGTAAAACTTTGACATTTCTTTGATTGTTCACAAAGCGAGTTTATTTATTTATACGCCCGCACATCGCGTAGAACACTTAATTCTTAATTTCGATTATATAATTTAATTATAATTATCTATAAATTTAACATTAAAAAAAAATAATTTTTTAAATTAAAAAATTATGCTTCACTAAATTTCCTAAAGAAAAGAAAATTGTAAGCGCCCTTTTCTTTTAGCGCCCCTAGGCAGTTGCCTAGGTTTGTCTATTAGTAAATGCGGCCCTGTGTAGGAGGTATCTTTAACAAACAAGATTTCATCAGTCTTTTTTTGTTCCTCAGCATCTGGAGCGAAAGCTTCAGCTGCTGGAGAACAAATTTCGTGTCATCAGTTTTCTAGAATGCCCATGATCATCTGAAGTTATTACTTTTGTTTTAAACGATTAAATCTAATTGAGACACATCATTGGTGTTTTATTAAGATTAAAATTAAAGACTTCATGAATATCAGCTTAAATCTAAGATTAAGCCACCCAGCTGAAATCGCCATTATTAAACACACAGTTCTACGAGGCCCAAGTTCGAGAACTATGCGCTGCAAATATAGTTTGCACATATGGCATACCGCAGTAACTGCAACATAGAATAAAAAAGCTGTAGCTGATTTTAGGCAAATTTCTAATTTCGTAGCTAAGCTGGAATAACACCAAAATTATAATGAAGTAAAAGTCATGTTTCATATCAAAAACATTCTGTGGTTACGATTAGTCAATATGGATAGAGAGCACGTATAGTAGAAAAAATAATTAATGTTATGCAAGAAAATACGATAAAATGGCAGGCACTAAATACCAAAATAAGCAGCTCTCAAAAGTCGTCTTCACTAGGCATTTTGAATAATTGTCAACGAAAATGTCACTTTTATTCATGTCAAGTTGTCAATACGAATATGAATCTTCAAGCTTGTAGGGCTTAACCAACACGAAGGAGCTCAGGAAAAGTAGTACGTTAGATATGTAGGTAGTAAAAGGTAATAAGTATATTTTACAATTTTCGGGTGATATAATTGAAACAAATTGTTGAAATGATACACACAAAATCTAAAAAGGAACATATTTATATGATGAAATGTTCACATTTTACGCCGCAGACATGATTTTACCTTGCTTTTGTTTGTTTTCTTGATTCAATATTTGTTCTACAAAATGCTTTGCTTACAAAATTCAAGCTGTAAAAATATTTCTTTAATTTCTACTCTATATTATCCAGCAGTATTTCAACTCTATGTAAGGAATGTTCAGATTCTTTAAAATGGTTTATTGCTTGGGCATTCTCTAAATTCTACTCAACGACTCAACGGATTATGTCATCAACACCAACAATAGTCGTTTAAATTTGTTGTGTTTTTGTGATGATGGGAATTTTTTTAATTTTTTTTAATTCACAATGAATCAACCAATAATTAATTTCAACATGAATCTAATTTTAATAACAAACTCGAGAAGACTACAAAGATTGCCTTTTATATTACGTGTCTAAATATATTACATATACAGGGTGTTCCGTAAGTCGACGTCAAGCCGGAATAGGGTGATAGAGCAACTCATAATAGTTACCAGAAAAATACAAAAAAAGATCTAAGTCATGTATTTTTCAAATTATAGACATTTCTTTTGTTTTCGAGAAAATATACACCCTGTGATGGTTTTTTAGCTCCTGTTGCTACAAATCTTTACTTTTTCTCAATTTTATTTTTCTTATGTAATCCCGAATAGTAGTTACATATAACTTGTTGCTTTAAATTATAAGCCAACTGCTCCAGCTTGGAAGAAATTGTCACATTTTGTCGAATCAAGAATAGAAAGTTAATACTTCACCCAACTTGAACTGACTGTACTGAAAGAAAAAAAATTACTACGCCAGTTTGGCAAGTAACTTTAAAAGTTGACGCATTTAATAAGGATTCTAAAATGGTATAATACTTGCTACATTATTTCTTAGATTACGGGGAAAAAAAAATTTTGTCAAAAAACCCAGTTTCGAAAATTTCCTTTCACCTACTAAAATGATTCTAGTGTACCCAAAGCTTGCCGTACGACCGTAACTTTAAGATTCTAATTTGAGTGAGACGGAGAGTCATTGCATGAAGTGTGAGTGAGACAGATAGTGACGTGGTTGTCGTGGATCTGCCTTAAGTATGTCTTCCTGATAAGACCTGGAGGTGTTTGAAGGTTCTCTCTATGCCCTTCCTATTATTGGTTTCGCGGAAGATGTGTACGTATACGGGGACTCCATCTTCGGTTCAATAACTAACTTCTATATCTAGTGCCTTGCTGCATTATATCTGTGCGTGTTATCCAGTCCGGATAGGTAGGATTATAATTACTTTATTCTATAATAAATAATAAAAAATGTATAAGGGAGATAATAATTAACGGTATGTGTTATTTCCCGGTAATGTATTATTTCAGGTAGTGTGTCAATCTTAGGCAGTTCTAGGATGTGCCCGGATGTTGTTAGTGTCGTTGTGTCTATGGGGTTTCAATGGAGATGCAGTGCAGGCTACCGATTGGCTATTCCGTATATGACATTTCATTCCAGCCACGGAGCTCTTCAGCGGTATTCCTAATGCTATATTGGAGTGGGCTTGTAAGTCCGTCTTGTGTTTCATGAGGAAACACGAAGTCTGCTATGTATCTTTCATTAATTGCCTATCATTTAAACTATCATTTTGGTTTCGGTTAGCTAAATCGAATGAATGAGTGGTTGTGGATACGTTTTAAGTCGAAGGTGAATATGGTGTTCTTTATACGTATATGTGCGTCCAGATTGCAAGATATATGTGAATTTGTAATGTGGCTTAAGAAGGTTTTCATATTTATGGTTTCCGCCACCCCATAGTTGCCCTCGAGCGGCGTTCACCATCAATAGCTTGTTTCTGTGCTTCTTTCTTGCTAGGATGAAAAGTTCGGTGACCCATCGCATATACCCACGTACTGATAATGTTTATATGTTTATACGAGATGGATCCGCATGTAATTCATCTTTTACTCTCTCTTCCTAATATATATCACCAGTGCGGAGTTGATGACTGGAAAGGGTTGTGATTTAGCTCCCGAACATTCACATTAATTGGATTACGACGGCGAGAGTGGCCGACGGACGATAGAAACTGCAGATTCCTATGTATACACGTTTCATAAAACGTTCCTGGAGAAAAATGTTCCTATTATTGCAATAGTCTGGCGTTTGCCGGCACCGTCGTAATTGTACTTAGGCCTTAATTCTCCATTCCCAAATCACTCACTAATATGTTTGGAGAATCAGGGAAAATGTAAGAGAAATTCGAAAAGAGAGATTGCAATTCCCACCGGTTAATTCAAAAATTCGTAGTAAGGTTACCTACCTCAAATACAACCAAAATTGACATTACTCTCAGTTGGGAATTCTTCTTCTTACTTTTCCACTTGCAAATCATCAGAGAATTTTAACAAGTGGAGTAGAGAATTTGGTAATTCTCAAAACAAATTCGCAAGTTTTAGAATTCTAAGTGGTGAATTAATTGTCAAATCAATCTCCTAATCTCGAAAATTCTCTTCGACCCCTGGTTCGAAAATGTTCATGAGAATTGCTTGAAAAATAACCAGCGCGAAATCTGGTCAGACCTTCCACGTGTTGTAAGCCCGGGGCGTCGTGCTTTCTTTTCCTTGAGAAGAACGCCCAGGCGGAGTCCAGCATCTATCGGAGCCTTTATCGTTTTTGTGTCTCTGAAATTAGTCTTTAATGGGGTTAATAAATGAAAATCACTCGATCGCGCGTTAATCTGTCGACTTTATTATATTAACTTTTATAATTGTAATTAACTTCTTAAAACTTTTAAGCTTTTCAATGAGAATTATTTTAGAGATCACGAGACTCGACCGACTCCGATTGAGGATTTTACTAAACTCTCCGATTTGTGCCTTCGAGAATTATCATTTGCTCGCGTCTTTGCCTTATCAGCAAAATAACTTTCACACTTCGTCGCGACAACAGGATGTAATTCGACTCTTTAAAAAATGTTACCACAAGTGGAGAACGAAGAAGTAAACAAAAATTGATTACTTCTTGATAAAATTTGTATATTATACGCTGAGGAAAGAATTTTAAGTGTTCGTTGCGCACTTGAAAAAACGATACTTTGTATCGTGGGAAATGAGTTGTGAATTGCGTCGGTCAAGCACTGTCACAACCAATAAATTATGATTTGAGCTGAGTGCTGACCGAGCGCAATTACAACATTCCATCCCCCTAAGAAAAAGAAAATTTTTGGCTTAAGGACAAAAATTTTCTCGTAGATAAAAATTTCTTCTAAAATTTTTTTTTTTCAGCCGGTCGAGTCTCGCTTTAACAAAAATGTTGGATGTTACCAATGTGTAAAGCAAAGCAAGAATTAAAATTTTTCCTATCTTGCAAAAATTAAAGGTAAGTACATTATTTTTTTTTTTTTTTTTTTAAAACTGCTACAAAAACTACAAAGACTTTCTTACCAATATTTAAGGTAAGTTTAAAAAAGTTTTTTTTTTTTTTTTTATAAAGACTACATTATGAAAGTATAAAAACTACAAAGTACATTTTTTTTTTTTTTTTTTTTTTTAAAACTATGCTACAAAAACTACAAAGACTTTCTTACCAATATTTAAGGTAAGTTTAAAAAGTTTTTTTTTTATAAAGACTACATTATGAAAGTATAAAAACTACAAAAGGTTTTCTTAACTTATACCAATATGTATGGTAAGTTTAAAATTTTTTTTTTTTTTTTTTTTTTTTATAAAGAGATCTTGCATGGCACACACATATAGGTTTTTTTTTTTTTTTTTTTTTTTTTTTTTTTTTTTTTTATTCGTTTGATGCAAATGTAAAAACTACAGGTTGATCGACTGTGATCTGTTCATTCTCCGGTCTTGTTCCGGTCGAGTTGGGCTTATTCAGCGTTAATCTGCTAGATACCTTTTTATATATATTATAGGCCACGAGCAAGACCATTCCAAAAAGTATGAAGTATATCAGTGAATAATGGTGGATCGTATGTGGATCCAATGGGAGATTTTCCACTTCTTCTTCCTTCTTTAAAATATTGATCTGATCGGAGATTGCCGTAAGGTCCTCGTTTGAAACATATTTTACTACAGCTACTTTATCAGAGTAGTTTAGGTAGTTTCTGGTGGAGTTGTGTATAAGAATCGAAATGTTATTGGGTGGTATGTATGAGTTTTTTAATTGGGTTGACTTACTAGTATAGCCTCTTATGGTTAGTTCTGACGTACGTAAATAACAGTCGCCCGGAAGTTCTATAATTCCGACTTCGGATATAGTGTAATGTTTTATTGTGTCTTGGCATATCGAATCTAGGGTCAGGTTTTCGGTAGTTGAGAAAAGCCATTTATTTGCCTGAGACAACTGGATCCATATTGTTTTGTGATCTGATTGTCTGATATTACAGGTGCGTGATATGGAATTTTTTCTTTTTATTAGTTGTAGTTCACACAACTGGCTGTCGGAGTTCACATTGAATATGGGGTGTAGGATTCGGCACAAGTATTGTAGATGATCCTCTGTTATACAATTTCCTAGTTCTTGCGATGTTAGATCGTAATAGTGTTCCTTTCCATAGTCTATGACGAGGTAGTTTATAGTAGGTTGTATGAAAGCGAGCTTTTGCTGGTGTATGGTAGGTAAAGGTATAACTTTATAAAGTTGGTAATTCTCTTTATATGGTAAGGGAATTTTGAATTCGTACAAAATTCTATCATCCACGATGGAAGTGCTCATTTGGCTTATACGATACAAGGATAATAGATTACCATCTTTTAAGAACGCGGATAAACGAGTATCGCTGGGGATCTCCTTTCGTATCGTATATAGAATTGACTCTAATTGTTCAGGTGTTACTACGGTTGGATGTGGCTTACCGTGTCGAACATCGGTAACTAGGTCAACTATTGTGTTGACTATGTTTTGGTACCTGATAATGATCAATGTAGTTAGAGATGTTAACGACTCCATTTCTGCAATAATGCGATTGTCGTGGGTCGCGTTTATTAGTTGATTCATCATCATTTTTACCTTGGTGAGTCTGGCATTTAGAGCTGAGAGTTGATCGTTAATTAAGGCCTGCGATTTGTTGAACACATTTACTGTGGTTTCTAGTATAAAAGTTTGATTTTTTATTAATGAAAGCAAGTGATTCTCGTTGTAATTTAACTTGTCAATTTGCTTGTCATAAAATTTAGCATCCTCTTCGTTAAGTGTTCCGAACAAGGTTTTACTAATAATCCCGATTGCGTCAAATAGGCCGCGTTTTTGCCTATCTTTGCTCTTAAGTAAGCTATACTTTTGTGTGATGTCACTCATGAGGTGATTCATTTCAGACACAGTTCCACTACAGATTATGGCGAGGTTTGGTTCATCTGTGAGAAGTTTGCAGAAGTCATTTACTTGGTCTACGTATCTGCCCATGTAACGTAAAGCTTGAGCCAGACTCTTGAGGTCATAATATACCAGAACTTTCCATTCGTTGGAATAGAGTTCTACTTTCCCCAATTCCTCGAAGTAAATTCCAGGATTCTGTTTAATAGGAGTGATAACAAGCTCGCTCCCATATGCGGAGATAACGTTCAGGAGCAAGGTCCCGACGTATAAAATCTGAAAGGAAGTGATGTCGTTTTGGTTTATGCAGGTTGACACATAAAGCGATTAGATAAGAGAAAAGTTATTTACTTGTAAAATGTTATTGACACCGCTCTCCCAGGCTTGTTATTATTCAATGAATAATTTTAAATCATTATTGTGTACAATCTTATCTCTTTTTCCGACCTTTATTTTAGAATTTTCTGTTGATAGGACCTGGGTGATCTCAAAAGGTCCATTCCAGAGTGAAGAAAATTTGTTTTTTCTTGTATGATTTCTAATAAGCACTTTGTCTCCTAAGTTAAAGTGTTTTGCTTGGGTATTTTTGTCGTAGTAGTTTTTAGATTTACATTTTTTTTTATTTAGGTTTTCCTTAGCTATCTGGTAGCCATGTTGCAGTCGTGATTTCATTTCGTTGGAGTAATCGTCATAATTATAGGTCAGCTGTGGTTTCTGTGTAAGGATGTTTGAAATGTTCGCAGGAAAACCATACAGCAATTCGTATGGGCTATAACCTGTACAGCTGTGAGGTGTGGTATTATACACGAGCATGGAGTATGGTATCCATGTATCCCATGTAAGCGGATCTTGATTGACATAGTGTCGCAGATACTCGGCAAGAGTCCTGTGGCTTCTTTCGAGCGCCCCGTTCTTTTGGGGGTGATATGGGGAGGTATTTATCTTCTTAGATTTCATTAATTTACAGACTGCCTTAAATAGAGCGCTTAAGAAATTAGCTCCTTGGTCTGTAAGGATGTGCTCGGGAATTCCATGACGACAAACCAGTTTTTCTACGAATGCCCTGGCAACCGTTTGTGCCTCAGCATTTGGAATTGGCAATGCGTCGGAGAATTTCGTCAGGTCATCTTTAAATGTCATTAAATATTTATTACCTTCATAACTGACGGGCAGGGGACCCACTATATCCAGTGCTATCCGCTCAAACGGTCTTGAACTGGTCGATGTTATTTTCATCGGTATAGGCGGGTTTCTCTGAAGCTTGTTTTTCTGGCAAGACTGACACTTCCGAACGAAATTTCTTACGTCTCTTACCATCGTTGGCCAATAGTATTTGGTTTTGAGACGCTTTAGGGTGCGAGAGATCCCCTGGTGTCCTCCTAGTGGAGAGTTGTGGTACTCGAGCAATAATTCTGGTATGCGGTCTTTATCGTCGATATATACTTTAGTGTCCATATATATATACAGTTTAATACGTGAAGTTTTGAAAATTTCTTTTATTGTCGATCTTATTACCCCAAGCGTATTGCGATCGACTGTCGGAACAGTTAGTCCAACTCTATCAATCCTCTGCTTTATGCAGAAATTATAAAGTTTCTGGAAGAGAATTGTAATGTTATCTTGATCTCGGTTAGATCGTGCGGGAATGGCGGCCGTAGCCACAATAAATGTATCAGAGTTGTCTTTAAAAGGCTTTAGCTCCCACATAGCGGGCTTACGAAAGGCTTTAATAAGTTTATTTAGGACAGCTTCTTCGTGCGTTTTGAGAAGGGGTAATATAATGATTTTATTATTAATGGATTTATCCCGAAAAATTGAATCACTGCTTTCCTGTAAATAAAATTGTACGTCGTTAGGCTCTTTCTTGCTGTAAGGCTTTTCATTTTTCTGTAAAGGTCTTTCTTTTAAGGTTTTTGATCGTTCCTTTTGTGATCTGGTAGTTACTCTAACGTTTCCTAAGGTTTTTGCTGAGTCACCTTCGTTTTCCTCATTTTTTATGCGGCTTAGAGCATCGGCGTTTGAATTAGACTTCCCAGGTTTGTAAACTATTTTATAATCATGTTCCTCCAGAAGAATTCTCCAACGAGCCAATCGTGATGTTGGCTCTTTTAAGTTCATGAGCCATTGTAGAGGCCTGTGGTCAGTTAGTATCGTAAATCGTCGCCCATATATGTACGGACGGAACTGCTTTACTGCAAATATTATGGCGAGCAATTCCTTTTCCGTCGTCGTGTATCTAGTTTCAGCCGCATTCAAGGTTCTGCTTGCGAAGCATATAGGCTTGTCCTTACCTATTTCTCCTTGGGATAAGACGGCTCCCAATGCAACGTCGCTAGCGTCGGTGGTTACAAGGAATTCTTCGCCAAAGTCTGGGTATGCGAGTACTGGAGAGGTGATGAGCTTCTTTTTGAGAGCCTTGAAAGCTTCATCACAAAACGCATCCCAGCGAAACTCTACGTCCTTTTTTAAGAGTCTCGTCAGTGGTTTCATCATTTTGGCGAAGTCGGGTATAAACCGACGGTAATAGCCCGCAAATCCCAGGAAGGATTTGACGTCTTTCGTTTTTTTTGGTTCCGGGTATGTTTTCACCACTTGTATTTTTTTTGGGTCCGGTTGGATTCCCATTTTCGATATGACATGCCCGAGGTATATTAACTCTTTTTTCACGAAATGGCATTTTTCTGGCTGTAACTTTAAGTTATATTCCTTTAGGCGGTTTAGGACGTTTATCAACCTTGTGTTGTGATCGCGTAGATCGTATCCGTAGATTACTATGTCGTCGACGTAGACGAAACACTGTATGCCCTGCAGTCCTATCAGCACATTGTTCATTAGACGCTGAAAGGTTGCCGGTGCGTTTTTCAATCCAAATGGCATTCGATTATACTCGTAATGCCCAAATGGAGTACTGAACGCCGTTTTCTGTTTATCCTCGTTATCAACCAAAATCTGGTGAAATCCACTAGCGAGGTCCAGAGTGCTAAAATATTTGCTTTTACCCAACTGGTCCAATATATCCGTTATATTGGGAAGTGGGTATGCATCACCTATAGTAACGTCGTTTAAGCCACGGAAATCCACCACAACTCTCCATTTCTTACAACCGGAGCTGTCAGCTCTCTTAGGAACAAGAAGGAGTGGAGAATTCCAGGGACTGAAACTCGTTCTAATTATGTCATCCTGCAACATTTCGTCTACCTGCCGGTGTATTTCCTTTCGATGTGACTCTGGAAGTCGATACGGTTTCTTGTACAAAGGCGGTTTACCCGGCTCTGTTAATATTTTATGGGTAATGGCGTCAGTGAAGGTTAGATGGTCGCCTTCAAGATGGAATAATTCGCTATACTGTCTGCATATTCCTAATATCGAATTTTTTTCTTCGAAGTTACAGTGCTCGAGGTTCAGAGAGTTAGCCAGTCGTTGTAAGCGATCTTTGACTATATTGCCTTCTATGTTAGCTTTTGCTATATCAAAATTATTGAACTCCTCTAGTTCTACTTTTAATTCGTGGGGCTTTATTTCGATGTCATGATCGTTGGTATTTAAAATTAATGCTTTGACCTTTTTATGAATAGGTCTAACTACAGCCGATCCAAGATAGACACCCGATTGGATCCTTTTCTTTGATATGACAGAATCCTTGAGGCTGTCGCAGGGTATTTCGATGACCTGCTCGCTTCTAGAGCGGACAGTTATGCTTTCAGGTTCCATGTCAGCTGGGCAGATTCTGTTTTCTCCTTTAACTGAGTTTCCCCTCCTACAAATACGCTCATCCTCTAACGATGTTTGGTCTCTATTAGGCCTCACTGTTGGGACATTAGACGTAAAAGTTTCTGGCTTAAGAATTTTGCTACTAGTTTCTGGATATCTGCTTCTCGATTGAGGCTCATTCGCTTTAATTGCCGTTTTATGACCAGCTTCGACAGATTGCAATTTGGGATTTGAAAACTTAGAAGGAAGGTTTTCCCCATTGACAATTACGGAGTGCCCTTTTGTCAGGCTTTTTGGTACGAAGTCAGGTCTAATAATAAGTTCATTTCTACAGTAGTCTATTGTACAGCCGTAGGTTTTGAAAAAGTCGTTTCCCAGAATTCCATCCAGGATAAAGTTTGATGTTTTAGGTAGTATGTGGAAAGTGTGACCCAAAGAGATTTTCCTTGAGAATTCTAGAGTTCCAGGGATTTTGCCTTTAGTTACTACGGATTCTCCAGTGATCGTAGTAATTGTACATTTCTCCTTAGGAGTAATATTTTGTTTGAGTTTAGTTTCATATCTAATTAAGCTGATATCCGCGCCCGTGTCGATTAAAAATACGGAGTATGGTTTTCGTGAGGGGGTAAAAGGTATACATATTGTTGTTCCATGCATGGTTATGTCTAGTGATACGCTTATGACAAGGGGTGCGTATTTATTGTATTCGTTTAAGGATTGTGGACGTCGGCTTTGAAGATGATTCGGGATGGGTTGCCGAGGGTATCCTCCCGAGAGCTCTCGTTTCCCGTCTCAACGAGTCGTGGAGTACTTTCAACCGATTTTGTCCTACCACTATGTGGAAAGTAATGTACATTGTGGTTATTTTTATTGTTCCCATGATTGGTTGAAATATTTGTATGCGTTGTATTTGGATAACCCCGTTGGGCACTGGGATTTCTGTAACGTTCGTTTCCCTGGTAATTGCTAGAATGTGATTGATTATTTCGGGATCTACGTTGCCGACATTCCTCAAGAGTGTGGTTTGGTTTCTTGCAATAAGCACAAATAATGCGTTGTACTTCCTTCTTAATTTCTCTGGGCGAGAAATTGGGCAAGCGAGTGTTTCGGTAACATGTCTGTTCCGTGTGGCCTTCACGTCCACATACTCGACAAAACACTCTTTGTTTTGGAGGAGGTCTAGTGCTGTTATTGAGAGGTACCGCATGAATTTCTAGTCTAGGGGCTTGCTCTATTGCATAGGCTATTACTTGCCTTAGGTCTTCACCACCAAACGCTTTTACCAATAACTTCAAGCTGTGGTTCTTTAGACCATCTTCAAAAGAAGTTATCACTAGCTTACGATTTTCATTGATAATGAAGTCGCGCACGTTGGGATCTTCTATATCAGAATAAGTGACCGAGTTAAGGGTCCACAATAATTTAGAAAGCCTTTCACCATATTCTTTCACCGTTTCTCTGTATAGTTGTTTGGCTTGGGCTATTTCACTTTGAAGGGCGGCTCTAGATTTTTCTTCTTTGAAATTGTTTTTTAATTCTTGTACCAATTCCTTCCAAGTATCTAGAGTTTTATACTGCGTTAGTTCGAAAGCTGGGCCCTGGAGCCTAGTCTTAACGAAATTGAGGAACATAGTCACTTCAGCTGCAGATTTTGTGGAAGAGAACAACAAGTCGCCACAAGCAACAAACTTTTTAAGACCTTCGGGGTTTCCGTCAAACTCTGGGATAAGGTCATGTACATCTTTTAAGCTTAATTTAAGCTCATTAGTAGGAGGGTCAGGCGCCATAGCGTGGAAGGGTAATTCGACGAATAATTCAATTAACCTAGCAGCACTTCGTGTGACTGCAGCACTTCGTGTGACTGCTTCCTCCGTTTTGAGATAAGTCAAATATTAAAGGATGAAGAGTCAACGCTTCACAAGTTCACTTGCGTTGCTTTATTTCTAATTACGGATTTTCACAATTTAGATGATTTATGTAAAAACGGAAAACTCATTTAAGGTCTCAAAAGCAAAAACTCAAAATTTTATGTTGTCTTAGATTTTTCTTCGTAGAAGATTACACACCCTTTTGTTTTTTTTTTTTTTTTTAAAAAAAATTTTTATTTCAATACCGTAGGGAACTTTTTCACTAGCAGATTAGATTGGGAGAGAATAAAAACAAAAAGTTTTTGTCTCTAGTGCCATACGTAAATGAAAACACTTTGAACGACCACAAACATATTTGGTATTAAAAAATTTTTGTAACACAAAAACGTGGAGGGCAATATGAAATGCTCCTTAAGAAAGGTAAAGGGCTTCATATAACAGGAAAAATTCGTCAAATTATTCCTGGAAAAAGAGTAACACTTTCACAACTTCACCATCAAGGCGACTTAATAAAATTCCAAAAAAAATTTTTTTTTCGATTATTAATAGAAAACGAATTTATCACTCACTGCTATATGTCGTATTCATTTACAAATTAAAAGTAGAATCAACAATCAAAAGAAATTTAAGAATTTCGTAAAAAACTTTTTTTTTTTTCAATTTTCCCCATCATTCACTTGTTATATTCATTGTACTCGTTTAAGATTTATGAAGGTAAAAATCAAAAATATGAAACTTTATGCAATCTTCGATAAAATTTCCCAATATTGCCACATATCGTATCAATAAAAAAAATCATAAAATCACTATATTGTTAACCACACATATGTGTACATGCGCATCTCATTTAATTTCCATTAATCGAGCAACTTGTATACATGATCTTGATTGTAACTAATAACTTGAACACGTAAATACAAAAGAAAGGAGAGAAAAAAAAATATATACAAGGTTTCTTTACATCGAGAAAGTAGATCATTGCTTTTTGAGTGAATTGTCAGTCGAAGATATGAGATTATTAAAATCACTTCACCATCACTAATTAATTATCAGTACTTATTTAGCCAATGTTTCACCTGTTATTTCTATTAAATAATTTTTGTTTTTTTTTTTTTTATTTTCTAAATTTTGATTCAAAATTATGTAAATATATATATATGTTATAAAAGGTAATTTTCTGTGCAAAAAAAAAAAATTTGTAGTTCTAAATTCTGACCTTTTCTGCATATGCGTACATGCGCATCTCGTGGTTATTCTTGTTTCTGGTTCAGGTGAGTAAATTGTTGTATGTCGATCCGTTGGTTGAATAGTTGACTGTTAATTAATTGGCAATTCCTGCTGTTTGGATCCTGCACCGCTGTTTGGATCCTGCACCGCTGTTTGGATCCTGCACCGCTGTTTGGATCCTGCACCGCTGTTTGGATCCTGCACCGCTGTTTGGATCCTGCACCGCTGTTTGGATCCCACCGCTGCCACCAATTTGTTGTAAGCCCGGGGCGTCGTGCTTTCTTTTCCTTGAGAAGAACGCCCAGGCGGAGTCCAGCATCTATCGGAGCCTTTATCGTTTTTGTGTCTCTGAAATTAGTCTTTAATGGGGTTAATAAATGAAAATCACTCGATCGCGCGTTAATCTGTCGACTTTATTGTATTAACTTTTATAATTGTAATTAACTTCTTAAAACTTTTAAGCTTTTCAATGAGAATTATTTTAGAGATCACGAGACTCGACCGACTCCGATTGAGGATTTTACTAAACTCTCCGATTTGTGCCTTCGAGAATTATCATTTGCTCGCGTCTTTGCCTTATCAGCAAAATAACTTTCACACTTCGTCGCGACAACAGGATGTAATTCGACTCTTTAAAAAATGTTACCACAAGTGGAGAACGAAGAAGTAAACAAAAATTGATTACTTCTTGATAAAATTTGTATATTATACGCTGAGGAAAGAATTTTAAGTGTTCGTTGCGCACTTGAAAAAACGATACTTTGTATCGTGGGAAATGAGTTGTGAATTGCGTCGGTCAAGCACTGTCACAACCAATAAATTATGATTTGAGCTGAGTGCTGACCGAGCGCAATTACAACACACGTGAAGGCTTGTGGAAGCAGTAAAACTAAGTGCAAAATGATGAAAAATCTGAACAAAGTTAATTTTGATCCATTCCAAATTTATTCCGGAAGAAGCTTGTTGGAAGGTGCAATGTATGTTTTCAAGCTCATTCTTGTTTCATTTTAGACTAGTTAAATTAGTAAAAATAGAAAAATTAACTGGTAAAAACCTATAAATTGGTGGAGATCTTTTTGTTTTGCGTACTTTTGAAGATAGTAAAAGTCATGATCTATATCTCCAAGACTGGATCCACCATCTTGAAAAAAATGTGCTCCAATGCAGTTTTTCCTTCATATATCGGTAATCGTTGATCCGATCGCGGTGAAAATTCTTATAAAAATTAAAGCTCATTAAATTTTCCTTAAAAAAGGTTTCATTCATTTTATTCATATCTTCCCTAGTACCTCTGTAACACATCGGTAAACATAGAAACAATTTTTACTTATACGCTTGTATATATCTTTCTAAAATATCAACCCGTTTTCGGCCATTTTCCAATAAATTTCTAAGAAAAAATTAAGGCCTTCCCTATATCAGGTCGAAGCATCATTGTTAAAACAGAGGACCAATGCCTACGATCTGCGAAACATATGAGTGCTGATATACTCTTTGATGAGACAATGACAGCCATTGTCACACAAGAAAAGCTTCTTTGGCAACGGAAAAAATAAAGCACGACTTATTTCGATGTTGTCAGAAAAATTGCAAATCGAGGGTTTTACCTTTAAACAAGCTACAAACGAAGCTGATACTCCTCGTCTTATTCCCTGCTCTAGCTCCAGAAGAACGGAGTATTTATTTTAAAAAACCAGGAAGAGGAAAAGCCGAAAGGAAAATCTATTGTTCTCGTACTTGAGTCAGCCAAGATACACCAGAGAACCAGGGAGAGCACGCCACCCTGTGCGCAGCCTCTCTCCACCAGCACACTGAGAGAGGTTCAGCCCCTATGCCTCTAAAGTTAGGTATCTTCGTCTTAACATTTGGTCGATCCCTCGCACTACACCACGTCGACGTGCTGCCTCACACAGCTACTCGGAGGTGGCAATGTCAAAAGCACCTCGATATCCAGTCCCCACTTAATGACAGTAACCATTAAATGGTGAGCCGTCTCAGTAGATGTGCCCCTCCGGTAAGCGTGCTGTGAGTTGGTTAAGAGAAAGGCCTTAAGGGCTACTCCCTTGATATATTCATCCACAAGCCTCACCAGGCATTTCAAACCAAGAACGTGTTGCTTGCTTTAATCCAACCCAAATGAAATCATAGAATATACTAAGATTGTCATTCCGTTTGTAACGCACAGAATAACATTATTTCTATATTAAAAATTAAATCGATTTTTGCATGTTCGTCCACTGTCTATCCGTCCTGACAATAACTCTAGAACGCATTCATTTAGAGACGAGTGATGAAATTTTGCACACGAGCTTTAAAAATAAATAAATTTAAGTTTGAAAATGAGACCAATCGGGTAACTCCTTAGTAGAGTTGCCATACAACAATTCCGTTTTTCACTACTTATTTGAACACTGTCAGAGAATGCGTCGACGTAGAGAGCTGAAATTTGCTACATTGTGGTTTCATTAAAATAGTAAATATACCTTCAAATGAACCAAATCGGGTAACCCATTCTTGGTGTTACCCATACAAAATTTTGGTTTTTCACTATATATTTGGACATCGCCTTAAAACGCGTCGTCGTAGAGAACTGATATTTTTTATACCACGCTTTCATAAAAATAGTAAAGAAAATTCAAAAAGGAACTACATCGGGCAAACCCTTCTTGGTGGTGCCATACAAAATTTTGGATTTTCACTTTATTTAACTTTTATTTTCATCTAGGGTATAATATTATTACTTTTAGGCCAATTATTTTTCTTGTTGAAATCGTATTTACTGTTTCTATGAAAACGCCGACACGTAGGCAGTGTCTAAATATAATAATGAAAACGAAATTTTTGTATGGCAACCCCACGAAGTAGGTAGTTACCCGATTTGTCCCATTTTCCAACTTAATTTTAATTTTTTTTTTAAGACAATGTACAAAATTTCAGTTCTCTAAATAAACGCGTTCTCTAGCTATCATAGGACGGACGGATGGACAGACGGACAAGCAAACATTAAAATAGCTTTTAATTTAATACATGAGTATCCAACCCATTTTTTACACTATCATTATTCTTCTATCCGTTACAAATGGAGTGACAAACTCAGTATACCCTACCTAGAGTATAAAAGGACTATTTTACAAATTTTGATCGATTGATAAATACAACCCTTAGAAAACCTGCATATGCAATAACCTAAAACTCATTAGATTAGCAACTGAAGAGGAACAAATCTATTGAAACGCCAAATACCAAATGCAAAAGAAAAATAAATAAAGAAATATTGAAAAGTATGACAACTTTATCAGAAGTAAAAGTTAGGGTCCAAAAGAAGAATGGAGTCTATGTGGAGGGCACCCTATTTTTCCAAATTGAGTCAACAAGGTTGACAAATAATTGGTACCTACTAGTTTAAAAGATTTTTTAGATGTCCATTTTTGTATTTATTAATTTAATTTAATTTTTGTTTTGTACTTTTTGTTGTAAACAAAATCCTGACAAAGCTGTTTTGCAGATCAAGACTGTGACTGTGACTTTCTTGTTTGTTTTGTAAATGGTTCAACTGCTTGTAAAGGCTAAGGATGTCTGTCTGAGCTGAGCTATAACCAGTTTCCAAAAAAAAAAAACAAGTAAAAGTTTTACAATAAGTTGCCAATGTGACCAATGTACTAGAAATTACTAGATTGACCAATATTATACTGGTTACGTCTAGTATTTTGAGAATTCTGATGTCAGTTGTATATATGTATGCATAAACGCAAAAGACGAAGGCAATTGTGCTAATAAATAAAAACAAAATCCATTCGCTTTTGATACAGTTTTTTTCCAGTCTTTAATTATTATTATTTTTTTTTTTACTATCTTTACATACGTAAATTGGTATATGAAACGTTAAGTTGAATGGCGCAAGCAATTTCTCAATCAATAAATATTGGTATTTCAATAATACAAAAAAAACTCGTTTGATCTCTTTTCTATATATACTTAGTTAAAAAAAAAATAATAAATTTTGGATATTCATACATATTTACAAATATTTGATCTACAGACACATTTAAATGATGATCGGATTTAATTTTTGACAATTTATTTAGTTGTTCGTGGTATGCGTATTGGTTCACAACTTTATATCGGATTTCGGGTGTAACATTTAATGCAAAACAACAACAAAAAGTTAGGTACGTATTAATTGTAGATTTTAAATAAATATTTAAATAAAATTTAAAAGTGAATTTATATTATAAAATAATAGATGTGCATAATATGAACTTAATGTTTTAGTTAATAAATAGCTATTGCAAGAATCTTTTGTCAAACTTTGTTGACTTAAACTGTGACACCGACACCAGTAATATCATAACCTAGTAATTCATAGACTTACAAAATTTCGCGGTTAATGGTAACGTGGCTAAGAAACCTCAGACTGTTTCGACAATTTCATGTCTGAAATCCAAAAATATGATATTTCTAGTCATAACATAAACTTCATTAGCAAAAATTTTGCTATTATATTAAAAAAGAATTTAAAAATTTTATTTTAATGCCTACTCAAAACTTTAATGTATTATTAACGCACGTGCCATAAAAATATTATTAGTCTCGCGGTTATGCAATATCAACGACGATAAATATTTGTTTTTTATTTATAAGTATATTTACATAATATAAATAGAATAACGTGTTAACCGATTTAGATGATGTTTTTTTTTTTATAGAATATTAGAATATGTTCTCCGACGAGTACCCATTTTTACCTAAGTTACTGGATTACGGGTTGTACATGTACTGGTGGTTTTAGTATAGCATATTCGGTATGAATTAAATGCAAAGTTTGACCAATACTATAAATTGGCATACGGATAATAAGTTGTCATTTAACTATAAATAATAATTAAAAGCAATAATGAATATTTTCTCTAATCTTTTAGAATTTAATAAAAACATTTTAAATTTAAATCTCTTCTGGTAAATTTATCCTATTTCTGCTTAGTTTATAATCTGCTCCAACTAAATATTTAACTCCAAGCCAGACAAGTTGAATTAGTTTTGAATAAAAATAGTCACATCACTACCAGCATAAATTTATAATTTCACCAAATCCAATATGTACTCGGATAACATAATTATCATTAATTAATCCGGAAATTAATGATAATCTTATCCAACTTTCCAAGATAAAAATCATATCTATACCATAATTCATGAGTCTCGGAAAATCTCATAAAATTCATCTGTCCTGGTGGAGTAAACTTTGAATATTTCAACATGTGTTATAGTATAAAATAGAATTTCAGAACGCTATTAAATTAGAATGTTCACCATATCTTACAAATTACCTGTCTCAATCACACAAGAAATTTCAAGGTGGTGAGTTGACAGCAGTCTATAATTTATCCTTGACTCTTGAGATTGCAATTAAGTGTCAATTTCTGAAATGAAGCTATGCAGCACGTACATTTGTATGTACGTCGTAATTTAAGATACATAGACAGGTTTTTTGAAAGCATTCATGGACATTATATGAAAATTGCGTAGAAAAGACGACTGAATTTAATTGTAAAAAAAAAAAAACCAAAATCAAAATGTGATTAAAACTAATATAATCATGAGCGATAAAATTCTTTCGTTTAAAGATGTCATTACGCAATATTTTTGAAACTGATAAAGCGATATAGATATCTAAAGATGAATGATGTGGGTCAATACGCGTTACTGACTAATGAGTTATACATATAGCTACGCGTAATTTTTATTATTTTTTATTTTTGTTTTTTTTTTTTTTAATTCTACAAAATTGGACAAGAATAGATTATGTATTCATCTTCTTCAGCAAATAGTGTTGTAACTATTTTTATTACTTATATTATTATAAACAGGGTGTCCCAGAAATCAACGTCAAGCTAGAATCGGGCAATAGACCAAGCCGTAACAGTTATCAGAAAAATATGGAAAATAATCTTGGTCATGTATTTTTCAATTTATAAACATTTCTTTTGTTTTCGAAAAAATGTACACCCTGTGATGATTTTTTAGCTCCTGTTGCTACAAATCTTAACTTTTTTCAATTTTATTTTTCTTATGTAATCCCGAATAGTGCTTAACGCTTGACGTTGATCTCTGGGACACCCTGTATATGTATGATATTAATTAAAGTCATCAAAAAACGGAAGTAAAAAATATATGAAGGAAGATCAAGATCAATGCAGATCTGAGCACATCTCTGCTGCCCAACTCATTAATTAGTTTGTAAAATCCTATTATAACATCCTAGCTAGACAGAATTTTAGATTTAGTATATTTTTAAGTGGTGAATTATTTTGTAATGTTAATGAAGTTTCTAAGACTGAGTTCTACACATAAACCTATCGTCATTAATATTAGTTTCAATAATTTTGTTTTTTCAAGTATAACTAACATTTTTATGTATGATTTTCTTAAAACTGATTATAAGAAATTAAACGAATTCTATATGTCAATAAAATTTTCTTTCAAAGCCTAAGAAAATTCGCCTCGATATTCCAGACGGAAGTTTATGTCATCACTAGATATGCATACGAAAACCTTCACCGATCCTACAATAACAGAAAAATTGATAGCCAGATGGCATTGAAAGCCATATCATCACCTGGGACCAGATTCTGTAACGCGGAGAGTTTGGGAGTTTGGGTGATGAGAATTTTCGTTTCCCCCGATTAAAACACTACTAACTCTTCATTCGCGACTCTCTAACATACTTGGGGAGTTAGGGTGAGAAGTATCGCAATATTGAAGGACGGCTAACTATGTGTGGAAGGTCGTAGAGCATTGTGGTTTTTTTCTTTGGATTTAGGGTCCAGAGTAGAAAAATATAGATGAAAAATTGATTTTTGGGGTAGCGGCTTTTGGGTACGGAGAGGGGGGGGGGGTCGTAAGATCCCTAATTGGGGGCTGTCCAAAATACGTCATGTTTGGTATCAAATTAAAGAGAAAGAAGCGGATAATATAATGGTGTAGCGTTTTTTTAACTTCATCAACTGACTTTTCACCGGCAAAAGACGAAGTTTTTCCACTTGGGTCATATACACCCAGTTCCTATATTTTGCATATAACTATTTCTTCCATTCTTTGTTTCACATCCATTAGCACTCTGTTGAAAAAATATTTTCTCTTGGGAAGTGAATTTCCACGACTTACCACTTCTTCATAATGATGAGTTAAAAATATTTGTCCAGTTTTGTACCAAAAAGCGGCCATTTTTAAATTCTTTATATTAACTTCACCACTGGATTTGTTCGCAGACTTAGAAACTTCCCGGTATCTAATCGAGCTGAATTTTTCCACACCGATTTGTCGCTGATGACAATGCACTTTGGCATCAGACACACACACACACCCACACACACACACACACACACACGCACCCACACGGACACAATGTGATCATATGTAAATAAAGTGAATGCTGTGTGATACAAGAAAAATGTCAAGAAAAAAAACTAAAATTTAAATAAATATCAATCGCCTGCATAATAAAGCATTTGTAGTGCAAAACTTTGTTTTTACGGGTTGATGTTTTTTCATTTTAAGAAGGACCGATTCACTTCTTTTGCAGTTATCTCCAAAACCATTTACCGGACTGAAAAACTAATTACATATTTAATTAGGGGACAAAATGTAGATGCGATTTAATCTTACATTCAAGTTTTAACGTGCATAACTAGAACGACGACCAAATTGACTATTTTTGTGTCTTTTAAAATTTTTAGAGCGGGTACCTTCACAAAACACAACAAAAACACAGCCGAAAGTTTTGTCGAGTGGAATAGAGTGTTTGGTACTTCTCAATACAAATTCCTCGAGTTCCAGAATTCCGAGTGGAGAGTTAAGTGTCAAAAGAACTCTGATATGCTCAACTCCACAACTCTCTGAGTTAGTGAATCCGGCTCCTGTTGTCAAAACGAAGTTAATGTGGAAATATATTCAAGATTAAGCAAGACTAGTTTATGATATTTTTTTTACCGAGGCAAACTTATATTTGTTCAAGATGGCTTTTTTTGGACTCTCCGGCATAATAGCAAAAGCGAAAAAAATTTTATTTGTTATTCCATCACACAATTCATTTGATTTTGGGTGACATGTTTCAAGTCTTGGTTTTGATTCATCAACAAGTTCTAACTAGCGAAACTGAGTGACTCGAAACAACAAATGAAAAATAGAAAATGGAAATAAATGAAAAGTTGAAAACAAATAAAAAAAAATGCTATTTAAAAAAATTTAAAAAATTTAAGACAAGATTAGTTCGAAAGAATTGAAACTGCGTACGCCCGCAGTGGGCTGAAAAAAGCAAAAGAAAAAATAAGCGTTTCGTGTTAGCAGCAAACCTTATACTCATCGGTACGGCTTGGTTTTCTGCCTGCCGTAGGCGCTTGAAACAGATCAAACTGATCTCACCTCATATAAACCCAGAATAAATTCTGTGTGTGAATTATATCAGAGTAAAAAAAAACTCCTATATTCCACCAAGGAGGAAGAAACAAGACTACTTTATGATTTTTTTATCGGGATATATAATTCACATACAGAATTTATTCTGAGTTTATATGAGATGAGATCATTTTGATCTGTTTCAAACGTCTACATCAGGCAACAAACCAAGCCGTACCGATGAGTATAAAGATTTCTGCTAATACGAAACGCTTAATTTTTTTTCTTTTTCCAGCCCACTGCCGGCGTACGTAGATTGAATTCTTTCGAATTAATCTGGTTTTAAATTATTTAAATTTTTTTAATACTAAAATTTTTTTTCTACTTTTTCTCAATTTTTCATCTCTTTATTTCTTTCAATTTTTCTATTTTTCATTTATTGTTTCGGGTCACTCAATTTCGCTAGTTGAGACTTGTTAATGAGTCAAAACTATGACTTAAAACTTGTCACTCAAAATCAAATAGTTATGTGATGGAATAACAACTATTATACCGGAGAATTCAAAAAAATGTCTTCTTGAAAATATCCAAGCATTAAGAAACCTTGGCAAAGAATCAACTAATGGGTTCCTCCAGGACACTCAGAAATAGATGGGAATGATTACACAGACAAAAAAAAAGAATCCATGCCCCTCATAGGAGCGGAACAATTTTGCAGTATCTCTTACAACACCGTAAAATTTACCATTCAAAACTGCATCCAAATCCAAATGGATCAAAGATGAATTTCAATGATAGGCTCCAGACAAGCCAAAAAATTCATTAAATGACCTTCGCCAAAGAAGGCCTAGATCTTTTGAGACTCTCTATGAATCAATTCAGAATAATTTCAGACACTCTAAAGTAAACAAACACATGCATCGGATAGGTATATATATAACCCACTGATGTATGTAGGCTATGTCTCGAAGAGGATGAAATATCGGCGCATGTCTAATGCGAAACCATTGCATACTGTAGAGTCCGGACTTTTAGCTCATACTTCTTAAAGTCAGCCAACTTCGAAGAAACTTCATCCAAAAAAATGATCCTCTTCGTAGGAAGTGTGGTATTGCTGAATGAACTATAAAGAATGCGGTGCACAATAAGCCTATAAATGGCTGCAGTGTATAGGCCACTCGCCCCGCTGAATTCCTTAATCTAAATCTTACATAAAATTTTTGAATGTGGTTCATACAAGTATTAAAAATTTTGTACCTACATATTTGTAAAAGATCAGAAAACTAACATCCCTCATGATTTAATCGGGGACTTTTAAGGTTAAGAAATGCAAAGAACAAAGCAAATAAATTGTAGCAAACAATACTTCAAAAAATGGTTCTAATTTGAAACGTCTAAAGCGGAAATATGAATTTTTACATAGGTAATTTTTTAAAAAATATGTATGAATTCTGGATCTGCTTAAAGCAACAAACCAATCTAAATTAACAATAATGCTTTTTGGACATTTATTAAAATAAAGACATTTTATTCCGGTTTTCCTATTCAAATTGAATTTGATAATGTAATCTCAAACAATTTGCAAGAAATGATTGCTATACGCAAGACTTTACATCTCAATGACTTTTTTTCAAATGAACTCGCTTGCAAGATGATACGACATCAACCGAACTGCCTTCTGCTGTCAAGTTTAAAATCGCGTTTGAAGGAAGGCTTGCATGCAAGCTGTACTATCTCGTGGAACTTCCAGGTGTCATTCCGTTTGATGATGGTAGATCAAAATGGATTAGATATCCATGCATAAAATTAAAAGTTATGTTGAGTTTTGTATGTCGGTCCGTCTGTCCGCCAGTCTGTCCGTCCATCTGTCCATCCGTCTACACGATAACTCAAGAACGCGTTTACTTAGAAAGCTGAAATCTTGCATATGGTCTTTTTTTAAAAAAAAGTAAGATTAAGTTCGAAAATGAGACAAATCGGGTAACTACTTCTTAAGGGTTGCCATACAAAAATTTCGTTTTTCACTACATATTTGGACATTATCTGAGAACGTGTTACAGTAGAAAGCTGAAATTTTGTATATAGTGTTTTTATAAAAATAGTAATACAATTTCAAAAACGGATTAAATCGGGTAAATTCTCTTGGTGTTGCCATGCTATATATAAAATTTAGGACTTTTACGTATACTGTGAAAACGATGAGTCCTATATGGTTTTAATGTACTAAAAACTTCTTCAGAATATGAAATCCCATAATATCTATTATAATTATTTTTTCTGTCCGACGAACCGTTCTAGAAATATATGCGTGCGAAAAACCACTTTAAATATCAAACTTGCACAGATGAGTGACCATACGAAATGATAGACGAGTATCCATTTAGGTCTTACACCAATTCTACCTTTTTTTACTTGTTTTATAGAAGAATGAAAACGAAGGAGGATACATATGTGAAAACAACAGCCCCCCCCCCATCTGTAGGGTACTGAAATGGAACTTCCATTTCTTAAAAGCTTTATGAAAAAAATTCCTAAAAATATCCTCCGAAAAATATGCATTACATTTTAAAATTTCTTATTATTTCTCAGCACACTGAACTTATTGAATCATGGAAAAAATTACAGTACTCCCACCTACATATATACATTCATATGAAGTGTCTTCTCATAAATATTTAAGATGCAATCCAATCAAAGACTAAGGTAGACAGCGTGGCTGTTAGTATGAATATATTACAGACGCCTCGCCGCACTTATGAAAACCAAGTTCGACCACATTCTACAAAGAAAGTTTAGCAGTTCTTCTAGTTGCATATGGAAATGGAATCTTATAGAAGATGAATAACCTGTCCAGCTGGGAACTGGGACGCTATATGAAAACTGGTTGAATGATGAGAATCGCACAGGTGGTGGCGGTGTGGGGTGATTTCATCAATTGACGGTCGGCGGCCGTAATTGCCGGAAGGCTATATAAAATCTGTAAATGGACATCTTCATCATGGGAGGCAATATATCAATAAAAAATTAGTCACATGTCATCATCAGACTTCACCGCGCCACCACTCATTCAGTGAGTAAAATGAAACCAATGGTCACAAGGCCTATTGGTGATATGCTAGCGTTGTATCTATCCAAAAAGAGAAAGAAGAGCCACTTTTAGCGGTATGCTAGCCATTTGTTTTCTTTGTTAGTTTATACCTACTAAGTCTTTTGTTGTTGTATTCTACTCACAATCTTTATGAAGCCAAACAACCGGCCCGGGCGAGACAGTGGGTTCTTATTTGTTTAGTCTGAAGTGCGATTTATTACATAATTTGAAGGTTGACCGTTGGAAGTGTGCCCTGATTGTGAATTCTCATAGTAAATGAATTTTTTTTTTTGTATAAGGAATTCCTGGCGCCCACGGCCCATGGTGGTGCTATATGACTTGAGTTTAAGTAATTTGAGCTTGCTGAGCATGTGAAATTTTTGCGCGTAAAGGTTGCTGCTTATTTTTCTTTTATCGATCTTGTTATCATTGGAAGTAGATAGGTATGTAAATGCCCAACATATGTACGATCATCAATATTCTTGACAGCTCAATAGAATAACAAAAATGCAGTCTCATGATGCATCCATGTATTAAAATAATTAACTTATCGTGCAAATGGAAACCAGAAGTGATCGCAGCAATTGGCATCAATTCAAGTTTATAATAAATAGTTGTGCTTCTTCCGGTTTAATCGATATTCTTAATCTCGTTAAATGATTCTAATTAAATTTGCGTTTCCTGCATGAGATGTTAGATGTGCATTAGAGGTAATGCTAATGATCGATAATTAAGGAAACATTATTGGGATAAGTATATATAGTGAAGCATTTTACTTGTTAATTAGAAGCTTTTTACAAAGGAAGATCAAAGTCGTGAGATACTAAGATCAATATCCGATTTCATAACCTAAAAATTCCCCAAAATACAAAATTATCCCAATATTGACGAAGTACATATTGCGTAGATAACTGTCCGAGCAGTTCCTTTGTTTTACATAAATATAAGGAAATCCCAGACACTGTCTCTAACGCGGACGAGTCCTAGCAGGCTTTTTTTTTATAAACTTAAGTATATCCGCTAAAAAATATAAATCTAAGCAGGTTCGTTTTTTTTTATAACCGGAATAGCCGCATTTCTGATGAACGAACAGTATACAACGGATTTAAGCTTCCAGTTCCGCTTCTCGATACTTCCGTTTCATCATTCGTCTTAATTTCCCTGAAGCTGAAATTTTAAAACAGACAGACTTTATCATCATGAACTCAGATGGAACAAAAGCCTTCTGCAAAAAATTTCCGCAAATGAGCTGCCATATTTGGAGAGAAAAATGGTAGTTGTGCGTGGCGATTTTCGACAAACTCTACCAGTTGTTTCCAGAGGAACGCGGGCGGACAATATCGAAAGTATCAATAAATAAAGTAGATTGTGGCAGCATTTCACAACACTATCACTCACAACAATGGATAGATGGACAGGATTCCAGGAGATTCGATTATTTAGTATAGCCCAGTTTCTGTCGGCTCAAAAGATCATGCATTGAAATTTCCAGCAAATTTTCTCAATGGGCAAACGCCATCGCGGTATGGCAAACAGGTAAATGTAAACATTCATCAAAATTAACTACAAGAATAGCTGTTGAAAGATGAAAGCTAGCATGGCCATTTAAGATTAAGAGGATAGGATTTGTTTCTGTAGGCTGAACATGCTGTTTAAAATGCTGCAACCATTGCAAGAACACGTCACCGTTCATCCATCCGCTCACTTGTTGAATCGCAATACTACCTGGTGGAGCTCCTATCATCAAGCGACCGTTCTTATCCATTTTCTTCCGAGGAAAAATGACAAGGGGTGGTATAAAATGGCCAGTGACATTCATTGCAAAAGTTAATGTGATATTTCGACCTCTTTCTGCAGACGTTAATTTGCCAACCTACATTTTACCTGTTATCGAAATGACTTTATCATTTTTATGCACATTTAATACCCCTGTTTTATCGGCGTTGTAAGTTCGAGAAGGAGGGAATTTGTATTTCTCTTGAAGGTGATCAAGCTGATCAAATAAACGGTTAACTTGCGGTTTATTAAACCCAACAGCCCGCGTAATGCTAGTCGATTCGGGAGTTCTTAAAACCATATCCGGATATTTTTTTGGGAAAACTGTAAGAGAAGTCTTTTCCTGCCATTACCTTCTCTGTATTAAATTTATGAGTGATTTTGAGGCTTTCTGCTAGATCAAATGCTAATTTTAAAAAACTCCTTCCTACTCAATGTCATTAGACGATTGTCCAGTTCTTTAACGTGTTCATAGAGTTGCATAGATAGTTCTCAGAAAATGTGGATTCAAATCGTCCCAACTTCGGGTGAAAAATAATCTCTTCACCATTTTTCAAAACTTTCAGACGATCGTGAAATGATCTTTTTGGTACATCATACCTCATTTAACTGCTTCTTTCATTTTATTTTTCTCTAATTTACCTCTATTACTAATTCTTCCCTTAAATTTTGGCATATTTCTAATCTTTCTGCAACAATAGTAAAAACATTTCAAATTAGTGTCCATAAATAAGCAAACTGACAAAGCAATTGTAGTTTGTTACACAATATTGAGGAATACTTAACACCACATCCGGAGCTACCCGATATTATCGTGTCCGGGGGTACCCGATCGCTATCAGGCAAAATTTTTAAATATAACTCTTAAATAGTACAAGAAATGTTATAAATATAATTACAGCCTTAAAATATATAAACAAAAGACAAATATGCACACTTACTTACTCAACTTGATAACCTTCAATGCAGTTTGACAGGAGCGACGAAAATTGTTTGCCAAGAACAAAACACACACTCACGTGTAACTTACTCAGCGAACACGTCGCAACTGAGTTGGATTTATTTTCACTCCAGAGGACGCACATTTAAAATGAAGCATTATTAAGGCAACGTGATTAGTTTCTTAGAAATTTAAATGTCCACAGTAACCCGCCGTCCGGAGCTACCCGATTTTCCCCTAATATATGGAAAAGGTCCCAGCAAACAAAGCTTTCAGACAATCCGATAAGTCGGACTGCTGTCGAAAAAATCAAATAATTCAAAAAATATTTTCCGAAAATCTTATCTAACGGAAATCGTGTAGAATAACTTTTCCTCCTTTTTATTGCAATATTTGACGACTTCTATGATTTATCCTACTGAAATCGTAGCTCTTTATACAAGAAATCTCTTACGAATTGTTAATTCCGATTTCGTGACGATTTCTAACAGACTATCGGAAATACCAGTATATTATGAAATAACGTCCCGACAGTTTTCACCTGCAATTCAAATTAAATCATAATTTAAAATTTTTATTGTGCACTAATTTGACTGTTCAATGAGCTTTCAGAAAGAAGGGGTAATACGCTAGGCACACGATAGTCACGATAGAATTTATACAAGCTGCAGGCATTAAAACCCGTTGTTGTATTAAAAAAAGGGTACACTACACAATTCTCTCTGTTCTATACATAAGTGGAATCAGCTGATTGCTGTCAAATTTTCCCAGAATTCGAAATCATTAAAAAAAATCGATATCCTACCAACACCAACGCCTCTACCGACAAAAACTTTACAAAATACGAATCTATGAGCTTCTGATTCCATCATTCAAATCAATGATGAAACTATAATGAAAGGAATGATCATAACTTCAATTATATAGAGACACACGTTGTGAGCAATGCTCATTCTTGCTTCAATTATCATTCTTTAGCGTCGTGTGTCTAGGGTATTTTCTACTAGAAATCGTAACGACAATATTATTTTCGAGCTCTGCAACCGTTTCATATAGAAATATTTAAAAATATAGCGATAAATTCCTTAGAGAATTTTGCTATGAAAATTCATAGCGAAATAGCTCAAGCTGAAATTAACGCTTTATTCTTACGAAAAATCTTTGAAAAAAGAAATTTCATTGCAAAAAGAGGGCGTTTCATATAAGCAGGAACCGTATAATCGTCAGTACGGCTTGGTTCCTGCCTGCCTGACGATTATACGCTTCCAGCTTATATGAAACGCCCTCTTTTTGCAATGACATTTCTTTTTCAAAGATTTTTCGTTAGCACAAAGAGTTTTTCAACTTGATAAACTCCTTTCCGAAATCGGACGAATTGTCACGATACTCGTTTTAATTTCGTAACGAAATCTAAAAGCTTTGTTTGCTGGGTTGTGATTAGGTAGTTTATGTTATAGTGAAAACATATAACAGACATTATAACAGGCTAGAAAGAGCCTTGTTAAATTATATATATTCTTTGGTTATATACAATCCACATCGGTTTAAATATGATATAGAGGGGATACTCATTTGGCCGAACTCCTTCGTGCCTGAGAACGCGTCGACATAGACAGTGGAAATTTGGTACATGGTGTTTTTATAGTAATAGCAAAAAAAAATCAAAAATGGACTATATCGGGTAATCCCTTCCTGGTGTTGCAGTTCTTCTAGTAATCTATATAGTTACACCTACATGATCAGCGTCAATTATTTTATTTATTCTATGGTGCCATGATTCAGCATAATTTTTGGTTGGTGAAATATTATGTTTATCTGCTTTAAAACAACTCCAGAAACTGGGTGGAAATAAAGGTGGTCATAAATTTCTTTAAACCAATCAGCAATTTTTGTGCATGTGCATATAGACAAAATGGTTGAAAGCAAGAACTTCTTGTAAAATTGCCTTTTGTGAAAGAGTTTCTAAATGGCCTTTTGTGAAACACTAGATTTGCTAAGTGCACTTTATACAATATGTTTATTTGGCGAAACTGTTTGATTAAGTTTCGTTTTGTTGTGCGTCCAGCTATAATAATTATAAGTACGTCATACCCCGGTTAACGTTGCCCCGAACAACGTTGTATCGCTGTAACGTCGGACCGCTATGTTAACCATACCCCACTGTAACGTCCTGTTGCTTCGCTGTAACGTTTTTTTTTAAACCGTTTTTTCTATGCTAATGCTAAGCAGGCGGTGGTGATTGAAAATTTGGTTTTGTACATTAATTTTCATTTGTTTGCAATTGCTGAAGTTTGTTTTAGTTATTGTTTGTGCAAGAATAATTTAGCTAGTTGTGTTTTGTGTCCTTACTTTCATATTTAGTAGGACATATTTTGTTTAATTTATATATATTTTACTGTAACTATTCAAGTAAGTATATTTTCGATATGTATGTAAGTAGTCACCACTATTCAATTTCATATTTTATTGACAGTATGTATGATGCCCAACAATAATGTTGCTAGTGCGAATAAAATGAAAAGAAATCATTTAACTTTAAAGGTTAAACTAGATGTCATCAAACGGGTTGAAACTGGTGAACGAGTAGTGGATATAGCATCTTGGTATTCCACCAACATCTATAAGAACCATTATTAAAGATAAAGACAAATACAAAAAATATGTCATAGATGCAGTACCTACCCATTGAATCAAAAGCGATAATATCTAGAAGCACTATCATGGTAAAAATGGAAAAACTTTTGCTGATATGTTAATGTCAAATGTTAATTCAAGAAAAGGCTCTTCATATTTACGATGATTTAAAAAAAAATAAGGGGGGACACTTGCGAAGGACAAACGTTCAGTTCAAACAATGGTTGGTTTGATAGATTCAAAAAAAGATCTGGTATTCACAATGTTAAATTGTTAGGAGAAGCAGCTAGTGCTGACAAAGAAGCTGCATTCGAGAACAGATTTAAAGATATAGTCAAAACAGGTGGTTATAGTCCCCAACAGGTATTTAATGTTGATGAAACTGGACTATTCTGGAAAAAAATACCAACCAGGTACTTTATTGCTCAAGATGAAAAGGTAATTTCTGAACATAAGCCTGCAAAAGATAGGCTAACTTTACTGCTTGGAGGTAATGCCACAGGTGATTTTAAGCTTAAACCAATGCTTATCAATCAATGCTTAATACTAGGGCTGTGAATGGGTGTATTAAGAACAGCTTGCCAGTATTTTGGAAGGCAAATAAGAGGGCTTGAGTTACTAAATCAATTTTCCAGGAATGGTTTGTTGAATATTTTTGTCCTACAGTCAAAACGTTTTGTACCAATAACAATCTGGCAAATAAAATATTACTGATACTAGATAATGCTCCTGGCCATCCAAAAGACTTAGATGAACTGTCTGAAGGTATGGTTAAAGTTGTATTTTTGCCCCCGAATACCAGTGTAGGGCAAAATGTAATCTGATTAATGATTAACAATTACAATTAACCATGTAATCTGTAATCAGATTACTTTGTAGCAGATTACTAATCTAATCCATTTCCATAATTACATAATGTAATCGATTAACGTCTAATGTGATTACAAGTTAATCTGATTACACATTAATCGATTACAAGTTAATCCCACTACATGTTAATCTAATTAATGTGATTACATTTGAGATATTTAAGATATTTGTATTCTAATTCTTCATAAAACTCCCTAAAACTAATTTCGTACGAGAACAATACTATTTTCTTTCAATTCATTTCATTATATTATTAATTACTTTTAAGTAATCTACAAAGTAATCTGTTACAATGTAATTAGATTACAAAATAATCTAATTATATTGTAACAGATTACACATTTGATAGATTACATATTCTCTCATAAGTAATCTGATTGATATGTAATCGAATACAATTTAATTAGATTACTTTATAATTTGACTAAACTGTAATGAAATATTAATTAAATTACACTGCAATCAGATTACGCCCAACACTGCCGAACACAACATCAATATTACAGCCTATGGATCAATGTTCAATTGCTAATTTTAAGCATTATTATCATAAGTTGTCATTTTCCCAAGCTCTAAATGCCACTGACGATGACACTGGCATGAATCTCAAACAGTTTTGGAATGAGTTTAATATGTTAAAAGCAATCAATTTAATTGAACAAGCATGGAATGCAGTTTCGCTAAATTCCATGCACGGTTCTTGGAAAAATCTATGGCCAGAATGCGCTGATGATTTTAAAAGTTTTGTAGAAACTACTGCTGATATTCAGGAGGAAATTGTGTCATTGGAAAGACGTCTGGGTTTTGCCGATTTGGATCAAAATGATATTGTGGAGCTAATTAAATCTCATAATACTGAATTAACAAATGAAGAACTAATTGAATTGGACAAAAACAATTTGGATGATACGGATGGAGTTGAGGCTAAAATTTTTAAATTGGAGGAACTTAAGGATGCATTAACATATCTTGAGAAAGCTAAAGATATATTTAAAAGGTGTGTCCAATATTAGAACGATGCTCCAAAGTAAACAGAGAAATTGATAGTGCGGTAAGATCTTATAGAGAGTTGTACGATAACAAAAAAAAGCCTTCAGTATAGGTTACATTGCATCAATATTTTACTAACGCGTCGAGGAACGTTTAGTTATTCATGCGAATCGTCTGAAGAAAGCATGTAAGCTCAATAAATGTCTTTTTATTACTTTTAATTAATTTAATAAAAAATTTTAGTTTTTGAATTTTATATTATTATATATTTTCCCTATAATAATAGTAATCAAGTGTTTCTTCAAATGAATTTAATAATTTTTTAAGGTTTCGATGTAATATTTCTTAATTATGTAAATTGGTATATTAGCAATATTTTTTCTATCAGGATAGTTAATTGTCCCGTATAACGTTGTTTCGGTTAACGTCGCATTTTTCTGGAACCATTCAACAACGTAAACCGGGGTATGACTGTAATTATAAGTTTTTCCATCTGGAATTCGTTTTAGTTAGAAAAACTCCCTCCTCACAGCCGCTCAGAAGGATGTAAGTATATGTATATGTATGTTTAACATAAGAACAGTAGAGTGGAATCCCGCCTAGCAAGTTCATTAGCCAATTCTAATGAAAAAAAGAAAAAAACTTGTACCGTTTTCAAGGGGGCGAACACATCGCGACATTGTCTTATTAAAGCATTTTCCATTAATATGTAATAAATTGGTGATATTTATTTACTCAAGCATAAAGTACACATTCTACGATTAGATATGGTACACGATATCTGATAAATAACCGCCTGTACATACTTATCTTTCAAACGGTCTTTTGATGAAAATCTTCCATTACATTTTAGAATAATTGCGGCTCGATTTCACCAATAACAACTCTGCAATTGTCTTTGACTTCTTGAATCCATTGTGGCACATTATCCTTTCTCCCCTTTGCATATCCGAACAGAAAAATATATCAAGCGGTATTGAACGTAGGATCTAAGCGACCACTTAATGTCAGCGAATTAATAAAAGTTTTTACACAGTAAGGTTTGTTTGGTTGCACCTATATACGAATAACGCAAATCCTGCTGAAAATAGGTTCAAATAATTTACATGAGGTAGCAACAAAAACCAGTCAGTATTGTGCGGTAATGGAATCCATTCACTGCAACTGTTGCACCAGTTCCATTTTCGAAAAAAAAATTGGGCCCAATTATGCCACCAGCCGAAATACTATCATAAAAGCACTGCATCGAGTGATTTATCGCCGATTACACTTGGGTTTTCCATAGCTTTGAAGCAGAAATATGGCCTTGATACGAAGAATGATTTTTTGTTCCTGCATTTCGAACACCTAATTAACGCACGAACATTATGACATACTGCATGGTCTGCATGCTTCAGTTCGTGTTTCAAAATCGAATCCAAGATCTTTATGCAAAATATGGTTCAGGCTGGTTTGCGGTATGCCCAATTGTCTTGAAATAGGCAAAACACGATTTTCGGAACACTTTCAACCACAGGAGAATGTTTTCTGTGACCAGGTGCTTGGTTCAACATCAGACATCGATTTTCAGATTTTAAGTATCCGCACCTGCACCCAATTCCATTTCTTGAACCGGTCGTCGTTAGTTCTTTTTTATCTCTCCACGCACTCTTGTTCGGGATTTCAATAATAAAGTTCTTTTTGAAATTTAATTAGGACGTGGATCAGTCAGTATAGTAATTGTAGTCATTCATGCGTTTAGCCGATATGAATCAACATTTTAGTTTGGCGCAGTAATATAAAAATTGCAAAATCATTATCCCGCACTTCTCTCTATCTTGTGCTTTGATCCTGTAATTTTATTGTCCTCTGATTAAAACAAAGCTGACTTTTCTAAAATTAACGATTAGTTCTCTGACTGTGGGACGAATGCTCTAACCGACCGTAAGTTGTAAACTATTTTTATAATACAAGCTTTATGTTTTGCTCATATTTTATGTAGAATTACTCGCGAAGCTTTCAACCAGGGCTCAGTGATTCTATAATGAAGCACTAAAAAAATCAAGCTTGGAAGAGGTTCAGCTCCTCTGGTAATAATGATTATTAGAATTTCTCACACTAAGTTACCCAATCAATTCGTTCTTATTAGGCCTACAAAAGACTCTTATAATGACTAGGTATGCAAAATTAAAAATACTTTACAAATTGACCCTAAGAAATTCTATTGATTCGTTAATTTGAAGCGTAAATAGGTTTAATATCACTTTGTTTCGGTACTATCGAGAGTAGTTAAATTCACAAAAAGTTCATAAATATTAATTGTTTTCTTGTGCTCCTAATATCACAAATTCATTAAAAAGAAAACTCCAAATTATCAAAAAAAAAACAAAAACAAATACAAATTCCCTTGTTTTTTTTTTATATATATTCATGACCTGCTTCTAATGAATTGCACACATCCACTTTTAAATCTATTAAAATTTGTCTCTCGCTTAAGCTCAATTGGAAGCTCATTAAATATCTGCAGACCATTACAAAAGTAAAAAATTTTGCGCTCTTGTTGTTCTACGTCGATACAGTCAATATGTTACGTCAGCACTTCTAATTGCATAACGGTTGCATATCCGTCACTGGGTTCAATTTTTGAGTCAAATATTTCGGAAATCTCTTCATTTTTATGTTGAATATAAAAGTCCTTTCTTTGATACTCATTCACTGCAATGCCTCCAACATCCATCTTATGGAAGTAAATCTATTGCACTTGAGTATACATCGCATGGTCTTATTTTGCAATTTTTGAAGCCTTTCTATTGCTGTTTGGGTACATAAAAATAGAATCGTCGAACAATATTCAAAATGAGGTCTAATTATGACATTATACATATATATGAATAGCAGTCATTGTAGATAACTTACTACGCATTCGCTTAAAGAATGCAATTTTTCTCCCTATTTTTTTACAAATATAGTCCACATGTGCATTAAAATTCAGTTTTTTTTTTCTAAAACCACACCTAATTATTTACTTACGTCTACACTCTCTATTGTCTCACCATTAATTTCAATTTCAGTATCACACTTCGAGTTTATCACCATTAATTTAGTTTTTGCCACATTTAATAAAAGCTTATTCATTTTTAGCCACTCAAGTTCCAATTTTACTTGGTGGAAATCACAGCGAGTTAAATAAATCAAAGTTTCGTCTGTAAATAATACTAGTTTCGAAGATCTCAGGATTTCCTGCATGTCATTAATATAAATGAGAAATAACAGTGTCCTCAGTACTGAGCCTTGTGGTACACCTAATATAGTTTGCTCCACTGTTGATTTGACAGACTGTATCTTTATTTTCTGTGTCCTTCCCACTGACTTATTACAATGCGCTGAGCGATTTGCTATTTCATGTGGCACAAAAAATATTGTATTTCTGTATATCACCGTTAGAGAACCCTTTAAAACGATTACATAAAAAACATGTAAAACTCAACCAATCAGATGAAATTTTACACCCGTAAATCGAATTTAATTAAAAAAATATATTTTCTTGTGCTCAAGTGATATTTTAATCGCTTATAAGGAATTTAACTCATTCCGACTTTAATTTTCAAAAGTTATTCTTAACTGAATCCTGCTTATGGGCAAGAGAGACGGAGCATGGTAAACACTATCTTTACCTTATTCCTTCTGCGGTGATTGCATCTGTAGCCAACATAAAAACATCAAATGGCATAAGTAAATGTTCCAGAATGCAATATTTTGTGTTGGTAGCTCCAACTCTGCCATAGGGCGAAAGAGAGAACTATAAAACTCGTGCCATGCTTTCCTATAGGAAAATGACAATACGCTCAGTCCATTATTATAAGTCAGTGGGCCTCCCAGATAAGTAGCTTTCAAATTAGTCAAGCTCTTTACCAACTATTCCGAATTTACTTAATGTTAATAATTTCAAAACCTCGTTTGAAATCTAAAAATACCGCTATTATGAACTTCTTTTCATCTATTGTCTCTTTCCACTCAGTCGCTATTAATGCCATTTAACAACTGTGCTGATTTCAGAAACCCGATTGTTGTATCATTATTAGTTCATTATCTTCCAAATATTTTTCGAGTAGTATTTGAACTACTTTCTCCATTAATTTTGCAAAAATATTTAGCGTGTTGATTGGTCTGAGTTCTTCACATTTCCTTGTATTTTTTATTTTTGGTACAGCTACTATTATTGATTCTTTCCAAGTGTCAGGGCACTTTCCTTCACTTAAGCTTTTATTTATAATTTTCTTTAATATATCCCCTAACACATTCCAATTATCCAATATTATTTTATTATTGATGCCATTAAAATCTTTTTTATTTGCAAATTTCTTTTAGTCTTTCATTGCTTATATTACTAAATCTACTCGCGCATTGATGTAAGTTACTAACATACTCCACTTTTGGGATTGATTGATTCAGTTGGTTTGTAGCGACTTGACGACGTCAGGCGCGGCGTTTACGACCTGGGGTAGCCGAATTAAATCTGTTCGCTCTTCGTGAAACTCATCGAAGGTCACTTTGAGAACTAGAAAACGATATGTGTAAGTAGGCTGTGAAATAGAATTAAGAAAACAAAAATACAAAAGGAAGTATTGTTCAGTTAGAAGTTGAAATGATAAGTTATACAGAATTCTCTTAAATCGACATTATAACGTTAAAAATATTTTTTTGGGCTCTTGATACATGAATAAAGAAGTGAAGATTCAGGAACAGAAAAACCAGGACTATCAATCCGTAGCTTAATGACGGAAGACATATGCTCAGATAGCGGTCCCTTCACTCCTTTCTATTGTTCTTCCAGTTTTTTAGCTGACTTGAGAACGATTAAGGCGTTACCAAAAGCTGACATCCATACGCCGTTACCCAAATCTAATTAGATACAAGAAGTTCAACCTCTCACCAGCAGCGCGCAAGGCGCCGAACCAGACTCTACTGGCCGAGCAATCTCCAACTGCCTGGTCACAAAGGTGCTGGAATTACTACTGACCAGTCTCTAACTGTCTGTCAAAAGGACACTGGAATAAGTTCGATCATTCATTACAAGTTGAACTAGTCAGCACGCATTGGTCGGCTTGACATTGGATCAGTCGATTTCTTACGCTTCCTGTAGGTGTTCTCCAGTGTGACGCTATTTGACTCCAGAATCCGACGTAATTGGCAGTGATGTCATCGGTCGATGCTGTATCGACCTCGACAAGAAAATACCTGTGTGCTAGAACACGCCATGTCCTTGTCTCTGGATTATATATATTCTTTTACCGTTAAATTTTCAGGAATAGGTATCCGATCCCTGCGGTGCTAATTGTCCACAGACGGTAGGCGTTACAAGTACGTTTTGAGCTGTCTTTTGTTCAGTCTACAAGTTGAAACCTACAAGCAACACTCGCTACCGAACTACATATCTGGATGTTACAACTGCGTTATGTACCTGTGCTACCCTAACAAGAACCATAATCTCCAACCCACAAGTACTGTTGCCACCAGTAGTTCAGTAACTAAGGGTGCACAGCAACTGGCTACGTGAAATAAATAGTTGGTACTTAGGACATTAGTCCTGAGTATTCACTAAAGGTTCACACTGTCAATAATGTAGCTATTTGACTTATTTATTATTTCTGGACTATTGCTTACCTTAATATCACCAAATTGCACTAATTTTGTCTTTTGTCTGTTTCAATACTGTTCGTTTGATAATTTTCCATATTTCCTTTTGTGAGTTTTCATCATCTATATTTATTCTTACATATTTATCTTTAGCTTCACATATTTTATTCTTATATTTATTTTTAACTGCTTTGTATTCATTCCAATCTCTTACTTCATTTATAAACTTAGCACATATATATTTATTAATTTTTTCACTTTTCAGAACTCTCAATTCCTCTGTAAACCATTCATTTCTGATTTATACTATTTGCTTTCTTACTCTATATTTCTCTATACATGCTTGAATCTTATCACTTAAACACTCTGCACGAGGTTTGCCTCAACTTCTTTAGAACCGTATGCTACTATTTGGTTATCTCGAATTTAATAGACAGTTTTCTAAAAAAAAAGTGTCGATTTTGGATTATTTATTGAATTTGTATATTTTCTGTTATATTTTTCCCAAAATTTAGAATCATATACCTAATCCTAATTGATACTTATTCTATTAAGATTTTAAATCTTCTAAGCATGGATTTGTGAAAGACTAATGCTAATTTATATGTTTATGTGTATCTGATATTGAACCTGGTAAATAGATCGACCGAATTGTCACTGATTAGAAAAAGGATTTTGATCAAATCTCTCCTAGAATTCTCATTCATAAATTATCTATTTTCGAATTTCTTCCCATTTTATTAAATGATTATTATCATATTTAACTAATTGCACACACATTAAAGCTCAAGGCAATCATCATAGTCCGCTACTTTTTGTCATTTCATTATCAATATGTATTTACCACTATAGATGATAATAAGTTTTTTTGAACGATGCAATTCTAAATTCTGATTTACATCAATGTTCTGTTTGATAGAGTTGCAATCATGGAATGATTTTCCATTCAAAGAGTTCTGTAGACGACACCTGAACGAAATCGGATGGCGCAAAGCTCGGTAAATATGGAAGAAAATAAATATGTGAGACTTCGTTGTCCTGTTGGAACGCTATGCTCTTCCTCTGGGCTAGCTTTGGTTCCCTTTCCCGGTGGTTTTGATGAAATTGCTCCAACTGCAGTACACTTTTGAATTTATGGTTCGATTCCAGGGGAACAGTTCATAGTAAAGAATGCCTTTGAAATCCCACCAGACGTAAAGCATGTATTTCTCTGAATGAATTATTTGTTTTGGTAGTTCGCCGACTTTATCCCTCGACCGTTTTCCATCCATATTTTTTTTTAAGGCAGGGGGACGAGATATCCTAAGTACGGAGCTGAAAGCGGCCCATTGTGCTATTCTCTTAGAAACCCCATCACCAAAACCGTTCAGTCCTCTTAAAGAAGCGCATCAGGTCTTGGTGAGGAAGATTTTTCAGTTCATCTACAGGTAGGAAGGCAACCCCTACGATGAGTTCCGGTTCGAGGAACTGAGAATTAGAGCCAGTCTTAGCCAGGGGCGGATTTTCCCATAGGCCGAGTAGGCCCGGGCCTACGGCGGCAAATTTAGGGGGCAGCAAAACTTGGTGAGATTTTTTTTTAGTAGTCACGCCCTCTGAGAACCCAAACGTCAGCGTTTAAAAATTCAAAAATGTGCACCCCGAAAAAGAAATTTACACGTATGGAGATTACAATTATGAAAATTTTGTATCATCGAACTGGATCTTTGCTTGGTGGTGCAAACGGTAAGTGAAGCGCAGAGCTGCCAAGGGAGGATAACTGGATGCGAAAAGCCATATATGTGCACCGTACTTCGTTGTGCTGTGACATAGCTTTCTGATTTCTAATGATTGTGCGTGTACCTAGTGAAGCCTAGCGCGTATATGACCTAGTATGCAGCTTGGTGTTTGTACCTTGGTATGCTATAAGACTACTGGCGTTAGTCTCAAGCCTCTCCTAGCCTAAAGGGCGGATCGTAACCTTCTCGTGGTACACTATGTACTGTCAATTTTTAAGTGCTAATATGATTAAGCCCCAACGGAAGTACCAGTAACGTTTAAGAGTCTGCATGAAGATTCACTGGGAGTACTCATAATCGTACGATTATGTTATACGAAGCCATACCATTTGGGTATCCGACATTGCTGACTTGGTATGTACTACGGGGTTGAGGAGCCCCGAATTGATCTACATAGTAGTGATATTCGCATCAACATTCGGAAGGCCCCTTGTGGGAGCATCGTACTAGTTGTGGTAGCCCATATGCGGGCAGAGTGAGATTTTCTGAATCTGCATGACTTAGGCGAACATTCTTCTCTAAACAGAGTAGTTTGTTCTTTTGACAAAATTGCATACTGCGTCCGTGAATTTGAGGAATGGTCGCTTATTAATGTATGCTTAGAGGATTGCCTCTCGGCGTGGAGTTGCGCTAAATCAACCGGGTGCCGTGACCCACAGATCTGAAGAGATTTTAGGTAGATCTCGCTTCGACCAGTAAGTCTAACGTCAAGCATGCACATAAACTGGTACTTGTTGAGACAGAATATAAATTATATTCTGCCTCTCAAGGGCGCTGATTTTTGCTTGTCTTTAATCCGTGCATTAAGAGTGCCGTCAGATTAAGCCATAATGGCAGGTGCTCACGTAAAACCATGACAGCTTTCTGGATCTTTGCTTACTAGTTTACTCCTAGCTCAAGCGCATCCTTTTAATTTTGCTCCACTACAGTCTACATATATTAGTACTGGGTTATTTGGTATTTTCGCTGCCACTTTTCGTGTTTTACAGGGATTAGAGGGGCGGCTTCTTCCCTCGGCCTAGGGCGGCCAAGTTATCAAATTCGCCCCTGGCCCTAGCTAAAAGGTCAGCCCTTTCATACCACAAGATCCCCATGTGACCAGGACCCACTAAAGGGACACCTTGCTGCGGATACAGAACTTATCCACAGACGAAAGTGAAAACAAAATCTTTTCACAGACGAAAAATCTTTGAAAAAAGAAATTTCTTTGCAAAAGAGGGTCGTTTCGAACCAGCAGAAACTCTATTACTCATCAGTACGGCTCGGTTCCTGATGTATACGCCAAAGTCAATAGCCAAGCTGCCGATCTGCAATCCCCCAGTAGCTTAGATGTTATTCGAGGGCCACTCAGAGCCATCAAGGCTGCCGGACTATTCGAAAGGATATCAATGTTTACTCTTGATTTGCACATCGAGAGATATCTTCGCTGCTACTAGTTACTATTCGTTTAAAAAGCTACGGTATTTTTGTAATGTAATAAATTATTCCATTTTATGAATTTTGACAATTTGTGAGCTTCGCGATATCCACTTGGGCATCAGGATTTGAGTTCACTTACCTAGGTTGGTAAAAATTTACACGCCCCAAGGACCGCCACCAAGAAACTTGAGTGGTTAAGGACGCTCGGCTACACATTTCATTTATTTAACTTTTATTTTAGTTTTCTCTATACTACAGTATAAATATTATCATTATTAATTATCATTGTTTTATCGTGTTTTCTATTGTTTTGTCCTTATCTCATGTGCTTAACCTAACCCACCCACTTTAACACAATTTTTTATAATAATTTCCATTTGTTTCTTTTTAACGAAATATTTTAATTGTATAAATTATATATATATTTATGTATATGTTTTGTTTCTTCTTTTTATTTTTAATTATTCTGATTTCTTACCAAATTGCCGGCACTCGTTATTATTTTCAAAGACCTGGCTCAAGAGAACTCGCCCGTCCCACTCAATTTTTTTTGCTGACTCTTCTAGTACGAATTAAAGTAATATGGCATTGGTACGTTTATACTATGGGTACTCAACAACATATCGATACCGTAGATCATATTGGTATGTGATTTTTATAGTTAATTAAACATGCTACATGTTTTTTCCGTTTCAGAAGCGTATCGCAGAGGGAATAGCGTTCCAACAAGTTTTCCTCTGTCAGTTCGTGTAGGGCCCAATTATTGTTGCGACAAGTGTATCACAGCTTCCTCAAAGGCTCATTAACAGTGCTTTTAGGAATGTTCAAGATCGCTACTATTTACTACAATTTTTTTATTCTAGCCGGAGATTTTACGTTAGGGTCAATATGCGCCTTTATTAGATCATCGTCTACACTTGAAGGTTCTTCAAGGCTAAAATTCCCAGCTTTGAAATTGACAAACCGACCTTTGAACTGTTGGTTCACCAATAGCATCATCTCCAAAAACTTCACAAATATTCTTGCAAATAGATGTCGTAAGCAGTTTGGCAACTTTTACATAACTAAGCTTCTTCGCTGTACTTTCGTAAGGCCAATCCTAGAATATGTTCATCATAATTGGTTCACTTTCTATAAGGAGGAGAAAATTAGGTATTTTGTCTTTCATATTAAATCGGCTTAAGATTCTTTCTTCGAATTCTTTGGTGACTATTGACGTAACAAATTCTTGATTACTTTTGCTTTTGCATAATTGCAAGGCACAATGAATATCCCTGAATTGCTGAGTGCGTTTATCATGTCCCGACTCTCTCCTCAAAATTCAGTTTTTTAATATTGAGTCTTGTATACTGATGAAGCTCGAACACTGAAAACCCAGACCCATAGAAATCAGAGTCACGTGACATTCATTACATGCCGAAAGTATAAGATTACTGTTAGTGAGATACCTCCAAAAAATGAATGGTCCTCGTTTTTTTTTTTTTTTTTTTTTATTAACGGATATTGAAACAAAACAAAATTCCTATATGATATTATAGGTTATAAGTTTTTAGTGATTAGTACAAAAATATCAACATACAGATTCTCATATCTGTTGCTCTTGCCCTTCAAATTAATAACTATCCAAAACTGTCTTAGAATGAATAAATAGTGTAGGAGAATGGATAAGATATACTCCATAATCTAATCCAATCATGAATTATATGTATTCGAGGTAAAGGTAAAGTTCTGATGAGCCGATGTTTTATTTATTGCGTTTTGCGTTCATTCATCTTCACACGATAGAGACATTTATTAGACCTTCTCATTCCATAACTTTGTACTGTACGTCATATGTTCGCCAAGTATATTCATATTTCGTACGTCATTTTAAAATGAGTTTTTTACGGTTTTTCTTATTTCCCTTATCTCTATAGGCGCAAACATTGACATTGCATAGATTAAAAAAATTGACTAATGAAGATATACGAAATATGATATTTCTGAAAAATCTTCACCTCTCCGACGTTCAATGTCATTTTTGTGGTTTATGACAGTCACATTATAGCCGCTTTTGGATGGGGTAATGTTTTTAAATATATCACACAAATTATCTATAAATGAAATTAGTGTGTATCTTAGATATAAATGTTATCTATAGAGCCGTTATACATATATAGCAGGTCGCAATGGGAGTGAAAACTACCGTTTTTCATGAGAGGAAAAATATATCTTGATATTAAAAATATTTCACCAGATAAACAGATAACCACGCTACTAGCGAATGCAATAAGTCGGTTGATATGATCAGTACTCACGGCGAGGATTCATAAATACGTCGCCTATCCAGACTCAAAATGCGTAATTAAAATAGGCCAAATATAAATTTCATAAGTTAATGCTATTCCTCTTATATCAAGAAAAAGATTCAGTTGAAGTCTAAGCTTGTGATCTACTGTGAGTTAGTCGTTTCTTGAACCACACGTGTCCCCAATCTTTCGAATTACTTATAGTTCAGTTTTGGAAAAACCAGCCTAAACTGCATATTTATTTACATATGTAGTTCGAGTAGGTACACGCGTGTATTTGCTAAAAAGATTGTATGCGTGCATACTTGGTTAAATTGCGTTTTAACTTATAAAATATCGTATACACATGTAAACTTGATAGGCGCGTGTGCACGTGTTTTTTCTATACACGAACCTATTAAACTGATCAAAATATAAACAAAATTTTCACAGTTTTTCTAGAAATAGGGTCATGGAGCTTGCCAGTGATGATGGGAGATGATTGCTGATGCATGGTGAATGTAGAATGATTGGGAATGAGGTAGGAAATTGATAAAGGAAGGCGGGGCGGCTAGTATTGTTGGGTATAGTGGTTCGGAGATGTGATGAAGGGTAGTGAGATTATTTATTTAATCATCTAAAGCCACATGAAGCCGACGAACCATGTTAACGACCTTCTATTATTTTTTCTTGTTTATAGAGCTTACTGGATGGTTTTATTCTATCTCAATTCAGAGCTATCCTAAATAACTGGGAAAATAAACAAAAATTCCTATATTGGGAAAGGCAACAAGGACTTCGTGGGGCAAAAAAAAGTTTATCGACAACTCTGGCGGAAAAAAAAATAGAACGTCTACTCTTTAGTAGAAAAGAGTTTAAAATGATCACCGAACTAATTCTACTCAGGCCACTGTTCCTTGCGGTATCATCTAAACAAGATGGGCTTGACTGAGTCTTCATCCTGCCGCTTTTGTCAGGATGCTCACGAAACCTCAGAGCACTTGCTCTACAATTGCGAATCATTGGCCAGGCGGAGATTGCCCCACCTCGAACATGTTTTTCCTCCACCAAACTATGTGTGGATTCTCAATCCTAGAATGGTTCTGGTCTTTATTAACAGTGTGAGCCTACAAAGGAAGTAAATCGAATGAATGGATACAATCGATCTTGTGGTCGCAGTGAATTCGAAACCAATCCCAACTAGCATTTATGAGGACAGAAATGTGTCCCGATCAGTTACTTCATCCCTATCCAAAGCACCGACTACTTAGTATTTATATGCCGTGGTCAGTGATACTAGACGTACGATAATTCTCATAAATGTACGCGAATTTCGATTCAGGTACGATGTACAAGACAAAATGTATTCTCGTACGCGAAAGTACGAGAATTTTGGCGATTTTCAACCAAAATTTTCACACTGTGGAAATACTACTAGCAAAAGAGCAGTAAAATATAATTTAAGAAAAATAAGGAGAACAGTAACCATCGGAATATACAAGCCATGAAGTAGGACTTGAAACGAGCATAGCGGTCGTCATCAAATACTTTTTGCCTTGCCTTATTGCAGGAGTTTTTTTTATATAAAAGTAGCTTGGATTTGGTTCGAACACCATAATTTCCATAAATTTGTTCGACATCTAATTTTTTTTAACACCATTAGAAAAAAAAACATATTAGGCTGCAATTTGTTATAACTCTATTTTTCTGTGGAAACGATACCTTTAGGCTCAAGGCTTGATCTCATCATTTACTTCAGGGGAAAGCGCCGAGAGTATCTGCAACAACTATAAGCTAGCTTAGACGGTCTAGTTTTTGGACACCTAGCAAGAAAATGGCGGGAGAGGGAGATGATCATTGATGGGGGAGTCGCACATGAACATGATGTTTTTATCAATTTTATTCCAATTGTTTTTACATTCGGCGGAGTTCAGAAAAATGTGTTAACATTTGAGGTGATTCATTCAGTTTTGAACCATTGACGGTGAAAAATATTGTGTTGAAGTACATAATTTGCAATGAGCTACAAAAAAGTAATAGCGCAATTACTGTGCAACACATACGCCAATAAAATTCAAGTATTCAAGATTCGCCAGTTGCCAGAAATCTAAGGGTAATTGTTAAACGTTCTGTAGGTTCAACGGACTTCCTCAAAATACTTAATTTTCATGCTGCAAATGCCTTTTCAACATTTGATAGTCACATGGTGCAAATGTCTCCATTCTTGCGCAAATAGTTTCGGTGAACATCTGCATCCTGCATAGGAATTAAAGTACGTTTTCCTTTCGAGGATGAATTATTGGTGTTTTGCCAGCTATAAAAGCAAAAAACAACCTAGTAAGCAATTCGATTGGAATTTCGGTTGTTTTACGTGTCATTTTCGACGAGTTTACCTGGAAATCTGTTCTATTTGCGCACGGATTTCCGGATTTTAGCCGTAGGGAACTGCGTCGAGATTCCAAGTCTTTGATTGTATTGGTAGTTGGAACTGAACGTGGCAATCTAACATATTTCCATGTTTTATCCTTATTATTTTCACAGAGAATTCTAAGACTTTTCCATGGCATTTTTATATGGAATTCCTAGGGATTTCAATGCTTTTTCTGCAATGACAATGCTAACTTGAATTGTGGTCCAGAGTCAATATTTAAGAATGAGTTTCTACTTAGACGCTCGTACAAATTATTAATTTTTTTTATATGCTGATAAAAATAGCGTAAAACCTTGACTAACATGTACCTACGATCTACTCCGGAAAACTGCAATAACCTTATTATTGTTTTTGTGAATGACATCTCTAAACTGAAAATGGCGCCCTGTAAGCGTGTAAAGCCAGCTGTGTAGTGTAGCTGAAAATGCCATCTTCTCATCTCTCTAATCTGATCTGGTTCAATTTTATGGACGTAAAACAACAATACAACAATTACGCATTTAGGTGCAAAAAGTGAATTGGATGAGATTATTGAGATAAAAAACGCAGCTATTGTTTTTGTTATAAAAAACAAATAAAATAAAATGTTACTAAACAACAGTTTTAATTTAATTTTTTTCATTAATTTCGCGATAAACCTAGTGTACGAGAATTTTCATGACGTACGAGATTTTTGTAAAGTTAGTGCGAGAATCCGTTTGTTGCAGTCTAGCAACCCTCGTGAAACATCGCTGCAATGTGCCCATGATATTCCAGTTGCAATAGTGGGGAATACTTTTCCAGTGGTTGCATACTACCTGGGACCATAGCGTCTCGCGAACGTAGCAATTATGTATACTTTATAGTAGCAGACTCATATCGTGCGATGCTCCCGTCTATAAAGTTCGGAACTTAATTCCTAAGGACAAAACCCTCGAGAAATACTTTTCCAAGCCATGAAACAGAAACCTATATGTGTGCGTGCGTAGTCCGTTTTCAAAAATGTTCTATATTGATACATATGGAAAAGTGCAAAACATTGACTTTAGATATGCTATAGAGCCTAAACTACTATTCATACAGGAAAATAGTCTTCTAGTAATTTACAGCTTGGTTGCTTACCTTTCCAAAGGCTAGACTTCCTATATACCTTACTTAACAAAATAATAAAATAGTTTTAATTAGAAAGTAACCTTACCATTTTACGCTCAATACCTCTCAGCTGAGTAATAAATGCATGTGTGTGTATGTGCAGCCGTAGTCCGAATCTGTACGCAGCTACATTCGATATCATCAACCCACGGCATGCCATGACGGCACAGCGACATTACAATGATTACTCAGCTGAGAATTTTTGTTTGAGGAATCGTAGTCATTTTGTTAAGATACATTTTTTTAAATAATTTTGTTAGGAAAGGTATGAAAATTTTATTACGTTTCGGAAGATAAGAAAGCAATCTTAAGATTAACAAAACGCCATTTTTCTGTATGAATAGTAGTTTAGGGCGGAGGAGCTATTCTAATCAAACTTTCGTCACTTTTTCATAAGGACACTGCAAATATTTTAGAATGTAAGGACTACGTTGGGCCTCGCATGCGGTAGGGAGGGAGCCTATTTCATGGCTTGTGAAGTATTCTCGAGGGTTTTGCTAAGGAGCAAAACCCTCGAGAATACTTCACAAGCCATGAAACAGACTCCCTCCCTACCACATGCGAGGCCCAACGTAGTCCTTACATTCTAAAATATTTGCAGTGTTCTTATGTAAAACTGACAAAAGTTTGAGTTGAATAGCTTCTCTGCTCTAAATTACTATTCATACAGAAAAATGGTGTTCTGATAGTCTTAAGCTTGCTTTCTTATCTATCGAACCGTAATAAAATTTTCATACCTTTCCTACCAAAATTATTTAAAAAAATTTATCTTAACCAAATGACTACGATTCCTGAAACAATAATTCTCAGCTGAGTAATCATTGTAATGTCGCTGTGACGTCATGGCATGCCGCTGGCTGATGATATCGAATGTAGATACCTACAGATTCGGACTACTGCTGCACATACATACATTCAATTATCACTCAGCTGAGAGGTATTGAGCGTAACATGGTAAGGTTACTTTGTAATCAAAACTATTTTATTATTTTGTTAAGTAAAGCATATAGGAAGTGTAGCCTTTGGGAAGGCAAGGAACCAAGCTTTAAATTAATACAAGACTATTTTCCTTTGTGGATAGTAGTTTAGGCTCTGTGGCATATATAAAGCCAATGTTTAGCACTTTTCCATAAGTATCAATATAGAACATTTTAGAAAACGGACTAAGAACGCACACATATAGATTTCTGTTTCATGGCTTGGGAAGTATTCTCGAGGGTTTTGTAAGGAGCAATGTTTGTTCCTCTTCCGTGTTGGTATTCTTTAAAGTGTTTATTGGTATTAACTTTGACAGTTTTAGATTATGAGTAAATGTGAACCAACTTGAACTTGTGTTTATAAAAATAAATTTTAGATAGGTATGGTAGAAAGAAATTAATGTAAGATTCATATTTCTTAGTTATATTTCTGAGTGGCTCTGTGGGATAATTAACTTCGCAGAAAATTTTACTGTTGAAATGTCGTACGATACTTCGAAAAATTAGAAATCGCCTTTGAATCAAGTCCAATTTAAATTTTTTTTTCATAGCTTATGCACACTTAAAATTATTTTCAAGAGAATCTTCACCTTAAATATGACAAAAGAATACAGTTTAATTTAATTTCCATACAAGTATTAATATGAAATAAAGTTTTGTTTTTCATCCACAATTATTTCATACAGCGGCCATTTTCCCACGGTTACTTAGCAAAAGTGGAAATATCTGGTTAGAAATCCCCGATTATGTAAATAGGTGGCAGTCAGTATAAAGCGGCAACCTTAATAAACCTAATGCCGCCAGTGTTTGTTCCATTTCAGTGTTCCTGTCTCCATAAACATTTGAATGGAACATTGTAAAATGCGATACAGCTCTACCACATGAAGAAATATATTTACATTTATCTTGCTTATGTTTGCTATAAGTTTTATGACAACGTCAAGTGTATTGATCACTATTCAGCTGGTAAGACCTCAGATTATATAGCAAAAAAAGATAGGCTATGAATAAGAAAAACTTGGATTTCTTCATGTAATCGTAAGCTATCATATTTTTTGAGCGGACACATAATTTAGTGGTTGAAAGTTCGATATCGGAATCCTGTCTATTAACTACTACGTACATCCGCCTTGAAAATAATTTTGAACAATTGACATCTGTCATGGCATTTTGTAACGACATATACCTACATATCCACATTAAAGTGTCCACCACTTTGTGGCGGCAGATATTCGTAGCTGCAATTTTAAAATACCAGTTGTTTTCTTCTTCTTAATTTGCTAAGAGGTTGTGATTTTAAAACAATAATTTTTATTCTTGTCACGTTCCATAAAACATTTGAAATCACTTCATAGTGGTGAAATTTATATGTGATAAATGTTGGCTGTTGCCATGTTCCAGTTGCCATACAATTTTTCTTTAAGGGCCTTCCCAAACGAGAAGTTTTTAGGGAAGGAAGGATTTTCTTTTCCTTTTTCTAAGACGTGCCAGCACAATAATGCTGCTCCGCGTAGTTCCTTATATTATTATCGAAATTAATTGTGTGCGCGTTCAATTAAAGTCGCAGTTTTGGATATAACTAATTAATAACTGTATCACAAGCTCACAGCAACTAATTATAATTAAATTATTATATCATCACTTCAAATCGCAGGTAAACATCTGTACAGACGTCTGATCAGAAATTTCGCAATTCCAAAATGGCCGGAGCTTACTTGCGTGCAATAGTATTAGTATGCTGCCCGTACTCCCGATCAAAACTTTGGGAACACGGAATTTTGCCTACCTCCGAATACTTCTCACCGGTAAAAACTGCCTAAAAATTTCCGCGGGCTATAGCTAAAATTGCAATATTTTGAAGAAACAAAAATTGTTTCTGCTACGTTCCGGACTTTCACAACTGCTTGCTTCCTCAAAAGTACGGGTATATTGAAGTCTCAAAGTTTGTTCCAGCCACGATCAGGAAGCATACAAAGACAACATGTATGTATGTGACACGGGCATATTTGTGGATGATATTAGCGGCAATAACAATGCCAGCCGTATAGTCGAAGAGGCTGAACACTTATCCACAAATTACAACGAGTTAATTGCTATAGCTGGGATGCCTGCATACCCCTCCACAAATCTAATCTAAGTCCTCTCCGTCGCTTTCACAACCAACCCCTCGTCTATATTTATACACACACCCTCAACCTCACCTATCCGGCACTCACCGGATAAAATCCTTAAACACCTTCATTCTTCTTCTCATCCATCCACCAGCAAATCTTTACTAGCTTTATGGCCGGTTTCACAGTCCAGGCCTAAGCTAGAGCTTTGCTAAGCCACTGGTGTGGCTTAAGCCCAGAACTTAAGCCTGCCGGTTTCACAGTACTCCGTAAGCTGAGGCTTAGTTAAGCCGCAGATGAAAATTTTTAAGTTGTCAGCACTGCTTTAATTGTGAATTTTTATAAAGGAAAATTGCCATTGTGAATTAAAAACCAAGCGAAAGAAGAACTTTTTATTTACCAGTTCGTTGTGGATTTTATCTGGAAGGATATCAAACCCAAAAACCATTGTTGTAAAACATCATAGCCGAATGTGTCTACAGTCGGAACCGAGAATAAAAATCAACTTCATCCCATTGCGATATTATATTATACTTAGATTTCCTCGTCGCTTATATTCTCTGCATCAGATAAATACCTAATTTTTGTCTTAAACTAGGTCCGTTCGCGTACTTTTTCAAGTAAAAACATGAAAAACGTCAAAATGTATGCTAAAGAGAGAAATTGAGAGTGACACTCACAAAGTACGCGAAAGGCTTCGAGTAAAAACTTGTGAAAACTTGCAATTATTCGGAATCTGTAATAACGACGTGAAATTTTCCTAGCACATAGTACAAAAAACAAATTTAATTTACCACTTTGAATACGTTGAAATGTTCTTGGAGAGCATTCTACTTCTACTGGAGGAGGAGTAACAGGTTTTTCCATTTTTTTAAAACTAAAAAATTGAAAAATAACTGAAAACTTTAAAAATAACGGAAAACCGGCGACGATCTGTCAAAACTGACACTTTCGAAGTTTTTACTCGACGATTTTTCTCGAGTTAAATCAAGTAATAAATTGAACGGAGGGGAATGTGACGTCCATAATTTCTCTCTCAATTTTCGAGTACGCGAACGCCTTCCAGTAAAAACTTACAAAAAGTTTTACAAGTTTGTACTTTCAAGCTAGTACGCGAACAGACCTACTGTTTGGTTTCATCCTAAAACGTCAAATGGAATGCTGACACTAGCTGCCAGACAGAACTCAAAACTGCTAACTAGATAACTATTTTTCGCTTGGAAAATTTCAATTTAGTTTTAAAGTTATACTTTTGAAATATGTACGTTCGTCTAATAACAAAAATTACAATATTTATGCAAAATATATATTTAGCAATAATTTCCAATGTGTTTCACAGTAACATCTGAGGCTTAAGCCTTCGAGATGACGGGCTTAAGTTAAACTTGTCTTAAGCCAGTGATATCACTTAAGCCTTGACTGTGAACCCGAAATATTTATTAAGCCTTGACTGTGAACCCGAAATATTTATTAAGCCTTGACTGTGAAACCGGCCATTAATGGTTTTCATCATGCAAAGGACATGTACGCGTGCCGTAGCAACTGCACGTATACACCAACCATAGGAACAAGATCCGTGTACATGAACTTTAACGAAACAGGAGTAGATGAACTTTGTAAGTACACGTGTAGTTTGGATTTGTGTTTCTACGTATATATTCCTAAATATATGTGTATTAAAGAACTACTATGACGGAGATACCTGACGTTTCCCGTGTTTGACCTAGAGTTTTTAACAATAGCATTTTTGACCGTTTCTCAAATATAAGCATATAAATGAAAATAAATACTGAATCATACGGGGAGGACTATGTCACAGTCCAGGACAGCTGATAAGTCTTGTGTCTTAAAAATCTTCTTTTATTATTATTATTATTTTGCAGAGCAGATTATTAATTATAGTGTGTTTTCTTTTTTTTTCCAAATACATAAATTTTATGGATAATTGTCGTAATGTTTTAGGTGCAATTAAGAGTTTGTGATTATCTTGGGCCAAACTTATTGGATAAACTTGTTTTCCTTAATGTGTGATAACATACAAATTTGGAGATTTTAAGGATTATGAATACAGCTTCGTCTGACTTTTTTTTTGTCTTAAATGTCGGTAGGGGAGGTTGGGGAATTACTGGAGGGGGGGGGGGTGAAAGTTACCAATTTTCTCCGGACCTAATAACATTTGGCCGCCAGCCTTTATCTTTCTGAGCTAAGCCGTCAACAGTCATTTTTGATTTTGACAGAGACTCACATTATAATGATTATAATGGACCCTGCACTGAGCTCAGTGGTAAGATCAGTAGCCCAAAAAGCGGAAAGTCTCTCAAATTGGATCTATGCATGTCCGTAGCGAAAATCCGAGAAATGTTGTTCGCAGTTGTTTTTTTCTGCTCACACATATTGCAAACAGAGAGTTGCAATTTGTGCTAACATTTTAAGAAAATATTCATCAAGACTTATATGAAGTTTAATTATATTTTGAGCTTCCATGTACTTTTGATGCATATCGCTTTTTTATTTCCGAAAAGGTAAAAACGCATCGCAAACTCAAAAAAATATATACGCCGTACGCCGTAAGTGAAAGTGTGTGTCGGAAGCTTTAAATTTTTCATTGGTGGAGACTGTGATCTCCAAGATGTTCCTCGCTCGGCCAACCAGTCACTACTGATTTCGATCAAATCAAGGCTTTAAGCGACTACTACGGAGTTCGGAAATAACCATATCGACTGTTTCGAGAGATTTACAGTTTTAAACAACACGAACACGTTTAATAAAAAAAACACAAAATAGAGAATAGTAATTAATTTTATTATTATAGATCTTTCGGTTGCACGTATTAATTAAGAATATGCTAAAAGTAAAGTATTTTTGTATTACTATAAAAACTAAAAAGTCCGACGGAACCCGACAAAGGAGGTACGTACTTTACTTCTTGGAGATAGAATTAAAACTTGTCCTCTGTAAGATTGCAAAAGACGAATTTCTATCACGGATGATGCCGGTGGTCGAAACTAGCCCACACACATACGACACCTGCGGTATGATATTATTATAATTGCCATTAAAAATGACATAAAGGCACGTACGATACTTAGGGTATCGTATTAACTAAAGACTTCCAAGTCATTCGCTGATGCAATGTTTATTATAGGAAAGTATTTGAATTAAAATATGCTCCCAGATTCCGTGTCTGTAACAATTTACCCCAGCAAACATTACAGTTATCATCTCCGGAATATTTGAGCAGTACAAATGTATGAAAATTGCTTTTAAGTTGCTTAATAAATAATTAGTTTTCCCTGGATGACAAAATGGCAATGAAATAACAAAAGGAATTATGTATTTTTCTTCTAGACGAAAAGAGGATGATAACCAACTGCGAACTTTTCTTCTTAGTTTCACCTAGAGAATATATTGAAGAAAACCAGTTCTATTTTTATTTTTAATGAAGAACACTGTAAAAAATGTAGAAAATATTCCCTATATTTTAGGAAATATTCCCTACATTTTAGGGGAAAATATCTAATTTTGTGGCAACAATTGTGCACATTTTTTTACAGTGAAGATGTGTTACCTGAAAATTGAAGTCTGTTCATTCTGGTTTAATAAGCATTCGGAGTAAATTATAGTAAAGTTTCCTACATACTATAGAATATTTTACTCCTCTTATTTATAAAGTTGTATTTAAAAATAATTTAATTCCTTCCCTTACCATGGCGATATTATCGAGATATTGTGGCGATATCACTTTCCTCTCTTCCAGGCAATGTTCATGTGATAGTTCAACGTGATTCCACGACGATATTTTCCTTTAATCTTCTGCAGGTATTGTCTCGTGTTCCCTAGATGATACGAAAGCAATTCATCAAGAAGTATTGCATTCGGGGCATATCCCTTGCCGAAGGAGGTGACTTCCGTGATTTAGATGATGATAATCTTTCGCAATAAGATTTATCTTGGCCGGAATATGATGCGTAAATCATCCGCATATCATCTTGCATGCTGGGACTGATTATGAAAATTGAATTGTCCACAACAATATCAGTCGAAAGAATGGCTGGATTACACCCAATGAAGGCCAACATCTGGTTGAATTGGGAAGAAGTAGTCCATTATGAGCTGCTTCCACTGCTTCCAATTGATTCGATCAAGTACTGCTCACAACTGACCAAATTAACAGAAATGGTCTTGTATTCTACCAGTACAACGCTAGACCACGGGTTTCTTTGATGACCCGACAAAAGTTATTGTAGCTTGAGTGGGATGTTTTGGTACACCCACCATATAGTCTGGGCCCTGCACCTTCAAACTATTACTTATTCCATGCGCTACAAAAAGACCAATTTAAATAAATCCTTCAGTTCCCTGGATGTTCTCAAAAACAACTTGAAAGACTTCTTTGCACAAAAATCTCAGGACTTATACATACGAGGGATGATAATGCTTGTGGATAGATGGCAGAAAGTCATAGTTGATTTAAATCACTTTTTTAGTTATAAAATTTACGTTTGAAATTTACTCGATTTTCGCCACTAACTTATGCATAGACCCAATATTTAATAACTTAATTTAGAATCGTAAAAATAAAACTTACAACAATTTTTTCTATTCTATCTATTTATTTTTTGAGGCCAGCACGTCCCTTTAACTCGTACACGAATTTGCCTTCTGTATATTTCTTTTTTACTTTTTTCGACACTCTCGTGGACCCACTTTTCGTCATCACAGCGAGCTAAAATTTGGCACACAAGTTCATGTCGCGTGACAATTGAATCTATACAAATTTGAACCGGAAAGTTCCATGGAAAACCCGGAAAATCGGGAAAAATCATTTGAATATTTGGTACAAATTTGATTAGTGATAAATTCGTTTCAGGAAAAATGCAGTTTTCCTATTTTCCCGAAAAAAATTTCCGGAATTTTCCGACTTTTCCGGAAAATTTTCCGGTAAAATTTTTTCTAAATTATGCAGGATCAAGTTCCCTATCAACTAGCATCATTACTTTCTCTCCGACAATGGTGAAAACTTGCAGAAAAAATCGAGGAAAATTCATGTAAAACGCTTTTCCGGAGTTTTTCCTAGAGCGAAATGAGTTGCATAAAGTTGCTTTTGTGGAAAATTCCATGGTAAACCCGGAAAAGCAGAAAATCATCGGAAAAATTTTCATCGATATGATTAGTGATAAATCTGTTTCAGGAAATGTGCAGAATTTTCCAATTTTTCTGGAATTTCCGACATTTTCCGACTTTTCCGGAAAATTTTACGACAACAAAATTTTATAAGCTATGCGGAATCATTTTTTTTTCATCCTACTGGCATCAATACTTTCTCTTCAACAATCATGAAAACTTTCATGAAAAATCGACGAAAATTCATGCAAATTTTTAAAAAAAATTTCATAGTAATAGGAAAAGTCTGTGGAAAACATGGAAAATCGAGAAAATTCAGTAAATCAGTGTCTTTTCAGCCGTCATAAAATTGTTTTAAAAGTATCTCCATGCAGCACGTAATAACAATTTAGTTAATGTGAAAAAGGCAGAAAACAAAATAAGTAAAAAACGAGCTTTCAAACAAAACTGAGGCCAAGCCGCATGATAAAGTAGAAAATAAACTTTTCTTCACACACAGAGGTGGACTCAGATTTTATTCGCTGACAATCACCGATATATTTCAGTATGATCAATCAGAGGTAATAAAGTGATTTGATTCATGAAGAGAAAGAATATTCAAGAGAAATGCCCCAATCAAAAAATCTGAGTCCACCTCTGTGTGTGAAGAAAAGTTTATTTTCTACTTTTTCATGCGGTTTGGCCTCAGTTTTGTTTGAAAACTCGTTTTTTACTTATTTTTTAAAGTATATTTTGATGTTGATGAGCCGCTTTTATTGTACTGTATATATAATAGTCCTTAAAACCCCAACATGCGAATAAGGCAGACAACTGTAATTTTTGCTCCTTTTGTGTATAATCAATATATAAACAAATTCGACTTTATATTGTCAAAATGATGATGCAATTTTTGAAAATGTTACCATTTCAGGAATTCCCAATTTAAACCACTTGGATTAAATCAATTAAACGTAAACAAATAATGATGATATCTTTTTCAATGTTTCTGATAAGTAAATCTATAAATCTAATATTTAGTATAAGTAAGATAGTATTGATATCAGTAGAAACATCAAAACGGAATTTAATTAAAAAAAAAAAAAAAAAAATCTTAATATTAATTTATTAGCAACAGACTTCCATTGAATTTTAAAACGCAATACAGTTATTGACATATGTAGCTACAGTTATTGACATATGTAGGTAATAATTAACATTATTCTAAAATTGTTCAATACTAGTACCGTAACAGTCAATAAAGACGAATATTAAGGCGAATTCTTCTTTAAAGACCTAGAGATAAAAATACAATTTTAAGTATGTGCCATTTGCATGCATACATTATGTATAAATTTGTTGAAGAGATAACATCTAATGTTAGACAATCCTCACTGAAATTGAGCTGTATTTTATATGTATATGATAGATGTATCTCCACAGTCAAGTGTATGTATATGAAATAATTTTATCGTCTATATTTACCCTCATTGTCAGATGTCACAATTTTTCTTTTATCTCAAAATCTGAGAAACTATGGTATGGTAATGCAAAATACGAATCTATATATACACATGCGCTTTTTTACTACTAATATACATTTCGTAATGAGCTCGTGCTGAGTTATCGGGAAATACCTGCGTACCATATTTTAACCAAAGTTTTACAGACTATATGATAGCATGATAAGTCGCCACTCGCCAGCTCTATAATTGCTCTAGATAAAATAGGTATTTTTTTTCTTTTAATACTATTATTATTAAGTATTTTGAGTATTCTGAACTCTTCTATACTAACTATGAAATAGAGTCGTATAACAATTCATCACCGATCGACACTACTTACTTGCACGCTATCATACACGCGTCTACGGAAAATTTTTTAACCTACTGCTAATGTGATTATAGGACTTCGATTACAGAAAAAAAAAAACATTCTTTTTCATATCACCTTTTAAGTATTAGCTATTAACTCAATCCCCCAAGATAAAATGATCTTTTTTGAAGTTATTGATAGGTAATACAATTTTGTATTAACTAAGTGAAGTTTTCACATACTTAAATGATGAGGTGAATTGCTGTTTAAATAATTTTCAGTTTACTTGCGGCGGTTGAGCCAAGCGCATTCACTCTTTAAAATCGTTGACAAACTCGGAACGGTTTTGAAGTTTTCTTTGATCTTATCGTATTTTTGTCGTTATATTTTTTGAGGAATATTGTGAAAACATAATAAAAAGTGAGTGTTTAGTATATAAATAATTTTTTTTTTATTGTTCTTTCGGCAAAGTAAAATCAATTATCGAAAAAATATATATTTAAGTCTTGTCAAACACAAAGTTGGGGGTTTAGAAGGTGAATTGTATTAAAATTACAAAGCAAATCTTATTAAATCAAAAAAACCTTTGATCGCAATATAATTATTTAAAAAAATGAGTTCTTACTCGAAAAGCATATGATTTTAGTAAATTTTAAATCATTCGTTGCACATTGGTTTAAGTAAAATGGAGCTCGTCTGTTTTTGTTTTTTTTTTTTTTTTTTTTTACTTGATATACAAATGGATGTTTCAGTTGATTACAACATTGCAGAAGAAGCTTTTGTTGTCGAAAGATTATCTTACCGATAAGATTCGAACCTAGAATTCATGGAATCAAGCGTTAATATATATATTAACCATCCACCGAGCAATGCAATGAAGCCTTTAACGGTTATCATAAAATAAATTTAAACATTTGATAAAGTTAGCGGCTATGCTCGTCATGATAAAAATAATAATAATATGCGTAATTTGCAATGTATTTACATGTATTTTAGTTATGAAGATAACAAATTGAAAATAATGCAAGAATTAAAACAATTTCTAAAACAGAAATTAAAAACAAGAAATTTACTAAAAAAACGAACTAAAAATTAAGGAAGCATTAAATTTCTTGAATACGGTTGAAATGTCTTAAGGGGAGGTTACCGTCGAGAGGCATTAAAAATGCATGAACTTTGGAAATTTTTTTTTACATAAAATAAATACTTTTGGAAACGGGTTTTAACGTATTTTATTCTTCTATCAATTGAGAGTAAATTCTAATTTTATTTATAAAAAAAAAACCAAAATGGCGGCTCCAGCATCCATCAAACAAAATCATGAACGTGGCGTTTTGGTCTGCGCGGGGCGCTCCACAGCTCTGCCAATTCATTCGAAAAAAAATAGTGTTAATAGTGTTGAAAATGATTAAACTTGATCAAATTTGGGGGGCCTTACCGGTTTTCGTTTTCAAAAAAACCTCTGAATAAAAAAATGCTAGCCGTTTGAAAAAAGCCCATTTATTGCCCTGTTTTTTGTTAGCTTCAACGAACAAAAAAACTATTTGTAAATAAGTTTTTGACAAAAATCGCTTCCTGATGGCCCCGCAAATTGCATTTCCTTTCAATTGCGTAAAGATTCATGTGAATCGGTTCATCCATTGAAGCTGTAGAGCGCCCCGCGGTCTGAAAATTTTGTTTCCATAAAAACTCGTATAAAGTTTAATGTTATAAAAAATCTTTGACAGTTTACTCCAGTACCATAAAGTGCGGCCCTTCTTCTTCCTTCAAGAACTGATTATGCGAAGCTGAAGGTTAACGGTTTCCCGAAATATTTGAGGGTGCCTCAGGTATCGAGAAAAGGTCTCCCCAACAAGCGCGCTCCAATCACCTCAGCTACCTGTTTTCTAGCCGGCGGACGGTTCCACTCTCAACAGGCTGCGAATTCTAAAATACTTTAGATATGAAAATATCCTTTCACTCACGTGTTCTAAACACTTTAAGGATAATAATTATGTAAAAAAAATCGAATTTTTTTCATCGTCATCAACGGTAACCTCCCCTAGGGTTTTTCAGATTTAAATGGCAATACTGAAAGAATTGATTGTACTCATCCGAATAAACAATAATTATTTATGGTAAGAGGGTGGGTCAACTCTAAAAGTTTCGGAGATACAGGGTGGTAAAGTTTTTTCGAATATCTTATATTAAACACCTTGTAACAAGGTATATAAAAGTAAATTATTTCCAACTGTTTACTTCCATACGTCGTTCAACAAAGAAATTTTTACCCTCATTGTAAAGCATACAATCACCTCAGCATATTCTTTATAACTCCGAAGTTTTAGTTGTTTTTTTTTCATTTATTAAATCATAAAAAAAAAAGTCAACACCATTATATTTTTGGACTGAAATTGAGAAGACCAAAGTCTCTCATATAATTTTACTATATATACAGTTAGGTGGAAAAACTTAACCTTTTACGAGATATTTGTAATTTTTCTTGAATTAAATTTTTACGATAGTGGTTTAAAAAATTTATTTCTTTTTTCAAAAATTTTTGCAAAATTTGAAAATTACTTGTAAATGGATACAATTCATTTGCTAGAAAACTATTCGTTTTAATCTTTATGTCCACGGCATGGTACAATTATGCCATTTTCGATTTGTATGCATGATTTTAGCACTATATACTTTTTTCTTTCTTTTAATATTCTGGAACATCTTGAAAGGGTCAAAATTGAAAACATAAATCATCATAAGTCTAAAATCGAATTTTTACAGTTCACCTGTACGCGGTCATTCCTATCTATATAGATCCACTCGAAAATTCGTATAACTCTTATATACTTAAATCCTATGAAACTTTATTCTAAATCTCTTATACCAATTATAATAAAATAGTATAGCGAAATGTATATGATTTGAGGGCATACCTTATATGAGAAAAAGAATACACGAATTTAAAATTCTGGTTTATATATTTTCTATAACTCTTGCATTAAAGTGATAGGTATATATGTATGTATATTTGCTCTATAGAATATATACAAAATAGAAGAAATAACTTTATCCCAAAAATTATATGCTCTGTTGAGGAATCAAGGATAAAAGGAGTGTTTTTTCCAGTTATTATATATTTTTTATTTATTATTTATTATTTTCAAAATCCTTTTTTGTGTCATTTTGCTGTCCTTCTTTTGTTATGAGTCCTGGCTGAATATTTAAAGCTTAAATATAAATTTTATCTATTTCTGTTAAATTTCTTACGGTTTTAAAAATAAGAAAACGATTAACTGCTTCTTCATCTCACACCATTCAGTTTTTTTTTTTTGCTGGAGGAGGTATTAATTTTAATAAATTTATTATTGAAAGCGTTGTAGGGTCTCAGTCTATAAGAAGAAAATTAAAAATAGTTAGAGTGCGAAGAAGTTAATAAACATATTTTTCACACTTATCATTTTCTCTAAGAATTGATCTCCTGGAGTTCCTAATAGCTGTTAACACTATAGGCTGGTATCTGACCCACATAGATTTTAACGAAGGTATATTTGGAAATTTTAGATTGAAGTCGTAATCAATCTAATAGATACAAAATAAATTGGAAGATATGCGAAAATATTTTGTATTATCTTAACGTATAGATACTTATATCCTAACACAAAGTCATTATTAGACTGGTCTGAAGATATTGACAATAGCACTTGCACTAGGAATTGAAAACTGAAATTAGACACATTATATTTCAGTATTCACTCCGAAGAAAAACCATACACCGTGAATACATGTGTATTCTCTTTTTGCATTGTTGGGTTTAATATAAATTACAGTTAGTTTTGTTATAGTGTTTATATTCATATAGTTATACAATTTGAAATGCGCATGGCACAGCGGCTTCAGTACAAAATATAGCTGAGCTTTGAATTATCATACACATCGACTTATACATATAAAGAAAAGTATAAATAAAAATTATTTTATCTTAAATATTTAGCTCAGGACAGATTTTATATGCCTGTAGTGTTATTTTTATGTGAATTCCTATAAAAATCATGTTAACCTCTTATAATCGCAGTGAATATAGATATAAATGTTTTCAAAAAATTAGGAAATATCCTTTTTCATTTTTAAATGTATAGGGGTTTATACCAAAAATAGTATAAATAATTTAATAAATTTTGGGGAATAAAAAAATTCGTGAATTATTCCAAAATTTCTAACCGTGTATGTTCTCGACATGGCACATTTGTGCCGCCGATTGCATATCTCGGAAGAAACGTATATATAGGTAAAATTATACAGAATAGCTGATCAAGGTACGATCAAATCGATTATAAATTCATGTTAGCTTGTATGCATTTAGCAGGTAGATTCCCAGATAATTATTGCATTATGTGGACAGGAAAGGAGCTATGCTAGATTCCTTTCAGCTAACTATCTTTAATCTCATCAAAGTCATAATCTCATTAATTGCCATTATCAAAGTTTAACGTTTGTGGCAAAATTTGTATTGAACGATCTACGAGGAATGTCGAGGGTCCTCAACTTCTGTCCTCCTGGGGCCAACAATATGTTGCCTTGAACTTGGAACTTGGAATATGTAATCCGAAGGGAATTGAAGAAACTGCAGCATAGCATCGCTGTGATTTGATCCTCTCCCCCTTGTACTAGACGATCAACCGTCTGTCAGCACCTGTATCTGAAATAAGAAGATAGAGTCCCCTAGTCTATCTAATGTGAGACTAGGGTGGTGCACAAATTCGATACTTCGAACAGGCTAGTATTCAAACTTGAACGAATTTCAAGAGCAAGATGACCCTACGTTCTCTTGATGTTAGGTGCTTGAGGGACTGCAACAAGAACGTTGACTGTAGGCTAGCAATCGGCAGCACGTTCATAAAGTAGGCTGCAGCCGGCTATGGTAGCTGTAGATGTGGCTATCGTCATTCGGAAATGCAATAGCCAGTTTTTTACTCGGCTAAATGATAGTTCCTGGCGTTTGGAAAATCATAGGAGCCGGTCTCGTAATCGGCTGCAGCCGGTATCGACATGAGAGTACTACCCAGCATAGCTTACTAACACAAATGCATACGTTTGACATTTTTATTTGTTGCTATTTTTAAATTACAGAAAAGAAAAGAAATATTATTATAATAACGGAAAATGTAACCATTTACATGAATGAGCAAGGGGACCCATTTATTGATTTAATAGACGCAGCAAGTAATAAATTGTGTTTTGTTTATTTACATGAAATGTAACTCATACTCCAATGAAGACATTTTTGAAGTTAGCAATGGCTAAAATCGTTCATAAAGTCAGGAGCAGCTACACGCAGCTATGCTTGGCTACGATATATGTCAACGTAGCGAAAACAGTAATAACAGCCGTGAAGCCCGACTATGGTAGCAAAGCCGTGGTTCTGCAGCAAGTCCCTGCCCTATTACGTTCTCGCTATTACCAAATGACTAGAACTCTGAAAGAAATATTTATTGAGAAAAACATTAAATGAAATAGCTGCTGAGCTAATATCTAGTCTTCTTGAGCTTTAATTGTAACTCCACCCTTATTGTAGGTTGGATCTTGATAATTATATTTTTTTGTTTGAAATTATTATTCTCAAACTTTCCGACTGTTGGCTGAAATGCTACTAATAAATTTTGTTCGGAACATTAAAATCAAGTCCTACTCACTGACATATACATATATAACATGGACTGCCTAATTTTCTATTCCATATGGGTCAACTTTTGTTTGCAGGGTGTGACAATTATTTTAATTTCAAGTTTTACTTTCGTTTAATATTCATATTAAAAATTCAACAAATTACAGTTGCATTCTAGTCTTGGAAGCTTATCTCCTACAACATCAAATATTTTTTAAACTTGATTTTTAAAGAAATAAAATTAAGCAATTTTTGTCTACCTGCCCCTAATAGTAGGTATGGGGGGACAGAGAAAGGATAACAACTATTGTATTGCCATCTATTTCTATTCAATATATTCATTTGGAAAACCACTGAACCACGGAATAAAGTAGTTAAACCAAAAAGAGACAACTATAGAAAAGCGATCCCATAGTATTGTCAAATAATGTAAGCAATTTCAGTAGTATCAGCAGTCCATTTTATATATGTCAGTGGTCCTAACTTACATAACCTTTTCCAAGTGACCTTGGAATTAGATTTACGAGCACCCTATAAATTCAGTATGGCTGCCTATGGCCATTTACGACATGCAGATGGCTCTGTCAAGCCGCCACAAAAAATCCACGTGCTCTCATTCACCTAATTTACATTACTGTAAAATTAGTCTTCTTACTGAAATACTTCAGTCTTCGATGAGCACAAGTCGCGGTATTAGTCTTTGTGTCTTGTTTATTGAAGAATTTTTAGTTTTCTATTGCAATAAATTGATGTTTTGATTATATCTTTATTTCTAAATATTAATCCACTACCAAAGCTTGAATCTGCGTCCTTATAGAGAGCTTAAATCACCAATTACACATCTGACACATATTTGTTTTGGAACAACAACAAAAGTTTCGGCATTAAGACCAAAAACGTTATTCAGTTTCTTAATCAATATTAGAATTTTAATTTACATGAAATTGAACTTGGAATTCATTCAAAAAATTCGAACGCAAAAATAGGATGCTTGCCTATAAGTTGAATATAAATTAAAAACCCCGTTTCGAGGAAAACAAAACATTAACATAAAAAACATTTACATGTAAGTACTTATAGATTATAATAGTAAGTTTCATAAGTTTACTTAAAAGAAGTAAACATGATTGTAAAGATTGCCAGTAAAAAAATAAATCCAATAAACAAGGAAATTTCACAAGTACTCCCATCCGATTCAGAAATTGGTTCGAGCGCTATCTGAAGAGAGTATTCCGGTAATAAAATGCATTTTCGAAAAAATAAGCCTCAATGTGATAATTTTTATCATCATATCTTTAAGTGTAAAGTCATACATTAGACGTGAGTACCTAATTGCTTTAACGCTTATTTACAAATTAATTTAAGTAGTATAATATGGCCTAGAGGACCAATTTCCCCACTCAAAAAGCAAAAGTGCTACCACCTCTTTCTTAATGAAGTGTATAATAAACAATAATATTCCTTTATATGTATGTATCTATATATAAATATGTATATGTGTAGTTCGTTACCTACGCATTTATAAATTAAAAACACAATTTGTGCTAATTATGATTTAATCTTTAAACATTTTTTTTTATTATAGATGACGGAAAAACAACGTCCCTCGGATCAGAAGTCAAACAGCGTCTTCACTTTGAATGACTTTAATTCCAGGTGAGCGACTTTTTTTTTAGTGAGATAACGCCACACATCATATCACCACCATTGACAATGTCAATAAATTAAAGCATTTTTATTAAAAAATTTATATATCACATACGATAATATTATTATTGCCGCAATAAATAATAAAACATTTTCTTATCAGGACACAATTGACGGAAAAAGGACAGCTCGATGATGAATATAATCCTTTCGAACATCGGACACAAGAACACACAAATACAACAATGGGATCATTGGCTCATCTTCTGAAAAGCTCTCTTGGAAGTGGAATTTTGGCAATGCCAATGGCCTTCAAAAATGCTGGATTAGTTTTTGGTATGATAGGAACACTAATTACTGGAATACTCTGCACCCATTGTGTACACATTTTGGTAAGTACTGGATAACACAAATTATTATTGTTGTTGTTGTTTTCTAAGATTTTAATTTTGTGTTAAGAAGAAGAATGCATTATTTGACGACGCGACTCTAGTATAAACATTTTTATTGATGACAAGAAATTTCTAATTACATTAATAGCTGCAATATTATCAATATGAGTAGGCCAAGCACAATATCTACTCATGTGAAATATGAAAACAATTCAGGCGAATCCGATAACAGAACAGGCTTTAAGTCGTAAATCATTAAATGAATGCAATTTCGAAGTCATAAATTCAAAACAGCAATAGATTGATAAAAAAAAATATTAAAACAGTCTAAAAGGAGAGAGTAACGTGACTGAAATGTAAATTAGGTTCCATTCATTCATGACATTCCCACGATGATAATGGAAGAAAAAATTCATTTCATGTACATCTTTTAACAACATCTTCACAGAAATCAATTTTTTGCAGTGATCAAAGGGTAAGGGAGCCCCCAATTATCCATACATTGATTTTCGAACCAGTTTTGAACATACATAGCCAAAAACTTTTAACAATACTCCTCTTCACTTCTACATCTGAATGGGCCTGCAAGTTTTTATGCAACTCCAAAACATCATACGATATCAAAAATTCAAGATAAATCATTATGCGCAAGATTCTCTGTTTAAACAGCACATGCGCCACCGACTTGATCACTCATAATGAATTCTCAGATGCAGGTTTAAATCTCTGATCAGTACATACATATATAACATATTAATGTACATATATATATTAGGTATATACTAAGTATACCTTGGTACATGGACCGAATGTTAAACTTTTGAAGTCCATTGCTGCGCTGGACCCCATTTCTACTTTTCGTTTCATCTTAAGATCAGACTATAATTATGGCAGCAGTAGCGCGTAGCGTAGACAGATCGACTACTGAACTGACCAGTGAGCAGTGAACATATGATCAGAGATCACTTAACATAAAAAATGCCGCGACATGTCTCCCCTCAGGTGTTCTCTGATTTTATTTGTTTTAATTTTTGCCGGGCGATTTTCAAGTTCAACACTGATACACCTCACAATTCACAACCGCATGGCATATGTAGACTTATCATGTGTGGTTTAGGGTTTGGCGGCAAATTTTAATTGATTTACGCGCGATTTATATTCTCTTTTCGTTCGCTTGCATGACATTGAGATCGAATTGGTTTTTTATTGTTTTATAAAGACCACGGAGGCTTATGTAAGCCATTCAGATTTCGTCAAGTGAGGTAGACCATAAATGGTAAAGATTTAATTTTGTTTGCGTTGTATGTAAATGAAAGAACTTATTTTTGATAAAATGTTTTGACAGGCTATAGCGCAGTTTTAAATATATCTAGGCGCTTACAAGCATCTTTCCAATGCTGTACTATAGCAGATATATGTCGTACATGCAGTAGGTTTTCATTGATTGAGGTCTCATTGAAATCCACATATGAGCAAATGTTTCAATTATGTAATGTAACACTAATTATGCCTAATCTTCAATGAACTAACCAACAAACCAACTAATGTTGGATGGAATAAATAAGTTTTCCTATGACCCTTCCGAACATTGAAATTACAACAATAATCTCCCACCATAAATTGTGAAAGAGTGATGTTTAGATATGGCAAAAAAAAAAAAAACTCGGATTATCCTGTAGATTGAGGTGATGATGATTGTATCTTCCGTCCACTGGCGCTGGTCCGGAGATAGTTACCCGTAGTCTATCTGTTCCAACAAACTGAGAACTCGGTCTGAGAGGACAGTTCCGGGCTCCAGGAACTTTCTTCGACAAATGCAGCCCAGAACTTCTAGGTTCTAAACGAACTGTCCTCAGGAACCTAAAACTGAAGTTAGAAAGGACAGTATTTACCGACATCCGACACATACTGTCCTTGGGGTTTAGAAAATGGCGTAAGAAAGTATAATCCTATGTAGGATGAACGTCTCCAAAGACAGTGATCCAGCAACTGATTGATGAAGCTCTATCCTGCATGAGCGTCTGCACAAACAGTCCTTGGGGAAGAACTATCCTTGAGGCTGGGCATCTGGTCAGGCAGTTATTGAGGACTGAATTCGGCTTCTTTGACGGTTCCTAAAGAAAAGGAAGGAAGCAAGATAAAGGCAGCCCTTCGGAAATTAAAAGCCGTCAATGGTTATTAATCAATATAATTATCCTTTATTGAGACTTCTATATACGTTCTGATAAAGCTTTTGGAAAATTTACAATTGCGATGATTTATCTAGGAGCTGGTTTGCTCGAATTGGCAATCTAAACTAGTCTGACTTACTAACTAACAACATATTCCTTTACAAAGCAGTTAATTTTATTTTGAAACCACCCGACAACTAACAATAAGATCAATACAGTGGTTCATTCGAATCTGGTACATGCTGTGATAAAAGTGTGGCCGTGTAGGCACAGCCCTCTGGATGCTGACGTTCTGAATTCCAATTTTACTCGAGTCAATACCAACATCAGCTCCATCTCCCCTTTCCTTATTCCATTCAATTCTCATTTAAATTCAAAATTCAAATTTCGTTTTGGCTATGTCAGCAATTAGGTCATTATTGTTATCGGCTACATAAAATTTTAACTTATTCTGTATACATATGTATTATTTGGAAATTTGCTTCAGTTATTAGTACATGTGTCAAAAACCCGGCCAAAAGTTCAGCCATCGTGATCAAAATTGAACTAACCAAATGTTTATAAGTTTTTAGACTGAGCATACAGACAGGTTTACCGTATGTGGTCTGGCACCCTAGAGCTAATGGATAGGTCATTTTTAGACAAACAAAAAACATAGTAAACCAATTACCTATACACCAATACCTCACTTTGCGTCGTGGTTACGTTCCAAAAAAACGCGACGCAAATTGAAACGACGCAAAGTGAATTATGATTTTCTATAGCAAACCATGTAAAGATCGAAGATAGGTTCCAGGGTTACGAAAATACTACTTTTTAAAAAGAAAATTGAACAAAGTAAACAATTTAAAACAAAAATAATATAAAATTTTATTACATACATACAAAAAAAAAACAAATTGAATTAAAACAAAATAAAATATTCAATTAATTTATAAAAAACAAAATAAAAATTAATCACTGTCTGATGAGTCCATAGTGGCTGTTGTCGTAAGTCGGCTTTCTTTCACAAAAAATTGGTCCAATGTTTGCTGAACAGCTTTTTTTTTCAACGTAAAATAAATTTCCTTGTAGCAATTGATATTCGTAGCTACCGCCTGGGACACTTTAAAACGCCTTCCGTTGTCAGGATCGCTTTTTAAAAAAATCTCCATAGCTTCGTCAATCAAACACATCGCTTTGGAAATTTGTTTGGAGGTTAAATTTTGTTCTTCGGAGATTTCTATTGAACGGTCACTGTCATCTTCTTCATTAGCAAATTGCAATTCCAGTTGCAATAGTTCTTCATTAGACAATTCTTGGTTGTACGAGGTTAGCAATTCATTTATGTCAGTCTCCTCCATACCTTCAAAATTAGACTCTCTAGCTAAATTAGAAATTTCATGACGAACAGCTGGTGAGCCATCAACTTCTGCAGCGCATATTCTGTGAAAACATTCAGGCCATATTTTGCGCCAAACACCATTCATGCAAGATGGTTTAACCTCCTCCCACGAATCGGAAATAATTTCTATGGCTTTCATAATGTTGAACTTTTTCCAAAACTCTAGCATGGTAGGCTTATCTTGTCCATCAGTCTCACTTAAAAACAGTTTAAATGTTCGTCGAAGGTAATAACTTTTAAAAGTCGACATTACACCCTGATCCATCGGCTGAATAACGGATGTCGTATTAGGCGGCAAAAATACAAATTTCACGTTTTCTGACAACTAATCAACATAAATTGGGTGGCCAGGAGCATTGTCTACTAGGACCAAAGCCTTGAAATTTAAATTTTTCTTGTTGCAATAAGCTTTAATTTCTGGAATAGCACAAGTTGAAACCCAGTTTTGAAATAATGATGCTGTCATCCATGCTTTTTGTTTGCTCGCCAGTGAACAGGAAGCAGGTTCTTTGAACAGCCTTTCATAGCTCTTGGATTTTCTGATTGATAAATGAGAAATGGTTTAAATTTGAAATCACCATTTGCATTACCACCAAGAAGAAGAGTCAGTCTATCCTTGCTAGCTTTAAATCCTGGTGCAGATTCTTCTGTTTTAGATATGAAAGTTCTGTTAGGTAGACGTTTCCAAAATAACCCAGTCTCGTCAACATTAAAGACTTGTTTCGGATCATAGCCACCTTCATGAATTAACGCTTTTAACTCTGTCGGGTAGCATTCTGTAGCAGTTATATCAGCGCTAGCTGCTTCGCCTTTAAGAGCAATGCTGTGCAGATTTGCTCGAACCTTGAATCTCTCAAACCAGTCCTGACTAGCTTCAAATGTTTCATTCTTGTCTGTATTACTACCACTAGCATTATCGTTGGATACTGCTTTACTTTTTATGTCATCAAATAAGCTTCTTGCTCTCGTCTGAATTACCATTTTACTTAATGGTATTCTCTGCGCAACTTGATTTTCAATCCAAATAGAAAGCAAGGACTCCATTTTGATCATCAAAGCACTCCTTTTACGGGTCATAGTTTTAGCATCTAATGATGTTGCAGATTTTGCAGCCTCTCTTAATTTATCCCCATCTCGATCTCTAATAGTTTTGACAGATGTTTCAGCCAGACCAACAGCCTTCTCTCCCTAATCAAATCGTCGCAGAATATCTAATTTTGTCTCCAAGCTGATAGTTTATTTTTTATTTTTGGTAATTCTACCAGCAGAGCCCTTTCCACTCATTTGGCTAAAAAAATTACAAGTGTATGTAAAACAAAAATAATATAACTCCGCCAATAAATAAATTGGAAAAATTTTTACCTTTTTTGTAACCAGAAACAATACGTAAAAATTTATAAAAATTTATTATTCTCTTTTAAAAAAAGCACAACACACTAATTGAAACGTTACAAAAAGCACAACACACATTGAAACTGAACTGTAAAATTAGCAAAACAAAGTGAAAATAAAACTGTATTAAAATTGCGTTGATTTTCAGTTAGAAAGGGAATCCCCGAGTTTTGATGGCATGGCGCAATTAGAAACAAAAGTCGTGCCATCTTTTATAAAAAAAAGAAAATTTAAAAAAATTAAAGACTCGAACCCAAAACAACGCAACTTCGAAAATCTAACGACGCACAGTGAAAATTAGTACTAAATCAGCAGCGACGCAACTTCGAAAAAACGCAAAACGAAACGACGCAAAGTGAGGTATTGGTGTATTTATGATTTACTTCTAAAATTCCTAACAAAACGGTTAAACTTTACTCACATAGCGTTTCAGTCGCTGTGCTTATGAAAGGTTTTTATTTTTTGTCATCAATAATCGTTTTGAGATGAGATTAATATTTTTCTCATCACGAATAAAAATAACTTGCTGATTTTTATTTTTATTGATAAAGAAACAAAATCATGAACTGATATTTTTTCTCTGGTGATTTTTATGATTTTAATCACGTACTGTTCAAAATAATTGGTGCTGGTGCTCAGAAGCTCATATGAAATGTGAGGTCTAACGATAAATCATCAAAAATTTAACATATGAAAATCTACACCTATAACTATTATTTAGCTGTAATTATTAGTTACTTTTATTTATGATTAGGAAAATAAAAATCAGGAAATGATTTCTATTCGTGATGAGAAAAATATTAATCTCATCTCATAACGAATATTGATGCCAAAAAAAAAAAAAACCTTTCATAAGCATTTAACAGGCACTGAAACCTTATATGAGTAAAGTTTAACCGATTCGTTTGGACTTTAAAAGTAAAACTTGTATCTATAAGATCATGGAACAATGAGTTTTATGATTAAACTTATAACCGTTATAATCCCTGTTTAGAACACCTAAAGCTTTCATAGAAAATGGTAGTACATCACGTAATTCCTCTTGAAGTTCATTTGAATTTATATCTGATTCATTTTCGGCCGAAAGTATTGACTGGAGACTGGTACAATAATTTTCCAGTGTATTGTCATCGATATCCTTGAGTTTTAAAATGTCATCTAATTATAGAAAAATATGTCTATGGGTTTCCAGAAGCGTGAATCGTTCATTCAGAGAATTAAGGGTAATGTCCAAAATATAAATGAAAAATTTTATTTTAAATTTATTCTCCTCTGTTAAGGGTTAATCGACAGCTTCTTCATAGTCAAATCAGACACTTTTTCCTTCTCATTCTAACTTCAGTTTCGCTAGGAAATTCTGTACTGCATTCAAAACTCTCTGCAATCTCTTTAGCAGCATTTTTCATCTAATGATCATAATATCCAGAGTCTTTAACTTTTCACTTTTTGTATGGTTTCTGATAACAATAGCTTCGAGAGTGAATTTATTTCAAATAGAATATCATGCAAAAGAATTACACCGCATATAAACTTGAAAGTTTTAATATTTTTTGCCAAACCTCTTGCTTTAACTTTAATTTCTGTAACTCTGTTGCCGTCTTCTATTATCATCATAGATTACGCAAAGTTGAGATCGTAAAGATTTTAACGCATCTACTCTGCTTGGATACCTATATAGTAGCAATCAATGGTTTTAGAGTTAATTGCGAAACATATTTTTTTTTTGTACTTCCGAACGTTTTTGTAGAACAAGAAAAAAATGTAAAGTTCTTGTACAATAGAAAAAAATGTTGTTGCTCTGTAGACGAAGATGTTGCAGGATTCACAACTATAGGTTTAAAGATTAATATGCGCCAGGGTACATAGAACGTCCTTGGATATTTTTGAAGTATTCTATTTTGTAAACCCTTTCTTACTCCTTTCATATTAGTTCCGTTATCATAACTTTGTCCTCTAAACCACTTTAACTTAAAACCCAACTTTTCCCCCACGGTACAGAGAATACAAGGTTTTCTTTGTACGAACCACATTCCACCATTATTGGACGAAATGAAAAGCACGGTCTTCTCTCTGTCTCTTGTATACATTAGTGGTCGAAACTAAGTCACAGCATAGGTGTCAAAATTTAATGAGAATACATTATATTCTCTGTACTGTCACTTCTCCCAATGAGTCAGAATAAGTTCTATCCGCTAGTAATGTCGCCCCTTATGACATGATGCGAATGCGACCGTTTCTCTGTATCATAGCATGGCAGGTAGCATGGCCTTGACCATGTCATGTGAGACAATTATGCTAGAGATTACAAATATTAGATGCTCGAAAAGCTAATATGGTCACAGTCATACATGCGCTCTGTGATGAGGATAAAAGGGTAATCCAAGTATTATTGAACATGAAAAAGGCTTTCGATTCGGTACCGCATGCTTTGTTCATAAACTCAGAGCCAAGTTTGGCTTCTCCAATCCAGCATGCGCGTTTGTAGCTAGATGTTTAAATGTAAGAGCGGTGATGGCGAGCTTCCCTTAGAGGGCTGTTTGAAGAAGAAGGAGCACCAGTTGGTTCCTTAATAACGGACTTGTACTCAATCCATCTAAAACCGAGGCAATTTTATACTCCTTATCGGTAGAGGACAGATAGCACTCAACACACTACCGCCGGCCGGTTCGACTTCAGGATCAAATTATTTTCCTAGAATCTAAACACATCAAAAACCTGGGCCTACTTATGGACATTGGTTTCAACTAGCAAGCTAATGTCAATCTGGTATGCTCAAGGGTCTATTTTAGACTACGATCCTTGTATGCTGTCTCGCATAACTTGCGCTCCTGCGGTTTAGATCTTCAATTCGTGGCTGCACTAATTTTACGTTTATTATTATTGCGGATATGGCACTAAAATGTACAGCTTGAAACGGTTATTAAAAGTATGCCCACGATATGCTTCCAGACTTGGGGAATAGTCTCACGTATTTGTACGCACTAATCTGTTACTGCCGGAACCAATGAACAAGGTCTACGACTTAGAATATATAGAGAGAACAGGAAGTGTTGATACCTATAAAATTCGTATACATGAGCGTAGAATTTCTTTGAGGTCTTTGAATAGAGAAAATTAGAGAAATGTATACTCAGCTGCCTACAATTGAGACAGCTGAGAATCTCCTGGGTACCTTGGCGTAGTGACAGCGACTAAGATCATTTTCGGTGAGCAAGAACAATATTTTCAACCACATATCTTATTGTCCCACTCTCTATGTTGATTCATTAAACTACACGCCTATACTAAGCTCTCACTACAGCAGCAACTACGCTAAATTTGACTCATCATCACACTTCTCGTACTCTCTATATTCTAAGGTCTGCGAGCGTAATACCTTGACCTTCATTTTTAGGGGCAGGGATGGTTAACTGCCCAACTATATTCAAGAGAAAATGACTTGGAGTAGTCATGGCAATTGCAGATTAGTCCTGCCTAAATTCAGGATAAGCTTTAGAATTAGAAATCTCTACCAAGTCGTGTCTGTCAGGTCATCTGGCTCGATTGACAGATTCAAAGAGCTTGCGACTCAACATATCACCAGTTAGTCAAACGGGCTTAAATTGATTTTTATTTATTTATCTCTATTTTGTGACTGTGATATTGACCGTTGTGATGCTAGGTCACTTATCTCACCTGATTTAAGTACATACATACATACATATGTACAGGTATCTTCACACGTGTATCGTCATTCTACAAAAGTGCATTAGCTGCATTATCAATATCCAAATATATATGTAACTCATTAAATATTTTCCGCAGAAATTGTGTCACAATGCAAGGATAGAATTGTGTAAACAATCTGCCAGACCTAGATAGCAGACGACTGTTGATGATGAGTTCAAGGCTAGAGACTGTAGCTAAAAGTTATTGTGTAACGATAAACAAAAGTCAATGACTCTTACACGGCAACAAAATTTAAATCATTAGTAAAAAAAAAACAATTACAATTAAAATTCAAAAAACGCACTGATTTACAATGCAACGCTGGGTATACCTACCTACGTCATATTATATAAAATGTTTACACTTTTATCACTGGGACAAAATTTGTGTGTGTATGTAGTTAAGAAGTAACCAATTTTAAAATTAAAAAAAATTTTATTAAGATTTTTTTTCTCTTTTTCAGGTGAAGACGTCACATGATATTTGTCGAGAAACAAAAACTCCCTGTTTAGGATTTTCTGAGACGACGGAAAGAGTTTTTGAATATGGTCCGAAAAGGTTGCGACCCTGGTCGAATTTTGCAAAGTAAGTACACCGTGCTTACATACTCATATAAAAGTCCAATGAAAAAAGCTATTATTATCATTTTTTATATTGCTCTGATAAAACTAATGACGTACGTACGAGAATGTATAGCAAAAGTTAAGCACGTTCATTACATAACTCAGTCGAAGAAATGTGTTGTTGGTTTTAATTAATAAAAAAAAAACATTATTGCGGTTTTATTAGAAATTGATAAAAGAAAAAAATCCGCAAAACACTTCTGTCGCTCACTTCATAGAAAACGTGTAACGTTCACGTTAGGAAGAGAATTAGAGGAAGTTATTTGGAGTGGATGGGGGATTAGAGGAGTTGTGTAATTATTTATAATCTTAGAAACAATTCTCTGTTTTTCAATTATTTTTATTATGAGAAAGTGTTTAATTCGTCAACATCAAAATGAATCGACGATACTAAGATTGTAGATAACAAAATAAAGTTGGAGACCAAAACATAGATTTGTACAGAGTTTGAAATATAATTCACATGATCTCTGGCACAATGCAAACTTCTTGTCTTGAGTTTATTATAATAGCGTATTACGTTACGCTTATCGAAACTCAACATCAGTATAACAGTAGACTTTTGGTTGTTTGTGCCAAATCTTGATAGCCGGCATATTGGTGGAGTTGTGTGTCCTCAACAGAAGGATTACGATGCTTCTGTTTGAGGTAGACGACTGTCCTTCTGAAAGAGACTGCTGCGTCGACTCTAAGGAACATGCAGCTACGATAGCAGAAGTGTATATTTCTCACTAAAGAATATTGTAGATTTGAGAGCTGAAAAACAGCCACGTCCGGTAAGTAAGCTGATTAAATGATCAGCAGCTCTACCTGAAAGGTAAAGAAACCACTAGTCTATCTGATGTGAGACTGGGACTATCAGATAACTGAGTTGTAGGTCTAGACTGACCCTATGACAGTCTGGATGAGTGTTAGATTCGAGTCAAAACCAAGTTTTCTGGGAGTTGGTGCATCAGTTCAATAAATTTGGCGCCCGAGTCCAGACTATCTCTGTGACAACCTGGATGAAGATCCACCTCCAATTCAACTTGTACACTCTTGAATTCTATGGCTTAAGGAGTTCAGGCACTGATCTTATTGCCAGCTGACAGGTGAAGATTAACCAAGCCGATCCTATGTCGAAGAGGCCGAAGCAGCAACAATAGAAGCAATACTGTACTGCCGAGGTCTACCTGTAACAAGCCTTAGTAGCGGCGGTAGCAGTCTGTAATAGCTCACGCTTCCGACCTGGAAGGTAGGCAACCAATTACCGGAACTGTGAAAAACAAGTTTATATAATTGTGCCAGGAAAAAACATAAATGATTCCGTATGCTTTTTCCTTTAAAGATCTGAGAGTAATCTCCGTCTTATTTAAGTCTAGGACTGCTTTATATTTGATTTCTTACAATGAATAATTGTTTAACAAAAACGTGAACATGTTCAACTATATCAATCACTGGTTGACAGGATATTAAATAATTGATTTTTTTTTGTTTGAATTGGATTCACGAAAACTACCCCAAGGCCATTAATAACGCACAGATGGCTCTGTCAATCCGCCATAGACTTTAACTTTATGACATAGGCAATGGCACTATATTTGGGTTTCTTATGTCAAATATGGATGCAACCAAACTTCTTTCGTTGTCATAATAACTGTTATAATAGCTATGATAGCATTGCCAATACATGGCGAAGTTGAAAACGAAACAGAGGAGAACAGAAGAGAGTCGTAAAGATGCCAATTTATGTCACTCTTGAGCTTCAGCAGATTTTAAGAGCCAGGAAAAACAAATTATCGTAAACCTACGACTAAAAAACTAAGGCCATTGCGCGTACATGCCATATATTTTTGCGTGCCGAGCGTGATGATTTTTCTCGCTTTCTAACATATATTATCATCTCTGTCTACATCACTAACATGTGTATATCGTAGACATTTGACGTAACTCAGCATTTCACGAAAAGTCTAGACACTTCATGGAGAGTAGGCAAATAGTGTAACGGTTTTGACTTAGCCACTTTTTACATTATGTGTCTGAACCTTTTAGTCGCTTCATCAAATGCTAAAAGCGTTTACGCTGATAGTGTAACAACTCGATATAACCAAATACTAGGAGAGGGAGATGGGTAGTGAAGGGGGAGGTCGCACGCCTGCGACACACACCCCACATACACACACACATACACACACATATACACCCATACACGCGCCGCGCCCAGTATTTATTCTAAGTACCAGTACCAGGACCCATACTCCACTTCTTTTAAGTACAAGTTCCGGTACTGGTACTTAAAAATTTTCAAGTACAAGTCCAGGTACTGGTACTCGTAATTATAAGGTTCAAGAGCTTTCGAAAACTCAAATCAGAAATTTTGAAAAATCTGTAGCCAGTTAAATAACTGGATGAGGTTTCCAATTATGAAATATCATAAAATATCGTATAAGCTTTTGCTGTTTTAATTTCTACATGATTTTGGAAGTTGTTCATACAGTATATGAGTTTGCCTTTAGCAAAACAAATGTCACATCAGATAATGATTGCCTTAGTGTAGCATTTACAAGACCTGCCAATGAAAATCAACGCTCCACATGTGCGGAGGAAGAGAGCGGATTGTGGCACTTGATTGCCAACTTTCTCAATAAAGGATATCCATTCAACATGTCAATTTCTGTCCTACAGTTACTCAAAGCTTAGTTAAATAATTTACAAGAGTTGAAGTACTTTGCGTTATGGCGGAATTTGTAGTGCGGGGACTTGTACTTGAGAATTTTTTGAATACCAGTACCGGGACTTGTACTTGTACTTAAAAAACATTTAAGTCCAGGTCCTGGTACTGGTACTAATACTTAAGTACCAATGTACTTAAGTACTTTACAGGTCTGAAGTTAGATACACATTTTAGATCAATTTTTTACTTTTTTATTAAGAACTAATAAAGAAATAGTTAAAGTCTGCATGCGCTTTAATTTACGGCATTTTTTTCTGCAAACTTATTTAGCATCTGTTGCGCTGTTAGTTTGTTTTTAATTATCTCATTTTCAATATTTATGAGTGCCATGTTCGAAAACCTCTCCTAAAGCAGTTGCTCTTAACGAAGTTTTAACTCGATGGAAAAGCTCTCTTCACAGCCGGCCGAGACCCAGACCTGCTTACATCTACTTGTATAAATTTGGTCTTTCCAAATTTACAACAATCCTCTTGTTTTCAAACATATTATTTATTATGTTTCAGCCTATAAGGTGGCAATGTCTATATTGAAAATATTTTTATAATTTTCTACGGATGCCTCACCATGTTTGAGGTCCAACTTTATAAATGAGACAACTGACTGTGCCAAATGTCGATTTTCAAACATATTTTTGAATTTTGTGTTAATGTTGTCCATCATTTGGTTGTAAATATGTATCTTCCAATATTCGGATGGCCTTGGCCTTGTATCTAATGGAAAGTCTACTAAATTACTTTTACCTAGACTGGACTTTATCAGAAAGTCTTTTGCTCTCTCCGGTTGCCTTCTCCTTTTTGAGACTCGAGTAGGTTCTAGACAAATTTAATGTTTTTCTGTGAATTTCTCGGTTTTCCAAAGTATTTATTGTATTTATAGTTTAATTCCATAATGTAACGTAATAAGAATTATATTGAAGTTTTTAATGGCACATTAATCTTTTTTTTTTTTAATGATCTGCTTTCCCTTACTTTAATCCTATCCATAGCTTTGCTGATGACAGTACCCTTGATTTCGCATACTCCTTTGACACCCTTGCAGATTCCAGAGAGAACGCCACATGTGTTAAACGAGACTGCATGATTAGATCATCGAATAATGATTTTGACAATATTCTCGCTTGGGGCAAAGTGAATCGCGTCGAATTCAATGCATCTAAGACCCAAAGCTGTCTCATCTCATTAAAACAAGACCATCACTTAACCACTTCCGTTTCGTTTGATGGAGCATTAATTTCTGATTCACCGTCACTAAGAATTCTTGGCATTAATATTTCCAGTAAGCTAAGCTGGACAGATCACATCTTCTCGGTTGCCAAAGAAGCATCAAAATGTCTTGGTTTTTTGAAAAGGTGTAAGAAATATTTCAGCCCATCAAATATAGCGCTCCTCTACAAGTCCTACATCAGACCTAGAATGGAATACAATTCCCATATCTGGGCCGGGGCTGGTCGCACAGCCTTAGCTTCATTGGATATTGTCCAAAAGAGAGCCTGCAAGCTCATTGGCGATGTGGCAATTACTCGTCATATCGACTCGCTCGAGCACCGTCGCAATGTTGGATGCCTTTCGCTCCTTTATCGCTATATGCATGGTCAATGTTCTGATGAAATATCTAGTCTGATCCCTTGTAAAATAGTTCCTGCACGCAATACTCGCGCTGCATCCCGCGCTCATCCTTTTACCCTTCAAATTACCTTCGGCCGTACACTAAAATTCCGTGATGCTTTCTTATCCCGAACTGTGCGAATGTGGAACAGTCTACCATCCTCTGTCCTTCCTCCGGCATACAACCTGCGAAAGTTTAAGGGCGACATACATCGGCACCTCCGCCGCTCTCCTCATATCCCTTAATCCTTTCCCTATCTCCTTCCTGCCACGCTGTGCTTTGCATCATAGGGTATCCCCTGAGCTTGGCTTAATAATATAAAAAAAAAAAAATTACTGAATTCGTTGGGATTAGAATCGAAAAAGTTTAAAAAAATTAAACAAAGTTTTACGAAATTTTCAAAATTTCATTAATATCAAATGTTATCAATTAAAATTTCCGCACAAACTGTCAAAATAGTTCTCCATGATTTCCCCAGTTACGCTAATGCCCGTATGTCATGCGGTTTAATTTAGGCCATAGTTGTCTTGAAATTATTACGTAGACTGTTAATTCTCCTCATCTATGATTGGCCAGCCAAATATCTATTGAATTTATGAGCATGCTTAGTATAAGGCATTTCTCATATTTGAGGCCTTTATAGAAGCTCTCTAGCTACCGGTATCAGAGTTATTTGGTACGCAACACCCAGAACTGATTCAAACAGTTGGTACGCCTCGTCTATTTGTTAATGCATTCTGTATAAACATCCAACACAGCCTCCATTCCTTAAACCACATTAGATTTATAGAAAAAAAAACTGAGAATTCAGACTCAGTGACTAGTCGTCACTATTCACACTTATCTTTATTTGAAAGTACGGTAGATAGCCATTTTGGGAGATTTTTCAGTAGGACAGAAATGTTAGTAGACACATGCTTACAATTTCCTGGGCAGTTCTGGACAAGTTCCTCTAGGCTGCTTATGAAATTAATTAAAATACACTACCGAACTTAAAGTATGACCTCAAAAATTCCTCCAAGCAAAAATTATGTGTCTAGCGTAGGATCAAAATAGCTCTTATATAATAGAAAGCATATTGTAGCATCTACTGGAGGATAAAGAACCTAAATTTATATCAATAAATTGAATATGAAATTGAAATTCTTAACGATAATCACTTCTCCTTCGACTCACAGAACTTTATTCACATTACAAATATTTAAATTACGTACTTAACTACATAGGTACACGCATCGTCAACCATCCATTCAGAATTTATCATTTATTTGGAAGTTTTTCACTTGCTGCAATTATATTCGCTAATTTGGTCCAGATCATTTCAATTTTCAACATTTTTCTCTGAGGAATGCGATAATAGCAGACGAAAAATTTCTAATTTCCGCCGGAACTATGTATGTAATACATAAGCGAACAATTAGGTTTCCCATTTCAAACCATTGCAAGTCTTTAGATAATAAATAGCCTCCGTTTTTTTTTCTCCAATTGTTATATTTCAATGACAGTAAAGAATACGAGAGTATTTTTAGAGGTGAGAGCAGCTTTTTCTCACAAAGTAATTTTCATGAATTGTTCGCGACTATTTTTTTTTGCGAAGATTTTTTAATGAAGTTTTATAATTGGAGTTTGCTGCGGGCATCGAAATATCCAGGAAGAGGCGTTTTCTGCTTGATATAGCTAGAATTACAATAATTGTGTTCGTTTGAGAATTTTGACTTAATTAACTCATTATAAATACTATCTCGTTTGTGTATAAAAGTATTTATTTATCTATTAAAAAACACAAATCTAATGGTATTTTCTTTGTTCATAGATTTTGTTTTTTTTTTATAATGTTGCCAAAGCTCATGGAATAGCCTATGTTGACGTAGCACAGCATTGTTAGGAAACGAAGAAGGGGTAGGAAAATGAGGATTATTGGGTTGAGCCAAGGAGGTGACGGTGTACATTACGCTTAAATATTTGCGGCACATAGCTAAGGGGGAAAACAGAGGATGGCAAACTGTTCCACATTCGTACTGTTCTGTTTATGAAGAATTCGCGGATTTTCACGGTACGGCCAAGTCTGACTTCAAGGGTGTGAGGGTGAGCTTGGGTTACAGCTCGTTTGGTGCACATAAGAAGAATTCTACAAGGGATCAGGCTAAAGATATTGCCAGAGCAATACCCATAGAAGTAGTAATAAAAGAGAGATAGACATCGAACATTATGGCGGTGCTCTATAGTTGCTATTGATATGTCGTCGCTAAAAGATCGGAAGGCCTTCTATTGTAATGGAACAATGCACTGCGTTCAACCCCTGCCCAAATATGGGAATTATATTCTAATCTAGGCCTGATATGAAACTTGTAGACTTGCGCGAAGTCTGATGGAGTAAACTATTTCTTCCATCTTTTCCAAAAGTCCAGGCATTTAATAGCGTTGATGCCGGTCGGTATAGGTTACATTTTATATATTTTTTAAATTATTCTTAGACCTATGATAATTTGAAGTTGTCTACAACCAAACATACCTTGTAGGTTTTCATCACCGATTGTGTGCAAAATTCCAATCGCAATCAATTTTTTTTTATTTTAGTCTTATTACAACAGCTAGTAACGTTACACCTAGCTAAAATTTGAGCCAATATATAAGTTACATGGAAGCTAATTTAAATATTGAAAACCTATCCGAATAAGTTTTCGTCTTGTTCTAATATGTCTACTCGGTGTAAGAGATAAACATCTGTAGTTTAGCTTTATAGCAAAATCAAAATTCAAGTTAACTTGTTCAAATTTCGTATACCTCTTAAAATAGCCGAGCTTATTTATTGTGTGACGTCAATAGGTGTTAAACCAAAAAGAAAGACTTAAATTCGAGCACGGCCTGAATCAAGTTTATGATATTGATAAAAAGCGATTTGGTTCTGCTCCTTTTTATTATAAATTATCGAGAAACATACCGCACCAGTTACGATAGGTTTGCCTTCACTTTCATAAGATATTTTGCACAGCTGTATAGCACTATCGCTGCTAGAATGACATGGTGAGAACTTAGTTATTGCCGACGTTATCCATAACACGAAATCAAGTCAAACCCACAGATTAACTTAACTTGAGATGAGATAGACCTAAATAGTGTACTACCGTTCGTGATCCATATAACACTTAGGTGTGGTTTTAGTTCCTTCCCATAGCTGTTATTGTATATGCAGGACGCCATAGCACTCAAACTTCATTGTTTTACTTACTATCTCTTTCCATCTAGCAGTGTAACTTTGTTCTGTCGAACATTCTAGAGAAGATCGATTCCATTAGAATAATAAATGAAATGAACTTTTTTACGTAGCAAAACCGGATTTTTGTTGTTCTTTAGTTTTTTTTAGCTAGGTCAAATGCATAACTTCGTGAAAGTTCGCCGATGACTACCAAATCCAAACTTCTACTTAGGCAAGCTAGGTAGTTGGCTAGGGGAGTAGGAGTAATAAGTTTGACTTTATTATGAAACTACATAGCTTGGAACTTGAATGCCTTCTATCTAGGAGATTTAGATGGGACTTTGGAAAACGAAGCCCATTTGTCGTCTGCTGAGGCCACACGGGGAAACCAGTTATCGACCCTGAATTTATACAAGTACATCTTGGAAAAAGACTTTTTCGACATTTATCAAAATGTGCAAATAGCTCTCCGCATGTTGTTATGTACACCAGGGTCAAACTGCTCGGTAGAACTATTGTTTTCAGCGCTAAATTGAGGGAAGAACTATTTAAGATCCACCACAGAGGAAATTATAGAATTAATTCACTCTCTCTGCTGTACATATAGTCAGAAATAATGCAGACTGTGAATAACTATACTGAGGTAATCCGTTCCTTCGCAGAGAAGAAATATCGTAGGATGGCAATCTAAGCGTATTCTTACACGCAACGAACTTTCTTTGCGTATTGTTTCGTACTTTGATATTTCTAAGTCTGCTTGTTTATTCTCTAAGCTCGATGTACGTTATATAAATGAAAAATAACCTTTTTGTTTTATACAATTATTTAAAAGAGGGGCCCTGACCCTATTAACCGCCTAGAGGCTCTGGGTATTCATGTCCAGGTCCGATGAGTGCTGGAGAGTGTATAGCGGTTGCATAGTTTCTTTTTTAACACACAGAGTGATAAAGGCAGTTAATAAGCCTGTTACAATGTACAGATATTTGGTAATACTCAGTTAAACAACAATCCACTATAAATAACAATAATGACTAATAAGAGATATTGTCAACATTTTATTGTGTAGGTACTTTTAGTATATTTTTTAGAAAAAAACAATTCTGCTATTGATCTCCCATCCAGATTATGTCGTAGTAACTTTAATATGACAAATAGGGTCATAGAAAGTCCTAAACTTACTTATATTAAAATGCTCAAACTCTTCTGGACTAATTTGATCCGCTGTTTGTAATGATCTATAATTCTTTTGATTTGCTGTTGATAGATTGGTTGTCATATGTCATGTGTGTATACAAATTAATAAAAACAACAATCCCATCCACAGTTTTGCCGATGACAGTACCCTGAATTTCACATATTCCTCTGATACTTTCACGGACTCCAGAGGCAATGCCACATCTGTCAAACGAGATTGCATGATTAAATGCATGATTGAATAACGACCTTGACAATATCCTCGCTTGGTTCAAAGTGAATTGGGTCGAATTCAATGCAGCTAAGACATAAAGCTCCTTCTTTTCTTTAAAACTAGATCACCTCTCAACCACTCCCATTTCATTTGATAGAGCATTAATTTCCGATTCACCGTAACTAAGCATACTTTGCATTAATATTTCCAGTAAATTAAGCAGACCACATCATTTCTGTTGCCAAAGAACCATAGAAATGTCTTGGATTTCAAATCTAGATCTCCTCTATATCAGACCTAGAATGGAATACAATTCTCAGATCTAGAACGGGGCTGGTCGTACAGCCTTAGGTTCAGTATGGATATTGTCGAAAAGAGACCTTCAAACTCATTGGCAATTTGACAATTACTTGTCATATCGACTCACTCGAGCACCGCCGCAATATTGGATGCCTTTCAGTCCTTTATCGCTACATGCATGGCCTATGCTCCAGTAAAATATCTAGTCTGATCTCTTGTAGATTAATACCTGCACGCAATACTCGACCTATACACGAGCGTACATCCTTTCACCCTTCGAAATACTTTTGGCGGTACAATAAAATTCCGTGATGTGAAATAATCTACCATTTTCTGTTTTTCCTCGGGCTTATAATCTGCGAAGGTTCAAGAGTTACATACATCCGCCCCTCCGCTACCATGTCCCCTATTTACCTTCCTGCCATGCTGTGCTTTGCATCATATAGGGTATCCCTTGAGCTTGGTGTTTTGTTTTTTGAAAAGCAGGGGGCCGAGAGATCTCAAGCACGGATGCTAGAGCGGCCCATTATGCTGTCCTGCTAGAAGCCCTATCACCAAAACCTTCCTGTCCTCTTAATGAAGCGTGTCAGGTCTTGTTGAGGAAGGGTTTTTAACTTCTCTACAGATAGGACGACAGAACCTAGGGTATCCAGCCTACTCGGGGCGAAGGCCAGACAAGCACGCACAAAGTGTTCGGTTGTCTCACGCTCTCCTTCCAGGCAGGACTGTCAACAACTCCCATTTTTGTTAGATGAGCGTAAATAGAGCTGTGGCCGGTGATTATGCCAACCACAAAGTTCTACAATGCTTCCCTCCGAACCCCATGTGAAAATCAGAGATATTCTTATTTGACCCATTAGGAAACAGTTTTGTTGACCTGCAAGTACTCATATTCGCCCATCTCTGCTGATGCTTCCTATGAACATCAGCTTTGATTAGAGACCCAATACTCGTGGTTGCAACGCCTATGGTGGGTTCCGATTCAAGGAACGGAGAATCAGAGCCAGCCCTAGCTAAAAGGTCGGGGTCCTTTCAAAACCCATGATCCCCATTGGAGCTTGGCTTAATAATATAAAAAAATTAAAAATTCTAAATGTTGCTGAAAAAGAACAACTAAGGCCTCTCCCTGACGGATCGGTACGACATCGGTACGACATTGACTCGGTGCAGCATGCCGAGCCACTATCACCACCGTGTAATCAAATCAGTACCCACAGACGGGTGTACATTGCGCGTTTGACATTCAGGATGTTTTCGGTATGCACCGTTGCGACATGCCTTGTCAGTAGAGAAGCGGCATTTACCTCCCTTAGAAGTGAATTTTGTCGTGAAATTAACAAAATGTCTGCTGATTTAGTCCATAGCATGTCTGATCGTGAGGGAGCTCCATGCGGTACGACGTCGAAGGGATAAATGTCGTACCGATAGTATGTCGCTACCGTACCGACCCGTTAGGGAAAGGCCTAAGTATCTACCTAAATAGTCAATCAAATACCGTAACAAACAAAAAACAACCAAATTATTGCTCATAACAATAAGACAATAAGCATCAAGATATTAACGACATAAATTTCTTGTTTTTTTTTTTGCAGACAATTTGTGGATGGCGCCCTAATGGCAACATATTTCGGAGCTAGCTGTGTTTATATTGTTTTCATATCAAAATCAATTCATGATGTTGTGAATTACGACCTCGAGATCAATTGGGACATCAGACTGTACATAGCCATGACGTTACTCCCGCTAATCCTACTTTTAGGACAAATTCGGCAGCTGAAATTTTTAGTACCATTCTCCACGATGGCTAACATATTTATTGTCGTGACTTTTGGGATCACCCTGTATTATATGTTCAATGAAAAATTGGTTTTTGAAGATAAGGCTTTAATGGCAAAAGCCTCACAGATTCCACTCTTCTTCAGTACAGTCATTTTTGCTATGGAAGGAATCGGTGTAGTAATGCCTGTTGAAAATTCAATGAAGAAACCTCAACATTTTCTTGGTTGCCCTGGCGTCTTGAATACTGCCATGATAGTTGTAGTCGGTCTGTATGCTATTGTTGGTTTTTTCGGCTATGTAAAATATGGAGAAGAGGTACAGGCTAGCATCACTTTGAATCTTCCTAAAGGAGAACCGTAAGTAGTTTAATTTTTATTAATTTATTTTCGGTGATCGTAACTTTTCGGCTTTTTGTTTTCAGACTTGCAGATGTTGCCAAAATACTGATGGCTTTAGCTATACTCTTCACTTATGGTCTTCAATTTTACGTGCCGAATGATATTTTATGGAGAAAAATTCAGCACAGAGTTCCTGAGAGTAAACATAACGCATCACAAATTGCTCTTAGAACTGGAATCATTCTAATAACTGGAGGTATTGCAGTACTCATTCCTGAACTTGAGCCCTTCATTGGACTCGTAGGTGCTGTCTTCTTTTCCGTATTAGGTAATTCTTAACATTATGACTGAAGAGCAACAACATGTGTCTAAACAATTTTTGTTTTTTTATTTCCCTGCAGGATTATTAGTTCCAAGCGTAGTAGAAACAATTTTCAATTGGCCCAATGGACTTGGCGTTGGAAAATGGAAATTATGGAAAAATCTACTTTTAGGAATATTCTCAATTTTCGCACTTATTGCTGGATCAGCTGTTAGTATAGAAGAGATTATCCAAATGTACAGTGGCAGTAGTGAGGAGAAAAATCCGAAAAACTAAACTATGTTGGCCACCAGTGTTAAATTGTAAAAATAAATTCGCCCCGCCTACAGGTGCTTCTGAGACGCAAGAGATTTTTGCCGATCACAAAAAAAAAAAAAAAACAACAAAAAACTAAAAACAAGGAAGCCGAATCTATTTTATAGATTAAGTTATATTAATCAAACGAGTAAATGATATGTGTGAAAAGTGTGTAAATGTTGACGATGCATGTGATAATTATATAAATAATGATTTTGCACAGAGTGTATGAGTTTAGTGAATTAAGCAAGTGCCTTTCAAATGTTCTGTGACGTAGTTTAACATTACTTTTAATCGTAGAATAGTACTTTAATTTTTTACACAAAACTTGAAGATTATATTAAAAAATATACAATGTTAAAAATAAGAATGCTACTGTTTTAAACAATATTATTTATTTTTTGCTCTTACCTTGGAGTATCAGGGAAATTGATCTAAATATTGCTTTGTAGATAGCAATTTTTGACGTGATTACTACTGATCCCATAACATAAAATCTGGCGTGCCTCAAGGCTCTGTTCTATCTCCCACTTTATTCTTAATACTTTAATCCTATCCAGCGTTTTGTAGACATTATTTTCATTCTCACTGATGCAAGAACATTATAGAATTAATCGACAATTCTTGAATAAATAGGTCATTAAACAGGTGAACTATATTTAAAGCGTAAAGCCTTTTATTCATCCTGTTTTGATTGATGACCGTATCGGGCCTATAGCTAAATGAGTGAATATTACACTGAAATTTTTAAAACATTAAATTAAGTGCTTGGATTCCCTCTATCCTCTACAGATGTAAAAAAAATACTTCACTCATGCAGTTCATGCTCGTATTTAGAAGATTCGCATTAGCTTCAGACTTGAAACAATATTCATATATGAACAGTACCTGTTAGCCACAATATACCCTTTAAAATAAATCCTTTTGATTTCAGTGTAAAGAATTAAATAACAATATTAATACCTTGGAGTACCAATGTACTCTTTTTTATGATTTCCCTCCTTCTTACAAACTTCAAATGTTTAGAAGAAACGATCACCGACAACCTCTTCACTCTATTCATATCACCTAACCTTCTATTATCCCTATACTAATTACTTGATACTTATAGCCCAGTGAAATAAGACCAAAAAAGTGGCAAACCTCTGAATGGAAGCGAACGAGGTGTAAATTTGTATAAACCTTTGTTTGAGCATTCTAAAGACTGGGAAAAAAGTTTCATATAATCTCGTGTCTGCGTCACCAGATATGCAAGGTCAAAGGACGCGAAAATCGATTTTTTTTTTTTAATTATTTAGATTTCTATGGAAAATACTTCATTCAAGGTCATCATGAAACTTGTAGATTATAAAATTACCTACAATTTTCATTTCAAGCATTTTTTTGTATCTACAACCGTTTTCGAAGTACAGCTCGGAGAGAGCTAGCGCGCATCCGTATACGGGCGTAAATAGCGTATAACACTATGTGAACGCAGGCCAAGAATTTTATTCTTATTTATTTATTAATAAGACCAAATACAAAATAGCGTATTTAAAAGTATTCTTGTTCATCGTCGTCTTCGTCATGAGGTTGCTCAAGGTCAATGTCGACATCATTATCATTGTCCTCGATATCCGTTACATATAGTTGTTTCGCCAAGCTCGAGGACTTCATGCACGCTGTCTCCATCGGAATTTTAGTATTGATGAGGCATTGAAGCATTCTTGGCCGCGTTACACTGGCCACAAACTGTGGAACCTAGTAACCCTACTTTTCCAATTTTACAGACGGTAACGACGTTATTGACACCAGTACCGGGAGAATTGTTGAATATGATTTTTTGCAATTGCAAGAAAGCAGATCTGGGCAATACTTAAGTCAAAAAAGACTTAAGTACTACTTAAAGTACATTTTCGTTACTTAAGACTTATTTCTCAATACTTTTGAAATCCCTAGTATTTGAACATAAGTACTTGTTTTTATTTACTTATACTTAAGTACCAAGATTGTTACTTAAGTATTTCTGAATCTATTAAGTACCTACAAATACCTAACTCTTCTTAGCAAAGAAACGCAATCTCTAGCGCAACTCCTTTTTTGTTGAGTTTCAAAGCACACAAAGAACTGTCAAAGTATGTGCCTCACTCACGCGCAAGCCATAACGTTAGACAAACTAATAACATTCAAACAAGACTGGACAAGTAGAACAAAAACCAGTAACGTCTCGCTCGAATATAAAATGGACTATGCCTCTACTTAATGACATAACCACTGACATGTATAATATGGACAGACTACGTTCATATAAATACACTGCAGAAAGTGGGTTCACTTCTATATTGCTGACTCTTTCGGTCTAAGCACCAAGTACCAACTGAGAGAGAACTGAAAACAACAAATAAATTAGTGAAATACATGATTTTAAATTAATCATTTAGGGTTATTACTGATAAAAACTTTTTACCAAAGACAATATATATTCATTAGATAGGTACGCAGAAGAAATTCTAAATTAAATATTTTATTAAAATCACTATCCGAGCTGCGTGCTCACTTTTTCAATTTCCCGCCAATGATTTTTTTTAATGTTGGCACCGACGTAAGAACTCTTTTTGACATAAGCAATTGTGCCCACGTGAAATAGAAAAGTAAGCAGTCTACCTATATATTATATACGTCAGTGGACATAACCAAGGGTAAGCAAGAAATGCCTCGCTCCAATATAAAATCAACGAAGCCTAGGGAAGGCCTGAATTTTATCTTAGAAATTTACTGGAATTTTTTTCCTTAGAATTGTTATGCATTATTGGAGGCGATAATGGGTGCTTGGGGGGACCTCTAATAGGTTTTATGAGTGTATCAATGAGAGGTGAAAGTTTTACTCTACCTGCAGCGCCGAGAACTATAAAAAACTATAAATAGTAGCCACTGGTTACTATACATATTATAGTTTTCAAAAGGTATTTATTTATTAATATCTATTAACTGAACTCGATAAACTTCATTATATTACTGCCAACGTACAGTGATTCTAAAAAAGTACTTCAAAAAGTACTCAGTACTTTTTATAGACTTACTTAGTACTTCGGTACTTGTACTTGTACTTAAGTAATTCTTCTTTAGTACTTGTACAGCTCTGCAAGAAAGGCTGTGGTGTAAATTGTGGATGTAGAAAAGTAGGGTTACTGTATTCCACAGTTTGTGGCCAGTGTAATGGCCAAGCATGCCTCAATTGAGATCTAAATTAAATAAATAAATAAACTCTTTTCTTGTGCCTACTACCTTAAGCGGCCCATACACGGCGAAGATGTGGTCTAACTTGGTGTGCCACATATGAAAGATTTTTCGCCATACACTGTCAAACATGCTGTCCATCCAAGATTAGGATAGGAACCCATATCAGGAGCTGCTAGAACTATTAATTGTTAACATTTCTTCAATAGAGCTCACTCAAGAATGACGAATACGTGACAAATATCGCCTTACATGGTGCAATATGTTGTCAAACCCTGCCCCTAAGAATTTTAAACTAATTTGATTTTCCTCCAACCGCTTGATACACTGCGTGTCACACCGTCAAACAGGCACACGCACGGTCAAATCTGCGGGAGAACATTTTTGTCCAACTCAAGACAAAGATGTTGTAACGCAAATTTGACCGTGTGTATGGCTGTTTGACGGTGTGACACGCAATGTGTCAAGCGGTTGGACGAAAATCAAGTTAGTTAGAACTTAGAACTCTATTGAAGAAAAGATAATATTTAACAGTTCTAGCAGCTCCTAATATGTATGTGTTTCTGTCCTGATGTAGGACAGCATATTTGACAGTGAATGGAGAAATTAAAAGAACAAGTACCGGGGTACTGTAAAAAACTCATTACCACTTTCCACTTATTAGTTACAAATGGGATGCCCAAATATCATTTTAATTGTGAAGACACCCAATTTTCCTAAAAATGATTTACGTATAGTTTTTTAAATAAATCTATATATTGTATATCCACCAACAACTTATTGGCATCTGAGTTCACTGTAGTGTACACAGCAGGCCGTTTCAGGGTTCATTGCTGTCCTGATGAGATCGCCCTGTTACTGCTGATCGAAACACTTTATACACAGTACTTATACTCCCAAAAATTTCTTCATGGAATTTTTGGGTTTCGGCTTTAGGCCAGAAACTCACAGTACCTCGATACTTGTTCTTTTAAAGTAATACTCTTCTCTCATCTATGAAATCTGATGCATGCTTGCAGCGTGTACGTCTAGCCCAAGGAAGTTAGCCAAATATTTTCCAGATAGTAATTTAGAGTGTTTCAGTTTCAGGCGTACCTTTTTTCTCCGTTTAAGTGTGTATCACACCGGGAGTGGTTCGGTGCGGCGCCACATTATTAAGTTGCCGCGCGCGATTGCTCTTGTAAAATTAAATCTAAGTCACACCGGGAGCGGCGCGATGTGGCCAAATAGTTACCGCGCGCCGATTTTGGAGATTACTCAAAAGCACAATTTTGCCTTTGCCACTGGCGGAAAAATTTCTTGTTCATTCGAAATAAGTCCGCACAATTCGTTAAATGAGGTTTTTGGCATTTTAAAGAATTCGTAATCGAACTTTATCACTTTTCTCTGTTTTCTTCAACCAGAGCTACTAATAACAGAGCCTCTTCATCGGAACTAGAGTACATTTGGATAAAATCCGCCTCTCCCGGTGTGAACACTCTATTTTGCCGCGTGCACCGCGCCGCGCTGCTACCAGTGTAACCAGGGCTTAAAATACAAAGAATAAATAGAAGAACTCTCGACTTTTTTATTGTTGTATCGCTACTCTCTAGCCAGCGTATTTGCAGCTTCTCAAAACCAATGATGGTATGAACACCTTTAGATGGAACTGAAATAATGAAATCATTACAGAGCCAATATAATTTTTATTCAAAAACCGAGTTTTAAATGGGTGAATCCAGTTTTGTTTTTTATGTGACTTTGTAGGCTTTCGTGGGCCTCTAGAAATTTTGGGCCCCCCGTGTCGCAGCCTGCGTGGGCGTTACTTACGCCAGTGGAAGGAAGTGAAGAAGAGTCAAAAGAACCAAAGGAAAAAGCGATACACTATGACTTACTTGGATTTAGTTTAAGTTTATTGTCAATCGGCCCGGTGTATATGTTATGTAAACCGTAATTCATCCAAAGTCACACAGTCTTTGGTGAGATCTGGAGGACGACTGAAATAGACCTGAACGTCGTCAGCATAAATATGGATATTGACATCTTGTATTATTTCAGGCAGATTATTAATGTATAGGCTGAAGAGTAGAGGACGAAGAATGGAACCTTGCGGTAATCCACAAGACAGAGGAAGAAAATTTGAGTAATTATTGTCCCTATAGATCAAATGAACAGCTCGACACGAAAAATGGAATTTATTAAAAAAAATTTCAAGCAAGTTTACATGGCAAACACTGTCGAAGGCTTTGGAGAAGTTTAAAAGCGCCAGAACACAAATCTCTCTTTTATCAAGTGCAACGCGAATGTCTGTCGAAACCCAGATTGACAGCTACTTATGAGGTTGTTTTGCAGTGTGTACTGTTGAACCTGCAAATATAATAGCTTCTCCAGAGCCTTCGAAAAAAAGCAAAGCAAATCAGCAGGAGCTGTTGCCGCAGCCCTCTTAGGGATGTTGTGGCCCATTATTCGGAGGATTCTTCCAGCAGCCAAGGGCGCATTTGAGTGAAATAATTAGCAATTGCTAAACAGTAACCTCGTATGGTACTGTTCTGTAACTGTCGGTTATTTCGCTGATTAGCTCAAAAGCTGGCTGCGATGAACGCTTAATGGAGCAATCGACGATTACAATAATAATTAACCTAGCATAGTAATTATTATGTAAAGCGATTATTTTTCTACTGAGCGACTCCGGTGCTGCAACCGGTAGAACAAACGGCAAGGTTGTTGTCGTTTGTTTACATCCGCGTTGTTAAGTAAAGTCTACTTCCGAATATTGGTGCATAAAAGACCAATGACTTGACTGGCGAGTGCCGTAAAGTGTACAGTATTATCGTGATTAGAGTCGGTTCAGGTTACCTAAGCGAGATAGCTTAGCTATATTGTCATTAAGTTAGGTTCGTTCTCGGATTAATAAAGTATTGTTTTAAATGCAATTCGTGTGTTTTCTTTGGTTTAAAGATTTATTGTTTTATTGTTTGATTGATTCGTGAGTTTTATTATTGGGACACGACAGGGATAGGAACTGCGTGCAGTGTTTTCCATATTATTGGGAACCCTGATTTCGTAATGCAGGTATTGAAAAAATATATTGTTACGTGCAATAGAAAGAGACAACTGGTGACATCTACTGGTAATGGAGCGTAAACGACTTCAGGTTCGGAGAATCGATTATGAAATCTACAGGAAAGTTCAGACATAGAACAAATAGAATAGTCAAGAAGCTTTTGGAATAGAACACTCCAGAATAATCCGGAGAGTTTCTAGGGTATAAATATAATAGTTTTCATCGCCAGAAGGAGAGTCTTGTCTTAGACGTTGCAGTGTTAACAAGTGAAAGCAATAAAGAAGCGAAAGTTTGTAATTGGATTGCGATAATTGAAAGTACAGTGTTAGCGATAATTACAGTTGAGTTGATTAATTGAGGAATTGTGAATTTTATATGATTGAAGTGAAATAAAGAACTTATATATTAATTATTTAATATTGTGTTTTAAATAACGAACCAAAGGTCACGCTCTCAACAACTGGTGTCAGAAGTGAAATAAATTCGCGAAATAAAGTGGTGGCAATTGACTGAAAAATTCAAAGTGTGATTAATTTTGAGAAATTGTGTTAAATTGTGAAAGTTCTGGAAAATAATTTATATTCATCTGTAAGAGAATTACTAAAGTAATGGGCCGCAAAGTGGACGAGCTTCGAATGCAGGATTTGAAAGTGGAGTTAGGGAACCGGTCATTACAAACGACAGGTACAAAGAAAGTTCCAGTCGAGCGACTTAGACAATCTTTGATAGAGGAAGGAAAGAATCCTGAAACATTTGTTTTCGAAGAGAACTTGGAAGAAATCGAAGCTGAAGAAGAGCCTGCGATGAAAATGGAACAGCTTTTGAGTACTTTAATGAGTAAAATGGAAGCCCGTTTTGATGAGCAAAAGAATTCTCTCGATGAACAAAAGAATTCTCTAATCTAAACGGGATAGATGAACAGAAGAAATCTATGGATGAACAGAAGAAATCTATGGATGAACAAAAGAAATCTATGGAAGCCCGTTTTGATGAACAAAAGATTGATTTTAAGGAACAAAAGAAATCTCTGGAAACCCGTTTGGACGAACAAAAGATCTCTCTGGAGAATTGTCTAGAAACTCGTTTGGAGGAACAGAAGACTTTCCTGAAAAACTCATTAGACGAACAAAATTTGAAAATTGAAGGAATCGAGCAGGAAGTGGCGGAAGCTCAACAAAAAGTCACCGAGCAGCTTGACAGTTTTAAATCAGATCTGGAAAGAATAAAACATTGTCAGTCTCTAAGCGTAGCAACTGAAATATCCGGTGCAGGTAGAATGAAACCTCCCATATTTGATGGACAAAATTCGTGGCATATCTTCAAGAGACAATTCGAGGCAGCTTCAGAGGTAAATGGATGGAATGATGAAGACAAAGCTATAGCTCTGGTGTTAGCACTTCGAGGTCCTGCGTCAGAACTGTTACAAACTGTACCGATTGAAAATCAACGTAATTACTCTTCATTAGTACAGGCGATAGAATTACGTTACGGAGATGAACACATGCAGCAGTTATATCGCCTACAGTTGCGCAACAGGATTCAAAAACATGGCGAATCACTACAACAACTGCAGGCAGATGTAGAAAGATTAGCGCATCTTTCATACTCCAGCGTGAATGCGGATTTTCTCAATGAAGTGGCGACAGAGGCATTTGTGAACGCTATTACAGATCAAAATTTACAACAATCATTAAGGCTAGCAGGAAAGAAATCAACAGCAGAAGCACTAGCCTATGCATTAGCGTATGAATCCGCCAGACAAGCTTCACGGAGTGCAGTACGAGTGAGAGAAATTTCAGTGGAAGAATGTACTTGTAACAGAGTGCAATCATCACAGAGCCCGCCTTCACGTGGTGTCCTTCGATGCTGGAATTGTAATATACCAGGGCACCTTCAAAGAGACTGCAGAAAACGTCGACGAGTGGAATCATCAGAAGAAGGGAAAGAAGAATACCAAAGATGTCGAGCCAGGGAACAAGAAATTCGTGGAGAGATTAGATATCAAGCAGCGACTAGTCGCATCACCTCTCCTGCTGAGCAGTCGGATAACTAGTAAAAACCAACTTTGTGTGGCAGAAGTTGGTTGGTGGAATCGACAGCCCCGAAGTCATCATTCAAGTAGGCCAGTTGCAGAGAAATAATAGCAGTCTTGTTATATATTGGAGTGTAGGAAAAAATAACTGCATGGTCATTATCGATACTGGAGCTTCGAGATAAATTATTAGAGCAGATCTTGTTAAGAACAAATGGCTTCACAACACCACCAAATATCTACTAAGAACAGCAACTGGAGCCGCAGCACAGGTGTTTGGAGAAATAACTTTAGATGTTCAACTAGGCGAACTACTATTTCCTCACACTTTCCTGGTTTCAGACATAATAGATGACTGCATTCTTGGAATAGACTTCATGACCACATACAAAATAAATCTGGATGTCGGAGAGCGGATCCCAAATATGGCAATATAGAAATTCCTATGAGACTAGGAGAAGGAGCAGATTATCCTGCGAAAGTAAGGACGGTGGTCTGCGAAAATATTACTCGTTCACCATGCTCCGAGACACTAATATGGACAAAGCTTACTGATGACATGGGGGCCTGCCGACTCTATCTGGTGGAGCCCAACCCCACAAAAGTTACATCGAACATCATCGTTGGCAAGACTTTAGTGAAGGCAGAAGGTGCAACATTAATTCCAGTCAGAGTGCTTAACACATCCGAAAATGAGGTACAAATAAAAGAAGGTGCTATAATTGGAAATTGTGAACCCGTTTACCAAATCGTCAATTTGGATAATGGTATCAATGTCAAGGAAACAAAACCTATACCAGCTACTACCCAACAGGTTCAGAAACTTCTTTCGTCCAGTGCTTTAAGTGAACAACAACACAACGATGCCAAAGAGGTGATCGATGAATTTTCGGAATTATTTGCAATGAATGATGATGACTATGGGAAAACAAATCTTGTCCAGCATCGAATCGATACAGGAGATTCCAGGCCCATTCGACAGACACCACGAAGATTGCCATTAGCCAAACAACCAGAAGTTGCAGACATGATGAACTCCATGAAGAAACAAGGCATCATAGAGGAATCTAACAGCCCTTGGACATCGCCGGTTGTTCTGGTTAGGTAAAAGGATGGCAGCACCCGATTCTGTGTAGACTACCGCCAACTAAATAACGTGACGAGAAAAGATAGCTATCCATTACCAAGGATTGATGACACATTGGATACCCTTTCCGGAGCGCAATGGTTTTCCACGTTGGATTTGAAGAGTGGTTACTGGCAAGTGGAAATACATCCCGAGGACCGAGAGAAAACTGCTTTCTCAGTTGGCAGTGGCTTATGGCAATTCAAAGTAATGCCATTTGGGTTATGTAATGCTCCAGCCACATTCGAACGACTAATGGAATGTGTTCTACGTGGTTTAACCTGGAAAACATGTCTTGTCTATTTGGATGACATAATAGTAACCGGAAGGACATTCATGGAACATAAAAACAACTTACGGGACTACTTCAAAGACTCAAAGATGCAAAATTGAAGCTCAGTGCGAGTAAATGTGCTCTATTCAAAAATGAAGTTAAATATTTAGGGCACATAGTTTCATCACAAGGAGTGAGAACCGATCCAGAGAAGACAGAAGCCGTCAAAAATTGGCCAGCACCAAAGGACAAACATCAATTACGGAGTTTTCTTCAGCAATGAAGGAAGAGAATGGTCAAGAAGTTCCATTAGCTTACTATAGCAAAGCACTTTCAAAGTCATAGAAAAATTATTGTGCTACAAGAAAGGAGCTACTTGCCATTGTAAGTTCAAGAAAGCATTTTCATAAATATCTCTACGGGCAGAAATTCATCCTTCGCACCTACCATGCAGCGCTTAAATGGCTTCTGCAGTTTAAGAATCCTGAGGGACAAGTGGTGAGATGGATAGAGCGACTCCAGGCTTATGATTTTGAAATACAACACCGAAGAGGTCGTATCCATGGAAATGCAGATGCCCTTTCACGACGTCCATGTAAAGTTGAATGCAAACATTGCTCCCGAATAGAAGAAAAAGAAACAACAGTAACTATACAGTCTGTAACCGTGGAACCATCTACAGGTTGGGACAACGGGGACCTGCGAACAGCACAACGAGAAGATCCGGATATTTCACCTATTCTTGCTTGCAAAGAAGACATGGAAAGACCAGACTGGAAGGATATTTCGGAACGGAGTGAGAAGCTGAAAAGTTGTAAAATGTTGGGAATAAGAAAAACTAGAACAACTCCTCTACACCCACAATCTGATGGCATGGTAGAGCGCTTCAACAGAACATTGATCGAGCATCTAAAGAAAGTAGTTGACTATCAGCGATTGGGATCGACATATTCCTGTATTCCTAATGGCTTATAGATCAGCCGTTCATAGTACTACCGGACAAACCCCAGCTAAAGTCATATTCGGAAGAGAGATGCGTTTACCTAGCGAGCTCAAATTCGGTACCCCCAGAGGTGAAGAACTGTTACCAGAAGACTACGTATCGGAGCTCAAACAACAATTAGCTGATGTACACGAGGCCACGAGGACGAAATTAGCAACAAATACTGATCGGATGAAGACCCGCTATGACTTACGTGCTAATTCCGCAGGATTTAACGAAGGTGATCTTGTTTGGCTGTACAACCCGAAACGACGTAAGGGACGTTCTCCAAAATTGCAACAACACTGGGAAGGACCGTATTCAGTAGTAACTAGAATTAATGACGTAGTATACAGGATTCAGCGTGGCACAAGAGGCAAGCACAAAATTGTTCATTTGGACCGCTTGAGTCAATACTACGAGCATCAAGACCGTAGACCACCTGTTGTTCGGGACGAACAAATTTAAGAAGGGGGTAGTGTTACGTGCAATAGAAAGAGACAACTGGTGACATCTACTGGCAATGGAGAGTAAACGACTTCAGGTTCGGAGAATCGATTATGAAATCTACAGGAAAGTTCAGGAATAGAACAAATAGAATAGTCAAGAAGCTTTTGGAATAGAACACTCCAGAATAATCCGGAGAGTTTCTAGGGTATAAATATAATAGTTTTCATCGCCAGAAGGAGAGTCTTGCCTTAGACGTTGCAGTGTTAACAAGTGAAAGCAATAAAGAAGCGAAAGTTTGTAATTGGATTGCGATAATTGAAAGTACAGTGTTAGCGATAATTACAGTTGAGTTGATTAATTGAGGAATTGTGAATTTTATATGATTGAAGTGAAATAAAGAACTTATATATTAATTATTTAATATTGTGTTTTAAATAACGAACCAAAGGCCACGCTCGCAACAATATCTAAGAGTGGACCCATGATGAACGGCGCAATTAGCTTCACAAAATGAGGTGACATATTGTCAGGGCTAACAGCATTAGATTTAATAAGGAAAATCACATTCAAGCTGAGAATCCAAGCCTGCCAAGAACAACTGATCATTGTCTTAAAATTGATGATCAACTATGAAAAGTTTTTTAAGTTCCTGTGGGCTGAGGTTGCACTTAGCTATCCTGCATCTATAAACGTGAGCATCACGCAAGTTAAGCCCGGTACGCTAGAGCCAAGGAATTTTTGTTCCTATACAAAAACTATGTAAAAAAAGTGTCATGGAATGCTCAAGGAATTTTTTTCTTGACCGATTCCTTGAGGTAGTACGCTAGAGAAAAGTAATTCGAACAGAAAAACTCTACTTCCCGATTGACAAAAAGATGTCGCTCTTTTACGAAAAATCCATTTATGTCAATATTTCTTGAAGAAATAAGTACCGATGCAGTTATTTCTGTAAGGAATTTCGACGGTGGTGGAATAATTGAAATATTGAACGAAGGAACGGCGATTTTGCAAGAGGTGTATCAATTTTAAAATGACAAATGGACGAATAAAAATTGTTTTACGTGTATCTTCATTTTTCATTGGAAATTATCCATTTCTTCACTTTCTTCATTGTTTCTTTATTGTCAGAAATATCACACAATTGAGAAATCCAAATTGTCAAAAATTCCTTGACCTAATGTCAAATTTTCTTTAAGAAATAAGTGGAAAAATTCCTTGACCTAATTCCTTGGCTCTAGCGTACCGGGCTTTACGCCATAACATTTTCGGTTGAACACTTACATCAAACTTGTACTTATAATACTGTTACGTGCAATAGAAAGAGACAACTGGTGACATCTGCTAGCAATGGAGAGGAAACGACTTCAGGTTCGGAGAATCGATTATGGATAAGAATGAATAGAACAGTCAAGAAGCTTTTGGAATAGAACACTCCCGAATAATCCGGAGAGTTTCTAGGGTATAAAAAAGAGTCTTGTTCTAGACGTTGCAGTATTAGCAAGCGAAAGTAAATAAGAAGCGATAGTGTCTAATTAGATTGCGATAATTGAAAGTACAGTGTTAGCGATAATTAGAGTTGAGTTGATTAAATAAATGTTTGTGAACTTTATATGATTTAAGTGTAATAAAGAACTTATATATTAATTATTTAATATTGTGTTTTAAATAACGAACCAAAGGCCACGCTCGCAACAATACGTACATTTCTCCTCGCGAATTTTTACAATAGCTGCGTTTTTTTATATTGATCCGGTTCATTGGAAATTTCAAGTTGATTTGGTTCTAAAAAAATGTCTGTATGTAGCTATGATTTTACATATGAGGGAAATTATCAAATTGCCATGATTTCAATATTCACAAAACGTCAAAATAAAACTTGAATAAAATTTGGTTCTAATTTGAAGTTTTTACCCAACAAAAGCATGGAAATGTGATGATTTCTTATGAATTTTGAATTTTGAACCAGGGACAGAAGCAGCTTTTCATTGCCCTAGTTCCAAGAGTTACATACTTGTCATAAAATTATAGACTTGGATTGCTAGATTGCTATTACTCTAACATCACAAGAAATGTAAACAATATCATGATCTACGGATCTAAAACAAAATTGATTTAAAAAACGCGCTAGAGGGGTCAAAAACAAAAAATAAATCTAGAAGGGATGGATTAATACAATTATGATAAGTCGGTTAAGTTGTAACTAAGTTTAAGTGCGCTGTTAACATGTCGCATAAAAAATGGTCAGTATTGACGCTTTTCTTGAAGATGTTGACATTGAAGTCACCCCCTACTATCAAATTTATCAAATTAGAACAGCACTGGCTAATAGATGAGATAAACTTAAGAAAAAGAAGAATTATTACGATTGAATTGACTTGGAGGTACGTAGACTACTCGAAAGTACATATATCATTGCCTGTAGCACATAAAAAATCAATCAAACTGTTACCAGATTTGCAAACTATCTTCGCCTCACAAGATCTTGTCGCACATACATATACAGGACCTACCTGTCCAATAAATTCAACGCACATTTTAAAATTCTGACATTTTAAAGAAATGCTACCTTGATTTCTTTGCATTAGTTTTACGTTGCAAGAGGTAATCTCAACACATTCCTGAGAGATTTGTTAGTCGGGAAAATAAGAAATTTACCTGAAAAGAGGTAGAGGCGCAGGTATGCGTATTGTATGTCCTTCCATGTTCAGTCAGTTGTGAGTTAAGTTAATTGTATTTGTGAGTGCCTTAAAAATCGAAAATACATTATTCAAATGATTTGTTAGAAAAGAAAAATTATTACATTTTATACAGCGTTTGTAGTTTATTGAGTGTTAATAATCGAAATCTAAAAACAATTTTTTCCTTAACATGGGCCCTTTAAAATACATTAGCCGTGAAAAATGGTAAGCGATTTTGGCCTTATTGAAAACTATGATATTTTCTAACTGGGATATAGCAAAAAGAAAAAATATTTCGGCTTCCACAGTCAACAAACTGGCAAATCAGGGGTCAGGGGTCTCACCGCTAGTAAATAAGCGGGTAAATTGCCATAGAATTAGGAAAACGACGGAGAGAACACATAGAAAAATTATCTAGAATGCAGTGCTACAAGTTGAGCATTCGCTCGTGTTTTAATAAGACATCTAAATGAGCATGAAGTGGTTATATCCGTCTTGACATTGTAGGGAAGATTGTACGCGGAAAATTTGAAGTGTAGGCGTTCCACAAAAAACCCAAACTGACGAATCGAATGAAGTAAAAGCGATTATTAAATGTGCTCAACTTCACCGGCATCTTATAGTTGATGACTGGAAAAAGGTTAAATAAATTTGTTTTTTATTACTTTTTATTTTCCCTTAGTTTTCTTAAAAATTATAGAAAAAATCAAAAATTTCCAAACTCCATTGGTGATATTCAAAGATGAATGCCGTATGGAGGCAGTGACAGAATCTTCCCAATTAGTGAGAAGAAGACCATGAAAAAGATGCAAAGATGACTGCATACAACAAACTGTCACACATCCACCGGGGATAATGATTTGGAGCTGCATCAGCGGAGTCGGTCCTGGTCCCATATATGCTGAAAGAACGATGCGCCACGACTAATATAAATTGTTACTATTCGATGTCCTTCTCCATATATTAATTCTCTCCGCTATACTAAATCTTATTACAGATGGAGCTCCCTGACATATAACAAAAACTCTTTGCTAACTACGTTACAAACGAAAAAAAACCTCAGAAACGGTTGATATTCCGTTTATAATGCACAGAAATAAATTGTAGTAAGCGAAATGCTGGTATAGCTATTTCACGGTCGCTGTGTAGTAGGAGATGCTTTGAAAGTGGATCTCCTAGTGTGGAAGCTTTGAAAAAGCTGATCTACCGTTTCCTCTGGACAAGCTAGAACTAGCAGATACCCTGTTTAAAATAAAAGACGCAGTCTCTTTGATCGCCAATGTACTAATCATCTTTATTGGAATATCGCCAGCTTATTTGTACAAAGGGAAAATTTCTAGCCTAAACTTAATTATTATTAATGCACATTAATACATGATATGTGTACATGCCCGTGATTTGGAACACGTTAAAACTAGATCGCTTATTTGCACTTATGTGCTTAACTCCGGCAGAAAGATGTGACGTAATGTACTTGACCCGTATTACGCTGGTTGCAAAACATGTAAGCAAACGCATGTAAAAAATTATAGTCACTTCTTAAGGTTGTGACATACATATATTTGGTTTAGCGTATGTTTTGCTTAATTGCAGTAATGTAATCGATCGTATTTGTTGTGATTGATTAATTGAGCGATGGGTTTTGGCTCAATTGAATATTGCAAGAATGCAGAATGTGCATTCTTGTATTTTTAGTTGATTTGGAAATATAGTAGACCAAAGCTACCCAATATTAAAAGTTGTTTTAATTTTTGCATATCCGTCTCTGTCCTCACGATAACTAGAGAGCGCGTGTACTTAGAAAGCTGAAATTTTGGACACGGGCTTTTAAAAAGAAAGTAAAATTAAGTTCGGGTACTCGTCGACGTAGAAAGCTAAAATTTCGGTATCACCTAATATTCTCGTAACAATTTGCTCGTATCAATTTTCTCGTACGACATTTGCTCGTATCAATTTCCTCGTGAAGCCATTTTCTCGTAACAATTTTCTCGTAAAGCCATTTTCTCGTAAGTCAATTTGCTCGTATCAATTTGCTCTTAAGGCAATTTGCTCGTATACAATTATCTCGTATGCAACCTTGTTAACATTTTACTACGAGTATTTAATTGCAAACAACAAATACTAAAGCAAGGCCTAGTATTATGTTAACAGTAAATTGAATTAAAGTATAAGAAGTATTTCCTTCATTAAAGAATTCTTATATGTAAATAAAATGATTTGTTTCTGTTTTAAATTAAATACTCATCGAATAATCCAAAACTCGTGTGAACTTATCTTTTGAACTAATTGGTGCGCGCCCGCGAGTTTTCTAGTACTCCAATTTGCTCGTGTAAAACTATGTTTTGAATTAAATAGTTCGAGATACGAGAAAATGGCTTTACGAGAAAATTGATACGAGTAAATTGACTTACGAGCAAATGTTGCATGAGAAAATTGATACGAGAATATTGGGGGGAGCCAATATTTCAAATATGGACTGAATCGAGCAACCTGTTCTTGGTGTTGCCATATATAAATATTTTAAATTTTTACGTATACTGTGAAAACGATCAGTCCTAGACATTTTTATTGTACTAAAAACTTTTTCAGAATACGAAATCCTATAAAATTGGTTGTCATCATTTTTTCTGTCCGACGAACCGTTCTAGAAATATATGCGAAAAACCACTTCAACAACCAAACGTGCACAGAGAGGTGACCATAAGCAACGTTGCCGGTGCAAGCTCCACACGAGTGATATTCCGTACGTTTACATGAATACTTGAAGTATACTTGAAGCATGCTTGAAGTAATCAAAATATCATGAAAACGCTCATTCAAAGCGTAAATTTCAACTTAAGTAATTGGAAAATTAAATTCTACAAAAATGCAAGTCAAGTAATTAGACTTAATTCAATCAACCCCCCTACATGAGCTTCAAGTGAAGTTCAAGTCAAGTACTCAAGTATTCAAGTAAACCTAATGATTGACTCGATCAGCTAGCCACACGCCTGGGCCATTAAAAATACAATGAGCGCAGACAAACCTTAATTTTTTTCTAGGATATTAAATTAAACATTTTTCTTTTCAATTTTTATTCATTAATCGTGGCTGTGGCCTTAAAAAATTGGAATTTTAGATTATTCGAATACGTGGGTCGTGCGGCGTTAAAGCGATGTTTATTCATGTAGGCAAACATTTTTTGTTAGGTAGATTTAATGTGAATACTGGAGCTAGCCAAAGATGTTGCTTCTGTTTTCAGTTTTTCCATTAATTTAAGAAAGCAATATCCGCCGAAGTATTTCACAGCAACATCACTCGTATCTAAACGAATATCTGTGTGCTGTGGTGGCTCGGGAGGAACTACTATCGAGGAAGATCTGCCAAGTCCTCTTCATTTTTTCACTAATATTCTGCAAAAAATATGCTGAATTAATTGGAGGAATTTAGAGATAAGAGGAAGATAAGAAATACAAATCATAATCTGCGACACCCTGTACAGGCGGATATGTATTATTCTTTATCCGATTATGGATTTAACTTGAGATGCAATGAAATGAAAACTGAGAAAAGACCAGGGGCAAGATGTTATAACTTCGAAAGATTCGACGTTCGACAATTTATCGATAGTCGGTATGTTGTAACACTTTCGACAGGCGATAAATACGATAGAATATCACTGAGTTTTGCTGAGAGTGATAGTACAAGCGAAGATTAAAAAATGTATGTAAAATTAAAGAAATTAGATTTAAATGTTAAATTTTTTTTAATTTATTCAATATAAATGATTTTATATATTAATTATATAGATTCTTCAAACTGAAGCTATAAAACTTGTAAGAATATTTCTTGAATCCAAAAATTAATAAGGCAATACATTTTGTTAGGCATATCCATAACATAATACAGCTGCCTTAAAAATTTTCTTTTGTCCCGGTAATTAATAATTTCTTTGTCATTTTTGTTATCCTCCACAAATAAAGCCACTGCGCCTGAAAAATTCATAAATTCCAATTTTATTATTATTAAAATTTATCAACTAGAAAAAGAATCTATAAATGTCATTTGTGCTAGGGAAAAAAATTCGGAAATAATTTCGAAACAAGCAAAATCGCCTGTCGAACGAAAATCTTATAACATACCGCCACAGATCGAAATCTTCGCTTCGATGATCGCTTTCGAAGCGAAGTTATAACATGTCGCCACAGACAAGTTTTATGGCCAATTACTCTTATTGACCATTTTAACAGTGTTGCTTTCAAATTATTTTAGTAGATTCATAGAGTAAAGCAATCTATAGACCGAAAATGTATGGGAAAATTCTCATATGATATTGTCGACAAGAGCCGAATCTAACAGCGTCACATTTTTGAAACTATACTAAAGGGCTACCCATCTCCATATTGGTTCCCTATGCGTATATTCTGACATGAAACTTTGAAAGTTCTTTAGTTTATAGATAAATTGAAGTATGAATAATAACAGGCAAAACCATACAATTTAAGACGAAAAATGAAAATTTGCAGTTCACATAAATTGAAAATTTTTTAACGAGAATTAACTCTCCTAAATTTGTTTTGCCCATAATTGTTAAATATGCTATTTTGCTTTGTCTTTAAACAACTTTCAGATAAATATTGCAATTTCTAGTCGGTGAAATGTCGGGAGAAAAAACAAGTACTATTAGATTCAAATAATTATAAAAAGAGCTACTAAAAATGAAAAAACTCGACGTTATTTGCTAGATCTAGGCCTTATCTTTCTAAAACAGTCACAATTTGAAGAAATGAGAATACCTACCCACAGGAGTTTGATTTAAAAGACTTCAATTTTTACCATTTTTTACAAGTTTCCGAGCTAATATCTCCATTCCAATACACTTTTTTTAATTTTTGCCGGCGTTATTTACTAGACTTAGTCATTATCTTTAAATTAAGATATAAATCATTATTCTGCTACAAATAGTTTGCCAGAAATTTGCATTGAAAAATGTATGAAACTTGCAAATATTGGTACTGACTCCTCTTAAACGCAATCATAAAGATAGCAATTACAAGTTAAAAAGCTAAAATTTACGACCAATTCTTATGATGCCCGTCAATTTCGTATAGTCATCGATCTATACAAGTTTGATTTTTGAAGTGGTTTTTCGCATATAAATCTAGAACGGTTCGTCGGACAGAAAAAATGATTATAATCAATTTTATAGGATTTTGTATTCTGAAGAAGTTTTTAGTACAATAAAAATGTCTAGGACTCATCGTTTTCACAGTATATGTAAAAAAAACTAAAACTTTTATATGGCAACTCAAGGGGCTGCCCGATTTAGTCCATTTTTGAAATTTTAGTTATTACTATAAAAACACCATGTACCAAATTTCAGGTCCCTTCTATATGTCGACGCGTTCTCGGGCAGTGTTCAAATATATAGTAGAAAACGAAAGTTTTGTATGGCAAACCCACGAAGGAGTTGCCCGATTTGTCTCCTTTTCGAACTTAATTTTACTTCATTTTTTCTAAGTTCGTGTACAAAATTTCAGCTTTCTAAGTGAACGCGTTCTCGAGTTATCGTGCGCATGGACAGACAGACTGACGGACATGCAAAACTCAAAATAACTTTTAATATTATGTGCGGGAGTCCAATCCATTTTGCTCTACCATCATTATTTCTGTGCGTTACAAACGGTATAAAAAATATGAAATCTACCATTCTTATACTCAGAAGTGAAAAATCGCAACAAGTTTTAGTTTGCTTGCTGTTGTAGTTCTCCGATGCAAGTCAATGCAGTACAGTAGCTCTCCAGCCATCACAAAAAGCAAGGCACAAATATTTTCATTAGAAAGACAGATTTAAATTCATTTGCATGCACACAATACAAGCTTCGTATGAAGTATTTCTCTATAAACTAAAGATGAAGTATTTATCTTAGGACACAAACCTACGTATAGTAAGTTTTACTACCTACAGGTTCGCTAGTATCTAAATTTTTTGCTGAGGACTGACTATTCTCTCTTAAGACTTTATTGATTTGATCAATAGATTATAGAAATAAAAAAATAAGTCCGCAAGGAAAAAAGCGACAACTAGAGTAAATAGTTAACTAAATTTACGTTTTTTTTTTGCAATGTCGACAATATTAGAAAAACAAACATTTTGTTTTTTTTTTACATCGATGTATTAAATCATAAGACAAAACATGGAGAAATCTGCTAAGATATACAAAATACGAGATAAAGGAGAACCAAAACTAGTCTCCAGCTATAACGTTTAAATTGTTCTCCTGCTCAGCAACAACAAAGAATCATCACCTCCTCCTCTGACTGACTGACTGACTAATGTAATAAATTCTATAGAAGCACAAACGTTGATTTACTAAAAAATATAATTGAATTATTTACAATTGAAATCATTTAGCTCAGCTTTACTGTCTGGTTATAATCTTAACTCACTAGATTTCGTTCACTTATTTAAGCTTATTTTTCCATAGTTAATCAACAGAAGTCTGTGTCCATCAGTAGTATGTGTATGTATGCTTGCAACTCATACATTAGTGAAGACGATGTAAACCTAACTTGAGACATTACCAAACAATTATTTCTGTTGCTGAGTTGAGGATACGCTGTTTGTGGTAAATATTTTAAACTTAATTTATAATAAGTAAACCCTTCGTGCTGTGTGTGTGTGTGTGTAAAGATCCTGAAATGCTTATTTCTTCTTCTTTTTATTTTTTTCATTTGTTAAAACTTCAGATTTCCTCTTCTGGGTTGTCTTTGCTTGTGCTGAATTTGTGAGTATTCCAGGCCCTCCTTTAGCCGCCTTTTTCTTCTTTTCTTGACGTTCCTTTTCCTCTAGCTCTTGATTCTCACGCTCAATTAAAGTGATAAGAGTATTACAACGACGTTGCAATTCCAAAGCTGTACGAGATTTCAAAAACCAATCGAATCTGAACTGTGATGATGCTCTGTAAGAAATTCGTCGTTAGCCTTTTATTTCATATTTTTTGCGTTATTTGGCACTCTTACCTTATAGCAGCTCTAAGTTCTTCGTAGACATTTTCCTTGTCGAAACCAAGTTTATGTAGCATACAAACCAAAAACCTATCTTCGACTTCTGTGTAATTCTTGCCTTTGTTATTACCGTACTGTAATCTAAGTTGATGGAATGGTGCTCGATATCGGGACATCTAAAATATGATACAAAAAAATGTTTGAATAAAATCAATGTTGACGAAATTTTAGCTTTTAATTTACGAATGCAAACATTACGAACTTTATTCCTGATGAAACTTATTTGAAACACAAAAGCAGATCTAGAAGCAATCTAAAAGGCAATCTGTGGAGAAGTTCGTCAAAACCAAAAAACTGCACACGATTTTAAAATTTGCATCATAAGTATTTTATTGACATTTACTTATGCAATCAGTGTGGTCTTAGATTTTTTAGACCACAAATCTATGACGTTGAATGAGACCAAATAAACTTTAGTACTTTTTCCCAGAAGACGAAGGCTTGGCTTTCCCAACGCTCACCATCTCAATGTCATGCAAAATTAACAGCAAATACCAAAGGAATTGGTAAAGCTCTTTAGAAGCACATTTTCCTGACATATGTCGGTAACACAACACATTAGTACAAAAGAACACATAGCCAAAGTCAAGGAGTGGCTTTTTACAAATTTGGGGGAATGATGAGTCGCAAACAAAGCACTTTGGAGACAGTCAGATGTAGACTAGATAGGTGTAGAAATCGAAAAAAAATGGATTTTATAACGTGATAACTTTATCACTAAAACGCGTCGAAAAAAGGGATTCAGCAACGCTTCGAGTTTATGAATGAGTGAACCAAAAGCTAAGCTCCTCGAGGAACGTAAAGAGGGGGGATCATTTTCATTCTCAACGGCCTAAACATATCGCATTCTGGATCTTGTCCCGGTTCATTGGCGTTTAGTCAGGATAGAATAGGGTAATCCTCTGTGATTGTACCTGAAAGGAAAATATAAAAGTTCTTGTTCAGCTTATACATTTCCTTAGGAAGAGCTCTTCAGAGGTAAAGCCCCTAAAATTTACTTTCTTAAGAGTGTCACTGTGATGACGTACCCAAAATGACACCAAATACTATATATTTCAAATCCTGCAAAAATTACTATTTGTATTACCGGCCATTAGATAACCTTTAAGTTGCTGTTACCGCCGGCTGGCATTAGTTAGACTCTGTATTTAGAATATAGTCTAGTTTTTTTTTAGGAGCCTGTTGAAGGAATTCCCTTCTGAAAACATACTATTGTAAACTCCAGGTTAAATGAAGAAAAAGTTGCATGGGCCACCTAATATATTTACGGAAAACCTTGGGCTTAGTAATGAAAATGATCTCATTTCCTGCTAGGCAGGGTGAGGGTTCTAGCCTAACTGAAGAGACATCTTTTCCAGCCATACACATTAGTTAAAATTGCGCAGGTTTTGTAATAATTGTAATCTGAATTGAAATAACAGTAATTGTGTGTGTAAAAACTTTAAAGCAAGAATATTGTGTCAAAACGTACAATCAGCATGTTTTACCAGATCACTGAATATCTTCTTACGTGCACATTCAAGATTCAAAATTAGATTTTCGCAGGTGGCTCTGAAGACATATAAAAGATGATAAGGAGAATTAACTGAAATCCTTGAACTGATATGAAATCTCAGATAAAGCAGCGATGTTTCTAAATCGTTACTGATCCATGGCTGTAATAGTTCGCAGATAAAAAATAACAGTTATCGAACATAACAAGAATAGAGCTAACACCTCTATTATAATTTCTCAAAAATTTTACAGAAAAATGATGCAATGAAAGTAGTTTACATACCTTTTGGTCTAATGCCCTCTTAATTGACTGCCGTCTTTGAATTTTTGTTTCTCCTCGTTCAATTTGTGCCATAATCCTCTCAATATCTTGAAGTTCATGACAACGCTCCCAAAATACTGTGCTGTATTCAATTACTTCCTCAGGGGTCTTACCCTCAACATCTTTTGCAATATTTTCTATATCATCTCTTCCGTATTTCTCATTGGCCTTAATGAATTGATTGAAATCCCTTTTAGTCCAACTAGTGAATCCTGCGAAAGCATAACAAAAACAAAATTGAAATAACAGCGAAAGGGCATAAAATACAAAAGATCTTTATTAACAATAATTACCTTGGGTAAGGAGAGTTTCCTTTTCAGTAATTTCCGCTTCACTTAGTGGTTCTGCATCGTCAATTTTCTTTTGTTCTTCTTTTTGAGCCTTGGCAGCTTCTGTTCCTAACTCAGAATTTTTTGGTACCTTATAGTTTAGAGTTTTCCTGTAGAAATATATCTCTTGATCGAGTAACTCGAATAGGCGCGGAGGAAAGAATTGGAAGTCTTGAACAATTGGCTGTTTAGGTGGTCGAGGAGCTTTGGGAGCTTTGGGTTCAGACACTCGCAGGGCTTCTCGGAAATAAGCATCGACAGCATAATTCGCCTTTCTTTCTCTTTTCGGTGGTTCAATCCATGATCCCACAGCGACATTTAATTTTCTCTTTTCCCTGTAATCTTCCCCCTCGAACTGATAAACTGACATTTGCTCACCATTATCAAGTGTGAAATTTCGCAGAGAGCTTTCACCCAATGCATCATATTTTGCTTTCGCCTCAGCTGTCTTAGCTTCCCCACGTTCAACAATGGTATCGATATCTTGCTCTGTCAATTCAGAATCTTTAGATGCGAATACATGATTTGCACCGAAACGAATGATATTCAACATTTCATCCTTATTAAGTTGCGCGGAACGATTGTCAGCCAAACGTCCTTGCTGAATGACTAGCTTATCCAGACGCAACTTCACTTCAGCTCTTTCGACAATTTTCTCCTCGACAGTGTTCTCAGTGATGAAACGAAATACACGTACCTGTTTCTTTTGACCAATACGATGGGCTCTGTCCATTGCCTGCAAGTCCATTTGAGGATTCCAATCAGAGTCATAGATAATGACGGCATCAGCAGTAGCTAAATTAATACCCAAACCTCCTGCACGAGTGGATAACATAAAAACAAACTTTGGGCTGTTATCAGAGTTGTATTCTTGAATTTGTCGATTACGATCCTCATGCGGGGTGTTGCCATCTAATCTGCAGTATTGGAATTGGCGCCATAAACAGTAATCTTCCAAGATATCAAGCATTCTTGTCATTTGGCAGAAAATAAGTACTCTAGAGCCCTGTGCTTCTAACTTAGGAAGCAGTTTATCCAAAATTGCCATTTTTCCCGAGTTATAAACTAAATGCTCTTCAGTTGTATATGGTGGTCCAGGTTCAGCGCCATCAAACAAGTACGGATGATTTGTACATTTTCTAAGCTGCATAAGAATATTTTGTAGGCGCATTTTTTCCACTTTACCCGCTCCATTTACAACGTCAATGTCTTTCATCAAAACTTTTGTATACCATTCTCTTTGCATTTTCGAAAGACCTACGAAAATTTTAATTTCTTTTTTCGGTTTCAAACGTTTTTCCACTTCAGATTTTAAGCGTCGAAGTAAAAATGGTTTTAGAACTGCATGAAGTCTTTCAATAAGAGCATTATCTCCTAAACAAGAGTTTGTATTGAACCACGAATCAAAGTCATCAGCACTATTGAAAACATCTGGCAATAAGAAATTCAGCAGAGCCCACAGCTCATGAAGATTATTTTGAAGAGGTGTGCCAGTAATCAATAACCGATTGGCTGTTTTGAATTCTCGTAAAATTTCCGAAAGTTTTGATTTTTCATTTTTTATTCTGTGAGCTTCGTCAATGACCAAATAACGCCAATTGAATTTTTTGAATACAGATTTCTCTCGGATGCACATTTCATATGAAGTCACACAAACATCCCAGTTGCCAGGCATTAGAACTTCTCGGATGAATTGGTTTCTAGTTTCTTGGTCTCCAATTAGGCATACCGCTTTAAGTGAAGGACACCATTTCATGAATTCATTAAGCCAATTTTGTAGGGTTGATTTTGGCACAACTACCATATGTGGCCCGGGATTATTCCTGAGAAAAAAAATTAGAGATATTTATTAAAATGTTTACTGTGATTACATTATTAAATATAAGGTATAAAAAAAAGCAAGGCACACAAGAAACGAGTTTATAAAATGGATTTTTACAAAATAACGACACTTTCAAATGGCTTTTGTTTTATGCAAAAGTCAGCATGCGCTATTTTAAGAATAAAAGACAAGGAACACAGAATAGTACTTTGCCTAAAACTAACCATGTTTTACTGAACTTAATTAACCACAACATAACCACGAAAAATCTAATTTGCTCGCCTCGTAGTTTATTAACTATAGTCAGCTAAGTAGGTTTCATTCCGGACTACTAAACTCAAAGGGCTAAATATGTCTAGAGCGCCTAAGGAAATCCTGTCCATGGTTTCGAAATGATGCGCTTCCGCATTGTCTTAATCTCGGTGCAAATTGTCTCATCTGTCTCATTCTCTAGTTCATAGAAGCATATGCTCATGGTCACCCTATTTCCTAAAAAGTCAATCTGATCACTCGAACTATACGTAAATAGCTTACTTCGATTAATAGGGATTGAAAATTTTATGTCTGCTTGCACTATATTGGTTGTAATGTTTGACTCTATAGCAGAATGTCATAGTTCCATGCATGGAAAAATTCCGGAGCTATCACATTGTTGGATTAAGCTCTATGATTTTGTTGAGCATTGAATCAATAAAACGGTAGCTTTAAGCACAAATAGACGGGTTCTGTTCTGCTACAGATTTATTTACATTTCATCCAAGTAAATTGCTATAATCTTATACTTTGCTCTGTTCTGATCTTTTTATTGTAATTGAATTTGCACATACATAGTAACAATTTATTTCTGGATAAAATAATTTTAAAATCTTTCTTTTTTGTTATTCTCAACTAGTAAAGTGCTAAATAATAAACTTGCAGGATTAATGGGCAGTATATACTACCCCGCCTCCTTTTAAATACTTTAAAATGCATAATTAATTATAAGTGTTGATATATTTCGATAGGTGTCAAAACAATCCTTTCAATGACTTATTTATCAGTCCTGTTCTTTCCTCCTTTTCAAAATTATTGCACCTTAGAGCAGCATGACGAAAATCAGAATTTTTTTAAATTTAACAAATATCGTTGTTTTATTGTACACAGAGCGGGTGTGAACATTTAGTCATATAGCTGAAATTAAAAGTGGGCAGTGTGGTGTTCAGAGACTACGTTACAGCATGAAAATTCGAGTGTAGAAAAATTACACATTATTTGAGATATAAGTCTATGTGTAAATTTGTGAACATTGGGCCTTGCTGTGGCCTAAATTCCAGTCTTCCCCCGGAGTACTCAACCTCTTTTCAATTCACGTGTAAATTTCTATGTACATGCGAAAGAAAGAAAAGACAGCTGCGGTTAATACGTCATTTTATATTGTTTTGTCAGTTATCCCAGTTATCCAAATGCAATACCACTTTAATGTCATTTTAAAGTTATACAAAGCAAGCATTTTATTACATTTTCCTTATGACCAAAGGTCCTGAAGTTTGGACCATTAGATGCGGATCACCTTGTATGCCTTGCTACGGACAAATACATCGCAATACATGAGAAAAAAATTCTCATTAATGAACGATTGCACAGTCGAGGACCGCCGATGGTCCACAAGCTGTGATTTTATCTGACGGAGTGAACCTCCGGTGAACCACACTTAATGCGGAATATGAAAAAATGCGCCGGGTTGATCGTGTTAAGTTATATAAATCGGAAAAAAGGTGTTTGAATTATGTCGTTTTCGTTTGACCATCAGATTCGCTCTGGAGGCAACCTAAGTTCGTTTGAAGCGAAAATGACGACAGAGGTTGTCTCAAGATGCAACCCAAAAAGCATCAGGTTCGCTCTGAAAATTTCCTCGGGTTACTGTAAGTGAACTAAACAAATAAAAACTATTAGTATTTGGTAGCAATTATACATACACAAGCAAATATTTTTCAGAGGCATTCTGAATCCGTTCGATTGAACGGGATTGCCTTCAGACCGAATCCGATTGTTCAAACGAAAACGGCATTATTTTGAGGATGGTTCTCTCTGCCTCTCTTAGCCGAGGCATAGAATAGTATGGCTTACTGTTACATAGGTTTTTGCGAATAAATTTTAAATTGTTTTAATTACTTTGTTTGGTTGAGGTAAAATATGACTACCTTTAGGAAACGAATAAAAAAAAACCCGCTGAAGATTACTCAAAATAATTTTTCAGTATAAATAAGCTTAGGCAATAGTGGACACATTTTAATCCTATCTTCATTTTCAATAAGAAAGAATAAGCTTAGGCAATAGTGGACAAATTTTAATCCTATCTTCATTTTTAATAAGAAAGAATAAGCAACGTTGCAGTTAGAACTACACTTAGAACACGTCAGAAGAAAAGTTTTGCCCAAAGGTCTTACAACGAAAATTTTCATTTGGATATTGTTGCGGTAATTTGCCTTTGAGGGAATTATAAAAGCTAAAATGAAATGTCCACTTCCTCTTTTTACAATTTTATACAATTGTACTTGCTTAAGGCCTATCCTACCGTCCTACGTATAAGAGTAGCATCTACAAATTTTCTAATATTTACTTGATGTCGGTTTCCGCGTCAGAAGTTTGTACGTTGTTGAGCAATTGCAAAAAATCTTAAAATAATTTGTTGTGACTAATAAAATTACAATTTCACGATTTATTGCGAATTATAATGAAGAGAAAATGCTGTACCATGGACATTTTTCATTTTCCGCGCGGACCACCTACATAAATGACTTTTATACCGATTAAAGTTATTCTGGGAATTAGTTTGTAAGACAAATGTGCACTTATTGCACTTTACAGAACCGTCGATAAAAAAATAATTATTTTGCAGTGATTAAGAGTTGAGAGTGCTGTAGTTTTATTCTTCTTATATATTTTGATTCCAGCTTGTTTATATGTGGTATTGAAAATCGTCTTAAAACATTTCCAGGCAGTGTTGTTTTTATGCAAAGAGTATGTACTTTGAACACTGTAATTATTTGTGCCGTGGAAATGGTACACACAATTAGTATTATTTATACAGTAGAACAGCTTAGTACAAACATTGAATAAATAACTAATAAGGAAACGGCATATCGGGTGAAAACGTAAGCATCTCGGCGAAATGTATTAGTGTGCTCTGTTTGTATTCGTTTCGTCATGGCAGTAGTGGAATCGTGCAATTTTGAAGGGGAACATTTTTTATAATCCAAATTCCTATGTAAAATAAAAAAAATTTGAGCTCCCCCTTATTTTCAGGCAATATTTCTTGCGTTGCCTTGTATGACTGGAATAACTTATCTACCAATGACAATTCAATTGTAAACAAATAAACCGGCATTGGTAAAATGTTAAATCTTTTGCCATGGCTGTTTATCATTACAGATATTTCACTTTTATTTTGTTTAAAACAATATAATTAATTAGTAAAGCTATTAAGCTTACTTGAAGAATGCTTTTCCACGCCAATAACGCCGTTTGTTCCTGCAGCACAGCACAGCGCACTTCATTATACTAATTTAGACTCCGGAGTCTCTATTACACAAAATGTCGTTCACAAAAGAAATATTCCGCACTTATTTCACACTACTATTACGTAAAAAACACGTTTAATTCTTTATTTTTCACAATATCGCGAATTCAAATCATTGAACTTATTTTCAAAATTATGAAATGTCAGAATATTGAACTGACACAAAATATCAACGACGCCCTCTTGTCATTTCTCCCCCCGACCATAGGTCATACTGTCATTGAAATGCTTAAACACGTACACTGTATTCGCACGATACCCCGCTTCCTTATTAGTTATTTATTCAATGAGTACAAACTACTGAAAAAGAAATTTCAAAATTTTAATTAAAAACAAAACCCTCAAAATTTCTCCCATAAGAGGAAACTATTAAGTATGAACGGAAGTAAATGCGCAAACAGTGCCTATTTGCATAATCTATGAGAAGAACTATTAATTTTATGTAAGTACACATCTCGGCAAAAACATAAACTAAACAGCTGTTTGACCGTAAAGTGGTGTTCGTTCATAAAGATGCCATTTTTTTTTTTTTTTTTTTTTTTTTTTTTTTATATATTATTAAGCCAAGCTCAGGGGATACCCTATGATGCAAAGCACAGCATGGCAGGAAGGAGATAGGGAAAGGATTAGGGGATATGAGGAAAGTGGCGGAGGTGCCGATGTATGTCGCCCTTAAACTTCCGCAGATTGTATGCCGGAGGAAAAACAGAAGATGGTAAGCTGTTCCACATTCGCACTGTTCGGGATAAAAAAGCATCTCTGAATTTTACTGTACGGCCGAAAGTAATTTGAAGGGTTAAAGGATGTGCGCGGTTTGCAGCGCGAGTATTGCGTGCAGGAATCATTCTACAAGGGATTAGACTAGATATTTCATCAGAACATTGACCATGCATATAGCGATAAAGGAGCGAAAGGCATCCAACATTGCGGCGGTGCTCGAGTGAGTCGATATGACAAGTTATTGCCAAATCGCCAATGAGCTTGAAGGCTCTCTTTTGGACAATATCCAATGAAGCTAAGGCTGTGCGACCAGCCCCGGCCCATATATGGGAGTTGTATTCCATTCTAGGTCTAATGTAGGACTTGTAGAGGAGCGCTAGATTTGACGGGCTGAAATATTTCTTACACCTTTTCAGAAATCCAAGACATTTCGATGCTTCTTTGGCAACAGAGAAGATGTGATCTGTCCAGTTTAACTTACTGGAAATATTAATGCCAAGAATGCTTAGTGACGGTGAATCAGAAATGAATGCTCCATCAAAAGAAACGGGTGTGGTTAAGTTATGATCTTGTTTTAATGAGATAAGACAGCTTTGGGACTTTGATGCATTGAATTCGACGCGATTCGCTTTGCCCCAAGCGAGGATATTGGCAAGATCGTTATTCAATGATCTAGTCATGCAATCTCGTTTAACACATGCAGCATTCCCCCTGGATTCTGCAAGAGTGTCAAAGGAGTAAGCGAAATCAAGAGTACTGTCATCTGCGAAACTATGGATGGGATTGAAAGTAAGGGAAAGCAGATCATTAATGAAAATTAAAAAGAGAGTTGGAGAGATAACAGAGCCTTGAGGTACACCGGCATTTATGGGATGCGGTTCAGACGTAACGCCATCTAATACAACACGTATTTCGCGACTAGATAGGAAACTTTCAATCCATAATACAAGAGGAGGGGAGAGACCAAGTGCTTTGAGTTTGGCTAAAAGGGCTGGATGCCAGACTCTATCAAAGGCTTTTGAAATATCTAGGGCAACGATTTTAGACTCACCAAAATTGTGAAGACTACGATTCCAACGTTCCGTAAGAAAGGTCAGCAAGTCTCCAGATGAGCGTCCAGCTCGGAAGCCATATTGGCGATCGTTGATGAGATGATTAGTTTCTAGATACTTCATTAATTTTGAGTTAATGATAGATTCAAAAACCTTTGAAAGAATCGAAGTGATGGCAATTGGTCGATAATTTGAGGGATCGCTACCCTCTCCTTTCTTAGGAATAGGCTGAACGTGAGCTAGCTTCCAAGCAGTTGGAAATTTTCCTGTCGAATAAGACAAGTAGAAGAGTTTGCGCAGAGGTTTAGCCAAGGATGAGGCGCAGCTTTTAATTAACAGGGGCGAAAAACCATCAGGACCTGCGGCTTTGGAGACGTTGATCCCCTTAAGGACCCTGACCACATCCCTCGTACGAAGGTGTATTGGCTCTTGTACACATTCACACGGGCGATGCAAAACAGGTGTTTGTGAAGTTGGTGGAAGACGAGAATTTGAAGCGAATCTAGCAGCTAAAATATTAGCTTTATCCAGGGAGTCAACAATCACTTCACCATTATTAAGTAGTGAAGGTATAGAGGAACTGGTGAAATTGTTCCTGATGGTTTTGACCAGGGACCAGAAACCTTTGCTACCTTTGCGGCTTGTCAAGATTCTTTGTCTAATATTCTGGTCAAAAAGAAATTTTTCTCTCTGGATAATGGACTTGCAGGTGTTCCGTGCAGTCTTGTAGACTTGTTTCATTTCCGGACATGGATGCAATTGATAGGCGCGAAAAGCAGACTCTTTCGCTTTTATAGCTTGGTTGCACTTATCGTTAAACCAGGAGCGATCATGCTGTTGTTGAGACCTGCTGTAAGAATACGGAATGTATTCACGCATGCCAAGATTTAGTATGTTACTAAATTGTAATGTGCATTCATCAACATCCCTCGAAGCAAAACAGACCGACCAATCAATTTCTTTAAGATACTTATTGAGACTTTCCCAATCAGCATTCTTATAGTGCCAAAGAAGCCTACTTGTAGGTGGAGCAGTTGGTCGGCACAGGTTTGAGGTGGTAAATTGAGCCGTGATTAAACAATGGTCTGAATTTCCAAGAGGGGAACCGACTGAAATGGAATATTTGTCAGGATGAGATGTTAGAAACAAGTCGAGTAAATTAGCTTTATCTCCAGCTGCATCAGGAATTCGCGTTGGTGCATCCACTAGCTGTTGCAAATTAAATGATTCACAGAAGAGTTCAACGAAACGGCCCGCAGGACTTGTGGTAGAAGAATGTCTGAGCCACGGTATATTATGAACATTAAAATCGCCTGCCAGGACGATTTCGGAAGAGGGGGAAACAGAAAGCAAATGATCAATATTGTTGGAGATATTGTCAAATACGAATACCGTGTCGTCATCAGACATATTTGGGCTGCGATAAAGGAAACAGAAGTATATGATGTGCTTGTGAAGTTTGAACCTAATCCAGATATAATTAAACTCTGGATTAGCAGAAGGAAAATCTTGAAGAATAGTAAAGGCCACATCATTCCGAATATATACTGCGATCCCTCTATGCTGAGAAAAAAGAGGCACGAAGCTGTAACCAGGGACGTGATACTGATTAATATCAGCATCAGAAACGACCTTGGTTTCACTTAGCGCAAAAATTGCCGGATTTTTTGAGTTAAGGTGGCAGTACACCGAAAACCGATTTGCTCTTAATCCGCGAATGTTGCAGAAATCTAAAATAAAATTCTGCATGCTGAAGGCAAAAACAAAAAAGCAAAAAAGAAAAAAAGCGACACACAACAACACAAATATTTGGGCGCCACCAGCAGCAGTCAACGACACAGCGAGGTAAAAAAAAACAACAATAGTGTTATGCCTATTGCTGCTTTCAATACCTCAGACCGTGCAGTTCAATGACCACAGCTGAGTGCACCCGGATTGCTGATCAGTGACAAGTGCTAATGCATTTGCACTGATCACAGATGAAGCGAAGGAAAGGAAACGTTACCGTGCTGCTGGCTTATAGAATGTTGATAGGGAACCATACCCTCGAGAAATATTTCCCAAGCCATGATACAGACTCCTTCACTACCACATGAGAGCCCCAACTGAGTCCTACCATTCTAAAATATTTGCAGTATTCATATATAAATTTGACAATTTTGATTTGAATAGCTCCTCCGGCCTAAACTACTATTCAAACAGAAAAATTGTGTTCTGATAATCTTAAGCTTGTTTTCTTATCTTCCGAACCGAAATAACATTTTTATAACTTTCCTAACTAAATTATTTAAAAAAATTTATCTTAACCAAACGACTACGATTCCTCCAACAAAAACTCGCAGCTGACTAATAGTTGTATAAGGCGCTGTGCCGTGGTCTGATGAAATCGAATCAGCCTGCCTACAGATTCGGACTCCCGCCACTCATACACTATTGCAATTATTACTCAACTGAGATTTATTGATCGTAAAATGGTAAGGTTACGTTTTAATCAAAAGTTTTTTATTATTTTATTAAGTAAAGGTAAGAAGAAGGCAAGAAGTTTATGCATACTAAAGGAATGTTTTTTTATACTTTATTTACATAGGAACCTTTTATATTAAAAATTAACTAGTAGTGTGTTACTTAAAAACTGCTGAAAAAGAGAGTATAGTCTCATATAGATGCATCCTAACTGACAGTTTTGACCAGGGATCGAAAATAGCTAGTATTTTGAATATTTCAAACAAAAGAAGCTGGGATAATTTATAATCGTGGAATTTAGTGGAATATACCAAAATATTTCTCGTGCAACCCGTTTTGATTCCTGTACAGCTTTTGAAAATTTAACTTGTTTAAAAAAAAAAAGTTTTCTAAAACTGTTATTTAAAGCTAAAAAAACTAAACTGAAACGCTTAATAATTTTTTCGAGTGGGAAGTAACAAGTTTTGAACCCGAAAGTATAAAAAGCCAAGCTGAGTGCTGGGTTATTATTTTTACAAGCAGAGTTGCATTTTTTAGCTAGAAAAATTAAATTTCTTTTCCATTAAAAATAATTCGGATATGGAAACCCTATTCGATAGCCTGCATTAAGGAAAGGGAAACGGCTTTACTTGAAAGTACCGAGCCTTAGACGCTTGCTTACAGCGGAAGAAGAATCGGGGAAGAAACATCTGAAACGAGTCCTGCGCCAAGTTTATTCATGCCAAGAAGTTAGTTTTCAAAATTTCACCGTTATACATTATTTTCTCAATTTAATTCTAATTACAGAAAATTTGCAGCAACCGTCTACATCTTAATCTGCATCTAATGAATCTCTTTTAATCGATGACACCTCGATCCCAAACAATAGTTCATTGATTAGAATGCACTCAGGGTCAGTTTGTTCGTAGAAGAGTCAAACAGCATAATCACAAAACCGTATGGAGAACTTGAAACGTATCACGAACAAGTAAAAAAGCTAGAATTGGTCTAAGACCAATTCTTATGATACCCTAGATGAATGCCCGTATTAAATTTCGTATGGTCACCGAGCTATTCAAGTTTGATTTTGAAGTTGTTTTTCGCATATATTTCTAGAACGGTTTGTCGCACAGAAAAAATGATTATAATCAATTTTATAGGATTTCGTATTCTGCAGAGGTTTTTAGTACAATAAAAATGTCTTGGACTTATCGTTTTCAAAGTATACGTAAAAGACATTTTAATTGCTAATGTAGTAAAAACATCATGTACAAAATTTCAGCTCTCTACGTCGACGTGTTCTCAGGCAGTGTCCAAATATATAGCGGAAAACGAAATTTTTATATGGCAACCCTACGAAGGAGTTGCCCGATTTGTCTCATTTTCGAACTTAATTTTACTTTTTTTTTTTAAAGTCCATGTACAAAATTACAGCTCTCTAAGTATACGCGTTCTCGAGTTATCGTGCGCACGGACGGACGGACATGCAAAAATCAAAATAACTTTTAATATTATGCGTGGGTGTCCAATCCATTTTGCTCTACCATCATTATTTCGAGGTGTTACAAACGGAATGACAAACTTAGTATACCCCTATAGATTTCATCTAGGGTATAAAAACGAGTCGACATCAATGCCGATCTTCTTAAGTACTTGGAATCCCAGAAGTATTCATTATCTGTTCTACGAAATTTGGCCCATATTGTCCACGCCGCCCCCCAATACAAGTCAGCGTTGAAAGGGCTTTTTCAGCCCTAAAAATCATTTTGAATGATCTCCGTTGCCATTTGTCGGAACAAAATTTGCGAAATATATTAATTGTTCGGCTAAATTCTTTATCAAAAAAATAAATAAAACATTATTTTTCAATAAGTTTTTTTACAATCCTCAATTGACTAAAAAATTTAAAAGATTTCTTTCAACCAGTTACTAACCACATTATAAAGTAAAAAGCCAAATTGACTTCTCATATTTGCTCGAAAAAATAGCGAACTTTGAAACCCGTTACTTCCCTCTCAAAAAAATAAAAAGCCAAGCTGGATTTTTATTTTTGCCAGAAAAAGAATATCAAGCTCTCGCGCTTGGTTTTCTAGCTTCAAAACTATTATTGGTCAGAAATAACAACAACTTTTCCGTAAAAAGTCATAACTGATTCGGTCCCTGGTTTTCACAGAGCTGTTCTACTGTATGAATATATTGCGCCGCAAGCAAGACCCGTCATATTTCTTTCCATATATACTGAAATATACATTTCTAATTGCATATTCAACTATTATTGGAACGACTATTGGCTAGAGTATCTGTAATTAATATTTGCTTAAGATTTGTCTTATTAGTTTCGCCAGAAATTTTTTTTTAAAATGGTTCAGGGAAGGGGAAGGTTCCCTGAAACAAAACTTTCCAACAAATTAATTTTGACAAATTTTCCGACATGACTTTGTTTTTATGCATACGGAGCGATAAAGAATCAAACGCAAAAAATGTTATACTCAATCAGTCAAAAAGCCATACTGAAGAGTTCTCCCATACTGCTGGAACGAAAAACTCAATTTTTTATAGCATTCTAAAGCATGTCTCAAAAATTAGCTTCTACATAATTTTCAATTAAGTTTCTAAAATGAGACATCCTTTCAAGTTTTTTAAAATACAAAACCAGAATTTGCCTCTTCCAAACTTTCAAATTATAAATTTTGTAAAATAATTCCTAAAGAATATTGTTTGAATCAATGGAAAACAAAGTACCGAGGAAGACACGCTAAAGCTAGCTGATAATTATGGTTTCATGTTATTAGTTACAAATATGAACGAAATGCGTAATAATAATTAAAATATTAACTTACCTAAAATGCTTAAGATATCCCAAAAGAGAAATTGTTTGCAGGGTTTTTCCCAGACCCATCTCATCAGCCAATATTCCATTGATACCATTTTCATACAAAGAAATCATCCAATTTAATCCACGAACTTGATAATCTCTCATTTCCCCGTTTTTAATATAAGTTGGAGATGCTTCAAAACGGAAAACATCTCTAGCTGTAGTCTCTTCGGCTAGAAGTTCTTCATCTTCTTCCTGTTCAGTTTTACGATGTCTATGACTGAAATAATTAATATGTAAATCGATATTTTGGTTTTATATTTTTTCAATTAAAATATTATATTACTCAGCGGGACCTGGTGCAATAATTTCCTTTGGTTTCTTAGGACGACCAACAGTCTTAGCTTTCGGACTTTTTGATGCGCTATTTGTCATGAAATGTGTAAAAATCTCAGTTTGCTTTAGCAGATAATCAAATCGTTTGCTCCTATCCGACTCAATTTTTGTATCAAATTCAACTTCCTTTTCACGGGAAGATGTTGTATGTGTATCAGAAGTTGAATCATTCTGAAAAACCATTCGAAGCAATTTATGTTTCTTAAGTAATGATAGAAAATGTGAAAATATAAATGAAAAATCTCATAAGTGACAGATCAGACGGCGTCTGTAGTCATGTTCATAGCACACCTCGATTCCAATGGTTTCTCCTTTTTCTAGTTTTCTTACCGAATTTTCATTAATACCCGCAACATCTGGCGCTTCCTCTTCATTAGACATTATTACTCAAAACTTTACAAACACTTTAATTGTGTAAAATTCTTGTGATAAACGTATAAAAATTATTAAAACCCACAATCTTAAAAGGCGGCAAAGGCAAATACAGGCTCTGCTTTGCTTTTCTTCTTCCTCAATCAAACAAACTTCATGAAGTGGGCTGCAGTTAAATTGGCTTTTTTGATTTAAATTTAAAAGGAATAGAATTTAGCTCAAAATGTACTATAAAATAATAATTGTGCGTTTTGTTCGTTTATTTATTTATTTTATTTTTTAATAAACTAAAACATATAAAATTTTGACAAGCATACAAATCTTTTGAAAACAACTACGAAAACGAATATTAAAACTTTTACCGGATTTTATTTCATGGATTTTAGTACAAAATAAAGTAAGAGATGTCGCTAAATGCGCTAAATTTGACGTGAAATGCAATTTTATGTCGGATCGTAGGAGTATTGTACAACTATAATTTTACGAAACTGAGCACAGTTTGGCGCGAAAAAACGAATCAACCAGAAACCGAGAAAGTTGGAAGCATAGCTACTAGTTAATTAAAAATAAAGGATGCTTAGGTAGTAATCGACGAAATATGTACATAGGTCATTTGTATTTCATCTTTGGTTTAGACTCCTCCTGACGAGGCTCAAGATTTCTTTTCCTGGGACTATTTTAAACTTGGTTAGGCGATGTGAATGAGATCATGCTGACTTCTGAACCTAGCAGTTATCAAAGCAGATGTTTGTTTGTAATTTCTAAGGACTAGCGCCATTTGCCAATATTTTTAAGATAATATCTAGAGAAATTGAGAGATATTTCAAGTGAATGTCTCAATCAAGCTTTATAAAATTGTACACAGAAACTAAATGAAATTATTAATTTTAGATTGATGCATTAAAAGAATTTGAAAAAAAATCAGTCCTCGTCTGCTCTTCCGTTGTATTCTCTTTCTTCTTTTGTTCGAATATAAATTCGATGTTTAATTGTCGTTGACGTTAAAAAAAAAACTATGGGAGAATTCCGCTAGTGCAGTGCTGTAAGCAAATTGCTACTCAAAATATACAAAAGGGACCATTTCGGATTCAAAGAAAGTCTAAAGTGTACAAATAGGGACCAAAAAATTTAAGTATGGCTAGTTGATTTTAGCTCTTCATTCTAAGTTGTAGGTAAGTCTTTATCCATATTCATAAAATAAACCACTCCCTCTATAACAAAAATAATTAAACCAGCTTTACAAGTTTTTAAATCCATGATTCTAATTTATTAAATTTCTTTCAATGTATTAAAAATATAAAAAGTCTTTCTTAAATAGAAGCAGTCCAAACAGAGATGATTTGCATGGATGCGAATTTGCAGAAAGAGAAAAAGAACGAAACTTATTTTTCTTTTGTAGGTAAAACGAAAAGGGTCTTCTTTAAGAAAAAAAAGGACTGTGGGACCAAGGAGGAAAAAAAGGATCAATTTTAGTCCAATTGCACCAAGGTTGCAATCCTGGTTGTAAGGCTTCCGAATGACTTCATTTCGGCAGAGCTGGGCACAAGACCGTTAATTCGTTAGTCATTAATTAACGAAGTTAACTTTCCGAGTAACGGATTAACGTTTAAAAATATTAACGGACTCTTTAACTTCCGTTAACTTTCAATAAGTCCGTTAACCGTTAATTGGGTACTTACTATTTATGACGAAACTGGCATCACGCCGCGGAAGTCACTCTCTGACTAGTTTGGGTCGTACATGCGTGTGGCTACAAGTAGGTTCCGTCCATAGAAGCCATCACGCATAGAATATATCACGCTTCAAGCTCAAGCGTATCTCAGATCATTCCTACCGATAATTGCAGCAACTGTATTTGTTGTGTTGTGTTGTGAATTGCACAGCTTTAGGCAATGTCTTATTAAAGGGCAGTGATCTCCAGTATTTTGATTCTCCCGTAATTTTAATTTGATTTCGAAATTATTATTATAACAAACTAACATTTGTATACTGTTTTGTTATTTCTCTTCCATGTCCTACGTAATCTTCCCTAGCCAGAATGATCAGTGGTCCAATTACGTAATTAATTGAATGATCATTGCTTGGTAAGGCAAGCACACGATATTTTGTGGGTAATTCGATTTGACAGATGACAGTTCTCAATTTTGTAAATTAAAAACTGTGAATTGTAAAGTAATTTGCGAAAAATTTAATCGAGCCTTGTATTGGATATATAATGCGAGAAAGTTTTTCAATAATTCGCTTTGGAAAATATTCAAAATTTACCTTGAAAATTGTATCAATAAATTTCACAAATGATATCGGACAGTGATGGCTTGAAAATCAGATGATTTTTCCAATAACTTGCACATCCTCACCGCTGAAAGCGCACTTATCGACAAAAGGTTTGCATAATTGCAAACGAATGATCTTGTGGACGCGTAATTGGTGCAATGACGAAACGAATGATCATTGCGCCAATTATGCAATAACACACGAGCTATGCAATGGTCATTGTTCCGCCAATGATCGTTGACATGTTCCGTGTGTCTAGGGTATTCGTTTAATATACTTGCTCAGTTCACTAGTCAAATACTATAAAGAATACAATTACTATTAGGAGTTAACGATTAACGATTAATGTTAACTTCCGTTAAATTTTCCATAAAGTAACGCTTTAACGTTTAACGAAGTTAACTTTTTTAGTAACGGATTAACGATTAACGAAGTTAATTTTTTTATTAACGGTGCCCAGCACTGCATTTCGGGACCTCTTTTTGTAGTTTTCTGCCACGATGTCACCAGTTTCACCTTTAATTAAAGAACAAAAAGTTATATGATTTTTGTAAAATAAAGCGCAAGTATAGTTCATACTTAATTCTGCGAATATTTCATCAATGGAAAATGTATGTTGATCGTCAAGTAATTGATCTGCTGATCTTTTACTTAGTCCCAGGTCATAATTTTTATAGGTGCTAAGCACTGCATCAACAAATATGGTTGAAGTTGTCCTGGGCTTCGGATCTATTCCATATTGGTCCGGGAAACACTCAACTGGCCTGTTATAAAGTAATTCTTTATTTTTCCGTAATATGTCCAAGTTGTTTAGCTTCCGCCAGTTTTCCCAATTTTAGGGTCTCCTCTTTATATTTCCCCCTCAATTGCAATACTTGCTTTCGTATTTTTTTGAAAATCTCAAAATTTCCGAATGTCTTACCATCCATTAAGGGCGAAATATGTTCTTCAACACAGATAGTCTCTCCCTGTGACCAGTTCGGACTTTTACTTAACTCCATTCATTTTAAATAAAATATAATAAAAATCCGCTCTACTAATAAAAACACGACAATAAAATAAAAATCCATTCTACTCAATCGATCGAACATGAAGGTTAAACATTCTGGGGTGCAAAATAGAATCCTGTAAAAGAACCCTCGAGCTTTCTTCGTCCCATGCTCATCTCATACCCTTTATGTCGTAGTTGGTGATGCTTCCACGAGTAGATGGAACGTGCCAAAAAACATATCCCATAACTGACTCTGACTCTCAAAGCTGTCAGTCTGTACGTTTACATGAATACTTGAAGCATACTTGAAGTATGCTTGAAGTAATCAAAATATCATGAAAACGACCATTCAACGCGTAAATTTCAACTTGAGCAATTGAAACATTAAATTCAAGAACAATTCTAGTCAAGTAATTTGAATTAATTCAATCAACCGTCCTACCTGAGCTTCAAGTGGATTTCAAGGAAAGCACTCAAGTGTTCATGTAAACGTACTGAGTGTAGTAGGGATACGCGTTTGGAGAGTAGGGTTAATGTTTAAACCCGTGCGCTATCAGCTTGGAGAGAATTATAATGCACTTGTGAAAATTTGTAGCGTGATCATTTGGTTTGATATTCTAAACAAAGTTAATGTCGCTTCAAAATTATTACAAAAGTCTTGTTTTGAATATATTTGAATGCTGTAACATTCTACGCAGAACCACAGATTTTCTCAAGCAGTATATGTAGATCTGAAGAAGGTTTTTCTAGAATACTGACCGAAGCGAAGGAATTAACATCTGAGGTGGAGGTAGAGGTAGGTAGAGCCGATATTTCCCCCGAACAACACGGTCCGTTCGGTGTAAGAAACGTAATTGCGAACACAAAGCTCGAGATGAACGTATAACAGATCGGAAAGAACAATTTAGAGCAAAATTCTTATACTACGTCGTTGATACAGCAGTAGTATCAATACAATAGAGATTTCAATAACTACATAACTGTATGATATTCTTGCACTTAAGTCTTCACATACAGAATAAATAATGGAGCTGGAAAGATATGTATAGAATATTAACAGATGGGTAGAACATGGATATTGATGGCATTGATCTATGTGACGGAATTATCAATCTGGCTGCGATATTGCCTGCTGATCAATCCCCGATTCAAGTTTTGAATTTCACCGTAAAAAATGATATTCTGACGATTGTACCCAACATTGTCATTGCCTTGCGGATATTGTTAAGTTTACCCGTTTCAGTGCCGTCAGGAGAGCGGAGTTTCTCAAAATTGAAAATGATTAAACATTTTCTGCGATCGACAATGAGCCAGGAACTCTTAATAGGATTGACCATCATATCTATTGAACGCGAATTATGTGATCGCATCGACTATCAAGAACTTATTGGAGACTTTGCAAAAGTAAAAGCAAGAAAAATAAATTTTGGGTGAAGGCTATTTTTGATCAAATGAAAATTATATTGGTTTGAAGTCAATAAATACGGTAGGGGTGACGAACTACTGTCAATTATTGTTAATCAATTATTTGTTAATTTGGGCTCAATTTTGTATTAGTGAAAGTGACTAACCACCTTATTTATTAACTTTTGTAAAATTCCGTATTAAAATATTAATCGGAAAAGGCTGTATTAAAATAAGTATAGGAAAAGACGAGTTCTGTCAGCTTGGCCCAGGGACCCTGAGGGCGAGGCATGGCGCTGTATATTGCCTTCGTGAACCGGATCAAGATGATATAATTTTGTTACTGCTCGCTTAACAGTTAACTTATTTCCACATAATCAGGGTACATGTACATTCAATGTCAAATGCTACAACAAAGAATATGTTGAAGAGGCAAGCTGTCTTAGAGCGAAGTTCTGTTACATTGGTATCACTAAATTTCGTCTAAAGGGTATAGAATGTTTGGGGAAAACATTTACAGAAATGCCGCCTATAATGTCTTCAGAACAAGAACCGAAGTGATTGATTATGCCGTAAAATAAATTAATCCTCCCACAACAGCACCAACCTGCTGTAAAATTTAAGCAATACTTTCATTCTTCGTCATAGCCAGATTTATGCTGAAGTCGAACGAACATCGTGAAAATTTCACCGGTCTTAGGATGACATCGTTTATGGTTTAACCGTGTCATGAGTGCTATTAGGCGAATATACCACATTCATTTCCAACGATTCAGACGTCTACGTAGTGGCTGAGAGCTTTGGTGCACATGTATGATATATTTCATCTGTTAACTCAACTCAAGCCGTTCATGGAAACAGCATCGAGTTAACTCAGCCAGTAAAACTTAATTCTAACTCTGGCTCATGGAAAAAAGATGAGCTGAGTAGTTTCGCACCAATTTTCCGCTAGGTGGATTTGGAAGATAGATAAAATTTGACAGCAAATTTGTGTAGAACTGTCATAATTAGTTTGTTTGTTTATAAAAAAGTAAAAACAATTATTTAACTCATTGAGAATAGGAGTAATTGGAGAAAAATATAGTTAATAATCTGTACCATTTTCATAAGAAACTTCATTGACATGACGTACAACAAAAACAAAATAGAAATGTCAGAAACTGGAGCTCATGTTTTACTCACTCGTTGCAACACAAATTAGCGTTCTATTCGGAAAGTGCTCACAAGTAGTTTACACAGGCCAATGACGAATCTGGACGGGTCAGTATGCTGCATTTGCCACAGGAAATCCGTAGGTAGGGTAATGATTCTTTCCTGTCCCCAACCATCATCTTACCGACAAGCCTTCGTGTGACAGAGGCAACATACTGTCCCGTCCAAACTGGGTCAATGAGCACAGCATTACGTGCAACAAAATGAGACAAATGACCACTACTGAAAATTTCTCATAAGATGAGTAATAAGGTGCGGATAGTAAACAACTTTAGGTTCGGAGAATCGATGTTTCTAGAATGGGATCTTCGGGAAAGTTCTGGACGAGTTTGTACAGTATAAATACGGCACTTGTCACCGCCGGAGAAGTTTTGTCTCAGACAGTGAGGCGAACATGGTATATTTAACAGGCAAAATTGGTGTAATTGAATGGCGGAAATTTGAAGTACAGTACTAGCGATAATTAAAGTAAAGTTGATTAGTGATTGCTTGCGAATTTTATAAAAATAGTGAAATAAAGAAAGCTTGTGAATTATATTTGAAATATTGTGTTTTGTATAACGAACTAAGGCCGCGCTCCTAACAATACTCTTTTAGCGAAGCAGACACAGCAGGAGAATTAAAGTAAAGTAAGTAAAGTATAGACAAATATCAGAGCGTTGATCAGCAAATGAATCAATTAAGGAGGGCTTTATGATTTTAAGCCGATTATATAGATAAGGATAAGCTTGAAAAGACAAAGTTCATACTTACATACAATGGCTACCCTAAGAAATTTCTTTATTATTATTATTCATAAAAAATCCAAGAAAATTAAGTCATGAGGCCTTAACTTTAGATGATAAAGCTATATCGTTAATCTTATCAATAAAACTTCTATTTCCTTTTCTACTTCGATCGTACGCTAAATATTTTCTAATATAAAAATTACCAAAAAGAACTATAAATGAAATCATGTAGAAAATCAAAGTGTAATGCATCCAGAGAGGGAATTCGCATCCCACACGGAGTCCATTGATTCCAAGAATGAGTGCAATAGTGAACTGAAACTATATAACAAACATTTTAAACCAGATTTTTTCTAAATCAGATGTAAATGATTTACCAATTGCAAGATAGTTAAATATCTTTTCCACCACAGATATTTAGTTACTTTCGGTCCAAAAACAGAAAGTCCATAGTAAGAATACATCATTACGTGAATAAAAGAATTACCCATTGCTGGTAGGAAGGCTAAAATTTAAAATCGTTATGAAAATAATCCACCAACTAACTGCATTGAAACATGTCTACTAGATGCGTGCATGTATTGGTATACTTACTTGATCCGCTTGGAACCCATTTTATACCAATCCACCATAAGGGAAACATTGAGCTATGATGATAGACATGAAGAAAAGTAAGTTGATTCTCTTTTTTTCGTAAAATGAAAAAGAAAGTGTCACAAAATTCTAGAAGTTTTGAAAAATAGAACCACCACACTGCGTTAGTAACCTAAAATTAATAAAAAAAAAAAATTATGAATGCGGCAATATTGGCGGAGTTATTCAAGTTGCTGTAAAGCTCTCTTCTTACCTGAAGCTCGTCTGGATCATGCTTCTCTCTACATGGCTCACATATGTAACTGTATCGTAAACGCAGTGATGCTGTGAACAGCTGAGCAGCGATGTAAGCATTTAGAAAAGCCATGGCGAAATTGTAGGGCATCATTAACCAGTTAAGGTTGAGTGGTTTACGACTGAAAATATTTTTGTTTTTATTTAAAATTAAGGTCTCTAGTCATAATCTGATTTTCCTCGTTGACATTGACTATAACTTTGAATGATCTCTAATCTACTAATTTACCAAAAGCACATTGGAAAAGTAAATGTTATACTACTACTACTCGTAACCGAATTTGACATCATTAACTGTTATAACAAGAAGATGAAGCAATTGATTGTAACATATCTCAAAACCTCGAGATAAACATAAAGATAAAGAAGCTTTATTGAGGCTATAAAACACATGAACTGAACACGAGTCTTCACGACTTCTTAAGAATATATTGCCGACTTATTCGTATGTCTGGCATCTTATAATATCAAGGGTGAGGTCTGGTTACCTCTTACAAATGTTTAATTATTGTGACAGAAGGTCTGAACATTGTTAGTGATACCTGCGTGTGCTTGCTCCCGGCACACCTTCAGCAAAACCTCGAGAGAAGTTTTTCTTTTGACATCGACTTTTTATAACAGTTAGTGTCATCACAAATTTTAAACAAGGAACCCACGCCCATATGCTAAGATCTTTCACAGGTTGGCAGCGTACATCAATCTGAGCAAATATTCATCTCCCTATCTTACAGAGATATAACGATTTTTTTGACATTTAAAAAATTGTATATTTCCAAGGTAGCCTATAGGTAAACGTGTACCTCGAAAGCGTACAGTGTGGACTATAAAATAAAATTTTTTTTTCACATAATTAGCTTAAATACGTAATTCGGAGATTATGTAAAAAAAAAAACCGTTGTACATATTTCTGTAAGATAAGGGAGAGGATACCTACTTTAAAATATCATTTCGTTTCGATTGATGTGCACTACCATTTCGTGAAAGATTATATCATAACGGCGGGACACCCCGTATATGTTAAATCAAAACGAGGTTAATAACATTAACATGGTCATTAACATAATCAGCATTACCCAGATAATGGTTTATACTCTTATACTAATAACTATGTTATAACAGTTAAACTGTTATAACTGTAACAGAAGAAGATCAAGAGATGGATAAGGAAAGGCCTTAAGATCAACAGGCTTATCTCAATCTACGTTTTCCTATTTTATTTATTTTTATTTTGAGAATGAGTCATAGATAGAATAGAAGATTTTTTTTATTTTTATGATTCTAAATTAAATGAATAAATACAAAAGAGAAAACAACCCCTCGTCCAGGGTTTGAAGCCGGGATCTTTTGCTTTCCGGGCGACTGTTCTGACCTCTGAACTCACGGGATAGATCGTTGTTTTTCCACTTGTATTTCTTAATTTTAATTACTCAATTAAGCTACAGTTGCTTTCAGCTGGCATTCTATTCCATTCTATTCCATCTACGTTTACCTCTTTTTCATCGGCTCGTTATAATAGTTAGTGAAATCTTTTATATCATTTTGGATGAAGAGAGAAAGAGAAGCTAACGTATTCCAATTCATCTCCATAGATCACCATTTGATATATCTACGTACTTAAGAAACCGACCATAACAAGTCGTGACGGTACCAATCTCAGCAAATGAAATTATTTAACTCTTATACTACTGTAGGGATTCTATATATATGTAACGTCATTAAACTGTTATAACACGACGAAGATGAAGGTTTGAATTGGTGATGAACGCTTTTGTAAAACTTAATTACTTTTTCATTAATTTTGGTCCAGCCCAAACGAAAAACAAATAAATCATTGTGCACACCACTGTCGGTAGTGGTGAATCTACAAGCAGCCATCCTTGAGTCCTGGAATCTACGATAGAATTAGAAGTATTAGAAAACAAAATTATTGAATTTAAGATATTTGCGTACCTGACAGTGTTAAAGTCCATAAATAGAAGCTATACGGGCTTTCTAATAGCCGTGGATATCTAGTTGTGTTTTGCATCTTTAATGAAAAAATAAATAAAATAGTTAAAAAACACAGGGGCCAATTATTGCATCTATAAATAAGTATTAAAGGTCAAAGTGAAGGAAAGCTATGTGCTGAATACTTTTCTACATTAAATTTACTCAATGCAGTGTTGCCACTTTGGCTACAATCGTGCGCAAATGGGCATATTTCCATTAATTTCCATTAATATTAATTTAATTTTAATTTTTAGTTTTGATTTTCCGCACTATAGCAGTGATTTATGCTGACTAATCCCACCAATAGAAATTTGAGAGTTAAAAAATAAAATTTGCGCACATCAGTAAAAGCGCCACAGAAGCCAATAACAGACAGCTTAAAATAAGTAAAAGATAATTTAGTAATTTCGCCTACTTCAAAATGCAGGATATGGAAAAATTAATGTCGTTTTAGAAAGTAAATTTTCAAATCAAAATCACCTAAGAACTATTAAATGCTTTGTTTAAAAATCTTCCCCTCCCGGATTCACGTACAGCATTTTGTTTTTTATGCAGGGGAACAGGTGGTCCCATCCTAAGCACGGACTCCATAGCGGTACATTGTGCTATCCTGATAGAAAACCTTCATGTCTTCTTAAAGAAGCGCATCAAGTCTTGCTGAGGAAGGTTTTTCAGCTCCTCTACAGATAGAAGGGCAAACCCTAGAGTATCCAGCCTGCTCCGGGCGAAGGCCGGATAAGCACACAAAAAGTGTTCGGTTATCTCAACCTCTCCTTACATGCAGGACAGACACTCAGGCCTGTCAACAACTCCCATCCTTTTAGATGAGCGTGAAGCGAGCTTTGGCCGGTTATGATGCCAACCACAGTTCTACATTGTTTCCTTCCGAGCGCCGTGAGAAAATCAGAGATATTCTTATTTGGCCCATCAAGAAACAGTTTAGTGTGCCAGTAAGTACTTAGGTTCGCCCATCTCTTCTGATGAAGATGCGGTCCGAGGAACGGAGGATCAGAGCCAGCCCTAGCTTAAAGGTCAGCCCTTTCATTTCTTATGATCCTTATGTGACCAGGAACTCACGTAAGCGACGCCTTATTGTGGATACACAGCTTATCCAAAGATGACCTGCAAACCCCCAGTAATTTAGATATATCTGAGGGCCACTCAGAGCCATTAAGGATAACTATCCGAAAGGATAGAAATATCCTTCTTCTTAATTTGCATATCAAGCGCTATCTTCGCTGCCATTGAGATGGCAAAGACTTCAGCCTGGAAAAGAGTGATGAGTCTTCCAAGTGAGTACTCCATCCCAATACCAGGTTCAGAAAAGTAGACACCCGCCGAAGCTCCCTCATTAGTGAGAGGCCGTCGGTGAAAAATTTTAGAGCGGACCGGCGAAGGCTTGATAAGGCACTTCCCGCAGTCCACGATTTTCTTACAAGAAAGCTCACAGAGAAGCGATGCCCAAAACGAAGCTCTGGCTTCTGGCCAGAGGGTTTTCCAGGTCCAGCCCATACGTCAAAGTGCAATGAGAAGAGCCAGTCCAGCCGTCTCCTAACATTTCCATAAGCGCAATCTGCACACAGTCTTTCTGTCATCTGGAAGAGAGCAGCAGTAGCCGTAGATCGCATAGAACCCGTAATTCTCAAGCAGGCAAGCCTTTGCACGCCCGTCAGCTTCCGGATCGGAGTCTCCACAAGCGTCCTCGGCCACCACCACGTACAGCATTACTCAATAAATTACTATACATTTTCCATAAAATGTGTGAGACAATTTCTGCACATAACAAGAGGCTAAGGACTGAATAATGCGTTTGATTCCAATGATTTATCACACTCTGTACCCAAACTGTAACCTTTTCTGTGTTTTTTGCACTTTTTCTTAAGCATCTCCAGCGAAAATGGCTGAAAAAGGTCATCTCCAAAAGATAGTTGCCTACTTTCCGGCTTTTATTGAACTTTTTCAGGCCTTTTTGCTGGATATGCTTAAGAAAAAGTGTAAAAACGGTGAAAGGGTTACATTTTGAGTACAGAGTGAGTTAAGTCATTTTAAAGCTAAGCTTTTGGGCTTCTTAAATTCAATATGAAAAAGTGATATTGATGATGTGTTTTATGATAAAAATAGTAGTTAAATAAAAAAAAAAAACGAGTAAAAATTCCGAAATTTTAACTTTTTTGAACCATAACTTCAAAACGGAAAGAGTGAGGGAAAAAATTTATAGACCAGTGGAAAGGCTCAACCACCGATTATCTATCTACCAAAGTTTAAATCATCATCATAGGGTGATCTATAAAACATACCCAAATATCTTAAAGTATTGTTATCTCGAAACCGTTACGACCCCCCCCCCCCCCCCCATACAATTTTTTGTTTGGCTAAGCATGACCTATCCGTATCCTTCGGGTGCCAGCTCATATACAGGATACCCTGTATAAATAAAAATCAATTGGCGGTTCGGTTCGACCGATTTGGCTCATTTTTTTATAGTTGTGTTCGTAATTGTCAGGACAAGGTTTGTAGTGAAAGAAAAATTGAAAACGGCAACAGCTTTTTAGTGTTGCCATACAAAACTTTTGTTTTCACTACATATTTTGAAACTGCCTGAGAGCGCATCGACGTAGAGAACTTAAATTTTGTAGACGCGACGCTTTCAAAAGAATGTAAATTTAAGTTCAAAAATGAAACCAATCGGGCAATTCCTTTGTAGGGTTGTCATACAAAAATTACGTTTTTAAATGATGGGCACTGGCTGAGAACGCGTCGACGTATAGCTAAATTTTGGTGCATGGTGTTTTCATAGTAATAGTATACACGAATTCAAAAATGGACTAGATTTGGGAGCCCGTTCTTGGTGTTGCCACATAAAAAGTTGGTTTTCACTATATATTAGGACACTGCCTAAGAACGCGTCGAGGTGGAGAGCTCAAATTCTGTACACTGCATTTTCATATAAATTGCCAATACAAGTTCAGAGATGGACCAAACCGAGCGATTTTTTTCTGGTGTTGCCATAAAGAACTTTAATTGTTCACTATATATTTTGAGCACTACCTCATGCGTTGACGTAGAGCTGAAATTTTGTTCGCGGGCCTTTTTTAAAAAAAAGTAAATTTAAGTTCAAAAATGGGACAAATGTGGCAACTCTTTCGTACAGTTGCCATAAAAGTTTCACTTTTAACTATGTATATATGTAGGGCACTGCCTGAGATCCCGTCGACGTAAAAGGCTAAAATTTGGACATGGTGTTTTCATAACAATGGTAAATAAAATTTCAAAAATGGACTAAATAGGATTACCCCTTCTTGGTGTTGCCATACAAAACTTTAGTTTTTCAGTATATATTTGGGCACTGCCTGAGAACGCGTCGACGTGGACAGCTACACTCTTCCACACATATAAACGAATGCACGCACCCACCCAAAACCCTCGAGAATACTTCCCAAGCCATGAAACAGAAATCTATATGTGTGCGTTTTTCTAAAATGTTCTATATTGATACTTATGGAAAAGTGCTAAACATTGGCTTTATATATGCCATAGAGCCTAAACTACTATCCAGACAGGAAAATAGTGTTCTAGTAATTTACAGCTTGATTCCTTATCTTCCCAAAGGCTATACTTACTATATACCTTACTTAACAAAATAATAAAATAGTTTTGATTACAAACTAACGTTACCATTTTACGCTCAATAACTCTCAGCTGAGTAATAATTGCATGTGGGTATGTGCAGCCGGAGTCCGATCTGTAGGCCAGCTATATTCGATATCATCAGCCCGCGGCATGCCATGACGGCAGCACAGAGCCATTACAATGATTACTCAGCTGAGAATTTTTGTTTGAGAAATCGTAGTCATTTGGTTAAGATAAATTTTTTTAAATAATTTTGTTAGGAAAGCTATGAAAATTTTATTATGGTTCCGAAGATAAGAAAGCAAGCTTAAGATTATCAGAACACCATTTGTTTATATGAATAGTAGTTTAGGACGGAGGAGCTCTTCATATCAAACTTTTGTCATTTTACATAAGAACACTGCAAATATTTTAGAATGTAAGGACTCCGTTGTGCCTCGCATGTGGTAGGGAGGGAGTCTGTTTCATGGCTTGTAAAGTATTCTCGAGGGTTCTGACCCACCCCAATATACACCCACACCCTACCACACACACAAAGAGAGGGTTCGGAGGGGTACGGAATCGCGGGATCGAGTCAGATGATAGCTTATATATTATCCATCTCTAACCACCCCACTTCAACTCACCCACTAAGGCCTGCCTATTGATGTGGATCTATTAAAAGATCTAGCTTCCAAGTAGGTCTCGGACCTTCGATGAGATCTTTACTGGTTGCAGTCGAAGACCAACGTAAATTACTGTCTTAGGTTGACTGCGTACCTAATTCTTCCTTAGGTATCTTATCTCTCCAGTGAACTTGTTTAATTCGGTACTATCAAAATCAATTTACACGCAATTTTTAAAGAAAATAGACAAATTCAACAGCGAACTGTGTAAAGACGAATATGAAAATACGAAGCATATCATAAGCGAATGCCCTGCTCTTGCAGCTTTAAAGGGGCAAATAGCTAGAGAAGCATTTATCACTTCAAATAAGGCTAGCAGGCTAATCCCAAAGGCAATAATTGAGCTTGTAAAAACGCTAGATTTAGCCTAACCACTCTACAGGAGAACACAATACATCAACTCTGGTCGCGGTTTCCGCAGGGTTCAAGAGGTCTAGTCACCCCTACTCTTAACCTAACTGAAATTGGGAAATGGGGTTATAGCTAAGCTATCATATCTCACAAGCCTGCAACAGTATAGGTACAATTTAACATTGGAATTTCAAAACTACTCCGTCTGAGATTTTACTAGACCTCTATATCTAGGACAACTGACAAAAGGCATTCCTCGATTTGTTTATCCGAGATCATAGAAGTTATTCTGTAGTCTGTTTGCATCATAGAGTTCCTTGCTATCGAAAAGTTTACCAAACACGATTTTAGAGGAAATTTCTAAAAGTGTTAGGAAAAGAGAAATTCGAAGGACCTTACTAAATTAAGTTTTTCTGATTAGCGAGGACATGCATGAAAACGCATATCTAAAGTGAGACATTGTGGCGGCAAGCAGTAAGATATTACAGAAAGGAATAAAGCAACAATTATATGGCCTTGAACCATTTTAAATACTTTCTTTTTCATTAACTACTTTCATTATATCAAAACTGGTACTAACTATAAGAAATTCCTTATCCAATCTAAATTGACTTGAATTCATTTGAACTTCCTTCCTTAACCTACAGTCACTTTGCTTCGTTACGAGTAGCCACTACTTTACGTAATCTCGATGTGCAATTTTCCAGCTCTAAGAAATCTGCGAACCTCTTAGTCGTCTGGCTGGAGTAACTTTTCAGCTTGGACAGCGACTAACGCCTTTAAATCGATCCGTGCTATATGTATGTAAACAAAGTAGGTACATATGTCGTTTGAAAATTTTGTTTGTTCTGGTTGCTGGTTCAATTGATTTTGTAAAAAAGTATTCCAGACCTGAGTATGTACATTCAAAGAGTGCCTTAATAAGTAAATATGTATGTATGTCATGAAATTGTGAAACGTTACATACTTACCTCACATTCATATTAATTAATGTAAGTTATGGTGCAAGTTTAACTTAGAAAAAGGAAAGAAAACATTTTCTAGTAATTGATCATGAGCTCAGCTATTTATGTATATGTGTGTGCACATTAGACAGGGTATAGCTGATTGTTTGCATCATCGATGAGATCTGTTCATACATCACGGCTTCTTTCAGGAAAAACCAAAAAGAGCAGATACTCTGCATGTGCAATTTATAAAACGTGTTTAAATATTAGTTTCGGACATATGAAAATGTTAATTACCTCATCAAGCTATCGCTTAACCTAGTGTACACCGATATACTGTCCGTCCCGCAATCATATGTATATCCATGTGTTGTCTTATGTCGTAAAATGGAAATATGATTGGGATGGCACTTTCTATAAAACACCACAGATCTGCAGAGGAATTGTTAGCCATTGATGAGCTACGAAATGAGCCACAAAACTAATAAAAAAAAATAAACAAACAAAAAACCACATGTCGATTCTACAGCAGACTTACATAAGTTTGAGTAAATGTCATCTATAGCTCTGTGCACCCAATTACAAAAGCAATTATGTATGACGTGACGACGAAGTGTTATGTTGTGAAACAAAGAGAAATGTCAACTATTTCGTAAACGAAGCTGAAATACCGCCAACAAAAGTAACCACCGCAAGTTATTGTATGTATGTAAAACGCACGGGGATATATAAGTCAATTAAAATCCTTAAAGCCAGCATGAGACATACATACCTACATTTATGTTCACAGCATCCAAATTGATCTTAAGAAAAAATCCTGTTGTCAGCGAAATACCTCGATCGTTAATGGATTCCAGTGAGGGTTCGAACCCAGCTACATAGAATTTTATATATGAGCCTCAAATTTTATATCCGAATCGAATGTAGATTGTAGAGATTTGGGTGATCAAGTATTGATATTTCCCTATATTTATGACCCTTCGACCCATTGTATGTAATTTAAAATAAACGTTGATATCATTCCTTTAGGTTTTTATGTGTGACTATGTAATACAATTATATCAATAAAATTATTTATCATGGATTCGTACATAGCATCGCATACAGCTGACAAACAAACAAACAAATTAAGGAAACCAACCAAAAAAGAAGATCGGATTGGTTCCACTTTTCTATCTACCTGATATTAACTTAACTGTCGGTGACTTTTCCGCGGTGATATAAGGATCTCGTATTGAATTGTGACTGTGTAGAAGACACAACATTTTGTAGTAGTAGTGTCAAGGGCTTTGGCTTTAAAAGTTCAATCGTTTTTCATGAACCTTTGTATTTTCCTTATTTTTTACGATAAATGAAATATTAAAAAAATCTTTGTATTTTTGCGATTTCTTTTCCAAAAATCTCTCTCTTTAGAATGCTGAATTTTAAATTGTGGCATTATGTACGCTAATCCTTTTCCTATATCCTTTCTGCCATGCTGTGCTTTGCATCATATGGAATGCCCTCAGCTTGGCTTAATAATATATATAAAACAAGGAAAAACAAGACCAATTCTTACGATACCCTAGATCAGGGTTAGTCAACGTTCGTCATGCGCTCTACAGTGCATTACAATCTGCTCTGTCAGTGAGTCTTAAATGCGCGGTGATAACAGAGAGTAGTTTGAACATCATACAAAACACCTGCCATCCACCATGAAAGCATAACTCACCGACTAATGGGTGGTAAGGACCAGATTGACTACCCCTGCCCTAGATGAATGCCCGTATGTAATTTCCTATGATCACCCCTCTGTGCAAATTATATTGTTAAAGTGCATCTATTTATAGAACGGCTCGTCGGACATAAAAAATGATTATAAGCAATTTCATAGGATTTTATATTCTAAAGAACTTCTCAGTACAATAAAATCGACTATGACTGATAGTTTTTACAGTATAGCGTACGTAAAAAAACTCATTTTTTGTATGCCAACACCAAAAGAGTGTTGCTCACTTTTGTCCATTTTTGAATTTCTATTTATTGTTTCTATGAAAACACCGTGCGCCAAGTTTCAGCTCTGTACGTCGACGCATTCTCAGGCAGTGTCAAAAGATAAAGAAAAATGAAATTCATGTATGGCAGCCCCACGAAGCATTTACCTAATTTGTCCCACTTTGTCCCACTTTGTTAGAAAGGTCGTATGCAAAATTACAGCTCTCTAAGTAAACGACGGACATTATAAAATCAAATGAACTTTTATTATTATGCGGGGATGTAAGACCCTTGAGAAATACTTCTCAAGCCATGAAACAGACTCTCTCACTTAGTCCTAACATTCTAAAATATTTGCAGTGTTCGTATGTAAAATTGACAAAAGTTTGATTTCCATAGGTTCTGCGTCCTAAACTACCGTTGATACAGAAAAATGGTCTTCTGATAATCTTAAGCTTACTTTCTATTTTCCCATGGTAGTAGAACTCATACCAGGAATCTAGTAGGGGTCATTGGGCCATAGGAGACCATGCTAATAGACTGATAGATTCGGAGGAAATCGAATCTGTCCAATCCAATACGTACTTTGTGTGTTCCCCGTTTTGATGAATAAAATAGGTAGGCTATTAGATAGCTACTTCTTTTTAAATCTGGGGAGCTGCAAAGTTAAGAGGTCAGATGTATGCTGGGAGATTCCTAGGGGAATCAGGATGGATCTAGGGTGGTTTCAAAAGGTTATCACGCGAGCTCAAAGGGCACATTGGTGGACCCACTGGAGGTCTAAAGGAAGCAGGTTAGTGTGATCTCTAGCAGCAACTATCTTACCTAACCTAAGCCATCTTCCGAAACGTAATACATTTTTTTATATCTTTCTTAACAAAATTATTTAAAAAAAACTTATCTAAACCGAATGACGATGTTCTAAACAAAACTCTTAACTGAATGCTAATTGCATATGTTTAAATGTGCCATGGTCCGATGAATTCGAATCTGCCTGCAGATTTGGACTACGGCCATACATACAAACATGCAACTATTACTCAGATGAGAGCTATTGAGGGTAAAATGGTAAGATTACCTTTTAATCAAAACTATTTTATTATTTTGTTAAGTACATAGTAAGTGTAACTTTTGGAAAGGTAAGGATCAAGTTTAAAATTACTGGAAGACTATTTTCCAGTATGGTAAGAACTTTAGAGTATATAACTTGTATAAAAACGAATGTCTAGACCTTTTATCATAAGTATCAATACAGACCAGTAGGGTTTTGGACAATCTGACCACCACGTACACGTATGGATTTCTGTTTTATGGCTTGGGAAGTATTTCTCGAGGTTTTTGGTGGGTGTCCAAAGTAGGGTATAAAAAATCACATTCTAACATTGAGACAACCAGCGATAAACTGACGACTGTCGGCCACATGCGCGGTCGCCTACCAACCACCGTGTTTTATATGTCACGTTCTCACCTCAGGGTGACTCATTAGGTGTTTGGTTTGGTTAGCGAAATAAATGTTTGTCAACGTTGCGTTTTTGTAACATTCTAAGAGTTACCGTTTGTGTTACGAATATTTTAAAAGTGAGGAACCGCTTTTTTCCATACTGCATTAACAGATGGCAAAACGCTTATTCCCATGGAATATAGAAGGCTATTTTGCCAGCAATGTCCTATATTGTCATATATTGCTAGTCTGACATGTTTCTTGTTATTTTTCAGCAGAATGATTTCGCATATTGAGCTCTACTCGTTCTTGTCAATTTTTTTTTTTTTTGTTAAACTACATAAGACGGGATAATGGAAAGTAGGACTCAGAGTCTATATACCAGGTACCTATTTTCTATAACTATCCATTACTGTATCTAGTTGAGTGTTCTGAGTTGAAATCGTGTTCAAAATTGCTTAACATTCCTTTAGCGACTTAGATACCACTATCATTTTTATTTTCCTCTTCTCAAATTCTCTCTATTAGATGACATAAATTTTTAACTGAAAGACAGTAATGCACAGAAAAGTCCATACTGACCATACTTACATATCGGCAATGCTGGAGGTTTAGTTGTGCAAAGAGCCATCAGTGTACGAACAATGGGTGATTATTATCCATTAGGTCTATTAAGCAAGAGATCCTGGATTCAAATGATAATTGTATGACTTGGAAAAAAAGGGTACTCAATGTAAAAACTGTGGAAAGCAAAACTTGGACAAGCGTATTGCTAACAACATTACTTCATTGAATGTCATTGAAAAACAAAAATCAAAATAAAAGCAAATGAAGCCGAACTGAAGATGAATCTTTGCTAAATACCTGGACTTATTTCCGCATCCACCTAGATCTTTTCATAAAGATATCCTCAGAAAAAAAAGAAGCTACATTTTCGGCCAACTGAAGTCTTTGGGATTCTTAAATTATAGTCACAAGTATCCGAGACGGTTTATAAAGTCCTTAGATAGATGGACAAAGAAAACATTAAGGCTACATATGACGCCACGGAACCAGATGTTATTATTTGGTAGAACATATTTGCCATATGGAGAATACTATTTATATACTCGTAATCCATCCACACAATGTCACAGGAATGACGTGGAAATAATATTTATCTAGGAAACCACGTCTAATGTGTAACTGAGAGAATTATAAATACTCGATTTATAACCAGAATGAGAAATATGACTGTCCTTCAGCGTTATGCTTCTATGGAAGAGGCAGATTATGAAATGGAGGAAGAATTCCATATGCTACTAAACGAAATGTTCGAATCTATCCTCTATTGATGGATAACATGAATGTACAAATCGGCTTGAATAGTACCGATCTTGAGCGCCTTGTTGGAAAACAAGGCATGAGCATATATAACAATATATAGAAAAAGACCTGAGTATCATGAAATGGACGAATTACAAAGCAAATAGATCATATAGCCAACAGACGTCGATGTCCAAATATTATGGAAAAATTACGGAGTTACCGAGAAGCAGACATAATACATAGCTAGAGTTATAAGACTTATTAGTGAAATACGATTGAAGATTGCTGTGGTAAGAAATGCACGGAAGGACTCCAGTATCCTGAAGCTTAATGTATATACATAGTTTGCGAAATAATAACAGATAATTTTCATTTGTAAAAAAAGTTCCACTAAAATGCAAATCAAGTTCCTGAAAATGCCAACATCAGGAAAAGTGGAATGTAATAAAAGGTCCTTTTTTTGAGGTGCTTAGGAAAGTCATACGAAATCTTGCAAAAAATCAAAAATATAATTGTCTTAAAGAACACCACCATCAGGTCCACTAGCGATCTACAGATTGCAAACCGAATACGAAAAGTGAAGCTATGCTAGATGGTTACTGACCAACGATGAGGAATAGCTCAATGGATAGAGGAAATACTTTTTCAACATTCTAAACAGCATCTATATACAGAACACAATAAAAAATACGTAGCGAAAAAATGCAATATCTATACCCTCAAAGAAAAGTTGTATAGATTCACATAGGTGCAGTAACTATATTATAATTATTCCAACTACATATAGTTATGAATTCCTAAAAAGTAGATAAAAATCTTATTATTTAGCTGTTGCATCTATTTTATGGTTTTATGTTGATGAGACAACTATAACAAAGTAGATGGATGATATTATTTGCAATGTAATCTTGTAACGGGGACAGAGAAAATGCTTGTATGTAACTATATTTGATAGTTACTAACACTTTCAATTTATATAAAATTACACGAGGCAATTCGAATATTCAACAATATAGTTGCGCTTTGTAAAAGATATTCTGTAGTGGAAATTTCTATATAACATAAGTCCTCGAACTTAAAGAAATGTTAGAAAAATATTAATAAAATAAAATTTGTGTGAATATGTCAATGAAGGGCCTACCTCTTGGATTTGGATGGGACTTTTATATATTGTGATATAGTTTAATGTGTTGAATATGGATTTATAGTTCAAATGTGTCACCAATATTACTTACGAGGTCAAAAGTCATATATTTGAAACTCATCCAAAACAACAAAAAAAAAATTAGTCCACGACTACTACTACTACTACATTCCCAGTATCTAAAAACATACGTGTAAGCAACTATATTCATGGTTGGTTGTGAATATAATAGGTATTTAAGTATAGCAGTTAGTGACTATTTTAAAATTACTGATAACCATAATTATAGCTGCATTAATAAAATTAACTTAGAAATAATCATATCAGTGTATGCAGTGGAGTCGGATCGTTGTGAAGTGAAATGTAAATGTAAAAAAAAAAAAAAGTAATTAAAGTCTTGTAAACTGGTAAGTAGAAACTGTTCAAATTATTGAAGTAAAGTATATTGAAAATAAAATTACTTTTTTCATACATAAGTACCTACATAGCACAATATTTGCACTTCTCTACAAAGTGATACAAGCGACATCTATTGGAAATGAAAACAACTTTAGGTTAGTGACATCCTAGTAAACTATTGGTTCGGAGAACGGAATATTCAGGAAGGTTCTAGGATAATTTGTAGAGTATAAATACGTCGCTACTCACATCCAGGAGGCGAGTCTTATTTCAGACAGTGAAGTGAGTAAACTATTTGGATTGCGAAAATTAGAAGTACAATACTATACGGCGATAACAAGAGTTGATTTGATAATTGTTTGTAAACGTTATAAAAGTAAACAGTGGAGTTAAATAAAAGAAGAACTTGTTATTGATATCTGAAATATTGTGTTTTAAATAACGAACTAAGGCCACACTCGTAACATTATTATAGCTGTGTTCTTTTGTGCACGCTATCCAGTTCATTGCACTGCTCCTACAAAAGAACGCCTCCTACAACCAATGAACTTTATTTTTATTAAAACTTAGTTGCTTCCACACACATATAATGTCAACATTTTTATTTGGGATCTATGAAAGGTGGAGGATAAAGGTCGATTCAAACCGCTGCGATAGCGATTGCGATAACGATAGCGATAATCATAGCGATAAACTAGCGACACAATTCCTTTCACACCAACGTGATAGATCACAGCGATAGTTACATGCCTGAACCAAATAAAGACATTTGGGAAAAATCTGAACATGGGACAAATTAAAGTTTCCCAATTGAATTGGCTAGTATCGATGGTGCACATGCTACGATTATCTGTCAATATAATGTTTAATGTTTGTCTTACTGATCATCGTTGATATCTAATATAAATTTTTATATATCGACGTTGAAAGATATGGAAAAAGTAATGACGCAGATGTTTTAAATGTTTCAGTTGTAGAGATGAAATTTGAATACGGTTTGATAGAAGAATACCACCAAATGTTTGCCTGATCAATTTCAAAGAACACCTCATACCTCGAATGTCGATTAAGGATTCCCTTTAAAATTTTACTTGATGCGTCCTTTATCAGCAAGGTATGCTCGACCAGAACCTGAGAAAGATCAGAACAATGATTAAATTCACACAGCTTTATAAGTAGATAATTGAAAATGCCTTTGGAATTTTGGTGCAAAATAGATATTTTTTAACAATCCTACTGCAACACAGCCTGAAACAACTATTAACAAAGCCCCATATGCTGTTCATATTTTTTTACAAACAGCAAATGATAACTATAACACTCAACATTTAGAGCCCACTTAATCAAAAATGTATGGTTTAACCAATTTTGAAGTTAATGGAAGAAGACCAACAACGTTTTTGTGCACTATAAGCTACGTACATAAACCTAGCACCGCAACTTCGCCTGATTTAACTCGGAACTATCTCATAAGGACATGAGAAATTCATGTTTTTGACGACAAATTAATGACAAATTATAAGATGTAAGATTTTTCAATCCGATAAGGTTTGGTCGAGTTTTAGTGAGTTGTGGTGCTAACTTGACGTCAACTTTGCACCACATCCAGTTTCCTTTAGAAAAAAGACACGACACAAATTTAGGGTTTTCACGATAAATTAACGACAAATTATGAGATAGTTCCGAGTCAAATCGGACGGACTTGCGTTACTAACTTTACATACGTCTATAACCTCACTTCATTTAACACTTCCTTCTTGTATTCTGGGCAAGATTTAGCCTCTAGGGAAAGACACAATAAATCAACTCTCGTCGCGATGTCAGCAGGGTCGCAGAGCCCAAGTCACCAATACTCTTAAGCTAACAACCCTAACTCTGTCCTTTTTTTTATAATTTTTATAATGTTTTAAATTCAGATCATATAAAATTGGGTATTCCTTTATATGATTTTAATTCATGTTTCAACACCAACTTGAATTTGTATATCCACTTTGATCTCACAGCTCGCGATAAATGACTAAAATTGTGCATGCTGCGATAGACATTTGAATCGCTAGGAAAACGCTGCAGAAATTCTTTGGGATCTATCTACGTTATCGCAATCGCTATCGCGGCGGTGTGAATCGGCCTTAAACACAGATAATATTATCTAAAACGTTAATTAAAAAGAAAGAATATTAATTCGAGTAAGTTTCAGAAAAGGAAATCGAGGTCAGACCAACGCATTCTTTAGTGATTTTAGCGACCCCTTTTGACGAATAGAACTATATTTAGCCGTGCAGTGCAACATTGCACTACATATTCAATAGTGTAGCTTACACTCTCAAATGTATGATTGCACCAGTGCACGAGACACAAAAGAATACAGCTAATATCTCTTTAAAAAATTACGAAGTTTTTAAAAATATTTTTATCAATTAAAATAAGCTTAGCAGTCATTTTTGAGGCCAGCCATTCCCTTTAACTCGTATACGAATTTGTCTATTTCTTTACTATTTTCGACACTCTCGTAGACCCACTTTTCGTCATGTGAGTGAGCTGAAATTGGGCACACAGGTTCATGTCGCGTGACAATTGAATCTATCAAAACTTGAACCGGAAATTTCCATGAAAAACCCGGAAAATCGGGAAAAATCATTAGAAAATTTGGTACAAATTTGATTAGTGATAAATCCGTTTCAGGAAAAATGCAGTTTCCCGATTTTTCCGAAAAATTTTCCGGAATTTTCCGACTTTTCCGGAAAACTTTCCGAAATTTTCCAACTTTTCCGGAAAATTTTCCGACTTTTCCGGAAAATTATACGTTAAAAAAGTTTTCTAAATTATGCAGGATTAAGTTCTCTATCACTAGCATCATTACTTTCTCTCCGACAATGTTGAAAACTTGCAGAAAAAACCGAGGAAAATTCATGTAAAACGCTTTTCCGGAGTTTTTTCGACCAAGGAAGCGTTTGAGTGTTTTGCAACCTAAGACAAAGTTGTAGAGCGAAATGAGTTGCATAAAGTTGCTTTTGTGGAAAACTCCATGGAAAACCCGGAAAATCGGGAAAATCATCGGAAAAATTTTCATCGATATGATTAGTTATAAATCTGTTTCAGGAAAAATGCAGAATTTTCCAATTTAGTTAACGTGAAAAACGTAGAAAATAAAATAAGTAAAAAACGAGTTTTCAAACAAAACTGAGGCCAAGCCGCATAAAAAGTAGAAAAAAACTTTTCTTCACACACAGAGGTGGACTCAGATTTTATTCGCTGACAATCACCTATATAGTTCAGTATGATCAATCAGAGGTAATAAGTGTTTTGATTCATGAAGAGAAAGAATATTCAAGAGAAATGTCCCAATCAAAATACATATTTTATTTTATTTATCTAATAATTAAAATATGCCATTAATGAATATTTTTAATTACGAGATAAATAAAATATGATTGCCAGATCCTAATTTTATAGTTATGTCAGAAATAAGAGACGGCAGAAACTACAATAAATGAATGCGAGTATAAAAGTAATTGGTAATGACTATAATTTAGACAAAATCAATTACATTATATTTAGGCGGCAAGTAAAAGTATAGTTGCTAGAACTTAAATTCTAAGGTATGTTGTCTGAAATATAAGACACAAGCAACTACAATATAGAGGAATGTGTATGAAAGTAGTTGCTGTGATGACTATACCTTAGACACAATCAACTTTAAAACATTTGATTAGAACTATATTTATAGCTAAACACAACTGCATAATAGTCGCAACCAACAGAATAATTATTTGTAGACATTAACGATATAGTTTTGACATAAAATATATTTTGTCGCTCGAAACTATAGGTGTGCTCTTTTGCGTCCACAGAACAGGGCAGAATAAAAGATACACAAAAGAACGCCTCATATACATTTTCATAGAAGAATTTGTAAATGAAGCGAACAGTACAAATAGTTCGCTTCAATCGACAGAACAATTTGCTCTCTCCAGTATATGGAAGTTCTAGAATAAGGTACACAAAGGAATACAGCTTATATTGTTGTCAACATATAGTCATGCAATCGAAAAGCGTTCTAACATATATAGTTATGAAAACTATGAACCATGTAATAGCAAATAGATTTTAGAACTATACGAAATTATATTCGTGGCACATGGATTATTCTTTCAGTGATACGAATTAAATAATACTCGAGCACAATACAGAACAGAAATAATAACCGTTATTAAATTCGCTGACTAATGGTAAAGCTGCAGATCTCAGATTCTGAAAATAGATCCAATAATATAAACAGATGTCCTAAAATAAATCTTTAAAAGACTATAGAAAATCTGTACCTTCCCGGAAGATTGGATGAAAGGTATCATAGTAAAAATTCCTTAAAGGGACGGACATACCAAACTGTGATAACTGATGAGGAATCTTATCGTTAGGAGCGTTAAAAGAAGAGATCATGAGGGACGTCTATCAAAAGGCAAGCCTCCGGTGGACTAGAAGGGAAATCTGCCGTATTCCAAGGCAATTGTGACCTCTTACATCTATGTGACAGGAAGAGGGTTTGTTGTGTTCTAAGTTATGTGACCGTGGAGGGAACTAAAACAGCAGTCGACTGAATAATAAGAAAGCAACAAGCTGGGCCTCGGTAGCTCAGTTGGTAAGCGCTCTGATGATCATCTCAGGGATCGTGGACTCAAATTCTACCTCAACATGCTCCTGCAATTTATCTCCTGCCTAGTTTCCTTTCGATTTTTATAGCTTTTCTTCTCCTACATTACCTACTACCGTATCTATCGATATTTGTCAACCCAAAAAGAACATCTATGACGACAAAAAAGCGACAAATAATGAACAACTACTGCAGGCTGAGCAACCTTTTAAATATCACAGTTAGGTGGAGAGGCTATGTGGAAGCCCTATAATTCCATGGGGCGTTAAGAAAAACAAAAGACTGGATTCGGTTAAAAATTCCCGTTTGTTGATCGTGTAGGATTCATAAAATTTCGACCTTCCCTTATCTTAGGTTTTATCGACTACAAAATAGTTTTCTGTTGACAGGATTTAAAGCACAATACAGGATTGTGAATTGAAACCAAGTGAACGGTAAAACATCAAAATCTTGTCCTGGGTTTAAAAAACAAAAAACTGTGGGAACGTTCCGAGTAGGATATTATTATTAACGAACTAAAACAAAAATTGAGTTGTCCACACGCTGTAACGTAATAATAATAATATTACGAAGTAGGCTCTTGACTGGAACTCGAAAGAAACAGGTTGAGTATAAAGGCAGATAAGTAATTAAAGATGAACAATTACGACATCAGAGACCTTATGAACTGGGATTTCCTAGAGCCTGAATAACCAAGACGGATGGTGAGTTACTGTTGCCACCCTTGAGAGGTTAGATTAAATTGTTAATTAATCATAAATTTTAAATCTCTGTATTTGCGTATTTAACCAACATCGAAATATACTTCAAAATTTTGAATTTTTCGTACATATTACAACCCTGAGAAGATGTAGTACAACTTCGATCATTTTGGAAAGACAATTTTTCTTCGTAAAACCGATCGCGATTTTTTGTATGAACGGATGGATAGACATAAATTCAAATAATTTTTTTATATGATGGGTGAATGTCTAAACAATTTTGCCATTCAATTCTATGCGTTACATAGGGAATCACAAAATTTATAATAGTGTATAATCTATGATTTCATCCAGGGCATAAAAGCAACAAGCGGAGATAACAAGGACACAATTTTTGTTGTTGCCAGTTTTGATACGTATGTTTCACTTAAAAATTTGTATTTCTTGATTTCTTTAATTTCTGGCAAACAAAATGCATAAAATATTATTATTATGGTTCCAAAATTAATTATGACATGCCCATACCATATCCATACACATCATTACATGCCCTCAGTTGTGATTTTAAATTTAAATTTTAATTATTAGCCAAAAATATCTTCAATCAAACTATCGAAAATACAAATTCTATCACTTCACAAAATATAATATATTTACGCGCAGTTGTATTACAACAGCAAAAAAATATATATGTAATTTCAAAAGCCTATCCCAATAAGGCACTCTAAATTTTCTCACCTCAAAAAACAAAAACAATTAAATCGAGTTTAATTATGTATATTAAAATATAAAAAAAATAAAAATAAAAAATAAACTTTGACTACACTATATTTAGTATTCAAATACAAAGCACATGTCAAATTCAAATTATACACTTTTCGCGAGTATATTATCCCAACTACTGTAAACGAAATTTCTAACTCAAAAACTAACTCGTGTTCACGGTACGTCGGTCAACTGTCCAATGAATGCCACCTGTAACGATCGGAGACCAAAGTAAACCATATTTTTCCTGTTCGATCCCTACTGCCAATAAAATGTGAATTTTTAAGTAACACTAAAATTCTTGCAATAAAAGCCAGCCGACAGAGACCAACCAAAGAGACTGAGCAAAAAAAAACAAAAAAACATAAGAAGAAAGAAACTTCCTCAAGAAATAGTTATTTACCTTTGAATTATTGCAAAAGATTCGCGATCAAAGCATGCGCAAGCGCAAAGTACTTACTACGTATAGAAAATGAAATTCACCGATAGTGTGAACTATATGAAGTATGTATGTCAGTTTTCAGTACACACACTTACGGCGAGATATAGAAAATGTTCAAGATGAATAGCCTTGGAGACGAAAACTTTTGTCTTTCTGGTTTATGTTGCCCTAACTAAGTCTAAATTTACCAATGAATGCCCGCTTGTCACAATTAAAAAAAAAATTTTTTTTTAAACTTGTCAAAAGGAAAATTGTTGACTTTCGCTTTTAGCAAAATTTCACTATAATCTAATTACGAAGGGGTGTGGTGTAAACTGTATATATAATGTAAGTCAAGTTCCTCGAAGAAGGAAAACGAACTCATGAGTCTCGACAGTTGCAGTTAAATCATGTGAAGGAATCCATCGGTCATTCACGTCAAAAAAATATTTGCTCATCATTTTCTAGTTATAATATGTACGTACATTGTGCAAGCAGTGACAACACCTGTTTTAAGTAATTCTTACGACGACGACGACGGACATTATGACGAGCCCAGTTAATATCAGTTACAAGTGTCTTACCTAATGGACAACAAGTTATGAATTGCGTTTTGATTCACATATGCTCGCAATTGTAAAATTAGATGTAGTTTGCGTCATTCTTGTTCTTTAGAAAGATCAGAAGGAGAAAAGTGGATTCGCTTTTATATTATAACGGTAATTACAATTTGCAAAATAATTACGATGTTGAAAGTATGCAATTTATGTCAATTATAATCGCAGTCCATCCAGAACAGAAGTAATAATCATAAATCAGTTGTTGGTGTCCACAGACTGGTAAAGTTGTTGGACAACGCAACGGCGCGCGTGGTTACTATGAGATTATACCCAAAGCTCAAGTCAAAGAGTATAAAAAGTATTAAAAATCCTTAGCATGCAGGGCATTATGGTTACTACTATAACTGAAAGGCCATTGGGATGGTGTAGATAATTTTGAAAGTTTTGTTATGTTTCACTTGATGACTAATGGCATACCTAAAATTCAAGGTCCAATTATAAAGTTCGGTAATCAATTTTCCATTTATATCAAGTCTCAAGTCTGAAAAAGGAACGGCGTTGGTGTTTATGATTAGCCTACTATTACACCTCAGATTATTGGTTAATATTGGCACAATTTTCCACCTGAGCTCTCATACCAACTTGTCGGATATGCCCTTCGTCATGGATCGAAAAAGCTCTAGTGTGGAATTGAACAAAATCTATGAACAAAAACTTAAGACATGTAACTCCATCATAAACCAAGACAATTTTGATTTTGATCAAAACATTAGGGAGAAAGTTTTTGTTAGTTATAAGAGCAGAAAGATCTTAGTCAAAATAGGCAAGAAAATTTCAACTATTTCTCAATACCCCGCACTTCATTCATTTGTTGAGCGAAATTCACATCTGTTGCAAATATCTTCGTTGGGTTGGATGGATAGATTTGGAAGAGATTGAGAATCTCTGGAGTCTAAGTCATTACAAGGCCCATTGTTTACACTCCAGATTTATGAGTTAAGAAGATACCACGCGCTTAAATGATGGTCTTGATTTCCGCCTATAATAATCTGACACGGTTTTCAAGTTGTATGTCCATTTCTACATGAGGGTCCTCGCAGAAAAAAACGCCTAATCCAGTATTTTCATCCGATTTGGAACCATCTGTGAAAATAATAGGGTTTATCAATGGTTGAAGCACAGAGTGCGTGATTTCTATTTTGCCCTAAGTGTTGTTTCGTTTTTAAGTTCGCTTTTGGCATGGTCTTGAAGAGGTGACCGTTGTCTCTGTTGATGTCAGGTATGACCGACTGTAAAAATTCAAAGATGGATGTACATATGTGGAATTCTTGGTCCAGGGTGAGTCCAGCTCTGGTTGAGATACAGTCATAGCAGAGAGTGTATGTTAAGGTTAACCTTAAGGGTCCGAGTACTAAGGACGTATGATGAACATTTTAAAAGTGCTTAAATAGCTTGACGTTACCATAATCTCCATTGCTACTGTTTGTGTTGTTCGAAGAGCTCCTGTAATACCTAAACAGGCAGCTCTCTGTATTTTAGAAGACTTCGCTCTTTCAAGAGCATTCCACCACACCAGAACCCCATATGTAAGGATAGGTCTTACAATAGCGGTGTACATCCACGATACGAGGTTGTAATCCCCATCGCTTGCCAAAAGTTTTCTAGCAGGCATATAGTGCAATAGCTGCCTTTTTAACACGCTCATTCATATTTATCCACCAGTTTAATTTGGAGTCTAGTAACACTCCTAGGTATTTGACTTCAGTTTTAAAATCAAGAGTAATATTACCCAGTTTTGGGGGTATGAAAGTCGGAGTAACTCTCCTCCTTGTAAAAAGGACTAGTTAGGTTTTTGCGGGATTAAGCCCTAAACCGCAACTTATAGTCCAGTTAAGAAGCTTTTGCAATGCTCTTTGAGTTAGCTCTTTAGCTCGTTAGCTTTTAGTTAGCTCACTAATCGTCGGTAGAAATTTTCCCGAGACCAGAATGATTACGTCATCAGCATATGCTACCGCTTTTATACCCTCTCTTTGTAAGGAGATGAGAATCCCATTAACCACCAATAACCATAGTCGGGGTGAAAGTACTCCACCTTGTGGAGTACCTCTAGATACTCCTGCTAACCTTACTGTTATCAAGTTCTGCCATTATTAAGCGGTTACTGATCATTGAGTTAATCCATCTACATATATAGGATTCAACTCCTAGGCCAGTCAGGGCAACCTGTATGGCCTGTAAACTAACATTGTTCAAGTATGGTAATAACTTATTTTAATTCACGAAATGTCCTCTGTACTGAGCAATCGTGACGGGCAAGATCTCCAGGCGTAACATGGTCAAAAATACGAAAGGCGAACTTATTGCAAAAGGCCAAAACATCCTCTAAGATTGATTAGATCTTTATAATAGGATCTTTAACAGTGTTGCGACTGTGTAAATAATGAAAGTATCTAAATGCTTTTCAACAACCCACAGCTAACTTTTAATGAAATATGACCTGTCAAAAGTAGCTTAAAATTAAGCCATATTTCTAGACCTGATCCTACGTTTGAGAGAAGATGTTTACCTGAAATAAACGTCACCGATAGTTCTACTCATAAAACAGGGGGAAAAGGACAGTTGTAGGCATCCACCAATTATTAGAAAGTTAGTTGCAAGAAATTCTCGACGAATATCAGCGAATACTACAAAGACGATAGATGCATGTATGTATGCACATATAACACAGATCAGATCTTTATCGTATACATAACAAGACGAAAAGTTATAATTGGTCTAAGACCAATAATAGTATACCCTAGATAAAAATAGAAGTTAAATAAAGTGAAACTCCACAACTGATTTATACCCTAGATGAAATCTATTGGGTATACTAAGTTTGTTATTCCATTTGTAACGCCCAGAAATAATGATGGTAAAGCAAAATGTATTGGACACTCACGCATAATATTAAAAATTATTTTGATTTTTGCATGTCCGTCTGTCTGTGTGCACGATAACTCCAGAACGCGTATACTTACAGAGATGAAATTTTCTACACGGACTTAACAAAAAAAGTAAAATTAAGTTCGAAAATGAGACAAATCGGGCAACTCCTACGTGGGGTTGCCATACAAAAATTTCAGTTTCCACTATATATTTGTATACTATCTGAGAACGCGTCGACAGAGAGAGCTGAAATTTGGTACATGGTGTTTTTATAGTAATAGCAAAAAAAGAATTTAAAAATGGACTAAATCGGGCAACCCCTTCTTGGTGTTGCCATATAACATTTTTGGTTTTTTTACATATACTTTGAAAACGATCAGTCCTAGACATCTTTATTGTACTAAAATCTTCTTCAGAACAAAAAATCCTATAAAATTGGTTATAATCATTTTTTCTGTCCGACGAAACGTTCTAAATATATGCGAAATCAAAAATCAAACTTGCAGAGATGGGTGACCATACGAAATTACATACGCGCATTCATCTAGGGGTATCATAAGAATTGGTCTTAGACCAATTCTAGTTTTTTTACTTGTCGAACTTAAATTTAATTTTTTTTTAATGGTATTTCCTACAAACACTAATGCGAATCCCGTCTCACAGTGAGAAACATGAATATCGGCGCCGATGTGAACGCGTTAACGGCTACAGTTAGGACATAGGATGTAATACCACAGTTTACAGTTTTTACAAAAAAAAGTTATGTTAATGACCTTTTTACAAAACACAAATAGAGATCAAAGTAAAAAAAAAGAGGTAAGAAAATCCCAAATATTTAGTTTAGACCACAATAACTCCTGAGAAGGAAGTCGTATATACAATCAGCTTTAGACAGTGACCGTATATTCTGTACTGTTTAAGATACAGGGCATTTTGTGAAAGACTATCATAATTTCTTAATAACCCTGCATCTCCCAAACGGTTGATATGTTCCGCCCCCCTCTGCCACAATTTTTTGTTCTTCTAGGTGAGTACTATCACCTCCTGTTCTATGGATTACCTAGATGGAAACACCCTGCATACTAAACCAGGAAAGAGGAATGCCCATTTTAGGCCCAACAGCTCCAGACATGATAGATGTCTTAAACGATGCATTATGATACTCTGAACAGATTTTATTAACAATGATTACTTCTATCTAGCGGGGGAAAGCTGGGGAGGGAGGGGAGTCAAAGTTTGATCTAGTGCATTTTGGAAAATGTAGTACAGGAATCAATTCCTTAGGTCCTGAGAAGAAGTTTGAGTACTCACACTCCTATATTCGGAATCTTAAATAGCTGTTTATAGCCATCCCAATACTCACTTTTTTATTCGAACTGAGGTAGGTTTATGTCCGATCGGAAAACGGGTTTCACTGTTCGCTTCAGCTCATTACAAGCTACAATTCTCTACATTTAGGGTAGGGGCTAGGAACCCCCGGGGGGGGGGGGTGATTCCAATATCGCATGTTGCATATCGAATTAAAGGTCTCGCTGATTCTGAATATTTTCTCCGGACTTTTTTGCTGCCGGAACCCCCTTTTCATGTACTTGGGTCACACACACCCCAGTTACTACATTTCGCATATATTTTTGCAGTTCTTTAATCCACTTTATCACTTAAGAAACTGGCTCAAGTTACATTCGATCGCCAAAGCTTTCCTCCACTAGATAGAAATAAACATTGTTAATAAAATATGTTCAGAGTATCCATAATGCATCCTTTAATACATTTCTCATGTCTGGAGGTGTCGGGCTGCAGTGTAAAAGGCCACCCGCGACCTTAATCTTAATCTAAAAAAATCTAATCTATGATCAATCCAAAGTGTGAAATAAATAAGTAAATCGATCGAAATACCTTCTCGTAATATAGTTCGAAAATTATAGAGAAGTTTATCGTTTATCTCATTTTCTAAAAAAAAAGTTAAAGATCTGCGTGTGTGTTTAAAAAAAGTGTAGTGAAAAAAAAATACAATGAAGTGGAATATAGTGCTTACGAACGATACAAAAAAGACAATTTAGTGTATCGCGCGAAAATTCTGAATATGGTGTTGGGGGTTGGTAAAAAAAGTGTGTTGTATTTGCTACATTAAAATATACAAAAAGCAGTCCAGCCAATTCTTCAGGAAGTCGCAGCAGGGCCATCCAACCGTCAAGAGAGGACTTTTAGTTTGCCTGATCTTGAAGTTGATTTGCTTCGCTCATCAAATCCAGGCTTTACAAGCACGTCCACCAGAAATTTCGAAGGGTTTGTTCAGCTTGACTTCGAATCGTTTACCAGAATCTTAGTTTCAGTGGGCAGCCTTCCAGTGGGTGACTTAAAAAAGGAAGCTGCTGCTGCACTAAAGTGTATTAATGTATGCAATAAAATAAATGAGAGGATTTTCAAAGTTCCTGAAAATTTAACTGAAGAAGTCGAAGCAGTCAAAGACAGGTTACTTTGGGTATACGGTGACTTTAAAAATTCATATATCAACAAGTAAAAAAGCTATAATTGGTCTAAGACCAGTTCTTATGATACCCTAGATGAATGCTCGTATAAAATTTCGTATGATCACCAATCTATGCTAGTTTGATTTTTGAGTTGGTTTTCCGCATATATTTCTAGAACGGTTTGTCGGACAGAAAAAATGATTATAACCAATTTATAGGTCTTCGTATTCTGAAGAAGTTTTTAGTACAATAAAAATGTCTTGCACTGATCGTTTTTACAGTATTCGTTAAAATCCTAAATTTTTATATGGCAACACCAAGAAGGAGTTGCCCGATTTAGTCCATTTTTGAAATTTTATTTGCTAGTAGAAAGGGAACACCATGCACCAAATTTCAGCTTGCTATATCGATCCGTTCACAGGCAGTGTCCAAATATATAGTGGAAAACGAAAGTTTGGTTTGGCAACCCCACGAAGGAAATGCCCGATTCGTCTCATTTTCGAACATAATCTTACTTTTTTTTTCGAAGTCCGTGTACGAAATTGCAGATCTCTAAGTGTATGCGTTCTCGAGTTATCGTGCGCACAGACGGACGGACGGACGGACGGACATGCAAAAATCAAAATAACTTTTAATATTATGCGTGGGTGTCCAATCCATTTTGCTCTACCATCATTATTTCGAGGTGTTACAAACGGAATGACAAACTTAGTATACCCTATAGATTTCATCTAGGGTATAAAAACGAAGCAGAAAACCATCGCAATTTTTTGTACACAGATGAGGCCTCTAGCTTCAAAATAAAAACACAAAAATAAAAGTTCTAGAAGTTCTCAATAGTAAATAATACTGTTTTTTTTTTTGAAAAAAAAAAACACTATTATTAAAAAATATTGTTTTCCTTCGTTGCTGCTATATATTTTTTATAAAAAATATAAAGCAACAGGCTTCATTTGAAATTAGAATCAGAAAAATCTGTTGCTCCGTTCTCGAGATATGATTTTTTGAAAATGATGTTTCATCGTAAAATTTAGAACATATAACTAAAGGAAGCGAAATATCGTGTAAAAACCCTATCGGTGTGAGGGAAACTCGGTTTTTAGGCGAAGGAGTGGAAAGACAAGACAAATTTAGACAAGTCCAAGGTTTAATCAAGTGAACTTTTGATATTAGTCAATTCTGTCAATTCGAATTGAACGTCAGATTCGTGTTATTGCGCAGGGATTTGTATTTTTAGTGTTATTTAATTAAAAAAAACGTTTAATTATTCCGTTAATTGTGTTAATTTTAAATAAAAACATTCGAAGTGATAATTTCGTGATTAAGCCTTGCACTTAAGTTTATAAAAAGCGGTGCAGCTAATCCTAGGAAGGCGTTTTTCAGGCAAGTTGATGTCCTGAAATTAAACTAGAATGTTTCTTTTCCACAAATATGTGCAAAAGAAGTGAAAAAAGGGAAGGGAAGCAAAAATATCAAGACAAGTGTTCAAAACATTCTTTTTTTACGTTTTTTTTTGTACAATGTTCCAGTGGCAGCTCACAATTTTGTTTTATTTGAAATAATTACGCCCAACCCATTTTCCAAAAATATTTCAGATTTACTACTTCCATGAACATAACGAATACATAAACAGAATTCCACCAAATAGTGGGAAATGCCGCAATTTTTCGAGCTTATTGTGCTTCCTTTAGTTATATGTTCTAAGTCGTATAATCACGAAATTTCTAAACTCCCTAAATAGGGTTGGAGCTGTAACAGTTTCATCTAAATCGTATTCTAGGCTTAAGCGATAGTACCGCATTGGAGTAACTAGGTAGGGGGCAAAATGCGGACTGGCCCCCATAGGAAATTATAGAAATTCAAAAAAAAGATTCGTCATCTTAGGCATAATTAAATTGAATCCCTTCGGTTCGGAATCAAACAGACTCTAAGGAGTTGTTTTCTTTAAAAAAAATTTATTGAAACATTTTTAAAATTTTTAAAAACTGTTCTGAGATTGCTCTGATTTCACTGGATTTTGACAAAGTCGCGACAAGATGTATTCCGTATGAGAAATAATGCGGAACTATTTTTGACAGTTGATGCGAAAATTTTAATTGATAACGTTTAAATTTTGAAAATTTCGTAAACCGTGCAAGTTTGATTTTTGAAGTGATTTTTCGCATATATTTCTAGAACGGTTTATCGGACAGAAAAATGATTATAACCAATTTTATAGGATTTCGTATTCTGTAGAAGTTTTTAGTACAATAAAAATGTTTTGGACTGATCATTTTCACAGTACAAATACGTGAAAAACCAAGAAGGAGTTGTCCGATTTAGACCGTTTTTGAAATTTTATTTGCTAGTAAAATGAAAACACCACTTACCAAATTTCAGCTCTCTACGTCGACGCGTTCTCAGGCAGTGTCGAAATATATAGTGGAAAACGAAATTTTTGTATGGCAACACCACGAAAGAGTTGTTCGATTTATCTAATTTTCGAACCTAATTTGATTCTGTTTTCAGCTCTCTAAGTATACGCGCTCTCGAGTTATCGTGCGCACAGACGGACAGAAGGACGACATGCAAAAATCAAAATAACTTTTAATATTATGCGTGGGTGTCCAATCCATTTTGTTCTACCATCATTATTTCGAGGTGTTACAAACTTAGTATACCCTATAGACTTCATCTAAGGTATAAAAAGACTTCGACTCTAGGTAAAAGTAATTTAGTGGACTTGTCATCAGATACAAGGCCTTCCGAATATTAAGGAGAATACATATTTACAACCAAGTGATGGATAACATTATCAAAAATAGGTTTGAAAATCTACCTTTGGCAAAGTCAGTTGATTCATTTATAAAGTTGGACCTCAAACATCCGTAGAAAATTATAAAAATGTTTTCAATATAGACATTTCCACCTAACAGGTTGAAACAAAAATAATAATGAAAATGTTCCAAAAAAAGAACATTGTAATAAATTTAGAACGACTGAAAACAGGAATTAATAAAGACTCGGGCCAAATTTATACAAATGGCTGCAAACAGATCTTGGTCTTCCTGTGAGCTCGGCTGGTTGTGAACGGAAGTTTTTCTTATCCGTCCAGTTAAAACTTAGTTGAGAGCAACATTGCTTCAGGAGAGATTTTCGAATATGGCACTTCTCAACATTGAAAACGAAATAATTAAAAGCAAAGTAACAGTACAACAGGTGCTAAATAAGTTTGCAGAAAAAATCGTAAACTAAAGCTTATATAGAGTTTAACTGTAGGCATATCTTTATGAGTGCTTAATAAAAACGTAAAGAATTGTTCTAAAATGTGTATCTAATTTTATTTTTTGAAACGCATGCAGAGGGTATAAATCAGACCTGTAAAGTAATTAAGTACTAGTACCAGTAGCAGGACCTGCACTTAAATATTTTAAGTACAAGTATAAGTCCTGGTACTCAAAAAATTTTCAAGTACAAGTCCCGATACTGGTACTTAAAAATTGTCAAGTACAAGTCCAGGTACTGGTACTAGTACGCAAAAGTCCCATATATAAGCTTAAGTACGGTATAGGTACCAAAATACGCAGTTACTACAAATACCGCCATAACGCAAAGTACTTCAACTCTTGTAAATTATTTTAATGCACCTTTTAATAATAGAGGTTATGTGAATCTCGACAGTACTTCAAGAAATCTTACCGCCTTCAGTAAAATAGAAAGAAAATTCGCAGAATACATGAGTGACAGTAGGACAGATATTGACATATTGAATCGATATCCTGTGTTGAGAATGTTGGCAATTCAAATGCAACACCTCGTTCTCTTCCTCCGCACCAGTGGAGCGTTTATTTTCATTTGCAAGTCTTGTATATGCTCCACAGAGGCAATCATTATTTGATACAACATTTGAAAAGCTTATACATTTCTGTGTCATTTATTATCTTTTCGCAACATATTTTATGATATTATTCGTAAATGAAAACCTCATCCCGTCATATGTCTGGCTATTGATTTTTCAATATTTCTGATTTGAGTTTTCGAAAGTTCTTGAACCTCAATGATTAGAGAGCGTACTTAAATAATTAACAAGAACTTAAGTATGTATTTGGCGGTACTTAGGTACTTAAAAGCTAATATGAGGGACATAGAAGTACCAGTACCAATATCAGGACTTGTACTTGACAATTTTTAAGTACCAGTACCGGGACTTGTAACTTGTACGTAAAAGATTTTAAGTCCAGGTCCTGGTAATTGGTATTTGGAATAAATATTGGGCATTAGGCAGGGCGTCACTATCATATCAGTTTCGTGTATACATAGAGCTTGAGGATTCCGATTTATTTTCCTTAATACGGAAGAGAAGGAAATAATGGGGAGTGGAAAACCAAGGTCTCAGTTAATTAAATGCCACATTTTTCTTTTAAAATCGTGCAAATTTTTATTTTATTTTTCAAATAAACATTACTTCCAAAAAAATTGAAATCGCGTCAGATATTTCGAGTGGACTGTAGACAATGGATGGTTTATTGGGATTAAAGACAACAATGCACTTTCATTAATTTCACAAATTGTATTATGTACTAATCTATTTTCACAATAATTTAAATGGCCGACTGAACTGAAATTAATAAAAAAAGAAAAGGAATCAAGTCTATTTTCGTAAATACTCGTCGCCGTTGGTCTCGATTTTAATGCTTATCCCCCGATCGCCGAATATTGATTGAATAGCTATCCAAAAATTGAATCCTGATGACTTATACTATCTGATAAGGGATGTACCATACTGTTCTGTCTCTGGGTGCACAATAATATTAAAAAAGAATGGGAAACAATGAAAAACTGTTCATTTTTTAACTCAGTTGCACTACAATAGTGCATAGACAAGTTCTTTTCCCCCATTCATGCAAAAGACGAAAGTATATGAAATTACTTGTTTCATTCTAAAAAACACCAAATATTTGCCCATTTTGCTCTACAGCTTCTTAACTTATTATTAGGTAAACTTTGGATAGAGAGCTTGACCAAGAAATAGGAGGAAATAAGGCCGAGTTGGTTTTATGTTTGACTTCTGTGATTTGCAGCAATGAGGTTGAACTGGATGATAGCGAAAAGATCAGAGATGTCGACCATAGCATCGTAAGACTGACGCAGGAGGTGAATGTACTTAAGGAAAGAGAGAAAGAATTAAAAGCGTTTATGGGAATTAAAACTGGCGCTGATCGAACTAATGAGCCACCGACGATTCAGATGGAGATAACCACGGATTCGTATGATATCGAGCGTCGAAAATATGTGGTCGGTTCATCTTCATCTTTGGAGCTTGCAGTTGATAATAAGTGCATTGAAGTAGAGCTCAGTTTCTATGTTCCTCAGTTCGATATGCCGACTATCAGATGCACAGTGTGCGAAATATTATAAAAATTGTTTCAGAGTTTCACCCATATGGCGAGGAATCATTGACAGCTAAACAATTCACCGACCGTGTAACGCTGTTGAGATCTGGATATCGTTGGGATGATCGCCTGGTAATACATACTGTGCAAGCTAAATTAAAAGACGCTGCAAAATCTTGGAAGGACACCTTGCCAATTTATCTGAGCTGGTCAGATTTTGTTTCCAGGTTGCTGAGCGATTTTCCAACAACTGAAACTCTGCTGCCGACGTTCATATGATTCTTATGAAAATGAAACGACGAGATAATGAGAGCCCAGAAGGTTTTTTCATAGAGTATGCAGTAAAGGGCGGAAATGTGGGTTAGCTGAAGAAGACATAATAAAATATTGTTTGAGAGGAATGCGTGAGGTAATAATGGTAAATGCTTTACTAGGAACGCCGTTTTTGACAATAAATAATCTGCTGGTTGCTGTCCGAAGATGTACAGCACGTTCAAATAAGACGAAGCTAATTGAAACAAGAAATAGACATTAATAGGAAGTCCTATGTACACGTGCAATTACATCAGCCGATTGTATCAAATTGAAATTTCTTCTCTGGTCCTACTATCTTAATAAATTCGTCAAGTGTGAGATCATTGGAACTTTTAGGGACGTTATCAAAGTTTCTGTTTTCTTTTTCGTTTGTCCTAATTAATGTTCCAAGACACTTAGAGAAATCAACTGCATTAGGATCAAAAGGATATAACCCGCAAGCACGGAATCGCTTGACAACAGTTTCCTTTATGATGTAGCTTTCGAACACATTTTTTTAAAATTGGTGCAAAATGCCGTTTTGTCAACTGCTCATCAATGTTTGAATCCTCCAGTTTTGCAACACTTTTGTCTAACGCAATTTGATTGGTTTGTATATGGCGACATCAGTCAGTTGAAAATTCTGGTCGAATAGGGGTATAAGCAGATAAGCACTATTTGTAGTTCCTTACACAACATAGATATAGTTCATAACTTAAATGTGTCCTACGACCATCGACGTAGAGGATGACAGGAAAGATTTTTGAACCAAAGCAGGATAAAACACTTCATTTATATAATACTCAAAACCTTCAGATGTCACCCAACCTGAATCTGTTTTTGTATACCATAGGCCTTGCGGAATTGATTGCAAGATATCATTTGGAACACTTTTGTATGCAAAAACTATCATTGGTGAAACCGTCAAAAAGTCAGATGAAAATCTAAACATAACCGTAAGGCTTTCTTTGGCCCTTCCTTTATATCAGTTTCGTACACATTTGTGGTGCTTTTAGGAGGTAAAACTGTTCCACCTTTTGGACATAATAGAAATCCAGATTCATTGCCATTAAAAATTCGGGTTGGGTCTTTTATTATATCATGTAAAACTTTTTCATCAAAGTATGATTTAATTTGACGAAACCAGCCTCTAATGTGTTTTTCTGACACAGCTGCGCTTGCCATGGTAATTCTAATTGTTACTTATGGACGCCGTTTAAGAAATGAATTATACCATTTATCTCCAGGTAAATTATTTTTAAAAGTAGTTTCTCGGGGACAGGCATTTAGAAATTCTTTAACTACCACACGCACTTCGTGTTTTCGTCTTGGAAATCTTCTTGAATGCTTTTCAAATATCCACTGAACGATCTTGATTTCATCGTCCGCAGACAAAACAGGATCAGGACCAGGTTTATTCTTTTTGGCACGTTTGTGGAGACGATTTTGCAGTATTGGTCGGGGAATGTCATACTTTTTAGCCGCTGCGTGAATTGAAGTATCTACCAGTGTTTATGTCATCTAGCGCTAAAGCAATATTGTTGACGTCGTACTTTTTCTTCGGTGCCTTCTTTGACACTGTTGCAAAGAGAACATAAACGCAGAAATAAGAGGAACCGATTAAACTTAAAACCGAAGAACAATTTTATTTAAAAAAGGACGTACAATTACAATTGTTTAAAAAAGGAATTGTTCGACAGCGAACTCATGGCTAACTACTCTCCTTCTATGGCTACTACTCTCATTAAGATAATTGTCAGTTTCGGCATTAACAGACACAGTGCTAAAAATTTCTGTACATTTATACATATATTATTTAAAATTGCTGTCAATTTGAGAGAGCGCACACTGAACAAACTAAAAGTTGGCAAGTTGGATGCCTTTCGCTCCTTTATCGCTCCATGATGATCAATGTTTCGCTGAAATATCTGGTCTGATCCCTTAGAATGATTCCTACATGCAATACTCACGCGGACATCCTTTAACCCTTCAAATTACTTCCAGCCGTACAGTAAAAATCCGTGATGCTTTTTTATCTCGAACAGTGCGAATGTGGAATAGTCTACTATCTTCTGTCTTTCCTCGGGCATAGATTTAAGAGCGACATACATCGGCACCTCCGTCACACTCCTCATAACCTCTAATCTTTCCTGCCGTGTTGTGCTTGCATCATAGGGCATCCCCTGAGCTTAGCTTAACAATATATAAAAAAAAAGTAACTTATAGATATATAAAAATTAACGGAAATTTCTTACAACAACAAATTATAAGTAAATTTCGTTTCCAGCACTTCGTAAATGTTTTAGAAAAAGTTAGCGGCCTGCCGGTGACATTAAAACCCAAAGGCTCACAACTGGCCACAGCACTTTCAATATAAAATCTAATTATGAGCCCTCCTGGCTTATGATTAGAAATGTCAGTTTTTCAATTCGATATGTGAGCCCGCATTAATTTTAATTCTGTCGTGATAATTTATTGCTAAATTTTGTAAAATATAATTTATTTAAATGCTCATTGTCCAAAAAGCTATTAATTTATTAATACTTCTATAATAAACACTGCTTACCTTTAATTTTAAAATTCTGGATCTCATTAACTGAATTAGATATAAACTCCACTATTCACTTAATACAACCGATGTGCGACCGTATTAGCCGTGATACTGACTATACCTGAACCACTACAACAATAAACTCTACAGCAGAAATTTCAAGAGATTTACCGACATTTTCCAGAAATAAAAAAAGTGGTGAAATTTTCGGAAGGGCTTAGATATGAACAAAAATTCGCGATGGAGGCTCAGAACTGGTCAGGGGGATCAGAACTAGTAGTGCTACCCTACTATTGGGAGCTGACGTACTTTGCTCTAAAGGAAATCGACTAATTATTGAGTCACGAGAATGTCGCATGGAATCAATAGAGGACATTGATCTCAATACCGGTCCTATTAATGCAAAGGAAAAGATCAGTTGCGAGATTTGCTGAATGCTTACAATGATCGATTCGCCGAAGGCTGGTCGGAATTAGGAAAGCGTATCGTTGCCGAATTGAATATTCAATTAAATAAGGACGAGCTGATAAACATTCGACATTTATACTACTGGTTACAGTCCAAATGAGGTAGTATTACAAATAGGATACTGGATGCGTTACAAGATAATGTCGACGAAACTTTAAATGAGACGACAGATTCTTCAGTAAAGAGACGAGAGATAGCAGCAAGAATTGAAGCCTAGCGAATACGCTGGAAAGCCAGATTTTACGAACGACATCCTACTCCAAGACAATATACAAAAGAAGATCTTGTCGTAATTGAATATACAGAGTGTTTCCCCTTAGGAGGTCCATAGAGCGGGAGGTGATAGTACTCACCTAGACGAACCAAAAATTGTATGGCAGGGGGGGGGGGGGCAATATCAACCGTTTAGGAGTTACAGGGTGATTCATAAAAAAAGCTAGGTTTTCACAAAACACTCTGTGTATTAAAAACTACAGGGCGTATGGTCACAGTTAAGGGCTCACTGTATGCAGAACTTCATGGCCTTCCAACGACAGCCCAACCAGCCCCACACCGCTCTCCCATCAGAAGTTATGAAGGTCTAAACTAAAAATTTCGGATTTTCTTTCCTTTTTTTTTAATTTGACCTCTATTATTTTTGCAAAATGGTCGTTAGCATAACTTTTTTTTATAAAAACTGTAAACTGTAAACTCTCCTCTTTAATATGACCTATTACACCCAATGAGCTATCTGCAGTCCTTTAAGAGTTATTAGCTCTAAACCTATTCTCAAACCCATTTTCAAACCTATTCTCAACGATAATTTGTTCCCTTAGCACGTCATTTTAAAAAATATCGTCTTTTTTCGGTGTGACCTGAATAGGTTATGAGTTAATAACTGTTTAACGGCTACAGTTAACACATAGGATGTACTAGGTCAACTTAAAGAGGAGAGTCTGCAGTTTACAGGTCTTTTAAAAAAAAGTTATGTTAACGACCTTTTTACAAAAATAATAGAGGTCAAAGTAAAAAAAAAGGAAAGAAAATCCGAAATTTTTAGTTTAGACCTTCATCACTTCTTAGGGGAGAGGGGTACGGGGCTGGTTGGCCTGTCGTTGGAAAGGCCATGAAGTTCTGCATACAGTGAGCCCTTAACTGTGACCATACGCCCTGTAGTTTTTAAGATACAGGGTGTTCTGTGAAAACCTAGTTTTTTTATGAATCACCCTGTAACTCCTAAACGGTTGATATTGCCCCCCCCCCCCCCTGCCATACAATTTTTGGTTCGTCTAGGTGAGCACTATCACCTCCCGCTCTATGGACCTCCTAAGGGGAAACACCCTGTATTTCCCCATCAACAGGAGAAATCAGAAAACTGGAATTGAAGTATGGAGGAACGTTTTATGTAGCTGACATTCAGGACCTTGACAAATATTTAATCACCAATCCACCGGATTTACAGAAAACTCAGAAGACGTTCAAATCAGTGTATACTGCAGAAATAATGAAATCATGGGTTGCTACATCACCAGTATTGGACGATAACGACATTAAGGATGCAGATGAAGAATCTGAGACGGATTCAGATGTGGATGGTCGAGCTGTCAACCCATAAGAAAAAAAAAGAAGAAAATTTAGAAAAACGTAGAGTGCTAAAATAGATAGGGGAGAGTCGTGTACCTTGGACCGAATGTACCTTGAACCAAGCGCGGACGCGTTTGCTATCCGGCTGCTAATTTACCGTTTTTGAAGTACATAAATCTAAATGTTTTGAACGTATCATGGGAACGGTTCAATATGGCAGTGAGCATTCAAGAGTGCAGTTGTGTGTCTTATGTTGGAAAGTTTATATTTACCACAAATTTTCAAAGTCCGTCACACATAGTAAGTAGCGTTTATTTGCGATTGTATTAGTTTATTATATAGCTTAACTTTTTATCTGTTATACATACATGGATTATTCTAAGAATTATACATGTGTATAATTTTATTTTCCTATTTTTAGTTTAAACTGGTAGTCGTGTACCTCAGACCACTCGGCGGAGTGTACCTCAGACCGATTCAAGGTACATTCTCATATTTTTTGTGCCAACAGTTTTGCCACACCGATTATTTTTCATTTTTTAGAAAAATGCCGCGAAGTAAAATAGGAAATACTCGACCAACAGTGGATGTAAATACTTTGAAAGCTGCTATTGATGATGTTTTAAAATCGGGGCTGTCACTTGGAAAATCTGCGTAGCAGCCTAACATATCTAAAGCAACCTTAATATGGCTTTTGGCAGCATACAAATCGTCAGGATATGATACTTTTAAATACAAATCTAACATTGCTTGGCGTCAAGTTTTTAATATAGATGAAGAAAATCTTCTCTTTCAATATCTCACCACTGCTGCACGGTTGCACTATGGGCTTTCCAAAATTGAAACTAGAAAGCTAGCAAATAAATTTTCCGAAGGAAAGAGAAAACTATGCTTAGCTCTTGGAGTGACAACCAAATGGCTGGAAGGCAGTAGATGACTTGTTTTCTAAATCGTCACCCGGCCTAGGACTCCAGAAGCAACTAGTCTCTCAAGATCAACAAGCTTCAATAAAAGCAACATCGAGGGTTTCTTTACAAATTTGAAAGATTGTGTTACCCGTTATACTTTCGGTCCACACAAGATTTATAACCTAGATGAGACTGCCAACTCAACAGTACATGTCCCTCCTAAAGTGTTAGCTGCGATGGGCCAGAAACAATTTGGGAACATGACATCTGGCGAAAGAGGGGTTAATGTGACGATGATAGCAGCAATGCTATAGGAAATTCGATTCCTCCCATGTTGGTTTTTCCGCGGGTGTATTTCAAATCACATATGCTGAATGGTGCTCCAGTAGGAGGGGAGGAGAGGGGAGGTTTTCCTTGAATTTTTACAGCATTTTATTCACCATACTAAACCGTCAGTAAAAGATAAGATTCTTCTAATTTTGGACAACCATGAGAGCCACATTTCAATCCTTGAGATAAATTTAGCCAGACAACATGGAGTTGTACTTTTAACGCTACCACCACACACATCGCATAAATTACAGCCCTTGGACCGTACAGTATTTGGCCCCTATAAATGTTTCTACAACCAAGCTGCCAGTTAATGCATGGTGAATAATCCAGCAAAGCCCATAACCTTATATGACATATCCGAAATTGTCGGTAAATCTTATCCAAAGGCTTTCAACAATCAAAATATAACGAAAGGCTTTGAAGCAACCGGCATTTGGCCTATCAATCCTGACGTATTTGGAGAACACGACTTTCTACCTGCTTATGTAACGGATCGACCTTATCCAGAATCTCACGAAAGTGGGCAAGTTTGTGATGATAATGTTCCGGGAACATCAGATCTTCAGTTTTGCGCTAAACCAAACTCTTCTGTAGTAACTCCAGAAGCCTTACATCTATTTCCCACGAAAAACAACTAGCCGAGGACGGAAAACTGGAAAAACCCGAATTCTAACAGACGCACCTGAAAAAATTGAAATCGAGATTAAAAAACTAAAGGTATCAAAGGTTAAGAGGAAGATTTTAAAGGACTCATCCGATGAAGAAAATGTTGTGAATGACACCAGCTTACCACCCCGTGCCAATAAGCCAAGAGCAGCCAAGGCTAAAAACATTTTGACTGCTTCTAATGAATTAGATGATTCAAGTGGAGACATTGATTTTAGTGGAGATAGTAACAGTTGGGGTGCAGAAGAACTTTGGAAGTTTGTCAGTCTTAATTAATTTCACTGTTTTATTATTATTTTCTATTTGGTTTTTATATACCTAAGTATTAAGTATAATTTACAATGAAGTTATTTTTTTATATTTTATTGTTGAAGAATAATGATTCTTATTTTGTGTTTTCCTTTTGAAACTGATTTTTTTTTATTCATTGTCAATAAATTTCCTACTGGTTGAAGGTACATTACTTGGATGCGCCTTGAACCGATTGGAGTTAGAGAACTAATATTATCATTTTAACGTTAAATAACATGGTTGCGGTATCGAAATTTATAGAAGTTATTGCTTTGATATTGCGGTTTATTGTAATGGTTAAAAAAATGTATATTATAATTCAACTTCTACCACTAAAAAATCAATATGCAAATTTTGGTTTAATGTACACGACTCTCCCCTACTAACAAGTTTTGTTTTTTGAAAAAGAAAAGACATGTCAAGAATTTAGTTAAAATATAATATCAAAAGTTATTAGTTCACATTTTTGTTTTTATTATTACATCCTGAAAAATATATTAAAATAAATTAAAGAATAAAGTTTTAAAAATAAAAAAACAAAACAATAAAAAAACATTTACATATTCAAGAGAGAATCCTATTCTAAGAACGGACAACTTTAACTAGTTTAACCCTGATCAGGCCCAGGATAATTTTCTCCGGAATCCACCCAGGTGGTGAGATGTTAGAAAATCATTATTCATTACCCAACTCCGAACGCAAATAATTTTTAAAATAATAATACATAAAATAAAAACACTTTTAGTTGATTAATAAATTTTTTTTTTATTTACTTAACTGAGAAAAAAATTCGTAAAAATCACCCTCAAAACAAAAACGGTGACTCGAACTCACCGGGTGGGAGGATTAGGGATAAAAGAAAAACCCACATTTTCTGATAGAATTCCAAGATCTAAAAAAAAAATTAAAGTCAGGAATTTTTTTCCACAAATGTTCGACCTAATCTTTATACCTTTACTTATATTCTCGAATGGTATTAGAATCCAACTTTCGATCAGTCAACCAAATCGATTTGCACTATAATTAACTGACTTTAATTTCCTTCAATAAATTCAATAAATTCTCTATGCACAAAATTAGATTGGAGGAACCCTGAAATGCACCACCACCACCATCATCATCACGTTTAAAAAGTATAGAAAATTTCCAAACGCTTGCCACTTTTCGAATCATTTAAATGCATCAAATTAAAGTTGATGTGGCTGCATGTAGTAATAAAACCTCTTGACAATGAGACAGTATGAGCCTTTATTATTGGGGCGACACGCGAGCTTATACTCATAGTATAAAAACTCGTGCTGGCGCGTAACTGCCGCAAAAGCTTCAATTTTATACATTTTACCCCTAATGGGAATAACCCGTTGCCTGAAGTGACCAATTTTCCTTGCTGCTTGAAGCTTCGGTTGTTACGTTTCCTGTTTTTGTGTGCTTTTAAACCGCCTGCACAGAGGAAACTTTTTCTTCTTTTCCATTGAAAATCAACTAAAGCAGCCTTTTATAGTACGCGGGGGGAATATATTGCGATGGTTAGGCTAAATCAAAGCAAGAAAAATAGGCAACCAACCAACCACCGTCTACTCTTACTAAACTACCCGCCAGAGCTATGACTGACGACTATGAGCCATCTCTATGCTATACGCTACCAAACCAACCAACTCAAGTCAAGCTAGCAAGCCAGTTAGTCGATATTAGGCCGTTCCGTTCGGGTTTACTTAACTGAAATTTCAATTCAATTCAGTTCTTAGTGAACGGTGAATCAAAATCAACTCGTCTCGTAGTACATAGCTTTATAAAATAAATATTACTAGTCTTCCTCTCTCTCTCGGGCGGCGGCGGCGGTTCTTTAGAGGAGGTTTCAAATTTCCATTTATCCATCTCCAAAAAAAAAAAAAAGAAAAAAAAAGAGTGTAATTGAACTGGGGATACCAGACCCAAAAGTGAAGTGAATTAAATCGCCGCCAGGACGCGCAATTCGAACGGAAATAATTCAGAGGTGTCTCATTAATTGATTTTCAATTGAATACGGTTACATGATTTTTTTTTTTTTTTGCTTTTGAAATCTGATTCCGAATATACGGGGAAATATTAGTTGTTTCTAGCTCTATAGTGATGATGAGGATAAGTGCGTGCATACACATACTATATATGAAAAATGTACAACAATCGGTGGAATTTTCGTTGACATATGCTAACCTTTTAGAAACGTCAACAGGCGGTTCGGCTCGACATTGAGGAGCCGCAAATAGTATAACAACATTGCACAATGAGGAGTCTTAAATTTGTGTCCTGATAAATAATATATGTATACATCCCTGGGGAAAGCCAGAATATTCGGGAAATATGATATATGATGGCATGAAGTCATGCATGCGTAATTATGCAAACATATACATACATATGACTATATATATATATATTTAGCTTAACAAGGATTTACGAATAATTTCAACTACACTATACCCTCTTCCTCCTCCTCCTCCTTTTGGGTTAAAACTCATCCTCCAATTATGTAGCGCGGTAGATTTTAAGCTGGCGGTGGTGATAATCTGCTGTGATTAAAGGTGGAACAAAACTTCCATCTCCACTGAGCTGAGCATCTAATTAGTGACGAAGAGCGTCAAATTTTAATTTAAAATTGTTTTTTTTTTTACTTAAATTTTCCCTTCTTTCTATACGCAGCGAACTTTTTGAATATGATAAATTACGGATTCGCGAACGCGCGTTTATTTAGGCTTTTGATGGACAGCTGACACTTTTGATTATTCTGTCTTAATTTGTGACCAACATGATCTCAGTTGATGGTTAATTAAAGTAGTTTCGACTTGACTTTGACAATGAAACGAATCGCTTGATCACTCGCGCTATACCAATTACCTATATAGTATCCATGTGTATCGATATTTATATGTATATGTAAATATGTCTTATGACAATAGAAGTGTATATTTCCGCTGCCACTATTTTTCTGTAGTATTTTAACTTTATATTTATGTTTCTAAAATGTGATCTACCCTTTAGTTTGATGCGGTTTTTTCATTAATTTTAACCTTTCACAGCGCGCATTTATAGAATTTTTATTTCAATGGATTTTGTAGGTATAAAGAAAATTTTCTATACCACGATTTTTTTCCATCTAAATATTTACCTTGTTTTTGGCTTATCATCAGTTCATTTGTTATTTTTATCGATAAGAGTCTGGGAAATTCAAAGGTGTTGGAAAATACTATAGGAGGTATCTATAGGTATCTATATATATATTTTGTCCAAAAATGTAAATAAGAAATTTTTGGTGAATTGCGAAAATGTGAAATATTTTATGGAAATTTGTTTTTAGACATAGACAAATTGTTTTACCTACCGGTAATAATTGGAATTGATTAGTTCCACCTTCCTTTTGAAAATTTCGTGATAATAAATTTTAATTACTTTATTTTAGGAATACATAAACATATAAGTACCTATGTATAAAGGGAAAAAAAGACTGACACTAAACCTATCTTATAACTAAATGACATTACAAAACGGCGTAATGGTCCCACAGCAAACATTTTCTCGTATTTTCGAATTTGCGAGAATTTCTCGAAAAGCAATAATTTTTCGGTTTTATTAATTTCTCTCGACATATGGTCTTCCAGATTTCAGAGAATTTTTCGTTTTAAGTAATCTCTGTCGAAATATAACGAAGTATTGCAAAGGACTTATCGATATGTTGTAAACGCCCAGCAAACAATTTATCGAAGTTTTGCTTTTTCGAAGAATTCTCGAAGAAGTAAATATTAGGAAAGAAATAGTTTCGGAATTAAATAAAATCCAACAATACTTCGCTTTTCCAAGATGAACTCGAAGTTTTGACTTAAAACAATTTGCTGATCTGATTTTTCGATAACTTTGGATTTTAACTAAATATACTTTACCTAATCTGAAGAGTCAAGTAGAAACTGTAAGAATTTATTCCGTTGCGAAATTCATGCGTATTTCAGAAAATTTTTCATTTCTGACGGATTCTCGTCGATACTGGTCCTTTTTGTTAGAGGTTAAAGTTATTATTTTTGTCGGCAAAAATCATGCTATCTCCGTCAAAGACAACAACAATTTCCTTTAATTTTACTTCAAGAAAATGATAAATGAAATCGTTATGAAGAGATTCTGTCTAAGGTGTGTAACAGGTAATAACTCGTTAACCCGTTTCGATATCGATTCATTTTTTCAAAGAAAATTCGAGTATATAAGGCTTTTATATGCAACCAAAAAACATTTAAAAAGTTCGATATAATTTCGATAAAACGACTCGGAATCGAATCGTTTTTACGACTTGATGTAGCGTTCTTTTTTTCTCTTTTTCCGATCGAAATCGAATCGAAAACGACTTCGAGATCGAAGTCTTAGTTCATCTTAACGAATCGTGTTCGATTCGATATCGTATCGTAATGTTTGTTGGGGCATTTGACGTATCTTAGCACTTCATGAAAAGTCTAGGCTTTTTATGAAGTGTAGGCAACACACACACGAGTCAAACACACACCCAAATACACGCGACGTGTGGGGGAGGGGGGTTGGTGCAGATCTGTTCGCGACCTCCCCCCTCACCATTTATCTCCCTCTCCTAGTATTCGTTTATATCAGTTGATATTACACTATCGGCGTAAAGGATCGTACCAATTAATGAAGTGACTAAAAATCTCAGACACACTTCCCCTAGCAAACATAATGCGAATCGCAAAAATTTCACCAAGTGGAACATAAATTTCGCTAGTGAATTCAATGAGATATGAAAGCGAAACCTTGAGCGGAAGCAAATGTTGACAGAACATTGTATCACATTGGTGGTATCACTTCGGATTCACTTTGCCTTTCTTTTTCGACAAAATGTGATAAATTTAAATGTATCCTAAGAGAATATTAATCTACTGTGGTAACGATAACTTTAGCGATTCGTAAATGAAATTATTTTTCAATCATTAGCTATATTAACCTATGCTTGTAGGTATTTATCTATCTAATTCAGTCTCCTATAAATGTAGCGTCTCATATTACCCTTAATGTTAATTAAGTGTAATTTTGCTCACCTTTTACAATTCACTGATAGAAACACAAACACGACAAATTTCTGATCTGTTCACGCTGAAATGCAAACTGGAAAAATAGAACCGAAAATCATGAAATTATAAAATTCTCAGAAGTTCGTGCACAAAACAGCGCACTGCCCGTTTTTATCTACGATAAATAAAGGAGAACAGAATTTATATTCGCGTTCGTTTCGCTTTTATATCGCTTCGATAACACAAAATTTTTTTAGCTTTGTCACATTTACTCTCCTGTTTCGCATTGTGCAACTCTATCGTCTCTTAAGTTTCGCTATTGCGGACGTTCGCCAAATTGTTTACTGGGTTAGTGTAAAAAATCGTTAAGCGCAAATTGTTACACTGGCCTCTATTGCTAAATCCGTCGGGAGAACTTAGTTTGCAAATTTGACAGTTTGTGATCATCAAAAAGTTCTAAGTGTAAAAATCAAGTGAATTGAATCCTGACACTTGAATGTGGCAGCTCCGCCGGCGGATTGAAAAATCGCATCGTGAAGAGGAAGTGAATCTTTCTTGCGGCAGGAATCATTAAACCGTCGGACTGAGAAATACGGGCCAATATCTGCCTACCTGTGAGGTGCCTAGATTATTCATGAACTGATGAGATACATCAATTATCTACAACAGATACTACATGAGTTTTTTTAGATTGAGCATGACTACAGAAACGTATCCGGAAAGCTATACCTGTGTATAGAAGTTTCTCATAGTTTACTTGTTTCTTTACAATTGAATATCGAGTAGTTTTCACAAAGTGTAGTTTACTCGTTTATTCAATTCGAAATCGAGTAGTTTTTACGAAGAAATCTCGAATATATATGACCCTAATATATAGCACGAATCGATATCGACGCGTCATTTCGATTCGAATTAGCGTTCCTTTTCCTTCGTTTTCGGTTCGTGATCGAACCGAGAACAACTTCGAAATCGAAGTTAAATTTCGTCTGAGCGAATCGCTTCTGATTCAATCTATAATCGGAATGTTGGCTGAGGATAACCATTATACGGTGTGGGTTACCCTTACAAGTGAGTGTTAAGGCTACTGAATGTAACTTCTATAAACTTACGTACAATTTAATAGTTCGGGCTTAAACACATGAATATCACCACACTTACACAAGGCGGAAACTTGCTCTCTAGTAGGTGAAACACACTGGTATCCTCTGTAATTTGTTAAGGTTGCTTTTGTGTAAAAGGTGATCCTCAGTTAGTTTGGAGAGCTAGGAAAGAAGGAGTTGAAGGTGAAGTCGTGGTGTATGTTTATGGTGGAGAGGTAGTAATTGTCAGTCAGCGAATCGTTTCTATTCTTGATGAAGACGTATTGACTATTGGGTTTGGATGGTTTTGAAATTTATTCAAGGCTTTTTCGGCTTTTTACTTATCAAGCACATCATTAGGGGTGCTTTGTTTGCTATATTATAAATATACTCCACGGAATTTGACAACGCAATGCCTCAGGATTCTTCTTTCAAAAGTTTCTAACTCGAAAGCGACATTGGGAGTAATTTACATCCATGACATGAATCCATAGCCAAAAATTGGGCGAATTAGGGTCTTGTATAAAAGCAGTTTGGAGCCTTTGGATAAATGTTTTGAGTTTTACTTTACTTATTTTATGGCTTTTCTCGCGTGGGGATTGGAGCGCAATTTGTTATTGAGGTTGATGCCTGGATATGAAATTCTTTTTTAAGTGGAATTGGTCTGGTAATTTATAACGCAAGGTATTCGATCAGTCAATGATTTTGAAATCGATGATTTTCTTATTTTGTCAAAATTTCATTAATTTTTTGACATTATAATTTCCTCTTTTAGCTGATACACTTTCATCAACGGTTTTGCAACTTCTTTAAGTCTTCCAGAAAATTAGATTTATGAAACTGCAAAAAATTCTTGTTAAGAGATAAATATCACAAGAGACCAAGCTCGTAATGCAATGTGACAATTTTGATCATTACAAATGACAACGTGTAAGCTGTCGTAATAATATTTTTCTTGATAATTTTCCATTAATTTAGTGGGAAATCAATTTAACGAAAATTTACATAATACTCTGTTGTTTTAGGGTTTTTCCCATTTTCAGGCAGTCAATTAGGATTGTGTGTCATGGGACTCTCAGAAAATTATAGCACCGACCTTTCCGACCGATGGGATTGTTTTTTCTTTTTTCGGAGTATGTTTATCAGAAGAAATCCACTCTTTTAATGGCTCTTTTGTTTAGGAGTGTAATGATGAATTTTTATCGGTATTGGCTAGTTTTGCATATGAGCCAGTTGCCTGCTGATGCATATTTGCTGGTTTATTGTTGGTGATGGTCAACGGTTTAGTCCGACTGTCCTTATGATAGTTAGAAGTTGTTATCTTCGGGACGGTCAACTGTTACGTCTAACTGTGTCACTTAGGAAAGCTAAGATGTTGCATCTCTTGAAGGGGGAAGACCTGTCTTTGTGAGCACGCGGAATCAGCGATAAGGTGTTTAGGTTTTTATTGTCTTTATGACAATACGACCACGGGTGTTACTTGACAGTCGGTTGGTTTACTGCACGACTAGTCCGTACTGTCCCTATTACAGTAGGGCTGGAGCCTGAAAATTGAGTTTGACTACGTCAACTGGGTGAGTATCATCTAGGATTCCTGATTGATTTAAGACCACTGTTGGGTTTCTACTTGATTTCCGATCACAGACTTATCTTGTACCACTTCTGAAAAATAAGTAACATTTGGGTAAACATAAATGATTGAAAGAAACTCCTATTTGCTCCATATGTGCGTTACCCGGTTTATTTGGTGGTTGGTCAATATGAGTCTGAAAATGAGTCTGAAAATGATCGAAAAAATTACCAATTTTTTTGTGCACTTCAATGCATTTGCAAATTTATTAAAATTATGCTCAATAAATTTCAGTCTTATAGACGAGAAATTTTCGTCTTATAATTTTGATAGTATTCGAGGACACCTGTAATTTGATTTGCAACAAGCCCCACCCCCGCCGGGGCTACAACCAACATCCTAAAAATATGAAGAGAAAAATTTTCTCTACGAATTGTAGCTGATAATAAGCTGAGGCGAACTAAGGAACCCGTTTTCTAATCGGACATAAGCCTACCGATTTGGAGTGGAATTAAGGTGCGAAAAATCTAGTAGGTAACTCAGTTCGAATAAAAGGAAGGAAATACTAAAAAAGTGAAAGTGGGCCGAGTATAGCAGTGTGGGTACTCAAACTTCTTTTGAGGACCTCAAGAACTCGATTCTGTACTAGATTTTCAAATATGTATTAGATCAAAATTTGACACCACCCCCCCCCCCCCCGTCAACCCCCCGGGTTATAAAAAAGTAAATACTTTATTTAACTTTACAAAATTTTTTACCCTTTAACTCATTAAAAAATGTAAAAAATCACAGTCTACTTGAATAATCGTGATTCAGACAAAGTTATACACATGTATGTATAAAATTCAAAATTTCAGGGCAATCGCGTTATTATTATTTTTTTCTAAATCTTCCTGTATATGGTTAGAAGAACATGATATTGAGAAAAACGTGCGTAACATTTCCCAAAAAAAATTCCATCTGCTATCCCAGGTCTATAGAGACAATCTTCTTTTTTCTCGTGCAATTAATTTATTTGCAGACGCATTTTCCTCCTTTGGTTACAATCATGGTCTTTTGATGAGCGGTGTTTTGAACGCTCAAGCCGAGCTCCGTCCCTTCTAACGCAAAATTATACTCTGGCTTTGCAGATTTTCACTTTTATTACTTTTAATATTTAATAAAACCGTAATTCTGCAAAGATTTCTTCAGACAGCCGAATAGAATAGAATAGGCAGTTTGGATTTCTGAACTTGTGTCATTAGTTAGAAGATGAAATACATTTTAACATTCATTTCCATCAAGTTATAGTTATATTGCGTTTCATCTAAGACGAGAAACTTTGTGTGCTTGCAAAGGAAAACTGTTCATGTCCAAAGATTTTTTTTAAATTTTATTATTATTAAGGACATTAAGGACATTGAACGTCTTTCTACATTATATACGATACTTGGCACGCCACGCCTAACTATTGGCCTTTTTCTCGCTATCAGTAGACCTATTTTAACAGAAAGTCATATATGCATGTCTACGATTAGTATTCGATCTATAATACTACTTGGGTCTTCTCAATATTCCTCCTATTTATCAATCCTTTTTATAGCAATAATAAACATTAAAATATAAAAATGCCATATAAGCACGTACATAAAAAAACAAATTTTGAAATAATAAAACTAAAACTCTCTCAACAAGCAACACATCAAGCTATTAGTATAAGACGAATTTGAAATGAACTTCTGTTTCCAATAGATCTTACATAATTAATTTAATGAGAACTCGTACTAATACTGATCATACGTCAAGATCTCCGCAAGATCATTCGCTACTCAAGATCATTATCACTGAAACAAATATGACTGCCAGCGAACGCCGCTAACTAATGAGGAAGTTTTCTTTTCACAGAAGATCCCGGACACTTAAAACCTTCAGTTCGAATTTTTTACGCTGGCTTCATAAACGGTTCGGTCACATGTGCACGTTGGCCATAATATGCAAAATATTTTTATTAAAAATTCAAATTTTAAAGCACCCACAGTGCATAAGTTACATGGAAGAGAGTATTTTAAAAATATCTCTCAATGTGCTACTAGTGAATAATGTCTAGAGATGCATTGGCATTGCTTTTAACTAAATTGGTGGCGTGCATTTATATCTACTTATAATATAGGAATTAAAATCGTATTCGTGTGTGAATGTGGAATTATTCTATATTTTTTTTATAACATTTCGATATCTTTAATTTTCGTTATGTAGTGTGACATGTGTTATGGACTGTACTTAAAATTGTAAATATCATATATAGTTAATATTAAATAATAACATGTTGATAAATAAACGGTAGTGTATAAATTAAACGTTTGTGCATACTTAACTAGTGCCTTAGGCTGTCAAAATTCCTTTACAAGCCAGAAATGACAACCAAAGTTTATCACGAATTCTCATAAATCCGGAATACAGTGACGTGTTATGCGAAATGATACTTTTAGAGAAAACATAATGCGGGATACACGAAACATCTTTATCACTATTGGAATAGGATTTCTGTTGTTCTGGTAAGTGTATATAGATTATCTTAGTATATAGTTACAAACGAGCCCTATGGTAGTGAAGAATATAGACGATGTGAAGAGAACTGAGCATAGTATCTGTCATTTGAATTGATTTCCCCGAAAAGTTTAATTCTGTAAACTAGGGTATGAAATTTGGCACAATTTGAAATTCCTCAAGGTTCTTTTCTTTTCCCAAGTATTTTTTCGCTTTAAGTTAAAGATCTCATTTGTTTACTTTATACAATGGTACTTTTATTAGTATAAGGTCTTTAAATTCCGACTATAATTACTACGTTTCCAGTTTGTTTAATAGACTGGTATACAAAAGAATAGGATAGAATAGAATAAGTTTATTTATGGTAAAGTACTATAAGAATACAAATTTCTTTTTTTTTTAGTACAAAAACAAAGCTGCAAAAAGAATAAATAAAAACAAGTAAATATTAATATAAAAGTAGGAGAAATGAAATTAAAATATAAAAAACAAAGTTTAAATAAATTAGAAATTCAAAAATTAAAATATAAATGCGAAAAAATATGCTACTAGCAACATAAAATAAAATACTAAAATATTACTGAAAACACCAGATTACAAATACAAAAATATAACAACTAATAACTAGAAAACACAGAGCCAAGACCACCTAAAACACACCCAAAAGTCTATCCTACGACGGTGCTGTAGCGCGTTATTCGCTCCATAAACCCTCGAGTCGAGCTCGTACGCTGAATTTCGGATGGTAAATTATTCCAAGCTCGAACAGCACGAACAAAGAAAGAATTTTCCATTACTGAATATTGAAAATTTGGTATCAGCAAGTCGAAACGCCTTGAGTTTAAAACTGCCAAATTATTAAATAAATAGCTTGGCTCTTTAGAGTAGATGAGCTTATGAAGAGATGCCAGAAGCCTACGTAAAAGATATAGATTAAGGAGCAACCAAGTAGATGATTACGAATCTCCTTAACCAGAAGGCGAATCTTATGCAGTCATTGAAAGCTACATTTAGCTTAGTGGAACAGGATGAACACAAGTGAGGGAAAAGGAGACTGCCATAGGAAAAGTACGGCAGAATAAAAGATTTGATTAGCATCGAACGTGTGTTCGTAGACAAGGTTCCCGAAGACAACCACAGCCGAAGAAGCCCACCATAAATCCTACCAGTCATATTATTGACTTGATCACAGCATTGCACTGGAATTGAGGAATATACCAAGATTTTTACACGATTCGTATATGGCAGAACTGTGTTATTTAAAAATACAGGTGGAAGATCAGATACCTCAACTGCTCTGCGATAGAAGGCAATGCACTGTGTGACTTTCCAGGATTAAGCAATAAAATATTGTTATCAGCTCTGTGTGCAATACTGGCGCAAGTCGGAATTTACCATATCGATGCAATCCTCCACCAGTCCTATTGGTCGACTGAGATACACTTGCACATCATTGGCATACAAGTGAATTTTACAGTCTACAACATCATTGGGGAGGTCATTTATATACAGGCTGAAGAGCAAAGGGCCGAGAATAGAGTCTTGAGGGACACCACAATTTAGAGGCAAAACACCGAACACACAATCCTTTATTAAGGATTAAGGACACAGCATAGGGATGAAAAAGGAAGGTCAACTTTTCAAGCACATTGGAATGATTGACTATGTCAAATGCTTTGGAGAAATCAAGCAGGGCAAGAACACACAGATGGTTGATGTCAAGCGAGCTACGTATATCATTCGTAACATTAAGAAGGGCTGTCTTGCAACTACGCAAACTGGACTGGAAAGGACTGATTTACTTTGTTTCCATGAAATCATTAGAATCATAACAAAAACACTGGCCACAGTTTCCAATTGTAACACTTCATTGTATTATTTTTCATTCACTAGATAGAATCGGCAGCTTTCGATTCTTTCACTAAGTATTATCCATATCAGTATCTCAAAACATGAACCGAGGATAATATTTTTACAAAAAAAAATCGTCCTTATTTTTAGAGGGTTGTTTGCTCCCACTCCCAGGCTATTGAGTGTTTCTATGTTGCCATATTTCAAAATCATTCATTCGCAAACATTTCCAGATGTCTTTTGTAGGTTGTTGTACAGTCGTACATCAAATCAAATCAAATCAAAATCAATATCAAATCGTTGCCATGACCGGTATGTACAGTCGTACATTAAGTCAAATAAAACTTAATAATAAAAACGTTACCAAGGTTACGCCAGAAATTTTCTTCATCTCAGTAGTTCTTGCAACGAACAAACTATAGGTATAAGCAGAAACAAACGCTCGGATCATTGCATTCCTCTGAGCAGTTGTAGGTAATGTTCTGAATTACCAAACTGCCAAGCGGTGTTTTAAACTGTTTATTTGCCACCAATTGTATAGTGTTGTAAATTTTACAATTGGAATTGTTATAGCTATCAGGCACTACAGACCGCTCTAACGTTTATAGTATTCCTGATAGGTAGTTGGAACATATGTACACCGCTTTAATGTGTAGATTTGGTAAGCATTTTCCAACCATTAAACTGTCTACAGTGCTTTACACTGTCTACAGTGCTTTAAACTGTCTACAGTGCTTTCAGCTATCTACAGAGCTTTCAGCTGTCTACAGTGCTTTAAACTGTCTAAAATGCTTTAAACTGTCCACAGAGCTTTAAACTGTCCACAGTGCTTTAAACTGTATACAATAGAGTTTTCAACTATCAACAGTGCTTTAAACTTTCTAGAGTGCTTTAAACTGTATACAGAGCTTTAAATTGTCTACTATGCTTTAAACTGTCTACAGTGCTTTAAACTGTATACAGAGCTTTAAACTGTCTACAGTGCTTTAACTGTACAATGCCTTAACTATACAGTGCTTTGAACTGTCTATTGAGAACCAATTAAATAACAATTGGAATCTCATTAGCTGCAGGAGTTATAAACCGTATAACGCTTATAACTCTTCTAATACTGAATTTATACACAACTTTAAAGTTTATAGAATTCTAGACTCTTCTGTCTAAATGTGTTAATAAACAAATATTTTCAATGTTGAATGACTTATCATTGTAACTAGCACCCTTTATAATAATTTTGTAAGACAATCTCCTCAGAGGTTCGTACAGTTGTCATAGGGTCTATTATATCTGGTAGGTACCAAGACAATATGAGAGAAGATAATAATATTTCTCCTAGGTACCTGTGTAGGTATGAATAAAGATCAGAATTGTTTTTAGTAGCTCTGAAAGGTAGGTTCTCTGAGTTCTATTTTCGGAGCTGTAACTACACTTTATCATTCCATTCATTCACTTTCGTTGACCGACATCACTTTAAGTTTTTTGAGCATTTTCTTTTACGAAATCGCACGAGTCTTTTTGTGCTGCCGCCAAATTGGTGCTATCACTAAACTGATGATGTAAAATAAGGACTGTTTCAGAAAAAAACTAATGATGAAATCAACAAGATGTTTGTTATCAAATAATTTTAATTAAACTAATTACTAAATCATCTACATTATTCTTAGCCGATATGATATAATTACTGCATGCTATAAAATTGGTGGCCATTTTGCTTTACGTTCTTCATTAAATTTTGTACAGACACAATATTGAACGTATCGGACGCTCTTTTACACTACCACTCTTAAAAATTCTTTCTATGTTAGATGAGTGTTTTTTGTTTTTAAATTTTCTTTCAATATTAACCCAATATTTTTCGATTGGCCTAAGTTTCGGATAATTTGGAGGATTCGCTTCTTTGGGTACTGAAAGCGCGCATTGAGCATTGCAGAAATATCTCGTTTTTCTCCCGTAGTAGCAAGTTGCTAACTCCGGCCAAAAGAAAGCTGAGGCATCATGCTTTCTAAAGAATGGAAGAAGACGGTTCTGAAGATACTCCTTAATGCACACATCCGTATCGATTGTGCCTGCTGTCACGAAAGTTAATGATTTCTGGTCACGCGACAATATTGCTTGCCAAATTAAGTGTAATTAAGGATAACACATGTCAGTTTTAGAAATAGTCAAATAACATATTTTTTGGCTATATCATAATCCACTGCCATTTTATGCATCATTAGAATTTAGTCAGCGTCACATGCTATCCAGAAACCGGTCTTAAGTTCACTTCTTCCTCCTTCTACTCCTTTCGCTATCGATTAGAAGCAGGACCTAACACTCTCAGGCATTGTATTTTTAGCAACTGTCCTAATCAGACCCGTCATAAAATACTAGAAGCTATGAAGATACACACATTTTGTGTATACAAGCTGTACATTCCGAAGGTACATACTAGAGTATATCGAGAATACCTAAAGAGTTAATAACTGGGCCGAACTACCTCAATTCTACAATGTTACTCTTGACTTCAATGCAGCCTAGCTCAGTGATATTAGTGACATGATGAAGAACGCTTTGCAAGGAGGTTCTAAGCTAGATTTTAACATGAGAGGTGCTAAGACTAAATCACAGATGCATTTTTGGACCGGACGCAATTGCGATCAATTCGATTCCATGTTGGAGCAAACTCCCTCACTAAGCCAGAGATGTAAAAATCCAAGAACCACTTTAGGTATATTTCTCACAAAACTGCAAACTGATGATTCCAACATAAAAGACTTGCGACATTGTTTAATATGTCAAAACAAAACCTTGAGCGATTGATTGCTATAAATAGCACGTGAATGCCTTATCAATAACTAAGTTATCATTCATGTAAAACTGGACCCTGGAAATAGAATTCCCGGGTAGCCATATAATGTCATCACAGAACACTGCCGAAAATTTGTCACAAAAAAGAGGAAATTATTGTGGCAACGAAATGTCACACAATAGTTTGACATTTATATTGTGCTGTCATATAAGTTTTTATTGACACAAATTTCACAAGAAACTATGAACAAAGTGTCACAAAGTTCTGTTGATGACCAATATTTTCTAAAATAACGTTATGTTGATTGTATGGTAATTTGTCGGATTGGTGGAGAAGGAAGGACCTCGGGCTGCAAACTGAATTTTGGTTGCAATATAATTTTATTAAGTAATTTTTTAGCATTGGCAGTTTCATAAATGAGGCCTTATATAAAACTATAGGTATAGAATTTAAAATATATACACATCTTCATACCGTGAAAAAGTAATTGATATATAATAACAGATTCTGTCCGATACAACCAGGACTTATGACAACCGAATTTCGAGCATCGAGATCCTATATTATTAATTAGTTCGAGCGAACTACAACACATTTTATAATGGCATATTTCGGCAATAAATATTAAAATTGATTATATCTACTTATAATAAATCCTTTTTTGTTTTTTTTAATTTTTGTGTTTTTTTACAACTTCAGTTTTATTTATTATATTTTGACAAAATGCCGACATTTAAATGTCACAAATATAAATGAATCAAATGTCACTAATTTATTAACATTACTGTAACAATCTTAAATATTATTTATGTGACAATCGGCGTCAACCCTGACCACAGTTTCCAATCATATTTGTCACATAATTTTTTCGACAAATGACAAGAATTTGTCGTTGTTTTGTCGCTTATATGTCATATCTGGCTACCCACCCGGGTTGATATTATAGATCGAAACCTGACTATACCAAAAGCTATATATGGAAATGGAAACGATGAAAACACGAAAGTAATGGTAATATGCAACGGGATTAATTACTCCGATCGGGGAAGGAATCAAGACAAGCGCCATCGTAATTCTTGTTCGAGTGGGTACCAGAGTCCATACATTTACTGGTATCATCCTTTGGTGCACCGATAAATCTTAAACTCGGAATCTGCGTTGTTCCTCTTTTTTGCCACATCAAATTCCTGTCTTGGAAACTGATTGAAGCCCGCTTTTACGTAAGTTTTATTTATCCATAATGCTGCAGCAGTTGAATTTTGTTAGGAAAATTTCATACAAAATCCGGCTCCTGGATTTGTCAACCTGGTTCTTTTCTGATATTCTATCCGATGTTTTCTGAACATGGAAACTTCATAGGGCTGCTCTTCTTTAATGCGATGGACCGTAACAATGATATTTCAATCTTATCAGCCATATTTCTCATCGACATGCTGGGATTTAGACCATTTTTATAATTTTATTTACTATTGCTATGAAAACACCATGTACTTAATTTTAGTTCTCCACGTCGACGCGTTCTCAGGCAGTGCACAAATATATACATAGTTAAAAACTAAAGTTTTGTATGGCAAAAAAAAGTGTCGATGATTTATAATCAGAGCATTATTATTTTATTATATTATGTTGTAAATAACAGATTACTAATTATAATAAAAATATTATAACGAGCGTGCCCTTAGCTCTTTATTTAAAGCAAAATATTTCAAATATTATTCACAAGTTCTTCCTTTATTTATCTGTACTAAGTATTTACTTTTATAACATTCACAAACAATTATCAAATCCACTCTACTTTAGTTATCGCTGGTTCTGTAATTCTAATTATCGCTTAAAAATAGCTTACTTCGTTCACTTCACTGTCTAAAATAAGACTGCTTTCTGGCGGTGAGCAGCGCCGTATTTATACTCTACAAATTATCCTAGATCGTTTCCAAATATTCCGTTTTCGAAACATACATACATACTCCGAATCTAAAGATGTCGCGTGCCCTTTCTATAATACAATTCTCCGAAAGCTTTTTATGTCCATACTTAATTAGTCATTTCATACGAAGTATGTAGATATCGCTTGTCTTTTTTCTATTGTACGTGACAATATTTATATTATAGGTTATGGTGAAGGCATACATACATTCATGACCGAAAATTATCAAATAAACCTGGGCTATGTACTTAAACATATCGCCATTCCATCTATAGAGTCTTAAGGGCTTTGCCACTGACGTACCCCAAGGCAGTCAGTTGGAACCGTTTTTCTTTATTCTACGATGACATATAGTCTCTGTAGTGAGGTACTGTAAAGTCGTGATTTATGCTGACGACGTTAAGAATTTCGATCAGATTAAATCTGTTAACGATTGTGAACATGTACAGGGTGACTTTCACAAATTTTACGATTTGTGCAAAAGCAATAATTTGGTACTCAATATAAGACAAATGTGAGGTTATGACGTTCCACAGAAATCAGAAACCAATCACTTATGATGTGTGGGCTCTGTCTATGACTTGGGTGTCAAATGTGACCATAGATTGAATTTTATCTTCCACATAAACTACATCCCACTATAACATTGCGTTTGTACATTTGCTTTGTGAGACCGCTTCTTGAATACCCTAGTCAGGTCTGGTCTCCATTTTACGGCACACATATCGACCGTATCGAATCTGTTCAGAGGAACGTCCTATACCTTGCTTTTAGGCACCTAAACTGGCATAATTCATTGGTTCTTCCGCCATATGGTTGCCGATGAAACAATTAGTAAGCTCGAATGTTGATTTTCCGTTGTTACCTACTTAACAAAATCTCTTTGCGTGATAGTAGGCACAATTCGAGAAGGCTACCTCTATTGCATGTTAACTCCTCATATTAACGTGTCACTACAGCAAACTTGTATTAAGCAGGTTGTGATAGTCAAAAATAAATATGACTATGGATATAGCCGGGTCTTCAGTCTGGATTAAACTCCAGAATTATTTCAAGGCTGAACCAACATTTCACTCAACGCTAGGATATGTTTAGTTTGCCACCAGAAGAGGTATTACCTGGATTCTAAACCGTCTTTATCCAAAACTTGAACACACTCTTGATATTTTGAAAAACTTAAAGTTCTAAGATTTCTTTTGGTGCATACCTCTTTAATTAAACAATAACTGATAAACTAATATTTCACAAAAAGGTTCCAATGTTTATAGTTTTCCTTTTTGTAAGTTGTTTCACATAAAGTTGGGCATTTATAAAGACATTTAAAGTCACCAATTGAAATGTCAGACCAGATTCAAAATGGAACCGAACTTAAAACTTTCAGTTCCACTTATATAAGAGCATTTAATTTAGGATGGAACTATTCTGTCCACTATGAACAAATTGCTTAAATGGATGGCGCAAGATTTTTTTTTCGAAAATTTAATATCTAAATATCCCTCTTAAGACTACAAATAATAGAATAATCCTGTAAATTGGGACAGTTTATGCAAATAAAACGTCATATCTAGTAAGTCAACTCACATATATCGCGGATTGTTTTCTCAAGTCCTTCATTCATAAACTAATGGTAATGACTAATAAAATCGGGAACTTACTTAATCGAAGCAAAAGCTGCTATATGACCCTCAAGGCCGATATCGATTTACTAAGAAACGCGAATTCACTATTAAAGGACTTTATTCTGTATTTGCAGTAAATCGAACAATTGTACCATTTCCAATTCCATGAACTTGCTACTTGCAATAGTTGTGTATCAGCTTTAATAAGATTTGTTGGCTCTGTTCTGTACTTTATTAAAATTACAAATCGATTGAATTTAGCGATGTTATTTTCTTTCAACAAAATATGTTGACACTTTGAATATTTGTGTGTTTTTTTTTTTAAATCGATTGAAACAACGTCGTGTATCTGAGCTTTATATATTTAATATACGTACATAGATTGGATCTCATTTGAATACATTGTGACATGGACTAGGACATAAGAAAGAGTCCGTCCTACTGCACCTTAAAAGTTTCTTCGCCATTTCCATTGACGGAATCGCATGGTTCTCCCACGAGGCTCCTCTAATACATGCTGTGGCCACCCTGATACACGTTTATGAATGACCTGCTTTGCCGTACATAGAGAGCAGCCCGCAAATTGGATATAAGGATCTGAACCTCCTCTAGCAAGTTCATAAGCTTTCTCATTGCCAGAATATCTTTGATGTTTCGGGATCCAGATTAAACTAACCCGAATGGATCTCCTGAGTTTGTCAGGAGCATTTTGGCGCTCCTACACAATCTTTGATTTCACCGTGGAAGATGAAATTGCTCTTATTGAAGAATATAAAGATGCTTTAATTGATCAGTATGGCATAAACCTTAGCCTGCAACACTGTAACGTGACCCACATTCTTAACAAAAAACCCACACTCCGGCCCCGACACCCATATCAGTTATGGTTTTGGATCCATCCATATATCAGACGATTGCTCCACTGGGGATAGTCGGAAATTGCTACGCATCTCACTTTACTGAATGGATAAAATTTCTTAAAGTGACTGAAGAAATGCGATTTGCCGAAAGAAAAAGACGAAGTCACATATAAATTTCCTTTTCCTATTGGTATTGGGGCAATTGATTGCACATAAATTAACGAGTATATTATGGGGGAAGGGATACCATTCTATAAACCCTCAAGCAACATATAATGTTTCAACTTAGATATGATACAATGGAACTGATGCAATTGTAACAATAGCTTTGCGATAGATCTCAAATTTGCGGACATAAGACTTGCGAATCGTTAAAAATATCTTGTACCAATATATGATTTTAAATGTACCAAAAATGAAACAAAACTCGATTTTGATATATATATATCAAAAACTGCTCAGTACCAACATCTACATACATACATTAGATTTTTTAGATTAAGCGGATTAACACGGAACTGATATTTTCAGACGAAGTCAAATATCTGGGGGTCACTCTAGATAAGAAACTATCCTGGAATTCGTATTTGTCCAGATACATGTGTCGTCGTTTCATTGGTAGAGCATAGGGCCTGAAGCCGAAAATGATGTACTGGATGTACACCACTGTTGTTCGACCCATGGTCACCTATGCAGCCATCGCATGGTGGCCAAAAAATAATCAAAATACGGCTAAGGCTCTGCTTCAAGAAAACCCAGCGGCTTGCCTGTCTAGGAATAACTGGTGTCATGAGAACCTGTCCTATAGCAGCCTTATTAAACCTTCCTCCCCTATATTTGCAGATGAAAAAGGAGTTGATCTCCAGTGCTATATTAGAGTGCAAAAGGAGAAACAGTTAATGCCAGGGGATCTGGTTGGTCATTTAAGTATCTTAAAACAGATATGCTTCGAGCAAATGACGACAATATCTGATATAATCACACCCAGGGTGAATTTTGTAAGACCATTCTAAGTAGTTATGGGAGACCAACAACAATGGCGTTCCACTAAACCGTCCTTCCAACAAGGAGCGATAGTGTCGTATACAGACGGTTCAAAAATGAACAGTGGAGTCGAAATGGGCATATACGGCCCCAAATGACACATATTAAAGGTTCTGGGCTCTACGCCTACCGTATTCCAACCCAAGGTATTGACCGTAGAAGAATGCGCCAACACCTGCATTAAGACAACCATAAATGGCTCAACAATTAATATCCTCTCGGACAGTAAAGCTGCCCTTAAGACTATTAAAGTTCTACAGTGTTAAGTCAGGGATAGTCTGGGAATGTCTACAAACCCTGCAAAACTTATCAAGGAGAAACAAAGTTATCCTAATGTGGGTACCTGGACATGAGGGCCACAAAATGAAATTGCTGATGGCCTAGCTGAAACTCAGTTTGTCGGATCAGAGCCATTTTGTGGCACTTCAAAGATTTACCTCAGAGCTGCCTTAAATAACTGGGAGAATAAACAAAAAAACCTTTATTGGGTAAGGATACAAGGACTTCGTCAGACAAAATAGTTTATCGGCACCTCTGGGTGAAAAACAAAAAAACTCCTTCTCCTCAGAAGAACAAAGCTGAAAATGATTACTGAGCTCTTCTTAGGCCATTGCCACTTGAGGTATCACCTAAACAAGCTGGGCTTGGCCGAAATTTCATCCTGCCACTTCTGTCAGGATGCTCACGAAACCTCGAAGCACTTGCTCTGCAACTGCGAAGCATTGGTCAGGCGTAGACCACTCCACCTCGAACATGCTTTTCTTCCATCAAACTACGTGTGGAACCTCAATCCCAGAATGGTTTTAGACTTAATTAATAGTCTGAACCTAGTGCGGGCGTAAATTTAACGGAGATTCACAATAGATCTTTCAGAAATCGAATTTAATCTAATCTATAGGCAATAAAATTATCTAAAACTTTCATACATATATGTCATATAAGATTGACTCGGTGCTACTTCCCTAGCTATTATAACCAGACGAAGATGATGACGGAAGACTTGGATTCCAATAGAGGCCCTCAATAAGAAACCCTATAAATAAATGTCTCCTCTAGATGTAGTAGTATGTAAACTTTTATTTTATAGTGGACATAAAAATAAATAACCATAAAAATATAAAGCCAACATTGACCTAAAATCTTTTTACTAAAGTTTCTCTCACTTTTACAACAAATACTAACTAAAAATATTAATTTTAATAATTTGCGTAAAATCTTTTTTTTTCTTTTTTTAAGCTTTCTCTCGTGATTATAAGTAATTATTATCTCAGTTGTTTTGTTTTAAACGTGCATACCTCAATGACTAAAAACATTTTCAGCCTCTAATATTGAGAAATATATGTGGAGGTACTACATACATACGGTAGGTATATATACAACACATTAAACTTCTTTTTCGTTTTATTTTATTTTTAGAATGCATTCTGTCACGCTATTATGTATAAATGGCATAGTCTAAAGGACTAAAACTTGGATTACCCTATATTATAGCGCACATCTAGCTCAAGTCTTCTATGGCCCACTTTTGCTATTTTTACTGGGTACATTTACTTTCACTAGCTAGCATGAATCTCTAATTACTGATTAATGCTATTTTGGTCACGGTTTTAAACAGTGAAGCTATTTTCTTACTTTATAAATTTATATTAAAAACGGAAAGTTTTGTTAGCTCTACCAACAGTTCCGTCATGTTTGAATTCAAAATTTCATTCTACAGGTAATGGAGTGACTTTTGAATAAATTTTAATCTTTTCTGATCGTTAATATCGCAAAAATGCGAAGAATTCTTAAGGATAAGGAAGACCAAAATGTACATAAGTAGATGAATCCCCGATAATTATACCCTTGATGAAATCTCATAGGGTATACTAATTTTCACATGCCATTTGTAACGCATACAAATAATTATGGCAGAGCAAATTGGATTGGGAACCCACGCAAAAAATTAAAAGTATTTTTAATTTTTGCATATCCGTATATGCGTTCTCACGGACAGGAACGAGTTTAATTAGAGAGCTTAAATTTTGTACACAGTCTTTTTAAAAAGTTCGAAAATAAGACAAATTTGGTAACTCTTTCGTAGAGTTGCTATACAACAATTTCATTTTTTTTTAGATATTTGAACATGGCCTGAGAGGACGCGGGGACATAAAAACAGTAAATACAATGTCGAAAATAGATTAAATCGGATAACCCCTTCTTGCTGTTGTCATACAAAAATTATGGTTTTACATATATGCTGTGAAAACGATCAATTTTAGATATTTTTATTGTACTAACGAGTTATTCAGAATATAAAATCCTATAATTATTGCTAGTATTATTACTATTATTACTCTCCGACTGACCGTTCTAGAAATAAATGTGAAAAGCTATTTTAATAATCAAACTTACGAAATTACATTTTCATTCATTCAACTTCTATAGGGTATCGTAAGAATTGGAGATCAATTCTAATTTATTTCCTGGTCTTAATTGAATGCCAAGCTTTCGGTGAAGTTCAAGATTATCTTGGAATGTGTAGTCTATGCGTGATTAGGTGAGGGGAAATGATTCTTGTGAGGAAAAGAGTAAAAAATAAATACTTAGTATTTCGCCTCGTATATAATTAACACTTAAAAATTATTTTAAGTACATACATGAGGTCAGCTTGGCTGTGCACTTTGGCGCATATGCCAGGCAGGAATCAAGCCGTACTGATGAGTATACGCTTTCTGCTGATATGAAACGCCCGCTCTTTGTTTTTTTTTCAATTTTTCGATTGTAAAAGAATGCTTTCCACTCAATTCTCGAGCTGCGTATTTAGCAGCAAGCTAGGTCAATTTCATATTGACTAAATTCAGTATGAATTTATTTCGTGCCTAGAAAACAGAGTAATCAGAACGAAAAGGGCAAAAGACTTAGGGCCGTATTCACCAAGCCATTTAATACAAATTTACCAACCTTAATAAAATAAACAATTTCGGACATTGCGGACATTTCGGACTATCAGCTGCAAGATTTCCGAATTTGGCAAGTGACAGTTCTCGTGGGAGTTCATCTAATTTAAATATTATTTAAAAAGTTAAAAGAAGTTTTTATGTATTATTTAAATAAAGAAGTTTTTATGAATTATTAAAAATAATTTATAATATATGTACAATTCGTTTTAATTAAAAATAGCCCATATTAAGCAATTCACACATTAAAAATGATTTTAAAAAATTCGCAATAAGTGAATTACGCACAGTCTGGGTATCTTTTATATTCATTTGAGGTTGCGGTAGGTTGTGAAATTCAATTTCGATTGGTGGAATTTTCCTGTCTCTTAAAGATTGTTTAAAACAGCTGTCGCAACAATTACTATTACCGCTGTTGTGGGTGCTACTCGCATTTGTAAAAAAGAAAAATCAAATCAAAATGGAATCATATATGATTCCCACTAACATGTATATAAATGGACTGGTCATTGAACCAAAAATCCGTAGCAGTAATTAAGATTAAATTAATTTGTATTTACTTTTTAATGCACTTGAAACTAAAAACCGTGGTTCCATTCACTGATATCGTAATATATCTAGACAGTTAAATTCTTGCTTCTTCAAACTTTTAACAGCGCTATTAAAAATATGACATTTGACTGCATGACACTTTCAATCAGCTGATATCGAAATAGAATTTATTTAAGAGAGGGTCAGGCCTCACTTAAAATTAAATTTAAATTAAATTTTCATTAAATAGACTCGGTAAGTGTGGTTGGTGAATAGCTTTAATTGAATTTTTTTTTAATTTTGCTTGGTGAATATGGCCCTTAGAATATAGAGACAACAGGAAGTGTTGATAGCTGTAAAATTCGTGTGCATGACCATGACTTTTTTCAGGGAATCATAAAGTAGGTCAGAATTATATTGAAGAAAGAGACAAATGTATTTTTAGCTGTCAAACGAAGTTTCCTAATTTGATCAAATTTGAACCTGGTGAAAACATACGTGAAAAATAATTTTTTAGACAAGTATAGTTATAAAATATTATTTTGTGTACTTTGCATTAATTTTTATATTAAATTAAATTGAAATTAATAACAAAAACGATGAAATATCGAAACTTTGTTTACGTTTGTGACAACTGAGAGACTCCCTGGGTATCTTGACGCAGTGGCAGCGCCTAAGAGCATTGCTGTGGGAGCAGCCGCAGTATTTTCAACCATATATCTTGTTGCCACACTCTCTATATCTGTACTGAGCTTTAACTGCAGCGGCAACAGATACTAGCACAACCAGAATTTGACTACGCTAAATTTGGTTTATCACACTTCCTGTATTTTCTATATTCTAAGACAAAACATAATCCGGCAAAATTTTAATGAAGTAAATATCAAATTCCGCGACGCAGGGGAAAGTTTTACTGCCATAAAAAGTTCTAGCCAGACGTATATTTTACCGCAGTAAATTTTGCTATTTATGGCAGCAAACTCAATACATATAACTACAAGCGTGTACGAATATAATTGTGTTTAGACGCACACAAATTAAAAATATTTTAAGCAAGCACAACAGCTGGAATGTGTCAAAATTTTGATGAGAATATTTTGTATTCTCTATGCACGCTATGTTCTATTCTGCTGAGGGGTTAGCTACTTAATTTATAAAATTAGCGATTCTAGGATTAATTATTCTTGAAAATTTTGTAAACCAGGAAGGGGAAATGGTACTTTTGAGGGTTATTCTAAGTGGTAAAGGAATTTCAACAAAATTTACTAAACCAGAGGTTGATTTGCCAATTCATATGAATAGAACACAATTTCAAAAACAGAATGTATTTGTGCCTTGGAAACTGAAATCAAAATGTAGTAGCGAGGTGAATGATTGCACATTTCTGTGTTATTATCATGATTTTCAAGAAAATGATAGTTGTGTAAAAAGGTCAATAGAATTGAAATTGTTATTCGTGTGTAATTTTTAGAAAGTATAGAAATAAATTTTATATTTATTTAAGATTGAATTTGAAAAAGAGACTTTTTCTGCTTTAATCAGTATTTTTTTTAATAGGACTAAATACATGTGAAATTGTCAAATATATTATTTGACGTCTGACTAATTTTTGCAATTGACAATTTGATGGATGTCAAAAGTGACACTTCCCTATAAAAGAGTGGGAAATAATGTTTCCTTTTTTTTTGTAATAGTGCAAAGTAATAAGACACTCTCACTCACTTTGTCAGTATAATCGCATGTTCGAGTAATGTAAATTAGCCATAAAACTTTTCAATTAGTTATGATATCCTAAATGAATGCCCGTATGTAATTTCGTATGGTGACCTATCTGTGCAAATTTGAATGTTGAAGTAATTTTTCGCATAGATTTCCAGAACGGTTAGTCGGAGAGAAAAAATGATTATAACCAATTTTGTAGGATTTCGTATTCTGAAGAAGCTTTTAGTACAATAAAAACATCTAGTACTGATCGATTTCACAGTATATGTAAAAAACCAAAATTTTTATATGGCAACATCAAGAAGGGGCTGCCCGATTTAGTCTATTTTCGAAATTTCATTTACAATTGCTATGAAAATACCATGTATTGAATTTGAGCTATCTACGTCGACGTTCATGCGAGCAGATGATGCATAATCCACCCTCCGTGATGCAGCTGACGATTTATTTTTCAACTCACTATGATGTCAACTTTTTATAAAAAAAAGTTTCAGCCCGCATACTATTAGTTACTTAAAAATAAACATTTTTTGTTACCACTTTCGCAATCTCCCAAACCCACATCCACTGCAGGTGCGTCAGCTGACGCTTGGTCCATTTATTAGTCATGCCAGATCTATCGAAAAAGATAACAATCGATCGGCGTAAAAACACTACCTATAATTTTATAAAATGCTCCGCTACCTCCCGGACTATTCGTTCTGGACTCAAAGCTCACTCTACTCTACTCTGCTCCACTCTAAGCTATGAATGCGGCATTATGGAGCAAAGAATCTGCCTGCAGGATGGATGGCTAAATGACATGCATAATATCCACAGATAATGCAATCCTTGATATGAACTTGAATAATTATTTAAAATTTTTACGAGAAGAACTGCTGTTGTTAAAAGACGTGCTCCTAACACTATTGCGAATGTAACTGTAGAATGACGGGCCGACAAGTAAGTAAGAGAATATAATTGGACGAAGTATACCATGAGTGATGGATTGGGCATCTAGGGTCAATTTCGTGGTCACCTCGGTCACCTGATTTTAATCCACTACACTATTTATATTGGGATTGCTTCGATGGGACAATTAGAACTACGTCAACCTCAGGTTAATGCGGCAGCTGTTTTTTTTTTTTTTACAAAAAATACAGACTGTGAATTCTATTCTTCAATATTAATTATTACACCTATGTCCTAACTATAACAGTTACAAATTATTAACTCTTAGCTTATTCAGGTCAAAGATAATTTGTTCTATTAGTAATTTCAAAATCCCTAATGGCCGCTTTCATAGTCAAGGCTTAACTAACATCACTGGCTTAAGGCAAGCTTAACTTAAGCCCGTCATCTCGAGGGCTTAAGCCTCAGATGTTGCTGTGGAACACATATGGAGATTATTGCTAAATACATATTTTGCCTAAATATTATAATTTTTGTTATAAAACGAACGTATGTACATAAAAATTTTCCAAGCGAAAAATATTTATCTACGAGTAGTTAGCAGTTTTGAGTACTGTCTGGCAGGTAGTGTCAGCATTCCATTTGACGTTTTAGGAAGAAACCAAACAGTTTAATACAAAAATAAGTTATTTATCTGATGCAGAGGATATAAGGTGACAAAGAAATGTATAATATAATATCGCCAAGTGTGACCCGTGAAAAAAGTATAAGAAGGCGCTCGCAACATTTCGAGAAATGGAATGACGTTGATTTTTATTCTCGGTTCTGACTGTCGAAACATTCGGCTATAATGATTTTGGATCTGATACACTCGTAGATAAAAAGCTCGAGTGACTGGTAAAAGCTGCGCACAGTTTAAACAAACGAGTGATAACAGTATTTTTATTTTATTTTGATGTCTTCTTCTTCCTCGGGATTCACGATGTCAATTTTTCTTTAAAAATTCACAATTACCGCAGTGCTGACAACTTAAAATTTGTCATCTGCGGTTTAACTAAGCTTACTGAGTTGTGAAACCGAGTAGGTTTAAGTTCTGGGCTTAAGCCACACCCGCGGCTTAGCTAAGCTCTGACTTAAGCCGGAACTGTGAAACCGGCCATAAATCCCATTAAATTCCTGACTCTATTCTGTAATTTTTCATAAAATGATTTTTATGTTAATTTGTGGTGTGATAAAAGTCTTCTTTAGAAAATTAAAATAAAATATTTTTTTTTTATTTTCGTATTCTGTCATAGTTGCGTAAGGTTATTTTATGGATACTTCGATGGTTACGTACCATAAAATATTTAGTACATTCCACAATGGCTTCTATTACTTTCTAAATAGCTGATCAATTGACATTTGCGTGAAACTCTATTAAATCACCACCCCACTAAATATTCATTCATAAAAGCAGTTACTTCTTTAATAGCTCTCGAGACACTAGAGAAAGTGCTAAAATATGACAACTTTCAACTGGAGTTTGATACGAACCATGTCCGTTGAAATGCAAAGTACTTAGGAATCTCAAAGTGAACGAAATGGATGGCATGAGGTTATAGTTTCTCGATAAGTATTTTAACTTCAACGTAATCCAGCCGAAATAACTTTTGAAACCTATAGTTGGACAACTCAAATGAATCGCTGAAATTGCGAAGATAACTAAATTTATTCGTGATAATCGCTGCCCTTGGTTCTCGCGTAGTGTTCAAGCTCTTATTGATGAGAGGGACCTGAAAACGGGTGAAGCTTTAAACATGTACCGTGCAGCACGAAATAGGGCCACTATGGCTGTCCGCATTGTGTGAAACGTTGATATTTTAGCACCAAATTTCACAGTGACTTGCAACCAAGAATTTTGTGGCAGAAGGATCTCAACAATCTAAATAGATTTTTTACTACTCATTTGAACGATGGGCATGCTAGCACTTCCAGTTCGAGTTATATTGATTCTACTGTAAGTGGCACCAGTTACATTACCCCTTCTTTTTCTTTTCGCGATGTAGATCGAAGTGAATTGCTTACTTCCAGTTTTGCTATTAAATCTCATGCTGCTGGACCTGATTGTCTATTGCCAAGTTTTATTAAGATTCTGCTGGCAATGAACGACACATACATTCTTCATATCCTGAACTCTTGTTTAATGTCCTCTTGTTTTCCTAAGTCTTGGAAAGCGGATTTGGTATTGCCAATTGTCAAAAAACCTTCTCCGGAATCTCATGGTGATTTTAGGCCAACCAGTATAATATTTTTCATGTTTAAAGTATTGGAAAAGCTAATTAGCTTCCAGATATTTGGTCACTTGGAAAGTAATAAGTTCTTGTCATGTTGGCAGTCTGGTTTCCAGCGTTCTCACAGATCCGAGACTGCTATACTAAAAGTGACTAGTGATATAAGAGCAGCCTTAGATCAGGATAACGCTACCATTTTGGTTCTGCTTAATTTCTTCAAGGCTTTCGATAGTGTAAATCACAGCTTTGTACAGCATAAGTTATCTAATTGTCTTGGATTTACTGCTTCCGCCTCTGCTCTGATCGAGAGCTTCTTGTCAGAACGCCATCAACTGGTGAAGGTGGATGATAAGTTGTCGGACTCACTTCCTCTCCCGACTGGTGTACCTCAGGGTTCAATTTGGGGCCGTTGCTATTTAGTTTATTTATTAATGATCTTCCTCTAGTTGGATGTGATGTCAAGATTCACTTATACACAGATGATGTGCAGCTTTAACTGAACAAACCTATTGGCCTGTTTGAAGATGGCATCGCACGTATTAATGACGATTTGAGCAGAGACAATGCATGGTCCAAAGTTAATGCATTGAGATTGAATCCCTCTAAGTCTCAATATATTATTTTTCACAACAGTCCACTCCATGCGTCTTATATCCCGCCCGTGATTCTGCACGGTAAAACATTATCTTGTGCTAGTAAAGTGAAAAATTTGGGTATCGTGTTGAACCAAAATATGAACTGCTGTGACAATACAAAATCAGAAAGTAGTAAAATTTACTCCGGACTTCGAAGGCTCTGGATATCAACCAGTATTTTGCCACAAGCAACTCGTTTAAATTTGGTTAAGACACTAATCCTGCCCTACTTTACATGCGGAAGTTTAATTTTCCCTCGACTTGATAGCGTTTGTATCCGTAAAATGGAAGTCGTGTTCAACGATTGCTTCATTTCATCTTCGAACTTCGCAGATATGACCATTTGTTGCCTTACCGCGATCAGCTTGTGGGGTACCCGCTTACTGCATATCTCACGAAAAGACCGTTAGTGTTCTTTTTTAACCTGCAAAAAAATAATGAATGAAATTTCACTAATTCACATAGAAACAGGAACGTTATTTTTCCTCGTTTTACTAGGCTTGTCATAGAGGAAGTACAATAGTCATGAAGGGGAGTACAATAGTCCCTACCTGGCAGACCATTATCGTCCCAGGGGAGATGACTGGAGTTCCACTGCCAAAATTTTACACCACATTCAATTAAATGGGCCATAAGCTCATATAAACCATACAAATCGCCAGGTGAGGACGAAATCCTCCCCGCTGTCCTATAAAGAGGTTTGGATGAACTCTTACCAAACCTGATCAAAACCTTTAGATCAAGTTTTGTATGGGGATATATCCCCAAAGCATGGTGGAAGGTAAAGGTGATATATATACCGAAGGCAGGAGGCAAATCTAAAGCTCAGCCAGGTCATATCGGCCCATAAGCCTGACTTCATTTGTTCTTAAGGCAATGGAGAATGCAGTGCAAAGGCATATCAGAGACGGAGCACTCAAGGAGCATCCACTAAGTCTGAACCGATTTGCCTACCAAAGAGACCTGACAGATGGTATAGGAAAGGACATTGACAATAAACAAATAGAATTTTGCTCAATTTTGGAAATTGAAGACTCTTTTGATAACACCTCTGTTAAGTCAATAATGCCTGCATTGGTCAAACATGGAGTGAACCCAACACACAACAGATGGATTCAGTCTAAGCTTTCCAACAGAATTATAAGATCGCAGCTATCTGGTGAGACACTGGAGGTTCGCACCACCAGAGGTTGTCCCTAAGGTCGCGTACTATCTCCTATGCTGTGCTCCATGGTAGTTGACGATCTTTTTGTTCAACTAAGCAACCAAGGTATTGAGTTTCAAGGTTATGCCGATAACCTTGTAATCATTTTCAGAGGTAAATATGAGGCTTGCTTTCTAGAAAGGTTCAAGAAGCGCTACGTTTTATTTAACACTGGTGTTCTGCACACAGGCTATCAGTCAATCCCAACATAACTAGCCCTATCCTCTTTGGTAAAGAGGTCTCAATGTCAAAAGAAGCTAAATATCTCGTGATAACACTTGATGACAAGCTGAATTGGAATAAACATATTGATAAGATAGTCTAGAAAAGCACCCTTTTGCGGTATTTCCTACAATACCGTAAAGCTTACCATGCAAAACTGGATCCAAAACCAAATGGACCAGAGATAAACTTCAATGACAGGATCCAGACATGCCAAAATATTCATCAAAAAGCCTTCCGCAGAGAAGAGCCTAGATCTTTTAGGGCTATCTAGAACTCAACTCAGAATCATTACAGGAGTCCTAACCGGACACTGTAAACTTAACAAACACATGCATCGGATTGGCATCTCACCCAATGATGTGTGCAGGCTGTTTCGAAGAGGATGAAATATCGGAGCATGTACTGTGTGAATGCGAGGCCATTGCACAATGTGATTCCAGGCTTTTGGTTCATAAAGCCTACCGACTTCGAAAAAAATACTGCTCTTCCTGGGAAGAGTGGATTTGTTGGAGGAACTGTAATGTAAGCGGTGCACAATTATCCAATGATGGCTGCAGTGCAAAGACCACTCGCCCCGCTATAAAATCTAATCTAATCTAGTCTAGACCGTGTCTAATCTAGTACAGACCCTGTAATTTTTAAGATACAGTGTATTCCGAGAACAACTAGGATATTTGCCCTCTAACTCTGAAATGGTTGGGATGGCCCCCTGCCATACCATTTATTATTTTTCTAGGTGAGTACTATCACCTCTTTCCCTTTGGACTTCTCACCCTCAAACACCCTATATTTTGAGATATATATATACAGGGTGTCTGCAATACTGAAACAAATAAAATTAGAGGTACTTTCCACTCGAAAATTTTATATACAATTTTTTGAACTTCGGCTTAGTTTTGGAGAATTTTATATTTTTCAAAATTCAGTGCTTGCGTTTGGTTGTTTCCTAAAAACGTTTTAACCCTAACCTTTTGTTCGGTTATTTCTTTTATAAGTTGTCAACTAATAATCAACCTTTATTGTGGTAAGTACGCCTTTTTAACGGAGATACCATGATGATATTTTTCCTAGAAACTTGTTTTCTCGTCTTTTAAAATTTTGTAATCTGAATTAAGGGGCATTTTTTTTTTTGTTCGTTAACAAACCAAATGCAGCAGGTCATACTTGAAAAAATATCCTCATTAAGTATCTTTTTTAATAACATGTAGTACAAATAGATAATGCGACAAGTTAAATTGGTATATTGACTAGATAATGAAATTTGGAAAAGTTTGTGATGTGATATATGGATTATATGTAGAGTATGTCGGATATTCTAGCTAAGTTAAATAACAAACCCATGGAAATCCAGATAAGGCGAAAAAGTGGAAATGAACAGACAACAAACAATATGAAACTCACAGGGAAAGTGGGAAGACAGCAAACAATATGAAGGAGGACAATAAATTAAGAGATAGATAAAAGTGGGAAAAACTTGGACAGAAATCAAAAGAATAATTCAAATGTAATTAGATGGAGAGGCTGTGTGTGGAAACTTTACACTCTCAATGGCAGTGATGAAAACTGAAAACAAAATACTGTGGGCGAAATTTGCTCACTTACATATTTTTATTTTTGGCTGTCCCTGATACCAAGTTAACTTAATGATTTATTAAGCTATATCTTTGCTTGTACTTTAGCACTAATGACATACTTACATTAAGCGCATATATTGAACTAACACTGCTCTATTTTTTTTCTGTAATTCGGTAATTAAAATTTGCTTTGGGGTCAGTAGGGTAATGGTACCAATTCGCGTTCATTACCCAATTTGAGTCCACTTTATTTTATAATATACCATAAAACGACGTATTTCCCTTAAAATGCAGATCCTTATGTTGATGTATATATCTGCTACCCTTAAAGTGAGCAACAGGATAATTTCCTGCAAAAATTTTGTCCAAGAGCTCGTTTTCTCGAAGTAATCTCAAATTTGAGCAAGAAATCAGAATTTTGAGCTTCTCCCGTGATTCCTTCGTTTCTCTGCTTCTGTTACGACCGAGAGGACAGCATGAAAATTCCACTTTTTGCCCGAGATTTGTCAGTATCTCTATTTCGGAATTACAATGAAATGAGACTATACGTGCGTCTATCTATGGTTCGAATTTACTGCGAGTATCCTTCGTTTCACTGACTCATCACTTACTGATAATGTTCAAAACAAAAATAATTTATCTGTTTAGTGGCATGCACTAAAATATCTAATGTTCATCTGATAAGTGATATAATTAAAGGTGCGATAAAGTGACCAAGACAATAATGTTCACGGACCTTATTTTCCACTTAAAATCAATAAATGTCCATTTCCACGGCTCTAATTAACCCTTTAATGCATAATTTTTTCTTTTTCGGTCAAATTTTTTAGTGAGAGAGATTATGATGAAATGCATGAATTCTTGATTACAAACAAATTTTGTTTTTACTTTCTTTTATCCAAATTACAGGTAATATTTTGATCCCCGCCCTGAGGCGGACTTATGCTACTACAGGATTTTTATTTTTATCTTGCACTATACTGAAATATAGATTACGTTAAAATTAAACTCTTTGTTGCAAAAATTAATATTGTTACGAGCGTGGCCTTAGTTCGTTATTTTAAACATAATATTTCAGATATAATTCAAAAGTTCTTTCTTTATTTAACTTTACTGTTTACTCTCACAAATTTACAAATAATTATCAAATCAACTCTTTATTTATCGCTAGTACTGTACTTCTAATTATCGCAATCCAAATAGTTTACTTCGTTCACTTCTCACTTCGCTGTCTGAAATAATACTCAGCCTCCTAGCTGTCAGAGCGCCGTATTTACTAAGATGACACTAACCTAAAGTTGCTTCCATTCCCAACAGATGTCGCTTGATTCACTTTGTGGCACATAACACTGCCCCCTTCTTAAAATTTGTTCGTCCCGAACAACAGATGGTCCACGGTCTTGGTGCTCTCTGTATTGACCCAAGCGATCTAGATGAACGATTTTTCTTTTGCATCTTGTACCGCGCTGATTCTTGTATGGCATGTTATTAATTTTAGTTTTCACTGCATACGGTCCCTCCCAGTGTTGTGATAACTTTGGAGAATGTCTCGTGGCCTCGTGCACATCAACTAATCGTTGTCTGAGCTTTGTTACGTAGTCATCTGGTAACTTTTGTTCGCCTTTGGGTATACCGAACTTGAGGTCGCCAGGTAAGCGCATTTCCTTTCCGAAAATGACCTTAGATGGGCTTTGTCTGGTCATATTGTAAACAGCTGATATATAAGCCATTAGAAATATAGGATTATGTCGAACCCAATCGCGCTGATTATAGTTGAAGACCTTCCTGAGATGTTTGATTAATGTTCTGTTGAAACACTCTTCCATGCTTTGATTTTTCTTTCGTCTTTTATCTTTGATTCCTTTGTCCTCAAATTTCTTGCCCTTTTGATTGCCGTTGTCGTCCTTTTCATTGCCGCCTTTGGGCTTCTTATTATCATTATCGTCAGAACCTTTGTCTTTACCTTTCCGACCTTCATTATACCCTTATCATCGTCATTATCAGCATCTTTAGACCCTTTACTTTTCGTCTTTTTCTTTCTTTCATTGTCCTCGCTCTTGGATTTCTTTCCTTTCTTCTTTTTACTTTTATCACCGTAATCATCATCATCTTTGGATTTCTTTCCTTTCTTCTTTCGACTTTCATTATCATCATTGTAGCCATCGTCATCTTTTTCTTCCATCCGTCCGCAATGTTTCCATTCAGGATTGCATGGACGTTGTGAAAAAGCTTCTGCATTTCCGTGGATACGTCCTTTGCGGTATGGGATTTCAAAGTCATGCGGTTGCAGTCTAGTCTCTCCACGGAAAGCTTGCTCTCTAGCTCGCCATCTTCTCCCTTCTTCTTCTGTTGTTTGCATTCGTCCTCGTTTCCTACAGTCGTTTTGCAGGTGTCCCAGTCTACTACATTTCCAGCATCGAATGACACCACGCGAAGGAGTGGTCTCTGATGACGGTATTCTGCTGTGAGTCTGCTGCCCTGCTCGATATCTTTGCCCAGCTCGATATCTCTGCCCTTCTTCTAGCTCTTCCATTTGTCGGCGTTTTCTGCGTGAAGGAGTGCTCTGTGATGACTGCATTCTGTTACAAGTACATTTATTTCTCCACCGAATTTTCTCTCACTCGTACTGCACTTCGAGAAGCTTGCCTGGCAGATTCATACGCTAGTGCATAGGCTAGTGCTTCTGCTGTTGATTTCTTTCCTGCTAGCCTTAACGCTTGTTGTAAATTTTGATCTACAATAGCATTCACAAATGCTTCTGTTGCCACTTCATTAAGGAAACCCGCATTTACGCTAGAGTACGAAAGATAAGCTAATCTTTCCACATCAGCCTGCAGTTGTTGTAGTGAGTCGCCATGCTTTTGAGTCCTGTTGCGTAACTGCAGGCGATATACTTGCTGCATGTGTTCATCTCCATAACGTAATTCAATCGCCTGTACTAAAGAAGTATAATCACGTTGCCTTTCTATCGGTATAGTTTGTAATAGCTCTGATGCAGAACCTCGAAGTGATAATACCAGAGCTGTAGTTTTGTCTGCATCATTCCATCCGTTTACTTCGGAAGCAGCCTCGAATTGTCTCTTGAAAATATGCCACGAATTTTGTCCATCAAATATTGGAGGTTTCATTCTGCCTGCATTGGATATTTCAATTCCTTCATGCCATGGTTGTCGATGCTTCATCTTCTCCAAATCTGATTTAAAGTTGTTAAGCTGTTCGGTGACTTTTTGTTGAACTTCCGCCACTTCCTGCTCGATTCCTTCAATCCTCTATCAAAGCTTGTCTAAGTCGCTCGACTAGAACATTCTTTAGGCCAGTCGTTTGCAATGATCGCTTCCCCAACTCCACTTTCAATTCCTGTATGCGAAGCTCCTCTAGCTTGCGTCCCATTCTTGCGTCTTTCACAGTTTAATATAAAATTATCTTTCGGAATTTTTACACACGATTTCACAAAATTAATCACTCTTTGAATTTCAAAGTCAAATGCCACCACTTTATTTCGCGATTTTATCCCACTTCTGACACCAGTTTTTACGAGCGTGGCCTTAGTTCGTTATTTTAAACACAATATTTCAGATATAATTCAAAAGTTCTTTCTTTATTTAACTTTACTGTTTACTCTCACAAATTCACAAATAATTATCAAATCAACTCTTTATTTATCGCTAGTACTGTACTTCTAATTATCGCAATCCAAATAGTTTACTTCGTTCACTTCTCACTTCGCTGTCTGAAATAATACTCCGCCTCCTAGCTGTCAGAGCGCCGTATTTATACTCTACGAATTATCCTAGAACCTTCCTGAATATTCCGTTCTCCGAACCCAAAGTTTACTAAGATGACACTAACCTAAAGTTGCTTCCATTCCCAACATATGTCGCTTGATTCACTTTGTGGCACATAACAATATATTTCCGTTAAAAAAATACATATTACATAAATGAAATACTTACACCTATGTTTTGTTGTGAAAATCAAAAAAGGAAGTCTAATACCGTCGACAGACGAACAAAAATAATTACCAATTGCGTAATTGAAAATTATTTCTAATTTCCAATTAAATATATGGTAACAGACGCTTTTGACATTTAAGTCAACTTTTGTAACTTTTCAGGCCCGAAATAAATCAGAATAATAAAACATTTAAGGAGAACTTTCGTATGAGCAGAAACCTATTTAAAGAGCTAAGTGAATACTTGTAATCCTTGAGATAGGAGGACACTATTATGACAGATGCAGTTCCACTAGAAAAATGTGTTGCGATAGCACTTTACGCACTGTGGTCATTTGCGCAATATTGAACAGTTTCCAATGTTGTGAGGACTACAGTCGATGAAATTATTCGGGAAGTTTGCGAGGAAATATACAACAAAATGGAAAAAGAATTTATTATTGGATATCCTCCTACCCAACAAAAACTTATTCTTAAACGTTTCAATTTGTCATAAACTCCACAGAACAGATGCATCTGAAAGCTGCCACTGTTAGTTTACAGAATCACTACTGCGTGTTTTTAGTGGCGCTTTGGCGATAATCCTCAAAAACCAAACTCAATTATGTCAATGTCAAGATGTTGCGATTATGTAATTACTTTGTGGGATAATTAAAAGTTTAGGGGTGACACACGACAGAGATTATCTTGTTAATGTAGGTAATTTAGAATTATGGCTATCGTCTGTCGAGAGTATTATTTGGTGAATTACACAAAATCAAATTACATCTTGTACAAAATGCTTAGACAATTTTTCCCAGAGCGATACCTAAAAAATACAACATTGTCCGATTTTGTCATAACGAACATCGTTCGCAGATGCGTAAGTTTTCTTTGGTGGATGTGGTGAAGCACACGATGGGCGGCCAATTCTCAATATTCGAAGCTGAGTGTCGATTTTCCACAATGTTTCTGCTACTTCGAATCGAAAACCCGGCAGAGATTGTTTTATATCGGGGTCTATCCGATGAAACAATATACACGCGTTGACCATAGCGACCTGAAGAATCTTCTTGATCGAGGAGTATTTCTTGTTTTTATTCTAATATGATTGCGTCCAATCAATCCTTCTATCAAGTCAACGTCTCCCATAAACTTATTTTATTCGCAAATAATTGTCGGGCGTTCTATTTCCACCATCTTTGTTCCTTCTTGTCCAAACAGGAACCTTCTTTCAGATCTGAAGGGTTTCAACCAGACATAAGTTGACAAAAGTCGAACTCTTTTAGCATTTTGTCACAAAATAGAAGATATAACAACTCCATATTTATTTCCTACATATTCTACAGTGTATCAACTTTTTTAAGAACCAATTGATTATCACTGGACAGTTTACAGTTCGGTACGCGATTCGCTCGTACTGTACCTAGTGCATAAAGACCTCGACTTCATAAATACACGTGGACTTCAAGAGAGGTATCAGACAAATCATAACATCCAAGGTCAGGACCGAAGTATATATGAAGTATAGAGAAATCACAAAGGGTTAAGAATTTGAAGCCCCCATTTGTTCGAAATTATTCAATTCCATGAAATTTATGATTTCATCATTAGAAAGCCCGGACAATTTATCAACATTTCGTCTAGCCATAACTGTAAAATAAGATTACTTATTTCTTTAAGGACACATATACACCCAAAAATATTCGAGGAAGTCATAAAATTTTCTACGATTCTAAAATTTGTATAAGTGTACAACCGCATGAGTCCACCTAGACGCAGACTGACTACTTTTCTTATTTTTTCAGTTCAAACCTTATTTTTATACAAAAATTAAGAATAATTTTACATCAAACCGACAGTTCCAACTGTGGAATGATATGTTCTCTATGCACGAATTTTCCAGTTAGAGAGTAGAAAAACTGGGTGTTATGAAAAACATAACTGTTCTCCAAAAGGAAAAATGTTGCAAGAGATGTGAAAAAATTTCATTTCTAAGGCAGAAATGACATTGAAGATACCCTGCCTTTAGGCGGGCTCATGCATTAGGAGGTTAAATGTCAATAAAAACTCGTTCTTTGTGAATCGCTTACAACACGAGAATAGCTCGCTTCTCTTAATATATAAGATATATAGAACACCACTAACCCAAGCACATTGTTCGCATAACTTCGTTTTAACATCGATTTCGGTTCGCCTTAGGATGTAAAGCATTTCGCTATCGAGATAGAATCTCGGGTTGATAAGTCAAGAATCATGTTCCTTTTACTACGATGATAGTCCGTTTTTCATCCGATATCGAAGTTTAAGCCAGAGAATACGATTTCCTAGTAAATCGTTTTCGAATCATGATGTTTGCAGTGTTGAGTTAAAGTTCAGTTTTTAGAGTTCAATTCATTAGGAGTTGGCATGTAAATAATGCACAAATACAATAAAACATTTTTTTTTAAATGTAGTGCTATATGTGTTTAAAAGGTAAAGGAACCGCTTTTTTAATTTCATTTTTATTTCATGAAATAGCTTTTAAAGTAGTTATATAAAAATAAAAATTTTTAAAATTTTTTGGAATTTACATGATTTAATCTTGGGAATAACCATATTAATTTTAGTGGCCGCAAAATGGATCAATGATTGCTATCATTCATGAGCCAGTTTGTGTGTAGTGTTGGCCAGAGATTAGAACTGAATTTTTTACCTTACCTCAAATTGCGTCCAAAAAGCAACAAATTATTAATTAGTCTGATTTAATGCATTGCGTATAAGGAAATATGGAAGGATAAACTGCTACAATACTAAATGAAGCACTGTCGGACATTCGACAAGGAAAAAATTCTATTAGAGCGGCTAGCATTAAATAAAATATTCCAGACACATTATTACAGAATAAATTGTCTGGGAGACATCTTGAATGCCAGGAATGTCTGGATCATAAAGTAAGCAATATTTTAACGGAAACTGAAGAAAAAACTAGTGAAGTTGTGTGAGTCGTTAACCAAATGTGGATTTCCATTAAGTCCTGATAACCTTTTAAGCACACTTCAAAAAATTGAGCAAGACGATGGCACGACTACGTCCTTCAAAAATGGGCGACCAGGGCGGAAATGGTATAACCTTCACACACACACACATCGAATTTTCGAAGGCCTAATTGAAGCCAGAGATACGCTTTCTGATGCGGTTATTCGAAAATTGTTTGATGAGTTGCAAAATTATATAAAGGAGATGAATGCAGGAGACATATTTGAAAAAAAGAACATTTCTTTCCCCTACGTCCGACCACAGGGACGTAGTCAATAGCCATGCCATAAGACTGGTTTTTAGTTCCTTCTGAGTCAGCCTGTATGAAAATATATCGTGATTGCGGTAAATACATTGTTAATTAATGAAAAAATTCAAAAACATGTGATTATTTTTGTTGACAGCCACAAGCCGTTCCCAGCAAAACGTCTATGTTACAACCAGCAGATGATGTTAATGTTTCCAAGTAATGCTCCAACAAAATAAATGGAAGTGGTTAAGTGATAATCTTGTTTTAAAGAGATGAGACACTTTTGAGTCTTAGACTTATTGAATTCGACGCGATTTACTTTGCTCCAAGAGAGGATATTGTCCAGATCGTTATTCAATGATCTAAAATCATTCAATCTCGTTTGATAAATTTGGCAGAACTATGGATTGGATTGAAGGCAAGCGAAAGCAGATCATTAATGAAAATTAAGAGGAAAGACGAAGAGATAACAGAGCCCTGTGGCACACCAGCATTTATAGGCTGAAGTTTAGATGACTCGCCATCTATCCGTGTCAGGCGATCAGATGAAGACATTTCAATCTATAATAGAAGAGGAGGGGATAGACGAGGAGCTTTGACTAAAAAGTATGTGGAATTAATTTAAGGCAAAAGTTTGCTTTATTATTTTAATTTATAAAACGTTGAATTCCATTATGCTCTAAAATTCCTTCAACAACACAATTTGAATTGAATTAGTTTTTATGTTACTGTGAATTTTATCACAACTTTTTATTTTTTGATGGCTTTTCAAATCAGGGATAATGAAAAATTAATAAAGTCGTATTTTTCAAAGCAACATTAATTTAACACTCCCTTCAAAATGCAGTTTTTATCACTTTTTTTACCCTGGACGCAAATTGTCTTCATGGTGGACATTGGCGTAAATAGGATTTTTATCTAGGGTGGGCCGGGGACCCACATAGGCTTTAACAAACATTTTGTTAGCGAAGTTACGAACTCATGGTGTATTCGCAGCTATTGACCGACAGTTTTTATCAATTGCTCTGAGCACTTACGAGATAGCATGTTGATATAATACCTAGAGCCAATGAAATTGCATAGATTACAAAAACCATAAAGTTGCTTAGAGTCTAATACCGCATTCACAATGCAGAGTGGAGTAGAGTGGCAACTGGCATCATATTTTTCGCACTCAGTAGTGCATATGGGTATCTCCGTTCGGCTTAGAGAAACGCAGAGTGGAGCTGCATGGAAATATGTAGGTTCTACTCTAATTTCACACTGGCATTTCCGGAAGCTTACAAACTGCAATTTCGAACTACTAGCATGTAGATGGCGTGGAAAAAGCTCCATACTTTTTTGTATCATAGCTGGCATGTTTTAATGTTATTTATTTACTGATTTAATATTTTTTAATGAATGCTAATAAAAAACAAGAGGTATTTTTTGCAAACTTCATGATTTAAAAATAAAAAAATTGAGTTAATTCTTATCTAGTTTCAATGCAATCTGATGCTGGAACAGGGGCTGGATTATGATAAAATTAAAATGACAATGACAATATATATACAACTTGAATATGACAAATGTCACAGCGGCAAGGACTAATGTCGATTTCCATTGATATTTTATAAAAACTCCACGCCAATCAATGACAAACGAGTTCAATGGAACAACTTTTAACGCGATGAGAATGTATATAGTAGCTCAAATCCGTGTAATTTGTAAGATTGACATTTTCTAAAAAAACAACACCCGAGCGAAGTATGGCACATTATACTTATAAGCGCAGAAATTAAATTTTAACAGGATTTTCCATTTTATTTTATTATTTAAATGAGTTATTACAACTTTACCTTGCTTTCACTTGACATTTGTTTTGACATTCAGCAGAGACATTTCACAGAGATAGATGTGTGCATTTTCCGGTGTAACACCACCGATTTTTCGAGTGTAGCACCAGGGCCATTTTGACGTACACTTTTTCTAGCAGTTCAGGTCAATGGAACAATTTCAGTGTCATGCACCGCATGAAAAGTATAGCACTTCTGCTAGAAAACGTGATTAGTGGAAATCGGTATAAGTGAGTTCGGTTGCAAAAATTGTCATGAGAAAAGTCACTGGTCAGTCACGCAGATTTTTAAGAATCGGCATTTCAAAAATAGTCCAAGTCATTGTCATTTTTTTCTGATCAGAATCCAGTCCGAGGTATCAACTTTTTCGAATTTATTATTTTGACAACGACAAGCATGTTAATTTGGCGTTGTTATGGCGATTTGTTACGTTTAATTTCAAAGCTCGAATTTCACTCTGCTCTGTATTGTGAACAGCTTCGCTCTGAACTAAAGGCTCACTTTGCTCTACTCTGGATTTTGAATGCGGCATATAAGTTACAGAACCCTCAAGAAACATAATCTAAATTCTAAAACATAATTTCCGCCAAAGTAATTAAAAACAAAGTAACTCAAACTTCAAAAATCAAACTTGCAGAGATGGGTGACCATACGAAATTACATACGGGCATTCGTCTAGAGAGTATCATAGGAATTGGTCTTAGACAAATTCCAGCTTTTTTTAACTATCTATCTATATCTAAGTGTTGGATTTCAAAATGCATCTATGTTTTAATATCTAGTCGTCCTACTTGAAACCTTAACTCCGCTTCCAAGAAAGCAAAAAGAATAGATCAGCACTTTTAATCCACTGCAAATGCAGGCAGATATGTGCATTTGCGGCGATTTTAATTACAAAAAAAGCTTTTGAGGTAGGGCAGTCTTTGTCGGGGCTCCCATGTTAGAGGCCAGAAGAACAACTAACAGTTTTCAATTGATTCCCATTTTTTATTATAATTCTCGTTGAATGTAATTGAGCACCCAGAGACTGATCAACATTGGACATTTCTCATCAGTTAGTATCAGTCATTAGCATTCTATCAATTTTTGGCTAATTAGTCAACATTCGGCAATTGGGCGATAAGGAATGAAATCGAGACCAACGGCGACGAGTATTTACGAAATTAGACTTGATTCTTTTTCTTTCCTTTTATTAATTTAAGTTTAGTCGGAGAGCTACAAAACTTAGTAGGAGAGCTATAAAACTATAGAAGTCGACAGGAAACTAGGTATGAGGAAATAGCACAGGACCTTGTCGGGGTGGGTTCGCACCAACTACCCCTGGAATAGTAGTCAGCACGCTTACCAACCGAGCTACCGAGGCCACGTGCAAATAGATTAGTACCTACATATTGTAATTGGCGAATTGAGTGAAAGTGCATTCTTTTCTTTAATTCCAATGAACTCAAGCGATCGATATTCATATATTCCGTACTTCCACTGTCCGCTTCAACCATCCGATGTGATTTCTATTTTTTTAAATCATAGGAAGTAATGTTTATTTGAAAAATAAAATAAAGTTTGTATGGTTTTCAAAGAAAAATAAAAAAAGTGGTGTCGCTTAATTAACAGAGACCTTTGTTTTCCATTTCCCATCCTCCCCTTCTCTCACGTATTAAGAGAAATAAGTCAGAATCCTCAAGTTCTGAACACGAAACTGATATGATCGTGAGCACAAATAGAGAGATACCTATAATTAAAGTCCTATGTTTTTTTTTCTGTAAATTTATTTAGCACCTGCTGCGCTGTTACTTTTTTTTTAATAATTTCTTTTTCAATGTTTAAGATTGCCATATTTCAAAAACTCTCCTAAAGCATAGTTGCTCTTAACCAAGTTTTAACTCGACGCATAGCTTCGTTCACAGCCGGTCGAGCTCACAGAACCAAGTAACAATTTTAAGTAGTAAAAGTAAGGTATAGGTCTCTTCAAATAAAAATAACTTGTCACAACATTTTTCATGATTTGCGCATAGTTCTACATAGCATAGAAAGCTAGCATACATTTTTGTAGATTCTCTCATAAGGCTGCGTTCTCAAGATGCGCAATGTGACATGTTATGTGAAAAACCTATAATAAAGCAAACGTATTCACTTTTGCCTCGATTCCTTAATCATCTTAAAAGGAATGAGGACCCAAGTTATTTTTCGATGTATGCGCGTAGTTACTTATAGCGTTTTACTTTATTTCCCCTTATTTCATAATGTAACCTAATAAGAATATTATTGAGTTTTTTAATTCCGCACTAAATTTCCTTATAAAGACAATCAGCCTTATTATTGAATCCGTTGGGATAGGAATCGAAAAATATTAAAAAGGACTTTTGTAATGTAGAAGATGAAACCTGGCAGGGTCGCCACGTAATATAAAGATGGGTTTTGTATTTCTCATTTATCTTTCCGCCAGCAGTATAGTTGTGGTAATATAATAATTACATAATGAGGCAGGGGTTATAATCGCCATGTAATATTTAAAGTTGCAGCTAGCCATGTAATATGAATTCGTTAATCGTGGTCCGGAAATTAGTATGCGTAACTAATGAATAGGATGCTTGGCTTCGCTGTGCTGCTTTGTCTCGTTTACAGATAACGACGATGATCGGAGTCAGCCATTAGGCAGTGCTTCTATGGAGAAGGTGAAGAATTTATAAAAGCAGATCTCCTAAAAGAAGCTTAGAGAAAAGGTCTCTTTGTAGGCGCAGCTAGAACTAGCAGATGCCTAGGAAAGGGGGAGTGCAGCTAAGACTAGCAGACACTGGAACAAAAGTCTCGACTATCTAAAGACTACCTAAATAACGACTTCTTTTATTGAACTATTCCTAGCTTATTTATACATAATTGTGAATTTGTTAACCTAATCTTAATGCTGATTTACACAATTATAATGTGTACACATGCCCGTGATTTGGGTAATATTAAACAAAGTTACTTACTTGCACTTTTGTGTTTAACATTTATTTTTATGTGATGAAACTCGCTTGACCCATGTTAAGCATGTTGCACAACATGTAAACAAATTCAGACACCTACTGTTCGAGTGTGACCTGCATTTGGGCGCATGTCTTGCATATAATGCATTAACATTATTGCCTTAAGTTTTAGGAAATTATCAAAATTTCATTGATACGAAAGGTTATCAATTAAACTTTCAAAATACTTAGTTCCGGATGATTTCTCCTACTGAATACATTTTCATAAGACTTTGTGAAAAATAAGTGGAATCAAAACAATCGCAGAGCAGTTTTTAAAATTTTTAAAAAGATTTCAATAAATTTTCTTAAAAATCAACTTTTTAAGGACTTTTCGATTCCGATCCGAACGGATTCAAATTAATTAGGCTTATTAGGCTTAAGATTGTACGAATTGGCGAATGTTTTTTAGGATTTTTATAATTTTCATGGGGGGGGGGTCTCCACATTTTGGATGGGTAGGACCACCCTGCCCCTTACCTAGTTACGCCAATTATGGTGGACACAAAACTGGCTTAGACTGGACGTAAACTGGTGATTTTCGCAAAAAACTGATATTTTCAATTATTATGCTAGAGACTAGATAAATGTTTTGAGTTTTTGATTTAAACTAAAAGATAAATTTAAAGCTTGTTGTTGTACTACAAAAGCTTAAGCACCGACATTAAGCTCTACTAAAAACCAGCGATGTAAAAGCTCAGCTCATTTTCCTTGTTGAACTAGCTCAAAATTCGTGAACTAGCTCAAAACGAAAGTCCTGCCAATTTTTGTATGTAATTGACAGCACATTTTTAATAATTAAAATTAAAATTCAATGGTAAATCGATTTTTGAAAAATTCAATTACCAACGAATGATCATTCATTTTGTCCGTCTGCCTAGGGTATTAGCTCGGCTGGTGAGCTAGTTCGAACTGGTGAGCTAGTTCGAACTGGTGAGCTAGTTCGAACTGGTGAGCTAGTTCGAACTGGTGAGCTAGTTCAAACTAGTGAAAATCGAAAAATTTTCCGATGTGGATGTCAAATTTCTTGAAGACATTTGTAAGGTATTGTTATTGTATTACTTATTACTGATAGTATGAAAATTCATAAATGTTACGTTTTCTTACGCGAAAGAAAGAAAGAAAAACACAATATTAAATATTTCCAAAAAGAGACGTGAGTAGCGAATAACTTAGTTTGCAATCAAATATGAAATTATCTAATACTAACTATAGTATCCCGTTCTTAGAAATAGAACAAGATTCTCTGTTAAGTTTGTAATATTTTTTAATTTTTTTTTATTTTATCGTTTTTTTTTATATTATTTTAATTGTTTTCTAATTTTTTGAGTTTTTTTTTTTAGTTTTGATTTTTGTTCACATTTTCTTTTTTCTTACATTTTTAATTTCATAGTTACGAAACCCCCAGTATATATAACATATTTTTTTTATGCTTTGGAACCAGTTGCACTTGCTCTCGATATTTTGCAAGGAGTTCATATATTTATCGCGGCCTTCATTCCCATAAATCACAAAGTTTTGACAAAATTAAATATACACTCTTCTCCGTTATCCGAAATTTTGCAAAATGGCTTTAAGACCCGGTAATGCTATGTATGAGTAGAAGGCTGATTTATTAGTAATACATATTTAAATTTTTGTAGATTATCCGGAGTTTTGAATGATTGTGATTTTTTGATTGTGACTGCATTGCATCCACAATTTAAGGGGGTATTCTAGTCTAGTGGCCCGAATTTTAGGTGATTTTTGAAGTACCGTAAAAAAACGGCAATCAATATTTTTCTATACATTTTTTTATGAGTTATTTATTAACATTACAAGAATACATACAATGCACCGACGAGAATCCCTGATACAGCTGGAGATAGGGCCAATTTACTAGATTTGTTTCTGTCATCTCACCCTGACAAATATTCCATCTCAGTCGGCTCCCCTCTTGGTAATTCAGACCACTGTCTAATCACGGCTCAATTTATCACCTCAACTCTGCGCCGCCCTACTTCTCCACCTACAAGTAGGCTTCTCTGGCACTATAAGAACGCTGATTGGGAAAGTCTCAATCAGTATCTTAGAGATATAGATTGGTCGGTCTGTTTTGCTTCGAGGGATGCTGATGAATGCACATTAGAACTTAGTAACATACTAAGTCTAGGCATGCGTGAATATATTTCGTATTCTTACAGCAGATCTCAACAACAGCAAAATCGCTCTTGGTTTAACGATAAGTGCAACCAAGCTATAAAAGCGAAAGAGTCTGCTTTTCGCGCCTATCAAGTGCATCCTTGTCCAGAACTGAAAGAAATCTACAAGACTGCATGGAACACCTGCAAGTCCATTATCCAGAGAGAAAAATTTCTTTTTGACCAGAATGCTAGACAAAGAATCTTGGCAAGCCGCAAAGGTAGTAAAGGTTTCTGGTCCCTGGTCAAAACCATCAGGAACAACTTCAGCAGTTCCTCTATACCTTCACTACTTAATAATGGTGAAGTGGTTGTTGACTCTCTGGATAAAGCTAATATTTTGGCTGCTAGATTCGCATCAAATTCTTTTCTTCCACCCACTTCACAGGCACCTGTCGTGCATCCCCCGTGCGGATGTGTACAACAGCCAATACACATCCGTACGAGAGATGTGTTCAAGGTCCTTAAAGGAATCAACGTCTCTAAAGCCGCAGGCCCTAATGGTTTCTCGCCCCTATTAAATAAAAGCTGTGCCTCATCCTTGGCTAAACCTCTGCGCAAACTATTCTACCTGTCCTATTCGTCAGGAAAATTTCCAACTGCTTGGAAACTAACTCACGTTCAGCCTATTCCCAAGAAAGGAGAGGGTAGCGATCCCTCAAATTATCGACCAATTGCAATCACTTCGATTCTTTCAAAGGTTTTTGAATCTATCATTAACTTCAAATTAATCAAGTATCTGGAAACCAATCAGCTCATCAACGATCGCCAATACGGCTTCCGGCACGGACGCTCATCTGGAGACTTGCTGACTTTTCTTACGGAACGTTGGAATCGTAGTCTTCACAATTTTGATGAGTCCAAAATCGTTGTCTAGATATTTCAAAGGCCTTTGACAGAGTCTGGCATCCAGCCCTTTTAGCCAAACTCAAAGCACTTGGTCTTTCCCCTCCTCTTCTATTATGGATTGAAAGTTTTTTATCTAGTCGCCAAATACGTGTTGTATTAGATGGCGTTATATCTGAACCTCATCCTATTAATGCCGGTGTCCCCCAGGGCTCTGTTATTTCTCCGACTCTATTTCTAATCTTCATTAATGATCTGCTTTCCCTTACTTTCAATCCTATCCATAGCTTTGCTGATGACAGTACCCTTGATTTCGCATACTCCTTCCTTTGACACCCTTGCGGATTCCAGAGGGAACGCCACATGTGTTAAACGAGACTGCATGATTAGATCATTGAAAAACGATCTTGACAATATTCTCGCTTGGGGCAAAGTGAATCGCGTCGATTTCAATGCATCTAAGACCCAAAGCTGTCTCATCTCATTAAAACAAAACCATCACTTAACCACTTCCGTTTCGTTTGATGGTGCATTAATTTCTGATTCACCGTCACTAAGCATTCTTGGCATTAATATTTCCAGTAAGTTAAGCTGGACAGATTACATCTTCTCGGTTGCCAAAGAAGCATCAAAATGTCTTGGTTTTTTGAAAAGGTGTAAGAAATATTTCAGCCCAAGTCCTACATCAGACCTAGAATGGAATACAACTCCCATATCTGGGCCGGGGCTGGTCGCACAGCCTTAGCTTCATTGGATATTGTCCAAAAGAGAGCCTGCAAGCTCATTGGCGATGTGGCAATTAATCGTCATATCGACTCGCTCGAGCACCGTCGCAATGTTGGATGCCTTTCGCTACTTTATCGCTATATGCATGGTCAATGTTCTGATGAAATATCTAGTCTGATCCCTTGTAGAATAGTTCCTGCACGCAATACTCGCGCTGCATCCCGCGCTCATCCTTTTACCCTTCAAATTACCTTCGGCCGTACACTAAAATTCCGTGATGCTTTCTTATCCCGAACTGTGCGAATGTGGAACAGTCTACCATCTTCTGTCTTTCCTCCGGCATACAACCTGCAAAAGGTTAAGGGCGACATACATCGGCACCTCCGCCGTTCTCCTCATATCCCTTAATCCTTTCCCTATCTCCTTCCTGCCACGCTGTGCTTTGCATCATAGGGTATCCCCTGAGCTTGGCTTAATAATATAAAAAAAAAAAAAAAAATTAGCAGCCGATGAAGTGGGGGCCTCAAAAAATTGGCGCGTGATCATGCCCACGATTCCAACCCGCCTAGCAATCCGAAAAAATAAAAAAATAAAAAAGATTATTAGTCTAGAGTAATGTCGCTATGTCCGGAACTAGGGAAAAGTTGAAAAAAAAATTTTCACAAAATGGCCGCTGCCTGAAGAAAAAGCAGTTTTTGTACCACTTTTTTTTACTTTTTCGAATTTTTTAAAAATAGTAAAAATTGAAATTTGGGGATGCGGCTAGTTCCGGACATAGACAAGTCTATAAAGAAGACTCCCAAAAAAATTTCAAGTAAATCAAATCGTGGGCATCGTCTTGAAAAAGAAAGTTTCAAGAAAAACGCGTTTAAGGGGTAACGCCACTGTAAATTTTTTGAAAAATCGTTTTTTTGTATTGGCTTAAAAAATAGTTTAAACCCTCTAGAATAAGAAAAAAACGGTCCCGTGCGAGAAATTTTTTTTTTCCTTTGAAAATAGAGGTCGCCACCAAGCGCGTCAAACTTGCACCAAAACATCTCCCGGGAAGATGGCTGTGAGCCGCCATTTTGTTTTTTTTTTTCGCTGTCAAAAATTTATCAATAAAGTTCAATGTATGCCCAATAATACTCTTAAAAGGTTTTTTTCAAACACCTTTAATTTCGCGAGAAAAAAATTCGTGAAAAAACCATGTTTTTTTAGCCGATACAGTGGCGTTACCCCTTAAAGTCCATACGTCCACGTGGTTTGGAAGTTAGAATTCAACTGTTAGCAGCTGGATGCAAGTGAACACTAAATATAAAAGATACAAATTTGAAAAATCCTCTTGTAGGCATATTCTTGAATAGTTAAACTTTGAAAATATGAAAACAAAAAAATCGATTTTTTCGAATTTATAGACTAGAATGCCCCTTTAAAACACAATTCATTAAAAAATACTATCCGGAAAGAGTTAACGATATAAAGGGATAGATTATTTATAAATTTAATTCGATATCTACTATTTCATGCCAAACATGTAACTCAAATTCCAACCCGTCATTTTGGGATTCTGATGAAGAAAATAAACCAGCCTTTATTGATGAAGGGAAACAAATTCTGGCAGAGTTCGAACATGATTCAATCAGAACGTTAAACATATTTGACGTTTTCAGTCATTAAAGGAACACAGCTCTTCCAAGCAGTGCGTGCTTCTGTAGAGAGATTATTTAGTAATAGGCAAAGCAGTTCTCAAGCCAACTCGGTGCAATATCAAAGATGAGCATTTTAAAGCACAACTGCTCCTACATATCAACAAGAGCCATATTTCACTATAAATTTCTTTTGCTGTACAGATCGTATTTTTTCTCTCTCAATAGTAATACACGCATTTCTGTTAAAAAAAAACTGTAAAATAAATATGGATTAATATATTATATTTTTCTTAAGTATTTAAATTTTTTTAATATTAAAGCTGTCAATTTTCAATTTTTCCAAATTAGTTTTCTGTTAGCTCAATCTGGTTAACTAGATAACAGGTGATTTAAGTAAATAAGGAACCAGTTTAGGAAATTTTCTTAGTGAACTAGTTCAAAGTGAGCTAGCTCAGACACAAACAGGTGAGCTAGTTCAAAGTGGTGAGCTAGTTCAAAGTGGTGAGCTAGCTCAAACTGGTAAGCTAGTTCAAAAATTAGCTAGCTCTATTGTACCAATCGAATGAACTAGCTTAGTTTGAACTAGATCATCAATTTGAGCTAGCTCACTCTGAGCTAAAATGAGCTTGAAAAGCTTAGCTGAGCTAGCTATTTTACATCCCTGCTAAAAACCCATCTTTTAGGAATGACATTTCTTACAATGGACGTGAATTGATACGTTTACCTGAGATTAAATATAAACCTTTACTTCATAGTCGTTATAATCTTGAATCATGTAGATAATTATAAATACATAACCGCAAAGTACATCCCACAAAGTAGCTCATATCTAAACTAAAAAACAAAACAAAAACAACTCAATCTGTAATTACATACAAGATATCCTACACATATAATTCTTTTAAAAAATTACTACAGCAACGTAATCATCTTACGTCTTATCATAATGTTAAAGCTAAAACAATTTACATAACTTGATTAAATTATAAGATGAGCTCTAACTAATTATACAAAGTAAGAAATTATACTTAAATGGTCTACTTGTATACATACATACATATACTACGTATGTACATACAAAACAGTCTAATTAAAACCATTTCTAGCTACTCTATATGTATACAGCTAAAGATTTAAACTTCCGTCCACCATAAAAAGCTTTTCACATCAATTTCGGTGGAGTAAACTGTCTAGTAGACGAAGTAACCTAGAAAAGGATTTCATCGTCCGCTAAAAATTGTGCTATTTCCTTACAACAACTTAGCATTTATCTGCAGTAATTAGACCCTATGCAAATCCAACACTTGCGCCCTCCCTATATAAACGTCACACGGATATTAATCACCGCACGATAATTTATCACAAATGGCTGCTGTGCTTCTTCTCTAACACAAAAATGAACTAAAATTATACAGAGAAAAATTCAAAGCTGGAAATCACTGTGAGTATATGAAGAGAATAACGAAAAATTGACAGAGGATTAGTTAAGTCGTCCTCATACACACAAACTATGCTGGCTGGCTGGCTAGAAGCACGCTATCCCGTGACATTGAGATTAAAGCAAATTTTCCCAGATTATCGAAAAAAAAAGAAAAATCAAATAGGTAACTGGGAAATGGAAATTGAGCCATTGAGGAAATTCTTCTGCATTATTTATGAATTTCCCCCTCTCATCCCCTACCTCCCCCTCCAGACTGTTAATGTTAACTACGTAAATAGTAGACTCTCGTATCATTCCACTTATGTTAGAGAACAATTGTGCAATTTTGCCGATTGCATAAATTTCACCACTAGCCCGGCTATATTTAACTTGATTTTTACTTTCTTCCAGGCTACCAAAGGAAACTGAAGCTCGAATGAATTATACAATAAAGCCCAGAGTGGTTCTTCCTGATAATTATGTCAAGGGTAAGTGATGCATTATCCTCAACTTTAGAGCATATGTTAGTTGCAGCCAGCTGGTGGCAGTGTGGCATATAAACATGTCAGTCAGGTCAGGGCATTAACTCTCGCTTTGTGGGACCTGGGGCCGAATGTTGCGTGTTCAGGTTTCACCTTTATACATTTGACGTCACAAATTTATACATGCAGGTATCGGCGAACCTATACTATATATGCTTGTACATGACCTACCGCAAAACAACGATACAAGTTTATTATTGGTCGCGCGCACTTATTCACTTTCAGTTCAATATTATGACAACAAATAAATATAAAAAAAATGTTCTTTTTATAGGTCAGATGAAATTGATAAAAACAAAAAAAAACGCCCCCTTTTATTCCACCTTCTTTTTATCGCCGTCCATGAAAGAAAGCATTTTATATATGTGCAGCAAATATTCCGTTGAATTTCTCAAAGTCAAATTGGTAAATCGATGAAGGACATATAAGTGTTTTCCAATCGGTATTTCGCATATCAAGCGAAAATAACAAGAAATCATCTAGGTAACTTTATTACACTTCTTGCTTTTTTTTATTTGGCTGTTCGAAAAAAGGCCTACAAGAATTTCACTGTACGTAGAGTAACTCACATTTGTTAACGGGGCCATAAAAAACTGCCGAACTGAGCTCTGACTATGTATCAGAGATTTGTAGTTTCCTTCCGGCTCGGAAGCCTTATTGCATTAATGGTGGAAGCAATAAGACTTGCACCGGAGGGAGCTTATCAAGATTTAAGAAAGCAAAAGCTATCACTAAAATTCCTCCTTAAGTAAGTTCTTCCTTTATTTATGTATGTACTATGTGTGCATGCATAATGCAATACATGGCACTACATATTATAGGTATGTATTGTGGGCCCCTAGGGTACAGAATATGCAGGTACATTAAATTGTGTACATAGGTAACAAAAAAGCAGGTGCAAACTACAGTTAATGTCCGTTGCAAATTCAAGATCTACGGAATGTTTTTTATGCCTATCATGTCCAGTTTTCTACAACGCATACATATCTAGAAAGTAGACACACACTTTTTTTTTATTTGGAAGTGCATAATCCCCGGAATAGACAAGCTTTGACGTCGACGGTCACACCAACACATTAAAAATCATTAATGGTCCGGCTACAAGCCATGAAATATGTAAGAGTGCACACTTATACTTTTATACTCTTATGCAGAAAGAGCTATGTGAACATCTTAAGCAGGTCCTAGAGTTTAAAAGTAATGCTCCTACAGAAAAATTAAGTTAAAACAAATTGCCACCCAATACGTTTCCTTTCTAATGGTGTTGAAAAAAATAAGCAGGTTGGACAAATTTATGGTAATTATGTGTTGTTTGAATGAAATCCAAACTACTTTTATATGAAAAACTCCTGTTTCATGGGTTGTGTAATCAGGGGGTTACAGCAAGTGCTGTTTCGAAAATGATGTTTACATCACGCCCTATACAGGGTGTCCCGTGAATTGTCTGGCACCCGAAGGCTATGGATAGGTCATGCTTAGACAAGCAAAGAATTGTACGGACTGGGGAGGGGCGGCATCCTAACGGTTTCCGAGATAACGGAATTTACAGATATTGGGGTATGTTTTATAGATCACCTTGTCACTTCTGAACGTTACACCCTATGGAGTTGATTTTGACTTTGTTAAAATGGACCTTTCCAATATTATATATATTTCTTCCCTCATTTTTGCCGTTTTGAAGTTATGGTTCAACAAAATCAAAATTTTGGAATTTTAACTATTTGTTTTTATTAACTACTATTTGTATACAAAAAAAAACAATTAATCATATTGGATTTAAAAAGCTCAAAATCTTAGCTCTAAAATGTCCTATGTACCCAAATGTAACCTTTTCTGCGTTTTTTGCAGATCGATCCAACAAGTTCAATTAGTGCCAGAAAGTAGGCAATTATCTTTTGGGAATGAGCTTTTGAAACCATTTTCGCTGGTTATGTTACAGAAAAAGTGCAAAACACGCAGAAAGGGTTACATTTTGAGTACAGAGTGTTGTAGGTCATTTTAGAGCTCAGCTTTTGCGCTTCTTAAGTCCAATATGAAAAATTGGTGTTGATGACGTGTTTTTTGATAAAAATAGCAATTAAATAAAAAAAATGAGTTAAAATTCCAAAATTTTTAATTTGTTGAACAATAACTTCAAAACGGAAAACAGGAGGGAAGAAATGTAAGTCCAAAGATTATCAATCTAACATATTTTAAATCACTTTCATAGGCTGTAACATTCAGAAGTTACAGGGTGATCTAACATACTCAAATATCTTTAAATCCCGTTATCTCGTATACCGTTAGGATCCTTCCCCCCCCCCCCCCCCCCCCCCATAAGAATTTTTTGCTTGTGTAAGCATGCCCTAACCATAGCCTGCGGGTAGCAGACCGTTCACTGGACACCAACATGGAAAGAGGAAATATTAACATTACATTACTACAAAAGCGTCATTATATTTTTGAAATTCAGCGAACTTATTCCTAACAAAATTACCACCGAATTTGTATTTTCTATTTCGCTAAGTCCCTCACCAAAGGGTTCATATGATTGGAACAGTAATTCAGATCAGTCAATTCGAAACTTCCTTTGCGAGATAGATTTTTGTAGAAATTCTGAGATATATGAAGGTTTCTACTTTAGTTTTGCAGTTAGGTTATTTCCCGAGAGGGCTCGATTTGGATATGTTATTTTCTCATTCTTTGATGGCTGTTTTTATTTTTACACTTAAGGCTGGGTGTCACACGAAATGCAACGCGGCGCGGCCCAGAGCGATTGTCACTGCGTGATCGCTCTTGCAAAATAAATCTATAGTTCACATAAGACGAGGAAAATTAATTACCGCGCGACGATTTTTGAGATGACTGCAACTAAAATTTTACAGGTGCCGCCAGCTGTAAAATTTCTTATATCATTCGCAATAAGTCCGTGAAAATCTCTAAATATGGCTTCATAAAGTCAATCCTCATCACTTTGCAACTCCAACTATGTAGTTGTGTCATTTTTTTTCATAACAGGATGTTCCCAATGTTTTTTAACTTTGCTCTGTTTTTACTCAGCCAGAACTACTAATAGCAGAACTTCTTTACCGGAACTGGAATACATTTTATGGGGAATAAAAATAATTCAACACCGATCACTACCAATTACAAGTATTCAGAATGAACTAAATACAAAGTCTCGATTCGTTACTGGTATGGAAGGTATCAGAATTTCAAATGGAAAAAATCCGCCGCGACTGATGTGAACACTTTATTTTACCCCGTGGCACCACACTTGTTCAGATAAAAAATAATTTGTGTTTTGTTTTTATCTACATAGTAAAAAAAATTATTTCGTTTAAGAATTAAATAAACACAGAAAAATGTTTAAGCCATGATTTTTTATGATTTTAATATGTTCCAACGTGGAATTAGTTCGTTCAATGTCATCATCCAAAAAACCAGGTGGAAGCCCCCAGGATAACCAAAACTTACGACATTTAAACCAACCATATTATAGCTTGGTTATTACGTTACGGAAAGGTATTATACTGTATTGAAATGTACATATGCCTTCAGTGATTATCTCCATCTTGATCTGCATGTTCCTGTTAACGCAAATGTAATATGGACCAGTCGACTGTATCTATTTCTTATGAAAAATTTAGGTCATATAGTCAATGTTAATCAGAAGTTCGATGCACAATATATAAAGTCATAATATTGTCTCAGTTTTGCTATTTGCTAGTCTCACTTGCTTTGTCATTTAAAAATGCAAAAAAATTGAACTTTTCGACCCAGCGATCAGAGAGGTCTCATCAGTATGATTGTCTCTGATCGCCTACCATAGAAGTTCAATGTGCAGGTCACACGAATTGCCCATTTAAATACTTTTTAAAAAAAAGCATGTATTAGTTATATGGTGGCAAGATTTCTCATTGCAATTTTCAAATTCAGAGACAACTATACTGATGAGATCTCTCTGATCGTTGGGTCGAAACGTTCAATTTTTCTGCATTTTTAATGCAAAAAAGTAATTTTTTTTCCAATAAATTTCTCTGTTTTAGACAAAAAAATTGTAGCTTCTCAATTAATCTCCTTAGAGATATAAATTGAAAACGACAGCGTTCCATCGTAACCTTTTAACTCACCATAACTAGAGACAACATACAACTAGATAAGAAAATCTCCATATAAACCCGGATCCCTTTTTAAAAGCTCTTAAACTATAAATTTCATAATGAAAGCTATCATTAATAAATGTTGCGAAGAATTTATGTGGCATAATATAGCAGAGAGAGACAAAATGTATAGGGCTTTCTTTAGAGGCCCATTAGCTCATTTTAATTCAAGGGCTTTCACATCTAGATGTAAGTTGTCTCAGCCATAACCTTACATGTTGGTACGACTTTCTTTAACATTATCATGGTGAAAGTAATTATGGGTAGTGACCCCGTACAATGTATTTTTTTAGGGTTCCACAGTCAAGAAGCTTGCTTTGCAATCCAGTTTCATTTTCTTCTTTTACATTTCTTCATCAAACTGTTTTAGCTTGATAGAGGCTCCAGAGTTTTTCATTTTAGTCTAGATGACTCTAGCGGAGTTTTTGGAATCGACACAAATAAAGTATATATGTGGAATAAAGAATTCAACGGCTTCTTGCATCCATTAGAAGACTCTATTTATACAGGGTGGCTCCAAAAGTGACGTCGAAAGGTAAAATTTAGGTGCCTCATATTGAGGGGTACCCAAACCACCCCATGTATGTGATGCGATTTTGCGTAGTTCTCGAGTTATGATTTTTTTTCGTGATTTTTCATCAAAATAATAATTTGAACACATTTTTGGTCATAGTAACTTAAATAATTGAGATAAATTGCTGATTTATTTTTTTCAATTTAGATGAATGTTAGCCCCATCCAATCCAAAAGATTTGACTCCGTAGCTCATAGCATTGAGTCAAAAGAAATTTTTAAATTAAATTTAAGTTCAAAATAATAAAATGTACCAAAATCTTTGAGGGCGATTTAAAAAAAGTCACATAATGTTTTTTTACCCAAGGTATCATCTCCTAAAGAGTTGAGCGATTTCCGCCCCATTAGTTTCATTTCCAAAGTTCTGGAAAGGTTAATACATGCTCAGATGCTCGAACATTTGGATGCAAATAAGCTACTCACGGAATGGCTGTCTGGTTTTCGCTCCCAGCATTGGTTACTAATGATCTGCGATTAGCTCTTGATAATAACCATATAGGTATCCTGGTGTTGCTCGACTCTTCTAAGACAGCGTAAATTAGCAAATTCTAGTTTGGTTTTTCGTCTTCGGCTACTGAATTGCTATATAGTTTTTTACGGAACAGATATCAGCAAGTTAAAGTGAATAATGTTCTTTCTTGCCTTCTACCTGTCCTATGTGGGGTTCCACAAGGCTCTATATTAGGACCGCTATTATTCAGTATTTTTCTCAATGATCTTAAAGACGTGAAAATTCACTGGTATGCTGACGATGTGCAGCTTTATCTCAGTAGACCAATTGGACTGATGGAAGATTGCCTAGAACACATTAACGATGACCACAATAGGATATAACATTGGTCAATGAGAAATCAACTCTTGGTAAATCTAGACAAGTCTCAATACATGGTCCTTCATAACAACACGATTTCCAGCATCACAGACTTTCCTGCTCTCTCTCTAGTGCAGCGTGTCAAGATTCTGGGAGTAGTAATCCACTCTACTATGATCTGTTGTGACCATATCAATCTCATTCTGAGGAAAATATATGGAGGCCTTCATCAGCTCTGGTTATCAGATGATATCTTATCGAGAGATATGCGTACGAGACTAGTCAAAACACTTCTCCTTCCTCATTTTAATTTTCTTAGCTTATTTTTTCCACGTTCGATAGCTAATGCTCTCACAGGAGGAGGATGTTGGTCTTTTTGTATATTCTGACGCACTCAAGGACCCCACGTTATCTGTATGATCAATTGCAGTTTTTAAATACGTCTCGAAACCATAATCTGTACGTCACGATATCTTCGACTCGGCAATGAATTGTACATTTTGTTGTTTTTATTTATACTCTAATTTTTGCACATAGGTATTATTACAATTCTTGTCTTGTTGTGTAAAACAAATAAAAAAAATTGTTAAACTTTTAATTTTATTTTCTTATTTTATTCTTCTTTCTTAGCTTGTTTTTTTTATTTAAGTTTGGCTTCTTTCATTTATGTATATTTACTTTTATTACTTTTTTTGTATTATTTAGTTTTAAGTAATTCTTTTAGCATGTAAACCCGCGTTTTTGTTATTTTTGTTATTTGGTGTTGTGAGTTGTTTATTTATTAGTCGTTAGTTTTAGTTTTTATTCTTTAAGATTCTTTAGGATTTTTACAATAATGTCATCTCTCTTCTCTCTTTCAATTCATGCCTGCATTCTTACTTTGACCTTTTAATTAATGTTACTTATATATAAGTTGTAATAACTTGTGTACAAACAATCAATAATGCTAATTTGAATTTGAATACACGGGGGTGGTTCGGGTACCCCTTAATATGAGACACCTACATTTTACCTTTGGACGTAACTTTTGGGGCCACCCTGTATAATAGATGCTTCCGCTTGATCGATATAACCAATAAGTGCGTGTTTATCTCCCTCTCGGATATTTCTTTCCAAAGAAGGTTCCTTGCAAGTCGGGATTAGTGAAGTTAATAAATATGTTTGTTGTTAACAACCAGTTTAGCGTTTAACTCTCCCAGGAGGATATTTTAATGAAATATCTAGTATTTCTGTTCAAGCCTCTCATAAAAGATTTCCTTAAAAGATTATATCGGTGTTGTCTATATTCCAATTTTGTAAGTATTCTTCGCCCTCTGCATTTTTATAGCTCGAATATTACTTACCTACTCATAAGTATTGCATTTGTATTTTTTTTTTTGTTTACGCAACTATCTTTTAATTTACAGAGATCCGACCGCCTTCAAAAAAGGGTTCACCCGTGATAGTAGAATTTAGCGTATTTGTTGTAGATATAAATTCGATTAACGTAGAAGATATGGACTTTAGGTAAACAATTTTGTTTTTTGTTTCGTTTTGTTTTTTTGTTTTTGTTTTTTTAAATAAATTAATTGAATTTCACTACTAAAACTTTCTTTCCAGAGTAGATATGTTCGTTCACCAAAGATGGGTTGAATCTAGATTAAAACTTCCAGATGATATTTTTGAGGAAGGCGATGATTATGTGACACTTCCTCCTGAGTTCTTTGATAATTTGTGGCAACCAGATCCATATTTTTTAAATTCAAAAATTGCAGGTGAGCCATAATCATTTATTACATAATTTTTAATTTTAGTAATTTTTTCATTATTGTCTTGATTTCTAAATAAAAATGATCGGCATTTATATGATTTTTATGTCAACCGTATTAGTTGATGACGCAATTTTTTTTTTATGTTGAGCAACAAAAAATCTGGGCAACAATCACAAAATTCGACGCAAATGCAAATACGTCTGAATTTTGGAGATTGGTTGTTATTTTGATGAATGCCCAAGACTTTCACTTGTTGAAAAAGTGAGGAACGGGTAAGATTTGTTTTTATTACACCTTAGCAACTGAGGACAGCCATGATGAAAATATTTTAATGGTATAAAAAGGAGAAATTTCATGTTGGATATTTAAAATCTACTAGATCAGTTGTAATTTAATTATACTTTCAAAATACAAACACTACAAAATATATCTAAAATTTTTTCTAAGTACATCAAATCAAAAAAATATTTTGATAGCAATTGCATATTTTTGGTGCCGCCTCTGTTTTTTTTTCTTCAAACAAAAAAATTGTTTTTTTTTACACTAACCATATTCTTTGATGATACCTACCACAAAAAATCCGATTATTGTCGCCGTCATTCACATTTTGACGGCGGATATGTTTTTTTGACATGCACAACTTAGGTACATTTGTTTTCAAAACAAATCTTGGATTCTACCAGTGTTTCTGATTTTGTCTCAACCACGTGAGTGACGCTGACAAGGTGCGTTTTTTTTATGCTACTTGCATTCTGATGCCACCTTCGTTTTTGCAAGATACATGGTGTCGGCGAAGCTACTTAATTTTTTTAATTGACATTTGAAGTGATTGTGTTTTAAGATAATTTCATGTATTTTGATGCCGGTAGTCATGTATTTTGATGCAACTCTCATTTTATAACACCTGCTGCATTTTTATGCTAGTTTTTGACGACACAAGCTTTTTTTACAGCCGCCTGTGTGTTTTTTTGTATGTTTTTAGACAAGCGCGTTTATTTATTTTCGATGTGACTGCCTTTAAAGAAGACTGATATCAAAGCTACCATGTCTACCAAGTCTTTCTGCAAAAACTTCTACAATTTATGGTAAAATTTCAGAGAACCACTTTAATGGTGGCATTACGAATCAAAACTCAGAGATATAAGTTGTATTTTACCCATCTCTGTAGAGAACAATATTTAATTCTATGCCTAAAATATGAATCCTAGAATTCCAAAAAAAATCACTTTGTCGTAAAATTTTGAATAGCTGAGCTGATTATCTTCTTACAAATATAAGACAGAAAACAATGTGCTTCTCATTTACAATTTCTAAATACTTCTTCCATAAAACACATTGCACAAAACCTCGTATCTTTAACAAAATCTTAAGGTTAAAAGAATATTCATTTGCATATCAGTGCATCCCCACAATTCTTTGAAATATTTTAAAATGTTAGGTCAGTACGGTCATGCTTACCTCGTCTATTAAGTCAGACCACATGTAACCTTAAACTTGTAGGTATAGCTTTGTTTCGAGCTGAATAAAACAAAAGTTTCAAAAAGAAAACTGTAAACAAGGACTGTATATCACTAGGCTAGTCCGAAATCGAATTTCGTGACCAACATTTTTGTAGGTGTGAGACTGAAAAGTTGCGATTAAATCTTAGAATTTATTCGCTCAATGTCACAAAGGTTACATTTTCTCACCTTGCGAACTCAGCAAAGAAATGGGTAGCTTAATTTATTGTATAGTTGTTTTTGTTTTCCTGTTTGTAGCCGTCACTCCCACTAAAAACGAATTATAAATACTTCAGTGAATTTGAATTTAAAAGCTTTTCACACGCAATAAATGTACTTAGGTAGTTCATAAGTGTGATGCAATTGAAACTCTATGTGAAAGAAAAAAATATTTTAAATATCTTCAGGAAAATTATTGAATAATAAACTAAATTCGTAAGTTTATACGTTGGTAGTCCCAAAAATTAGGACACAAAAAAAAATTGTTTAAATAAAATAGTTTAAGAAAAAATAAGATGATTCGTCAAAATCTGTACTTACCATTTTTTTTCTTTTCAATAATTTCTAACGATTTTGATCGAACCTCGTGGAATCTTATTGACAACATTTTCACATTTTTGAATCTAATTAATTGTCGCAAATAGAATCTTGTGAAATTTGATCGAAAAACATAAAAGAAATTATCAATAAAAAAAAGCCGATCAAGAAGGAGTCGGTCTCGCGCAATAATTGTTCCGTACCAGAACTTTATCAATGAACAGTCGATCGACCGAATTTAAGTATATTTAAATCTAATCCAAATTTCCCTATGATGACTGAAAAATGAAAGAATTGTGTCAGATTTTGTTCAAACATTAGTAAATACGTTATCGATTTTGTGTTTCTTTCCCCTTTAGTTAGCTCTACGTTTCATATGTTTTAAACACTAATGTGAATGTATGTCAAATTTCAATAACATTCAAACAGACGGACGCAAGAATAATCTTCTAAGAGTTGGTATTATTAGTAAGAGCTGTTTTAGAAATTAACACAAAACAACTCTTTTTTTTTAGCAACTATGAGACTATCGAAAAAAGCGGCAGTTTTCCTATTATCTATGACTCAATGCGTACTAGCTCTGATAATATTAAAAGGGGAATGGCGGGGAAGCCTTGAGGGTTCAAGTTTGATCTAGTACACTTTGGAAAATCTAGTGCAAAATCGAATTCTTTAGGTCCCGAAAAGAAGTTTGAGGCTTAAAGAGCTATTTATAGACATCCCCAGACTCACTTTTTTAGTAATTCCCTCTTTTTTATTCGAACTGAGGCATACACAAAAGTTTTTCTCTGAATACTTTTAGGTTGGTGGGTAGGAACCCCCGGTGGGGGGTGCTTCCAATACGGCATGTTGTTGTATATTAAATTAAAGGTCTCACAGAGTGCTATTATACCTTTTGCCGATTCAGAAAACTTTCTCGGGACGTTTTTGCCTCCGGAAAACCCATTAACATGCATTTGGGTCACATACACCCCAGCTACTACATTTCGCATATATTTTTGCAGATTCTTCTTCCATGGCCATTAGTGCTCTGTTGTGAAAATTTTTTTCATAAAAGGTCATTTTCCGTCCAATCACGAGGAGTAGAAAAGTCCACTTTTTCACCCAAGAAAGTCGTTCAAGCTACATCCGATCGCCCGATCGCTAAAGCTTCCCCCCCCCCCACTTAATTGAAATAAACATTGTTAATAAAATATATTCAGAGTACCATAATTCATCGTTTAAGATATCTATCATCTCTGGAGGTGTCGGGCCTAAAGTTGCATAAAAAGTGGGCATTCCCCTTTAAGCTTTGGAAACATAGAAGATCAGAAGAGCGCCACAGTGTTTTTTTCACAAATTTTGTGTATATCTTTATAACCCAATTACCAAAAATTTTGGAAAAAAAAACAAAAATACAATCCTTGAAAGTAGCCCTTTTAAAATCCCATAAGATATAAAAAGACAAATTTTTAACGGGTCCAACTCACACCAATTCATAATCTTTGACTGTCGAAATATATGCGAGTCACAAAAAACTAACATTCTGCAAAATTTCAAAATCTTATGTAACGTCGTTTTCGAGAAAAAGAACTGTGGCAGACAGACGGTACGGAACCCTAAAAATGCAAGAACAACATATACAGGTTAAATGTATGCAAAAATTCATATTTTCCACATATTATGCATTTAGTAGGTTTTTTGATTATTCACCATTACACCAACAATTTTGTAAACATTTTGAAATATTGCGAAATAATCTACAAATAATTAATACCAAAACGCTTCATAACATGGTTTAAGGCCATGTTAATAAAAAAATAAACTGAAGTGAGTGGCTAAAATTCATAGTTTTGTAAACATTTTGGTGCAATAATTTACACTATGGCGAATGCTCGAAAATGTCCATCTTAGCTTAATTCTGGTAACAATTACATCATTTTGTTCAATTTGAAGGAATCCAAAACAGAAATAAGTACATAGGGCACTCCACGAAATACAGATAAAATATGGCATTACCCAAAAGGTTATAGCTAGAGAGATGATTGCAATAATGGGTGTGGTGTTAACCATGGGCGAATAAGGGTTTTATGGGTAGATTATACTCCACTCTAAAAATTATTCTTGTATATCAATCATGGACGGTGGTGGAGGGCGTGCGTCAGATTTGAAAGTTTTAAAAATTCAAAAAACTTTATGTCCATGGCAGATAAAAAATTATTGAACATTTCGACCCAGCGGTCAGAGAGGTCTCATCAGTACGGTTATCTCTGATCGTATACCATAGAAGTTCCATGATGGAAGGTTATATGGGCAATTGGTGCGACCTCCATCATTGAAGTTCTATGGTAGGCGATCAGAGATAACCATGCAGATGAGACCTCTCTGATCGCTGGGTCGAAAAAAACCAGACTATCACGACATAAAGCATATACAGTAAAACCTGTCTAAGTCGGAATGCCTTGGGACTTAAAAGAAATTCCAGCTTAGACAGGTTTACGGCTTGTAGACAGTCCACATGAAATTTATTTTAAAGCATTTATTTAATATGTATCTACTTAATATTAATGTACATTGTATATGAAAGAAGAAAATTTAACAAAACAATAATTCAAGAACTCCCAAAACAAAAATTTAACAAAATGAAATACAAATATACATTAGGGTCGCATAGAAAATAATTTAAACTTTTTATGAGGTAACAAATTCGCGAATACTGGTTTGTTTCAAACTTGTATGAAGGATTATACTTCAAATTCTTTTATATATAAATAAGCATTCGACAGAAGAAGCTTATTTCCGACGTTAATTGCAAACTATACGGACAGTTTTTAGAGCGCGTAGTGTTTCCGAAGCGGAAACAGACGGGTTTGTTGAAGTTATGTCACCGATATCTTTCTCCTCTTCCGATGAAATATCCATGAGTTCATGCAACTCAGTCTCAGTTGAAGCTATTGCATCAATGTTTACCTAATCTTTGACATGGGTGTATACGGCCCCAGATGCCATATATCAAAGACTCTAGGCTCTCCCCTACCGTATTCCAAACCGAGGTATTGGCCATAGAAGAATGCGCCAATACCTGCATTAAAAGAGCCATAAATGGCTCAAACATTAATATCCTCTCGGACAGTCAAGCTGCCCTCAAGGCCTTAAAGTCCTACACTGTCAAGTCAGGGATAGTCTGGGAATGTCTACAAACCCTCAAAAATCTATCACGGAGAAACAAAGTTATCCTCATGTGGGTACCTGGACATGAGGGCCACAAAGGTAATGAAATTGCGGATGGCCTAGCCAAAAGAGGAGCGGAAACTAAGTTTGTCGGACCAGAGCCATTTTGTGGCAGTTCAAAGTGTTACCTCAAAGCTACCCTAAATAACTGGGAGAATAAACAAAAATCCCTGTATTGGGAAAGGCTACAAGGACAAAAAAGTTTATCGACACCTCTGGCGGAAAAACTAAAAAACTCCTACACTCCTACTCCTTAGAAGAACAGAGCTCAAAATGATCACTGAGCTCTTCTCAGGCCATTGCCCCTTGAGGTATCAACTAAACAAGCTGGGTTTGGCTGAGACTTCATCCTGCCGCTTCTGTCAGGATGCTCACGAAACCTCGGAGCACTTGCTCTGCAACTGCGAAGCATTGGCCAGGCGGAGATTACTCCACCTTGAATATGCTTTTCCTCCACCAAGTTACGTATGGAACCTCAAGCCCAGAATGGTTCTAGACTTTATTAACAGTCTAAACCTATAAATGGAGCAAATTCAACGGGGACTCCCAATAGATCTTTCAGGTCGCAGTGATTGCGAGGCTAACGCCTATACACCCCTTCACAAATCTAATCTAATCTAATCTTTGACATCTTCAATACCTGCTCTTAACATTAATTGGAAGAGTTGCAGTGTGCAGCATTTGCGCTATTTCCGGTTTCGACGGTTTCGACTTGGAACCCACATTTTTTGCAACAGTTCGAAACACAGTTTTGAGGAATACTAGATACCGTTGCATGTATCCAGTGAAAAGCATCAAGACAAGATATTGCTTTTGATAGATCGTGAATGCTGCTACAGATTTCCATAGAAGAAATTAAAATGCACAGAATCCGCTTTCTGGAGTACCTTTTGAAGCATTTAATAACTCCAGCATCCAAAGGCTGACACACACTGGTTTTGTTTAGCGAAAAAAAAAACAATTTTACGTGTTTAATTTTCGGATAAGATATTGCATTGTCCAGAAATAAACAAATATGGCGGTCTTCTTTCTGCATTCTGCTGTTCAAATTCAAAAGCCACTCTTCTATTATTGAAGATGTCATCCAAGCTGTTTTGTTGGCTTTCCATAAAACAGGAAGATTATTAATGACCAAATTTTTGAAACAGCTCGGTTTTTAAGCTTTACCAATAACTAATGACTTTTCAAAAGAACATAAAAAAACAGTTAGTCGTTCCTTGGATTGCTTTACATTTTTCGCCTTTAAGCCTTAAAGTTTTTTCAGGTAAAGCACGAAAAAACAGTGCTGCTTCATCTCCATTGACAATATTTCTTAGATCGTAATATTTTTTGAGTGCATTTAGCTTATCTTTCCACTCCTCAACCGTAGTTTGTGTGTGGCATGATTAGCCTTTCCGCAAACTTTAGTAAAAGTCAATAAATGCCTTTTTCGAAAACTCTCCAGCAAACCATTCTATGCTTTAAAATCAGGAATATTAAAGCTTACCGCAATAACTCTGGCATTTTCCTGTAGGATTGAACCGGAGACCGACCGGTAATTTTTGGAGGATGTGCCCCAAGCCATTCATATGCTCTTGTGTTCACTTCCTCGTTTTCTATCGTTTTTAAACCTAGTGCTACCAGCAAATTTTGATTTGTTAGCCATTCTTTGAACTGGAATTTTTTTTTTTCAAAATGTCGTAAATTGTAAATTTGAATTTTGCTGCATTGGTTTTCAACTGAAGCTGTTTTACGGATAAATTGTTCTTTTCGCTATCCTCAATTACGCATATTTTCTTCATTCTTCACAGCGATCTCATTTTTTTTTTAATTACTGTATCTGTGCATCTTGAACGAAAGTCAAAATGTAAAGCGATTCACCCCAAACTTCAATCTAAGTGACGACTTCACGATCCAAACAGAAACCCACTAATGTCTAAATAGGCGGTCTCTCACTCCAACGTACTGACACGAAAACTGTTTACGCGGCCGTAGCGTCATTTTGTATTGTATACAAAATATTTCGATGTAGCAAGCAAGTCAAGTGTATTGTGTACGTCAATTCAATAGAAACATGTTTGGTTGAACTTCTTCTCTAGAATTTCGCATCCCTCCACATGAGAAATTAGCTAAATCACGAGAATTTCGCATCCCTCTACATGAGAAATTAGGTAAAACACGAGCAGCAAGCTACTTCCTGGAATTGGGAAATATCGATTCCTACTAATTATTTCATTTTAGCTTATATAAGATTACAAAGAAATTTCAGAGTTAAGCAGGCTCTAAAAGCCATTTTTCGATTCCTGCTCCGAGTTAGACAGTTTCCGGCTTACGCAGGTTACATTTGTTATCCGATAGAGGGTTAAAAACGGGACTGAGAGATTTTTCATTTTTCCGGGATAGCCAGGTGTCCGGTTTGTGCAGGTTCCGGCTCAGACAAACACCGCGATCAGAACCAGCATCTCACTCAAAATAGAAACAATAATATAAAAATAATTGACATAGAAAATAATGACTACACAAAATAGAACAACTGATTACATTAAAATAAAAATAAAATAAATTACATTGTTAATAAATTAAAATAGACTTTTAGACTAAAACAAACTTTAAACAAAAAACAATTTACATGCTACGAGGACAATATGAAAGTGAGCTGTTGTCGAGAAGAAAACGTTTATATAGGTGACTAATACTATGGTTTTAATTTGCTCAGTATGTATTTATATTCTTTATTTATTAGCTCTGTGTCCTGTCTTATGTTTATAACTCTGTTTTTATTAACGTATATGTGGCATGCTTCCTTTAGTTCTCGTTTTTTTCCTATTATTGTCCGTGTCTATTATTTTTGCATTATCGAAAGAAAATACATGCCCTGTTTCTATTGAGTGGGATGCTAGTGCTGATCGCGGTGCTTTCTTTTTGATATACGCTTTATGTTGTGATAGTCTAGTTTTAAGCTTTTTTGATGTTTGTCCGATGTACGCAGCGTTGCAGTTCTCGCATTCGACCTTGTATACAACGCTGTTTTTTTCTTGTGTGGGTATCGGATCCTTTATTTTCGTGTAATTGTTGTTCAGTTTAGTTATTGGTTTGAAGGCTATTTTTATGTGGTTATTCCCGGTTTTAATTATTTTCGCGATTTTTAGGGATAATGGGTATATAAACGGGATTGATGTATAAATAGGATTCGTATTATCTAATATTATTGCGTTGTTCGGTGTGGATATCGAATTGTTGAGATTGTTGAAATGGTTATTTCTTATAGCTCTTTTTATTATTGTGTGGATTATATGTGATGGATAGTTGTTTTTTATTAGGATGTCTGTAACGATTCCGGTGTTTTTTTGTAGGAATTTTTTGTGGCTTACTTTAAAAATTTTGCTGGCGAGGGATTGTGTTGTGTTTATCTTAGTGTTATGCGGTGGTCATTTATATAAACCCTTTCTTGTCAACAACCGCTCATTTAAATACTGACCTCGTAGCAAGTTAATTGTCTTTTTAATTTATTTATAATGTATTTTTATTTAATTGTAATCTGTTTTCCATTTTCTTTATTTTTTATTTATTATTTTTTTAAAAAACATTTATACGAGCAGTAGAAAAAAAATGGTATTCGAAATATTTGTATATTTGTACTAAGAATTTGTATAAAATAGAGCTTACCAATATCATCGCACTGTGGTTCGTTTTTTTATTCAATTCATATGTCAACAACGAACATTTATATGTAGAATTGTACTATACAAAAAATAATATTTATAAAAATATAAGTGTTTTGAAAATTTATTATTTAATTTAATTTAATATTAAAATTAATAAAAATCATCGTAGGTACCTACTATACCTAATTATATCTTATAAATAATACAAAAAATAAAAATAAAACAATAAAATAAAAAATTAACAATAATATAGTACTATAAATAAAAACTAAAATAAAATAACTAGAAAATTAGAATCTAAATCTAAATTGAATTAAATTTGCAATTTGCACAGATAAATTATTTCTGTACATTAGGATTTATAGAAAATTAAATATAATTAATATCATCATCGTCTGCAGTAGAATCATTTATTAAATAATCCTCTTCAATAACAGTATTCCTAGTAGCTAGTATACTCTGACGGAGATTAACTGTAGAAGGAATAAGTATATCTAATACTTCCTGAGGGAATGTGTCAGATTTTTTTTTTCTAGGAATATCCCTGAGGCTATTATATAATTACAGGATCATAAGATGTAATCAGTTACATTGTTAGTAAATCACTTTTCGTCACAGTACGTGACCGCTTCCGGGTGTTATGCTCTCGAAATCTTCTGCAATCTTTGTGACGAGCTTCTTGAGCTTCTTCAGAAAGCTGACCAATAGGTAGAATGGACGATTCGATAACTTACGTACCTTGAACTAAAATTTTGTACACAGTTGAGGGCATATATTACCACGACTAGTGATTTCGATAAAGTGCTCTAGTCTCATTTGCAAATTTATCAAATTTTTTTCAAATTTATGTCATATCCAGAAGATACTGCTCTGAAAAAAGTGATTCATTCAATCCTGTAATTTGACGACTCAATTTAGGATTCCCAAAAAAAACCTACGGGCAGTATTTCCATCGATCGTTGAACCATATCCTGGTTTTGATTTGTCTATACAATGAACCTTATTTCAATCTAAATCCTGCTCTTGATTCCATTCGAACGTTGTTTATGCCAAGGCGATAGCTAATGTGTAACAAACATTCGAATCATCGAATTCAGGCATGCAATGTAGACAAACCAAAACCAAAATTATTCTTATTGCTAGTAAACTTCCTAAACTCATCATTCATATTTTTAGGAGTAGCTCCGCAAATATAGTATTTTTGTGATGAAGAAAGCATTATACAATCAAACATGGTTAAAAGTAATTCATGTTTGACAGACATTTCATTACCATTAATATCACATATTTATGGAATTAATTGGTTTATTTCTTCCGGAATTTTATATGTTTCTAATACAGTAAGCTCACTATTTTCTTTGGAAAAAAATAAACTTAATATATCGACAATACATAGTCGACGAAGGTTGAGGGTTTTGCCAAACAATGTCGTTACTAGCATGTAAGCGAAGCGAAACAAATGAAAATACAAACAATAATTCATCGGTATCGCTACTGTTGGCGAATCTCTGTTTATATGTGCAATAACCGGAACTCTTATCGCATCCTAATTCACTAACCAGTATGAATGATAAGATAAAAGGAGACAAATTGTTGATGACTTCAACTTGTGCAGTTAAAAGACGTTCAGCCGTTTTATCCAAAATTGCTTGTAGTCTGATTTCTACATGCGTTTCTGTCACAACAATTTGCTCCTCAGGAGGACAGCATGACTTTTTAGCTTTCCTAACACTATAGTACGATCGAAATACCTGGTGTCCCACTTTCATATTCCACTTCCGTGCTAGTCGACTTTAAATCGACGTAATACGCCAAAACTTCGTCACTGGTCAAGCATCGATTACCCCTATCCGTAAACGGGGGTTTTTTTTACTACACTGCCTCTCTCAGAATTTTTACCTGCGTCTCTATTCCGAGACAACCGCATAGAAATTTCAGCAGCAGTTGTTAATTCAATAGCACTTCAAGATTAGATGAGATCATCGACTCGTTGCCTTTTTGTTTTCACTGAGAAGTTTTCAAAATCTTTCTTTGGCCTGCTTGTTATATTTAATCCTTTCGATGTTGATGGCTGCAGTTTGGACCGAGATACCTCAAATATCACGTCTTCTCCACTCAGCCATAGTCGGAATATTTACTGAGATAACGCTCCCGATTTTTTCCACACCTAGCCTAATGTCTCTCATTGAATCCGCAGTTATATGCAATAGATCAATCTTACATGAAATGAATTGAAACACATGAGAGTTTCCTTCATCAGAATTTACCCCAGCCTTCCATACAATGTTTTGCTTGTCTTAGCATGGCCTATCCATAACGTTCGGGTGCAAGACCCAATACGGAACACCCTGTATAAAAACAATTTTTTTTTTAATTGTAATTAGTTATAAATGTATTTTTGTGAAACTATCTTAATTTTTTACTCTTTGATTCCGTTGAGATCCCAAGTTAAAAATTTAATATGTTTTAGTAGATAATAAGGTTTAAAATATAAAAAATAAATAAAATCAAAAGTAAGTCTCCCAGGATTTTCGCATATATTGTGAAAATGCTATTTTGCTTAGATAGCTCGAAATCCTGTCTTTCAAATGAGCCATATTTCACTCTCATAGCAAGAATTGAAAAATATATATGAATTTTTAAAGAAGACCAGGACAGCATTTTTGCGAAATTTTGAATATGCCATAATTCGTGAAATTTCTATACGGAAAATTTTTAATTCGTATTTTTGTTATCACAAAAGTATGTCAAATTACAAAGAAAAATTGGTGATGTCACACATGTCGCCTATTTGATATGGAATGACCCTGGTACTTTATTACAAAACGGACAATTTGAAATGTAGAAAAGCACTACTATAGCTGACATATTACAGGAATATAATTTTGAAACCAGACCATCTTAAAAAAAATTCATTTTCTTTGGAAGACGAAACCTATCAACCAGCAGAAAGTGATGGAATGGAACCTGCTGAAAAGATTATCGAAATAAATGAAAGAACAAGAAGAAAAAGAGGACCAGTTCACGGCATGGAATAAAAATGATGATAAAACAAATAGACGAGCCAAACTTCAATATTATTGAAAACGAAAAAGGCAAACGGGTTAGGATTACCAGGGTAGAAAAAAATATTTTCGTTACTACACTAATTGATAAAATAACAGCGAAGAGACCAAGAAACCGGACAGACGAGAATACCTCAAGAAGAGAATTTTCATACAATTATTACATCGACCTACATACAAAAAGAGTTGGAGTTTGCAAAACTATATTTTGCAATACATTTGCAATTCCGCTATGGACAATAAAATAAAAAGTAATGAAACAGTAACAGATAGAGCTTCTGAAGAAGAGCCACGATTGGACCCGAAACGTCGATAATAAAAAATTATATATTTTAAACAAAACGATCTGTGTTTTCCTGACAATAAAAACCAGAGAGTTTTATTATGAAAATTTATAAATAAATAGACTTATAATTTTTTATGCTAAAGATATGCCCTTTAGAGGAAAATGTTAAGAATCAAGTTTTTCAACGAACAATTTAATATAGAAAATAAATGAAAAGAGATAGAAAGAGAGAGAGGAGATAGAGAACAATATTATACATAGAATAAAGTTTCGTTTTTATTTACAATTCTTTTTTTTTCACTTTTCACCTACTCTTCTTCTTCACTCTTCTGCTTCAAGTTTTACTGTCACTATTGACCGAATTGGCAGAAAATGACACTTCCGCATTCTCCACATCGAGACGAATATCGTCCGTGAACATTATTTTTTACGATTTTTTATTAATTTTTTTTTTTAATTTTTTAATCTCTATCAAAACTGTCACACAATTTGTTTCCATTCACTTTTTGGTAATCCAAATGTAAGATAAACATTTCTGCCATGGATATCACGTTTTTGAATTTAAACAATTTTCAAATATGACGCCCTCCACCACCCTTCACGATTGATATCTACAAGAATAATTTTTAGATTGAGATATAATCTATCCATAAAACTTTTATTCACTCATTGAAAACACCAGATGCATTATTATCAGAAATCACGTATTTCATCAGTCCATTTTAATTACATAGAGGAAGCATTCATTACCCAGTATCATGGTGTACTAGAGTAGACTATCTCTATAGAGATTGTGAAATGGGTAGTGTAGTCCAGAATGAACCAAAACATGTTTTACAGCGTGCCGAGAGCAAATTTTTCTTTAACAGCAGTTTTGTATACATTTGATCGAATCGGGAGTGGACTGCCCAGCCACATAAAATTTGTATATTCTGCTCTGATATTGCATGCGACATCTGACTCTTATGTTATCTATGCTAGTATGCTTTGACCAGCCGACCGCGGTGATATCGTTGAACGAATATGTACCACCAGCAAAGGATCGACGAGAGATAGCGAGTTCACCACTAAATAAGCCAATGATTGTCGCTTAGTCACCATATTCGTTGGGTAGTAGAAATGATAAATGGGTGGCTAAAACGAGATTATAAGATCCTCGACTGCGCTGCCGAATATGTTCGATAATTTCAAAATCTATTTTGAATCACTTTGACGTACCCATTGCAGATAGCATATACACAGAAGACTTCCTGCACATAATCAGAGAGGAAATAGATTCACCCAATCTATTTATTTATACAGCGTAATTACTAAAGAAGTTTTCCAACATATGCCAATCGATTCCTTACAGTGTTGTGATGACCATTAATGATGAGCAATTTTTTCATAAAACCCCTCTTCACTCCTTTTTAAACGGATAAAGATATTTGAGTGTGTTATCATAGATCACCCTGCAAATTTCAAACGTTACACCCTATGATGATGATTTAAAGTTTGGCAGATATATAATCTCTGGAACTTTCCAACGGTCTATCAGTTTTACGCCCTCCCGTCTGCGTTTTGAAGTTATGGCTCAAAATATTTAAAATTTCGGAATTTTAACCCTTTGTTTTTTTTTATTTAACTACTATTTTTATTAAAAAACACGTCGTCAACACCAATTTATCATACTGGATTTAAAAAGTCCAAAAGCTTAACTTTAAAACAAGCCATCATACTTTTTATTTAAAATGTAACCTTTTCTGCATTATTTGCAGCGAAAAAGTCTTATAAGTGCCAGAAAGTAGGCAATTATTTTTGGGAATGTGCTTTTTCAGCCATATTCACTGGATACATATGCTTAAGAAATAGTGCAGAGGGGAGGCGAAAAACTCATAGACCGTTAGAAAGGTCCAACGATTATTTATCTACCAAAGTATAAATCATCATCATAGGGTATCACGTTCGGAGGTTACAGGGTGATCTAGGATAACATACCCAAATATCCTTACCACTTCGCAGATGTGATCGTAACATTTCATTTTAGAGCTGAGGATAATTCCCAGATTTTTCACGCGGGCAACATATGGTATGGTTATGTTATTTAAGATGATTGGTGAGAGATCAATCGCATTTTTTAAAATACCTGTCGTTGACGAGGACATAATTAAAGTTTATAGGACTGGGTATAAACGTAATGTAGGCAAGACCAAAAGTTCTGTAATTGTCAATACTTCTCGCAATTTTTAAATGATAGACTACTTATAGCATCTAAACTTGCTAAGAATTTAACTTCAGATAGTTTAGGATTTCCAGGATCTGATATTATATATTGTATAAACATATTCTTAACTAGGGAGAAGAAATCTTTATTGTATAAGGCAAAGCAATTCAAAGTGAAACACAATTACAAATATGTTTGGATAAAGAATTCTGTTATCTATCTAAAAAAGGACGATAATTATAGCATTCCTATTACTATAAAAACTGGAAATTGTCTAGATCTCCTTATTAAAAAAACTTAAGACATCTCATCTTGCCTATGAGTCTTAATATTTACTATCAAAATGTCAGGGGGCTAAGAACAAAGAGTTCAGATGTTTACTTATCATTGTTATCTAATAATTACGATATTGTATGTCTCACAGAAACTTTTTTACAACCAAATATATTCACTAATGAAATTTTTGATAATTGATATGTGGTATATAGAAGGGACCGAATCGTGGAGCTTACTTTATATGTGTGCTGTGTATATATACCTCCAAGTAGCACTTATGAGACTTACGATTCTCTTTTTTCAACTATTAGCGAAAGATTTTTGCGATTTCCTGGGAAACCTCATATGTTACTTGTGGATGACTTCAATCTAACATACCTTTCATGGCTCTTTGAACAAGTCAATAATAATTGTATGACACCTTTTAGTGTTTTTAGTCAATCTGCTCAATCTATGTTTAACAACATGACCTTGTGTAATTTTAACCAATACAATAACGTCACAAATTTCAACGATAGGATTCTTGATTTGGTATGGTCAGATCTATCTCAGAGTATAACATTAGCGGTAACATCTGAATGTCCACTTTCTAAAATTGACACCCATCATCCACCTTTAGATATAATTTTAAATGTTTCATTATCTAAGTCTGCCTCAAATGAGTTTACTAAGCAGAGAAATTTCTTTTTAGGTGATTAAACTAGTCTAAATAATTACCTCAGTGGTATTGATTTCTCCTCAGTCTTTGCATCTGATGTTTCTCTTTCTTTCGAGAGATTTTACGAAATATTAAATTTAGGTATTCGTGATCATGTACCAGTAACAAAAAAGAAAAACAAACGTTTCCCATCCTGGTATAGTCATCAACTTATTAAATCTATAAATATGAAGGAAAAATATCGTCGGTTAATAGCCATCCGGAAATCTATAAAACTTTTTCTTATCTTAGAAAGTTATCTAAAATATTTATCTCAGAATGTTACAATAGGTATGTGGACTCGACTAAATTTTCATTACAAGAAAACCCTAAAGCCTTCTGGGCCTTTAGCAAAAATTTCAAGTGCTCGAATACGTTATCAAAAGAGATGGTATACATATAACGATGTCACCTCATCTTCTCCTAAACTTATTAGTAGTTTTTTTACCGAATACTTCATGTCGGTTTTTTTCTGAGAGGGAATCTAACTTCGATTTGGCATCCTTTCAAAATTACAATAACTCATCTAATATTAGTTTAAACTTTGACTCATCTAAAGAGGTGCATGATGTACTAGATAAACTAAATTGTGATAAAAATCCAGGCCCTGATGGAATTCCAAACATTGTATATAAGAGATGCTCTAATAGCTTAGTAAATCCTCTAGGTATTCTATTTAATTTATCCATCACACATAAAGTATTTCCGTTAGAGCTAAAACGCGGATTTGTTACTCCAATTTTTAAGTCAGGTGATCCGAGATTAGAAATTATCGTCCTATATCTATTTCAAATGCATTGGCTTTAATCTTTCAAAGACTTGTCTACAATCAACTTTCTCTTCAAACTTTACCTTATATTTGTGATCAGGAACATGATTTCCCTCCTGGACGTTCTACAATTACTAACTTAACTCTGTTTACCGACACCATCGCCTCTGGTCTTGATGAAAGTAAGCAAGTGGACTCCATTCGCACTGATTTTTCGAAGGCGTTTAATAGGATTCGTCACTAACAATGTCTTTTAAAGATGTTGAAAATTGGTTTCAACATCAACACTGTTCTTTGATTTCTGTCCTATATAGACGGAAGAAACAGTGTTGTGATTTTTAATGGCTCCCAATCAGACCCTTTCGAACAAACCTCGGGCATCCCTCAGGGTACAATACTCGGACCTTTTATATTCCTAATTTATATAAATGACTTGCCAATAGATATTATATCTCCTTCTTTGGTTTATGCTGACAACGCAAAATTTTTTAGGGTAATTTATAATGCAAACGATTGTAAAGGCCGTCAAGATGATATTGTTAAGCTTGAAGATTGGTGTAGAGAAAATTATCGATTAATGTAAAACTATAACGTTTTCTAGAGAGCGTGATACAATCTACTTCAACTACAAAATTAATAATATCTCGATTTCACGTGTAAATGAAATAAAGGATTTAGGGGTTACCTTTGATCACAAACTACTTTTCGCTTCCCATATAAATCTTATTACTAATAATGCTTATCAAATGCTGGGCTTCATTTTTCGCGTGTGTAGATTTTTCAAGCACTCTTGAATATGCTTGTCAAATTTGGAGCCCCTTCTATTCATACTACACTATTCAAGTTGAATCTGTCCAGAGAAAGTTTACCAGGATCCTGTTGTTTAAATTAAACATCAACGAGATAGAGTATACTCAGAGATTATCTCTTTTTAATCTTTAACTCTAATTTTAGTAATACTGATGTCTTTAATTCTGACCTCATGACATTTAAAAGATCAATTATGACGGAGATAAAACAATTTCCAAATTCTTAACATATTAATGGTTTTTCAAAATAATATTTGTCATATCCTTTGAATTTCTATGCGTTGCTTTCAATCTCTAATTTCATTTTCCTGTATAATTTTGTATTATTTGAATTTTTAGTAGTTTTAAAAATTTAGTTTCATCATTTTTATATTTTTGTTTTTTTTTTTTTTCTTTTTCTACTACATTTATTTTTCTGGATTTGCTTCTCTTTCTGTATATAGTTTATTTTTATATGAATTTTTGTATTAATTTAATTTTTAATTTTTGTTTATTATATTATTTTTGGGCTTCGGTTCTCATTTTGTAGTCTTAGTACTAACTATTCTAAGATATTGCGTTATTGGATTCTGTCTGTGTAATATTTTCTTAACTTCTCGAAATAAATAAATAAATTAATTAATGGAATGACGATAAACTGCAATGCATTGCGATTTGAGGGGATTTAGCACTTACAGATACTAGATAGGGCAAAATTCAGACGATCAACACGTGCTCTTCTGAGGTACACCTGCACATCGTCAGCATACATATGAATCTAGCAGCAACTGATTGCATTAGGAAGGTCATTAATGTAGGTATATGCTGAAAAGCAATGGGTTTAAGATGGATCCCTGGGGTGCCCCAAAGGCAGTATGTTGGATAATAGGTTTCCCACTTTAACTTGTTGCATCCTATTCGATAAGACGCTACCGGCCATCCTAATGGCCGAGTGGTGTAAGTAAAAGTTTACTGCTACTTTAGTGAGCAAGTAAGGATGATTTACCATGTCAAAATCCTTGGAAAAATCAATTAGAAGCTTAACTTAAATGTAGTTATTGTCCAATGTCCTTCGAATGTCAGATGTCGCCTCTATAAGAGCAGTTTCGTAGCTATGAAATCTATAAAAATCGGACTGATATGGTTTTAGTAAATTGATAATCTCCAAGTAGTGTACTGTAAAATTTGTTGAGAGATCAATTCTTCCAGAATTTTTCCCCGAAAGCATAGTACGCTATGTAATCGGACGGCAGTCGTAAAGATCCTTAGTAGCACTGTTTTTTGCCACTATAAGGATAATGGATATTTTCCACGAGGATGGAAACTGTGAGGTGGTTAGACATGTGAATAAGATATGTAAGATGGGCATCAATATTCATGGCAAAAGAATTTTAATAAAGCTGGGTGGAATAAGATCAGGTTCGGCTGCATCAGATTTGATACTGAGAATAGCATTAGCTACCTTCAGGGTATTGACTAAAGCTAGTTAGATTTACTGACTGTGAGAGAGTGCTTACGCTGGAGAGTTCTGCAGCAGAGCTAATAGAAGTGAAATAGGTATTCAGAAGTTTGGGACAAGGTCACAGTCCATTGTATATATACCAAAAATATTCCGCAAATTTCTCTATATAGTTTTAGATGGCAATCAGGGATCAAATTTTGACGCATGCTACTCTCTCTTGGTGAATCGCACTTTGCAATTCACCAATTGGCGCATGATTTTATACTGTGTGTGACTTTAGTAGTCTTAACATCCAAATAGCGTCGGTGCAAGTAATCTCGTAAGAGATCTAATTTCTGATGAATATACTCTAGCCTAACAATTCGCTTTTGAATGGGGCCATACTTATGTGAAGGTAATTAAACATTTCGTAAAAGAGAAGGACTTGATCCTCGACCGAGATGCAATCGACAATCCTAATCCAATGCTTTTGAGGAACATTCTTCTCCGAGCTAAGTTAAATTTATATAGTATAATTTACTGTAAAATTGTTAGGGATCTATGCTGACTGATTGAAATGGACGTTAAGTCCCAACTGCCAGCATGTGCTGACAGATCACTAGGTGAATAGCGTTGAAGTGCAGGGCGGCACGCTAGTTCGCCTCAGCTATTGGCGGAGTGTATGGCTGGGTTCCACGAATACCTGCCGCTGTCACCGGGCATATACAAAAATATAATTCGTGCCTTTCATACAAAAAAAGGCACACACCTGGGCCTGAAAGGGTCCCTTCACCTACACCACTTACCATTACCTTCGTGAAGGCGCAGATGATAGACCTTCAACTGCGTTGCTCCATATCCACCCAATGATACTGAGGGCAGCAGTTATTTTATTCAGTGTCCCTATAACTGAAAGAGAGTAAAGGAGCGGACCTTTTCAACCCCTACATCAAGAGGGCTCCAGAAAAGTGGAAGGAGAAATGAAAAGTATCTAGAGCATAACTACGTTATAATAATGCATTTATTACTAAGACAAGGTATAATACTAATATATATACTACAGCGACTTAAATATGTAGGCCAAAGAGAGCTCACCCCGCTTTTCCGCATTTGCAGGTGCCATAAAAATAAAACTTGCGTTTTTTTTAAATAAACTGGTTAAACGGGAAAAGAATTACAGTGCAATTCAAGCAATTATATAGTATTAAATATGAGGATTCTATTCGCACCCAAAACAGAAAGTCAGCCTACGCCTTATGTGTTAATTCCTTATCTTAACCCTTAGCTATGCAAAACTAATATACAACACCTCAACACAAATAGAGGGAATTATGATCAATTTAACAACGGATGCATGAGCATAATTTTCCGTTTGGTTTCGAAGATTTGATTTTAAAATTTTGGCCAGCTTTTGTCTTTCCGCTTTACATCCATCCATGAAAACATTCTTTTTATGTCGGACAATTAATGTATTTTTTTTATTTCTTCAACAAAAGCCTTTTCATCCATCTTTGAGTATAAAAAAATCTGTACAGATAATTTTCTAGGTTATGTCAGCCATAAAAGTTGAGATTTGCTCAACTTTTCCGCTTCGATCCGATCCATTTCGGTGTAATGTGCTCAAATTTGACATTTGTATGAATTGGATCGAAACTGTGGAATTGTGTTTGCCACTTTAATCAAGAACTAAAAACTGAGAAGTGAGTTGACGACTGGCAGCTGACTGAATCGTACCGACTTTTATGTTCAGTCTGCATTTGCTGTCAAAGTTGATTTCTGCTGATCCAAGTGTGATTAAAAGACGTTCTTCTCCTAGCAAAGATTTTCTGAATTTTGTGTCTTTTTTTTTCTTATTTTTTCACCTACAATCTCTACTAAATCATCAAAGCTTTCCTTAGACATTCTGTAGTACATTTATATCTTAACGTAAATTATTTTTAGTGTACCAATCAAAAAGAATATCATATTGGAATCATCAGCAAATAATGAGCACTTGACAAAAATAAAGCAAATTGTGTATCATTAATGAAAAGCAGAGGACCTCAATGACTGCACTGAGTAACACCTTAGGTGATACTTATTACATCAGATATAATATTGCTAACCCTTACATATTGTTTGCGGTTATATAAATAGACCAACTTAAAAAAGAGGAATGGAAAGAAGTCTATTGTAGTTTTCAACTTATGAAAGAGAAGGGGAATACTAATCTTAGGCGCGTATTCAGACCTGTAGCCTGGGTGGGGTCACAACTAAAATGTTCGAGGGGAAATCGGAAGAAGTAGCTTTCAAAATTTTTTAAAACGTAGGCTTGCCAACGATCATAAATATATTTAGCTACCCAGACCAGCCAAGGCACCTGAATCAATATAGTGCATGAAAATCTAAAGAAAAATTGTCGAATCATTCTAAGAAAACTGAATGCTTGTGCCCTTGTGGCCGAAAGAGTGAACCACAAGAATCAATTCACCAATTCGTTTGAACCCTTCTCGGTGAATAGTGGACTGAGCGTATTGTCATTTTCCTATAGGAAGGAATATTGTGAAATGTATAGGAAAGTAAGGTACAGAGAACACAATACTCTCTCTCCTCTCTCTCTGTCTTGCCCATAAAAATGTATATATATTAGTCACAGAATTACGTCACAGCACAGCTGCAATGTGTCAACATTTTAATGGGAATACCTTATCTTCTATATACCTTGGTGTTTAGCATGCTCTGTCTCTCTTGCCAATACGCAGGATTCAGGTAAAAATAACCTTTTGAAAATTAAAGTCCAAATGAGTTTAATTTCTTGTAAGTTAATTTAACAATATGTTAAGAAGCAGGCGAGATTTCAATTTTAGATTTAAACTGTACACGGCAAGAAAAGGAAGAAAGAAAGAAAAAAATTAAAAAAAATCAAACTCTCTTTAAAACTTTTATGAACAAAGAGTAGAGTGTCCTTGAGGTTTAACGTGAGCACCTGCCAAGAATGGCTTAATCTCACCGCATTCTTCATGCACGGATTGTAAGGATCAATCAAATTCCTCGTGTCGAAACATTTTATGAACAAAGGTAAAAAATGTGAAAGCGCAGATTGCATGCGACGAAACAGAACCTAGTTTAGACCAAAGATAACCTAATAAGAAGATAGGAAGCCGCCGAACAAAATTGAAAATGTTTCGTGTTTTTTAGAATAAAACAAATAATGTCATATACTTTCATCTTTTGCACGAATGGTCGAAAAGAACTTGACTATGCGCTATTTTCTAGTGCAACTGAGACAACGAGTTAAAAACAAAAATTGAGAGAACGTAGGATTACCCGAACAAGAAAATCTTATTAAATCCCTCAAAATCCTATCAAACTATTTATAATAATGTACATCGGGTCACACTACCTCATTTTTTCAGAAAAAGATAAATTTCATTTTATCCAAGATCCTGAAAGTAGATGTAAAATTCCTTTCAAATAAAATTCTCATGTTTCCCGAAAATATCAGAGAGTCCATGAGCACGAGTGTCTCCCACATAATCTCTTCAGAGCAAAACGAATGTAAACAAAAGCACGTGCTGTTCAAATACCATAGGATTACAGCAACAACATGTGTTCATCACAGCAACAACATGCGACCACACGCTGTCAATATTTCATGAAAACAGGTTTTCACAAAAGCTCGAGAACATTTTATGAGAGTAAAATCTGAAAACTCCGCCTCTTCTCATTTATTTACGAAAATGAGGCATTTCCCATTCTGTTTCGTTGCATGCAATCTGCGCTTTCACATTTCTTATCTTTGTTCATAAAAGTTTTAAAAAGAGTTTTATTTTTTTCTTTCTTTCTTCCTTTTCTTGCTGTGTACATTTTAAGTGTAATTAAGGATTGAATCAGTATCGTTATGAAAAATAAATCTCTCTTCGGGTTCAATTGATGATCGCATAATGGTACTTTGATAAGTTATAGCAGGTCTCAAGATCTGTAGTAAATCAATAATATAAATAAATCAAATAAATTGAGTTTGACCACTGAAAGTATCCATGAAAAAATGCCGGAAATTTAAAATATACTGGAGCTGCAAACACACAGTCACTATACGTTAGTTTGTATGAATTTTTTTTGCCGTGTATAGAAGCTCGAAGAAATCGCACGGTTTACCCTAGTAGAAACCCTAGTAGAAATTGGTCGCAGTTTTACCATGTCTCCTGCCCCGTAAGGGGCAGTTATTATGTAAACCACTACTAATTTAACTGAAAAGTATCAAGGTGTTTGAAATTCATGAAGAAACATATAGAAAATTAATTCCCTATGAGTCGTCTGATGAGCATTCATTAAATCTCATCGAAGGGCTCATTGGATATCATGAAACTGCTGATATGCTCATTAATAAGCTCATCGTGACAGTCATTGCTATGCTCATTAATAAACTCATCGCGACGCTCATTGGCATGCTCATTAATAAGCTCATCGAGACCGTCATTGACATGCTCATTAATAAGCTCATCGTGACACTCATTATGTACTCATCGAAGTGCTCATCTAATATTGTAAAATGCACAAAAGAGAAGCACAGCATACATTTGTAAATAAATGAAAGAGATGCAATTCTTAAGCACACTATCTGTGAATAAGTAAATAAATGAATTTTTTCCCGGTTTTGATTCAAGCGCGAATAAATTTTATTAGTGCGTTCATCTGATTGCACATGAGGAGCTCATTGATGAGCTCATCATGATATGTCTACCAGGGTAGTAGAAATTGCTCACAGTTTCACCTTGTCTCTTGCCCCGCAAGGTGCAATTATTATGTAAACCTATGCTAATTTGACTAAAAAGCAACAAGATGTTTGAAATTCATGAAGAAACATATAGAAAATTAATTCCCTATGAGCCGTCTGATGATAATTTATTAAATCTCATCGAAGGGCTCATTGGTTAACATGAAACTGCTCCATATATTTAGCCTTGTCATCACCGTGTCAGATGACATTTCTACTAGTGAAATTTCAATTGATTTTTGTGCTTTATTTGTTTAACTTTTTAAAATATTTATTTCAATTTAATTTTTTAATTTGTTTTTCTGCGGAAAGACTGTCGCCCATATGCTGAAGAAGATGTTATGACCATATCCTTACGCCTCAGCGTCGAATTCGGAAAAATATATGAAATCAATCGTAAAATCAGATTCTCATTTATGAACTCATCGTGACACTCATTGCTATGCTCATAATAAGCTCATCGTGATACTCATTGACATGCTTATTAATAAGCTCGTCATGACACTCATTGATATGCTCATTAATAAGCTCATCGTGAAACTCATTATGTACTGATCGTAGTGCTCATCTAATATTGTAAAATGCACAAGAGAGAAGCAAAGTATAAGTTTCTAAAGTAAAGGAGATACAATATCTCATGCGCACTATCTGTGAATATAGTGGTTTTGATTCAAACGCGAATAAATTCCATCAGTATGTTCATCTGATTGCTCATGAGGAGATAGTCGCTAAAGATATTTATGAGCGTTGGCAAGCATACACTTTACAAAAAATACAAAAGCGACTTCTTACGACTTCCCCCCTCAATCTTTTCAGTTGCGACCCCCCCCCCCCCTCCACCCAGCCTGAAGGTCTTGATATACGCGCATGAACCGGGATGCGTGCGTATGTGCCCCGTACGCCGATACGAGCGAATTTCTGAAGAGGAGGCCCTGACACATAGTCGAAGGCGTTCCTGGCGGGAAAGTCCAACAATATTCCGAAAAAAACTGAAACATATCTTTCATACCAACAGACTTATAAAAAATCGACTCGATAACTCCGATCCGACAACAAATCGAGATCGGCGCCATAGCAATTATTGTTCTACATAAAAAGACCTTTCGATTGCTATAAAAATTATTGCTATTGCGGGTGGTACCAGGTTCCATACATTTTATCCCATTGTCCTTTCGAGAAAGATGACTTAGAAAAAAATTAAGCAATATTTTGTGTAATGCCATATGTTATAATACACCGTTGCATATTTTAATTAATTAATTATCAGGATAATGTTTATCTATTTTTTTGTATTATGTCCAGAGCTGCAACTTCTTGGAAGAGGAAAAGGAGCAGATCTAAGAAAAAAACGTACTTTTCAATCATTTTCATATACTAAAAAAACACAAAAGTTTGCACATATGTACATATGTAGATATATAGCACCACCTCTGAAATCGAAATGATTTGGTAGCACTTTTTTAAAATTATATTAAATCATATTAAAGAGTTGCTAGGCTAGTACACTGAAAGCTTACCCGGACCCGGTGCTTAGATTTCCCAATAATGTTGGCATTATCGTTGCCATTGTTGGCTTTGTTGAGACAAAAATCTTGACAATACAGCTTAACTTTTGCCGGTCGTTTTACAAACTAAAAATAACGGAAAAGCGTCAGTATGTTATCAATTAAACCACCCCGCTTTAGCTCTTAGTTTATGAGAATTTCTCATTTTTGTAATAATGTTAAGGGTGAGTGCGGATATTTATTATTATTATTATTATTAGCTCAACATTTCTTTAACACTAAAACTACTTTGAGTGTGTTCTTTTATTATTATTATTATTCTTATATACTATATGTACGTAGGCTGTTCAGAAAGTAACAGACGTTATGATATAAAAAATTACAAAATGAATAAAACCAAATTTTATTATACACATTTGAAAGGTACCCTTCGAAGCTATTTTTCTATATAATCGCCATTTAAATTAAGGCACTTATCATACCTTTGCAAAAGTTTTTCAATACCGTCTCTGTAGAAATCTGCCACCTTCGGAGTCTTCCATTAGGATTTTCGAAACCCACTTAGCACAAAATTTGCGGTAACCAAGCTTTTCGACAACAATTTCATACAACAAACCCTATGAAATTTGAGGAGAAAGTATAGAGAGTTCCATAATCGTGAAATGGCGATTTTCAAGAATTTTTTCGTTGATTTTCATCGCAACTCTAGGCCTACCACAGCTGTCCTCATTGTGAACATTGGTACGGCCATTTTTAAAATCAATGCACCACTGCCTCAATGGGCTTTCACTCATTCTTCCTTGTCCGTACGCATCACAAAGTTGGCGATAAATTTAATAGGTTTGTGGTTTTTTGCCAACAAATCAATGAACGCACCTCACAAGTGGCAGGACTTTCTATTGCAGCGCACATTATAACACGCCACAGAGAGCAAAGACCTCACGCTACCACAGCTGAATGCGTACAGAGTGTAGGAACGGTCTGACGCCAAGATGGCGGGGCTAGCGTAGCCCACTGTCACCATAGGCCAAAACGTTTGTTACTTTCTGAACACCCCTCGTATTTTTTTAAAATATCTTGTGATTTTTTAATTTTTGTGTGTGCGTGTCTGTGTTATTTTAATCATAAATAATATTCAAAAATTATTACCAGGAAATAATTGTGAGCTTGATTTAAGAAAATCGAAAGCTTATGAATTATTTAAGAGCGCGCCATGAATCTTAAGAGAAGTCTATAGCTATACAACGATCCATAATCCATTGAAAACATGATTGGAGTTATTTAGTACCAGCAAATGAAATTTTGTTTTCCAGAAATGGAGAGTAAGCTTATTTAATCCGTGCGGGAGTGGACGGGGAGGGGATAGCTTCTAAACAAACGGGTGCAGACTTCATTAATCAATATAAAAAATCGGGAATTTATAATATCCAGAAGTAACGAAAAAAATAATATTAATAACAAAAAAAAAATTAAATAAATTTATCGTTTATGAGGAAATTAAACAAATTTACCTCCATGCATATTACTGTTTCCGACATCTATAGGTACAGACGTTTCCATGATGAGTTCAACTTGAATTTATAACTAATAATGAACTTATTTTTCCCGGACAGAAATCGAACCAACTTGTTAGAATCGGTCAAAGATGGAAAATAAAAGAATTTTAAGAACTTTCATTTTTAAAGATTCTAAATCAAATCTTAAATACAAGAGGTAAAAACAACCGCCTCGTCCGAGGTTTGAAGCCGGGACCTTTCGCTTTCCGGGCGACTGTTCTTACCACTGAGGTAACGAAACAGATGTCTTTACCTCTTGCATTTATTAATTTGTGTCTAGCCTATTAATCCAAGTTTTTAGCTGGCATTAACCAGTAACGATGATAGCGCACAAATAAATTGTAAATTCAATTTTTATTTATTTTTCCCGGACGAGAATCGAACCCACACTTGTTAGAATCGGTCAAAGATAGAGAATGAAAGATTTTTAAAAAAGGCATCTGTCTCGTTAGCTAAGTGGTAGACCAGGCGCTCGGAAAGCGGAACGTCCCTACTTCAAACCCCAGACGAGGCGGTTGTTTTTTCTTCTTGATTTAGAATCGTTAAAAATACTAAAAGTTCTTAAAATTCTTCTATTCTTCATCTAATGAACTTGTTCACACGGGACTGTTTTAAGTTACATCTTAAGGTACCTTATAATCAAAAATGGAATAATAACGTGACTCAAACTAACAAATAAAAACCGTGATATCTCAAGAATTGTCTTTGCCGCCTATCAAATTCCAGATTGCACTTCTTTCCTCTCTAAGGCATCCTCCTGCTATTGAGTTTCGTGAACTAGTTAAATGTCGCAAACTATGACTCATCTGAACAGGATAGGTTTAATGGGCCATCCCAGATGAGTATTCTTGATGGATTATGGTTACCGGTTTAACAACAGAGTAGGCGCCTCCAGACGGATATTCTTGCTGCAGGCTTTCATTCATATAGGAATAGGTTCTGAATGTGTGCGTACATTATTTCATTTCGAGTTGAGAGCTAGGGCGTGGATTTTCGGACCCCTTTAAACTAGAAATAGTTTGTTGCGGTTGTATTAGTGAGGCACACAAGTGAATACTGTTTGATTTTTTATGCAAAATTTCTCTCCAAAGTGCAGCACAATTGTAGAGATTATTCTCTCTGCTTCATTTACCTCTTCCCTCGAATACATACCGGTTTTCTAGGGAAGAGGTGAAAAGAAGGAAAGAGATATTTTTTTTGCTTCTTCTCACCTCTTTCCCAGAAAACCAGTTTACATTCTGCATCAGGAATAGTCGTGTGTGATGGCCAAATATGTATCTCTTTGCTTTTTCTCACCTCGCTTTAGATAATCGGTACGCATATTGCATCAAGAATACTAGTGTGGGATGCCCTAATTGTTTCCTTCGATGTATATCGTAACATAATGAAAATCAACCACTCTGTATAAAAGCAAATTTCTTAATTACGACGCGTCTTTTGCGTCTTCTGCTATTTTTTGAAAGCATCTAGTGGGAGAGGAGGACAGCTGTAAACTGCCAGCATTATTATTATGCCCAATAGTACAAAAACAAATAAACAAAATTGTTGCAAAGTAATTTTTTAGCTACAAAATTCGCTTGGTGTTTTACTATCTTTTTGCTGAGAGAAATATATTTTTCGCTAAACAGTTAACAGTTTTTAACCGAAAATTTGTCGATTTTTGATTAACTGTATTCTAGGAGTTTTTAATTTTGAAAATTTCGATATGAATTTAAATTAACAAAATTAATTTCACCCCGAGTGTACCTAGATATTAAAGTCAATTCCACTATATAAATTAGGTAGCCAAAGAGTCTACTTTTCGCGCCTATTAATTACATTCATGCCCAGAACTGAAACAAGTCTATAAGACTGCACAGAACGCACCATTATCCAGAGAAAAAAAAATTGTTTTTGAATATTAGACAAAGAATCTTAGCAAGCCGCAAGGGCTGATCCCTGGTCAAAATCATTAGGAACAATTTTAGTAATTCGTCTATGACTTCTTCCTTACTAAGAAATGTTGAAGTGAATGTTGACTCTCTGGATAAAGCTAATATTCTAATATACTAGATTTGCTTCAAATTCTCGTCTTCGTCTTCGTCTTCCACCCACTTCACAGACACCTGTTTTGCATCTCTCGTGCCGATGTGTACAATAGCCAAAACACATCCATATGAGCGATGTGTTCAAGGTCCTTAAGGAGATCAACATCTCCACAGCCGCAGGTGTTGATGATTTCTAGCCGCTATTAATTAAATTCTGTGCCTCTGCCTTTGCTAAACCTCAGCGCAAACTATTCTACTTGTCTTATTCAACAGGAAAATTTCCAACTGCTTGGAAATTAGCTCACGTTCAGCCTATTTCTAATAAAGGACAGGGTAGCGATCCGTCAAATTGTAATCACTTCGATTCTTTCAAAGGTTTTTCAATCTAGCATTAACTCCAAATTAATGAAGTATCTGGAAACAAATCATCTCATCAACGATCACCAACATGGCTTCTGGACTGGACGCTTATCTGGAGACTTGCTGACTTTTCTTGTGGAACGTTGGAACCGTACTGTTCATAATTTTTGTCCAAAATCATTGCCCTAGATATTTCAAAGGCCTTTGAGAGAGTCCTGCATCCAACCCATTTAGCCAAACTTAAAATACTGGGTCTCCCCTTCCTGTTCGTTTGTGGATTAAAATCTTTTTATCTGGCCGCCTAATACGGATTGTACTAGATAGCGTGTCATCGGAACCTCACCTTATAGATATCAGTGTACCCCAGGACTCTGTTATCTCCCTCTTCGACACTCTTCCTTCTGAAGGAATGCCACATCTGCCAAACGAAACTGTAAAAAATATGTCAGCCCATCGAATCTAGCACTCCTCTACAAGTCCTATATCAGACCTCGAATGGAATACAATTCCAATATCAGCACCGGGGGTGGACTCACAGCCTTACATTCATTCTGGATATTGTCCAAAAGAGAGCCTTCAAGCTCATTGGCGATGTGGCAATAACTTGTCACACAGACTAACTCGATCACCGCCGCAATGTTGGATGCCTTTCACTCCTTCATTGCTACATGCATGATCAATGTTCTGATGAAATATCTAGACTTATCCCTTGTAGAATGTTTCCTGCACGCAATACTCGCGCTGCAAACCGCGCATATCCTTTTACCCTTCATACTACTGTCCGCCGTACAGTAAAATTCCGAGATCCATTTTTATTCAGAACTGTGCGAATGTCGAACAATCTACCATCTTCAGTTTTTCCTCCGGCATACAATCTGCGGAAGTTTTAGAGTGACATACATCAGCACCGCCGCCACTCTTCTCATGTTTCCTAATTCCTTTCCCTATCTTCCTCCTGCCATGCTGTGCTTTTCATCGTAGGGTATCCCCTGAGCTTGGCTTAATAAGGTGAAATAAGCTTGTAGCTGTCTGTCCGTCTGTCTGTCTATCTATACGATTTCAAGAATAAAATTTACAAGAATGCGTTGACTAACTTAAGGAAAAACGATATACATACATTCTGGTATAAAACATGCTTAGAATCGTCTCAGTGTAATAGTAAATGTCTTTTAAGCCGAAACAGGCTATTGAATTGATCTTGTTTAAGTAAAGGTAACCTGGGCAAGGTGAGTACCGTAGTAGGGTCTGTTGTTCGAACAAGAAATTTTTATTATGACTTTTTTTCTACACAAGGTAAAACTCGCCATCTTGCTCCACTTGGCGGGTAAAATGCGAACACAACAAAATTATCACATTATAAAATTTTTTTCGATCCTTTATTTGTAGATAACAACAATTATTATGTTGTTTTCTCCTTTTTATTTTATTTTATTTTATATTCACGATTTTTTTTTTAATAATAGACTCCTCCTAGATGCTTCCGATTTTTTGTTGGCGCTTAGTTTGCATGCGTCCTTTTCATTTTTTATCATTCTTTCTCGAAGTTGGTTCGATATCATAAATTCTGTATAAAGTTTTAATTTTATGTAATTATACTAAAAATAAGCCGGATATCTTAATAACTCTTTGTTATGGTTAAAATAATGTTTGATGGTTTTTGGTTTAGTAAAACGGTAATAATTTAATACCTTGCAATCACTTATGCCCCTTTTGCTGTAAAAGTTGTACTTGTATCCCCATGCCTTTGCAGATTTTATTCAAATATAAAAACTAATATTTAGTAGTTTAACAAATTAGTTATTTAAAAAAGTACAAAAGGGACAAAAATTTAAAGGAAACTATAGTTCAAACTTTTAAGTTGTTTTTAAATTCAGAAAAAGAAAATTAATTCAATATTGAGTGTGTAAAATCTTCATCTTCTCGTTTTCTTATTATCAAGCTCAAGATTGTTATTTATTCTAGTCAGACTCTAAGATATTATCAGCTTCACTGACCGAGTCCCCCTTCCATTTCAATTTCGGGTTCGATACTACTTATGTCCTGATCGGTTCCTTATTAGACCGCGCTGTTTTCTCTTCTTACCACCCAATCCATGGGAAGGGACTTGAAAAATTTGTGGTGAGTTGGAGGTATAAATTGAAGGAAATCCATTGTGATCAACGAATTTAATAGTGGTGTTTTTGACTACATAACACCGGAACTTAGTGATGTTTTTGTTTTGTCCGCCAGCATTACCGCTAAAGGCATGTAGGTAATTGTGGATGGAAGTTTGATGATAAATCTCAGGAGACATGACATAATTTCCTGAGAGCCAGTTGACGCTTCATTTTCCGGCCACATGAACATGAAAAGAAAAAGGGTTGGTAGTGTTGCATTTTTTACTAGATATATTATTAAGTTTGTCGTCCCAACCAAGGTATATAGAATGCAATGTATTCTCATTACGAGCCACGTTCCGCCATTAGCGGACATTAGTGTTCAAAATGACGCGAAATGTATAGGAAAGTATAGTACTTAGAACACAATACTCTTCTCATGTATATTTTTCTACTGAAGATGGTAATCGCGCCTAATTTTATGCAATTCACGCATAATTAGCAAAATTCATGTGATTATGAATCATAGAAACAGGAATATCTCAAAAACGGTTGTATTTAGGCAGATACATGTGCATGGCCAAATTAAAGGTAACATTCCGGGGTTTCTAAATCTTGTAAATAAGCAGGAAAATCGTTAAAATTTGAAAAAATTAGGATTTTTTTCCCAATTTTTGCACTTTGACGTACTACAACTTAAGATTGAAGATAACAGTAGGGCTGGTTGGGCATTCATTGCAAAGCTTAGACGGTTTGCTATCATCTGAGATAAATCTCGCCTTGATAGGGTGTATATCCTAACCGCCCTACCGCCGAAACGACGCGTCTTACCCCAGCCCCCCTAACATTAGCCTACAATTTTTTTTTATCTAGGTGACAGCGTACAAAATTATGTCACACGACATGTGTCAACATTTTGAGAATACTTTGTATTTTATGGTTGCAACTGTATTAAGGTAATGGAGTGGTCGACGGCAGACGGCCGCTGCAGACTCCTATGTAATACACGATTCATAAAACGTTTATGGAGAAAACTGATCCTAATTATTACTGCAATAGTTCTCGGCCGTCGAAACTGTGTTTAACCCTTAAAGTGAACAGTAAAAGCTGCAAGTGCACTTGTACCTCTTTACCTCTGGATAAAAACGCCTGCTTGAAAGTTGTTGAAATAACAGCTGTTATAAAACAACACAGGATAGGAGTTTAGTGATATCCCTTTGTCACAAACATTTTGATATATCTAGTTTGATTTATGCACTTATCTCAATTTTTAACAAAATGTTACTTATACCCCTCTGCTTTTGAGCCCATCAAGTGTAATCAGTCAGCATGATTAAAGTGTCATCTATTGGTGACAGATAATGCTCAGCTCATTTTAACACAAATAAAATACTGTGTGCCTTTGATGATTTTTCGATATTGCATACCTTTAGGCATTTTAGTTTCGAAAATGCAATAAAAATTTGCCATTTAATTAATTAATTCTTATTGCTTAATTTTTCTAGCTTAATGACAAACACAATGAGCTCGATACTATAAATTTGTCTGATCTTGTGGCAATGCCCATAACTAATCTCAAACTTGATTTCGACCTTAACCTCACACAAAAGGATTCAAAAACTTACTTCAATTTATTTACACGTTTTAGTTTTCGCACAAAAAAATTACCGTTCGTTCAATAAAGTTGTAATTATGATCAGATAAATTTAAATTACTTAAATAAAATATTAAATCCACGATTTTATCTTCTTGTAGAAATCGCAACACTCACACACAAATTCACCTCAGTGACAATATACAAGAACAAAACGGTTAGATATGCAGCACGAATGCACGCGATTATAGCCTGCCAGATGGAGTTTCAACTGTACCCTATGGACATTCAGGTGTGCCCCATCTATATAGAAAGTTGTGAGTAAACCTACATATATCAAAGCTGTACTATGACTTTTCGCTACTATGTATGTATATACAAAGATAAAAGAAAATATTTTTTTTTCCATTAATAGTTTCTTACAATAATCAAAAAGTTAAATTAAAATGGTCCGACTCGGGAGTTAAACTTAATCCTGAGCTTAAATTACTGCAATACAACTTGGGGCAACCCTTAGAACTGGAAGAAAGTGACGGATATATGCCAGAGAAGGTAGGAAACTTCTCTCGCCTGACTGTTTATTTTAGATTCGAAAGGCAAATTGGACATCATCTCATCCAAACTTTTGCCCCGTCATCACTGGTAGTCATGTTGTCCTGGTTCAGCTTTTGGTTGGGCTTGGATGCTATTCCTGGACGAGTTACCCTATTAGTCACTTGTATGTTGACTTTAGTCACAATGTTTACTGGTCTGCGGGCGGATATTCCGCCAGTGGCTTATGTTAAAGTAAGAATTTTCGGATTTATTTCGAATACGTTTTAAGATTGTTTAAGAAATACATTATTTTAACTTTCGTTTTTATTCCACTTTTACAGGCGTTAGATTTATGGATGGCTGGATGCATGGTTTTTGTGTTTGCAGCGTTAGGAGAATTCGTCGTAGTTAAAGTGCTCGACGTGCAATACCAATATCAAGTTAATAGGATACCAAAAGTAATTCCCATGGTAAGAATAAAATATGAAATTAGAGAATTATGTATGACCAGACATGGAAAGTCCATATTCAGATTATATCACAAGCGATCCAGTAGTCTACACTCTTTTTTCAATGTCAAACTATTGAATAAGCTATTGATCATAGCCGATAAGAATAAAATATGGAACTCGGGAATATTTGGGAATTTTGTTTTTTTTTTATCCGAATTGTATAACAAAAATTCGGCAAATATTGCTTTTATCCAATTTGTAACTGAAAAACCATAAACTCTCATGAGATCATTTTCGTTCAATTAAATTCGTAAAATCTCGAGAATATTCGGGAATTCGGTTTTTGATCCAAATTGTATAACCAAAATTGGGCAAATACTGTTCTTATCCGATTAAAACAGAAAAGCCATAAACCCTCTTGAAATCATTTTCATTCAATTGAATTCGTAAAATCTCGGGAATATTCGGGAATTCTGTTTTTGATCCGAATTGTATAAATAAAATTCGGCAAATATTGTTCTTATCCGATTGAAACAGAAAAGCCATAAACCCTCTTGAAATCATTTTCATTCAATTGAATTCGTAAAATCTTGGGAATATTCGGGAATTCTGTTTTTGATCCGAATTGTATAACCAAAATTCTGCAAATACTGTTCTTATCCGATTGAAACAGAAAAGCCATAAACCCTCTTGAAATCATTTTCATTCAATTGAATTCGTAAAATCTCGGGAATATTCGGGAACTCTGTTTTTTATCTGAATTGTATAACCAAAATTCGGCAAATATTGTTCTTATCCGATTAAAACAGAAAAGCTATAAGCCCTCTTGAAATCATTTTCATTCAATTGAATTCGTAAAATCTCGGGAATATTCGGGAACTCTGTTTTTTATCCGAATTGTATAACCAAAATTCGGCAAATATTGTTCTTATCCGATTGAAACAGAAAAGCCATAAACCCTCTTGAAATCATTTTCATTCAAATGAATTCGTAAAATCTCGGGAATATTCGGGAACTCTGTTTTTTATCCGAATTGTATAACCAAAATTCGGCAAATATTGTTCTTATCCGATTGAAACAGAAAAGCCATAAACCCTCTTGAAATCATTTTCATTCAATTGAATTCGTAAAATCTCGGAATATTCGGGAACTCTGTTTATTATCCGAATTGTATAACCAAAATTCGGCAAATATTGTTCTTATCCGATTGAAACAGAAAAGCCATAAACCCTCTTGAAATCATTTTCATTCAATTGAATTCGTAAAATCTCGGGAATATTCGGGAACTCTGTTTTTTATCCGAATTGTATAACCAAAATTCGGCAAATATTGTTCTTATCCGATTGAAACAGAAAAGCTATAAACCCTCTTGAAATCATTTTCATTCAATTGAATTCGTAAAATCTCGGGAATATTCGGGAACTCTGTTTTTTATCCGAATTGTATAACCAAAATTCGGCAAATATTGTTCTTATCCGATTGAAACAAAAAAGCCATAAACCCTCTTGAAATCATTTTCATTCAATTGAATTCGTAAAATCTCGGGAATATTCGGGAACTCTGTTTTTTATCCGAATTGTATAACCAAAATTCGGCAAATATTGTTCTTATCCGATTGAAACAGAAAAGCTATAAACCCTCTTGAAATCATTTTCATTCAATTGAATTCGTAAAATCTCGGGAATATTCGGGAGCTCTGTTTTTTATCCGAATTGTATAACCAAAATTCGGCAAATATTGTTCTTATCCGATTGAAACAGAAAAGCCATAAACCCTCTTGAAATCATTTTCATTCAATTGAATTCGTAAAATCTCGGGAATATTCGGGAACTCTGTTTTTTATCCGAATTGTATAACTAAAATTCGGCAAATATTGTTCTTATCCGATTAAAACAGAAAAGCCATAAACCCTCTTGAAATCATTTTCATTCAATTGAATTCGTAAAATCTCGGGAATATTCGGGAACTCTGTTTTTTATCCGAATTGTATAACCAAAATTCTGCAAATATTGTTCTTATCCGATTGAAACAGAAAAGCCATAAACCCTCTTGAAATCATTTTCATTCAATTGAATTCGTAAAATCTCGGGAATATTCGGGAACTCTGTTTTGTTATCCGAATTGTATAACCAAAATTCGGCAAATATTGTTCTTATCCGATTGAAACAGAAAAGCCATAAACCCTCTTGAAGTCATTTTCATTCAATTGAATTCGTAAAATCTCGGGAATATTCGGGAACTCTGTTTTTTATCCGAATTGTATAACCAAAATTCGGCAAATATTGATCTTATCCAATTGAAACAGAAAAGTCATAAATCCGCATGAAATCTTTTTCATTCATTGAATTCGTAAAATTTCTCAAATTGACAAAATTTGCATTCAGTTCGTATCTGCCCTGCTACTTCAAGGATGCACAGAAAAGATAAAGTGGTAAAAGGCAACGGGAGGCGAGGTGGGTGTTTTTCATCCTTAGTCAGAAACATTGAAAGAAATTTTGCAAGAATAAGTAGATGTAGGAGTTCGTCTAACATGCTACAAACATCACAATTCTTTTGCCATCGTCTCCGTGGATAGTTTGACGAACTTTGACAATATTTTCAGATATTTTGCTAACTGAAGGTCGACTTGAAATTTATTATATTCTGAAATGAGAAAAGGTTGCGCTATTCGATCATTATCAAATTGATTTGAAATATTTTCATATCATATGACGCAAGCACATTGTTTTTTGAAATCCGTGATTTCATTTGCACATACAAAAGCAAACTTTCTTCATTACCTGACTTGCAAATTCAAGGTTTTCACTAAAAGTTCTCAGGAATCCTAATTAAAAGACGCATCTGTAAGTTTTTAAAAATATTTTTTCTACATACATAATGTACCTTTTCATGCCATGTTGCCATCTTTATAAACCCTCTATGTAAAAATCAGAATCGTTTTTAGTTAATCTTGTCCGAACAGTGTGCCTAGTTGCAGTCAAGGAGCTCCAGTTTCTGCCCATAAGTGTTTCTTTGATTTAGGAAATAAGCAAAAATCGTATAATATTCCAGTCAGCTTTTGTCCTACAGGATGGGGTAGTTGTGATTTTTATACATGTTATATAGTTCCGGGCCTCTATAAAAATCCAAGTTTTCATTTTGGAGGGAGTCTGCGCGGTACGCCATCTTGGCTTAAAGGTAAAAAAAAAGACTAAATTCCCTACATTTTTTTATAGACTTCTGCATACAATGAGCTCTGTAAGTGACCGTACACCTTGAACTTTTTAAGATACAGGGTATTTTGTGAAAGACTTGCAAATTTTCTTAATCAACCTGTAACTCCGAAACGGTTGAGAGACCGCATCCCCTTCCATACAATTTTTTGTTTGACTAGGTGACTACTATCACCTCCTGTCCAATGGACCACCATGGACGAAACATCCTGTATAAGGAGTAGCTACTATACGTACATATTTTTTGGGAAGAATATTCACGTTTCCGCCACTGTAACTCATTACACATCAGACTTACAAAACAGTGTTTATAGAAAAATGTAGAGAATTTAGTCTTTTTCTAATTTCTATTAGCCATTTTTATCGTAGGATCAACCGTTGAGGAAAAATTTTGGAAAAGGCACTTTTTTGTACCTTTAATCCAAAATGGCGTACCTCATACCCCCTCCAAGGGTGAACATTTGGATTTTTCATCGAGTTTCGGAACTAAGTAACATACATATATGAAAATCACAACTACCCCACCTTTGTAGGGCAAAGGTCTTATTTTGTACCTATTGGCGGAACTATAAGGACAAATGACTGAATGTGAATATTTCTTAGTAAAAATTATCGAACGTGCCCTGAAGAAAAATGTGCTGACGTGCTGGGGCAAAATTTGTTTGTTAATTTTCCCGGACAGACAGTGTTTTTTTCTGTCGAAGCTGTCTTAAGTTTCATCTATACTGCAGAAAAATATGTCCTCTTCCCTTCCAGAAAATCTACCAAAAGACTGAATTTTGCTTTCAAGCGCAACGTCAGTAAAAGTTCCCTGAATTTTCTCTAATTCTATTAAAAAAGTAAAAGCAGAAATAATTCGTTTCACCAAGCATTCCGAACGCAAAACATTTGATACTTTATGCCAATTAAGGTTCTACAGCTGCGAATTCAATTTAACTACAGAAAGGATGATGCAAATGTTTTTAACCCCCTCCAATAGCCACGTGTAATACATCGTTGGATAGCTTTTTTGAGCTGAATAGAAGTTTTATTTACAAGCACCATCTCTCAAGTATATAGGCATTACCTGGACAGTAGACTAACCTGGAATTTGCACTTAAAAACAGTACTGGAAAAGGCCACAGTGGCAACATGGACATGCTGCAGGCTCTTTGGCAGAACTTGGGGTCTTAAACCAAAAATGACTCTATGGTCATATATGTCTATTATAAGACCCATAGTCACATACGCTTCACTCGTTTGGTGGCCAAAAACAAAACAAAAGACAGCTCAAGCTAGTTTGCAAAAACTACAACGACTTGCATGTCTAGGAAGAACTGGTGCCATGCGTACCTGTCAAACTGCAACCTTAGAGGCTTTGTTGGACCAACTCCCTTTACTTTTGCATGTTGGAAAGGAGGCCATCCTCACTGCAATAGGACTGTAGAGGGCAAATTTCTTGAGCACAAATAATTTGGTTGGCCCCCTAGAAGGTCCGATAGCCAACACCAATATCAGACGTTATGCCAAAACGTTAAAACTTTGAAACATCATTTAAGGTGATCTTAGCGGACCATCAACAGTGACACACTGAGGACCTACCCTTTGAAAAAGGATCTCTTAAATGGTACACAGATGGGTAAAAAATGGAAGGTAGGGCAGGCGTGGGAATATATGAACCGATATGCCATCTCACAAAGGCATTGGAGGCCTCACCAACGCCACGAACTCTGCGCTCGAGAAATAATTCACAAGAAAATGCGTGAAGCAAAAACTACATAATATCAAACAGCCAAGCAACACTTAAAGCGTTAAACTCGTTTACGTTTGAGTTCAAGCTTGTTTGGGCCTGTCTTACTGTCTTAAAGCAACTGGCCGAAGCCAACAAGTTGACACTGATTTGGGTACCAGGTCATGAGGGCATTAAGGGCAACGAGATTGCGGACCACCTTGCAAAGGCAAGAGCCAAATCTATATGTTTACTAGCCTTTGGACACCCAAAAAGTCACCTCTCAGCTCAGATCAAGCTTTTGGAGGACAGAATTAAAGAGGCACACTGGGAAAATACCCCGACCTGAGACAAGCGAAGATGTTTGTAAAATGTTCACAACAGAGGACAACACGCTCAGCAGGAACGAGTTAAGGCTCATAACCGGCCTATTCACTGGGCATTGCCCACTTAGGTATCATCTTAAAAAGATGGGTAAGGTTCATGATGAGACCTGTCGCTTCTGTATGGCATGTCCTATGTGATTATGAAGCTCTGCGCCGTATAAGGCTTAGGCAAGCATTTTAAATTGCCCCCAAGAATGTTATACGTTTTATAAAAGACTTTATGTTTGAATGGGCGCCCTAGGGCATTTAGGGGTAATGTCACAAAAGATCTTACAGATCGCGGTGACTAAATGAGAGGCGGCAACTCTGCCCACATTCCCCACTAATAATACAAATATCTGTGAGTTTTAGAAATATCCAAATAACGTATTTTTTATTTTTTTATTTCATAATTCACTCCCATTTTGTGCATCATTAGGAATGAGTTAGCGTCACATGCTACCCAGAAACCGGTGTTGAGTTCACTCCTTCCTCCTTATTCTCCCTTCGCTATCGATTAGAGGCATGACCTAATACATACTCTCAGGCATTGTATTTTCAGCAACTGTCTTAATCAGACCCGTCATGAAATACCAGTAGTTATAATGATACACTCATTTTGTGTATACAAGCTGTACATACTAGAGTGTGTCGAGAACACCTAAAGACTAATAACTGTACCTCAATTCTGCAATGTCACTCATGACTTCAATGCAGCTTAGCTCAGTGATATTAGCCTTTTGTGAAGAACTATTTAGTGATTGCGAAAATATTTCCTTTTTATAATGTCAGATGGCACCACTCGTACCATTTTTAACAGTTTTGCTCACACTTCGCTAAAGGCAAAGCTGTGCAACTGAAGTATTGAAAAGGGGTTCAAGAGATAAGCCGTAAGAGCATAGCCAAAACCCTCGAGAATACATCCCAAGCCATGAAACAGAAATCTATATGTATGCGTTGTGAGTCTGTTTTCTAAAATGTTCCATATTCATACTTATGGAAAAGGCCAAACATTGACTTTAAATATGCTATAGAGCCTAAACTACTATCTATACAGGAAAATAGTCTCCTAATATTTTAAAGCTTGGTTCCTTACCTTTCCAAAGGCTACACTTCCTATATACCTTACTTAACAAAATAATAAAATAGTTTTAATTACAAAGTAACCTTACCATTTTACGCTCAATGATTACAATTACAATGACTACAATTACAATGACTACAATGATTACTCAGCTGACAATTTTTGTTTAAGAAATCGTAGTCATTTCGTTAAGATAAATTTTTTTAAAAAATTTTGTTAGGAAAGGTATGAACATTTTATTACGGTTTGTAAGATAAGAAAGCAAGCTTAAGATTATCAGAACATCATTTTTCTGTATGAATAGTAGTTTAGGGCCGAGCCGAGGAGCTATTCAAATAAAACTTTTGTCAGTTTTACATAAGAACACTGCAAATATTTTAGAATGTAAGGACTTCGTTGGGCCTCGCATGTGATCTGTTTCAGGGCTTGTAAAGTATTCTCGAGGGTTTTGGCATAGCCAAACTAAAAATATACAAACGCTAGGAAGTAGACATCGCCTCGATAGAATATAAAATCCACGATGGCTGGACCTGATGTAAGGAAGGCCGCAATTTTTCCTTAGAATTGTTATGCATTATTGGAGGACGACAACGGTTGCTTGGGCCACTAATAATTTTTATTAGCATAGACTCATTGATGAGCAAATAGCATCCATTTCATCTTAGAAATTTACAGAAAATGTTTCGTCAGAATTTTTATTCAGTTTCTTTTTTCCCGCGGACGGGAATCGAACCTACACTTGTTAGAATTTTTATTCAGTTATTTTCAAATCCAATCATACAATGTGTGCCATTGTCGGCCTCCAATGCATTAAAATCTTAAGGACAAAATTTCCAGCAAATTTCTAAGAAAAAAAAGAAAAAATTGCGGCCTTCCCTACATCAGATCCAGACATTGCTGATTTTATATTAGAGCGAGGCATTGCTGGCTTACCCTTTGGCATTGATTTTATACATATAGATATGCCACCGCCGCGCACAATATGTTGTTACCTCTTCTCACTGAGTCGCCACTGTAGTATTTTATCATCTGCTCACAAAACGGTCCGCCATCTGTTAGCAAAACTTGGCGAATATGAGTATAATAAGTTGTCGTCTTCGATAATAAATAGCGCCATATCACAGCAAAGAATCTAATCTAATTTGGTTTTTTCCGTCTTTCTTTATCGAATGATGTGCAGAAATGTGGAAAAAATCTGTAATAAAGAAATTTAAAGGCATATCTTGATTAGTATCAAGATGATTTGAAGGATTTAGCAAATGTGTATGATAAAAAGATAAGTGAAAAAATTGCATACTTCGCTTTCGCACCAGAAAGTTGCAGAATAGAGAAAACTCTTATCTAGGCACTGCGGACTTCCAAGAAATTTTTCGGTCGGATTTTCGATAGAATTTCTGCGATCTACCTTTTCACATCAGGGGCCGGATTCACTAACTCGGAGAGTTTCATCGGTTAAAACTCCCTAACTCTCCATTCGAGATTCTCTAACATACTTGGGGAGTTAAAGAAAACGTGAGAAGTATCGAAATATTGAAAGACGGATAACTCTGTGTGGGAGCATTGCGGTTTTTTCCTACGGATTTAGAGTCTAGAGTACAAAAATATAGGTGAACAATTTCTGAGGGAGGGGCTATTGGGGATGGGGATCGTACCACCCGCCATTTTGGGTTGTCCGAAATACGTCATGTTTGGTATCAAATTAAAGAGGGAGAAACGGGTAATCGAGTGGTGTAGTTTTTTTTCGATCATTTTAACTTCATAACTGACTTTTTACCGCCGAAAGACGGATTTTTTTGCACTTGTGTCATATACACCCAGTTCCTATATTTTGCATATATTTCTACCGTTCTTTATTTCACATCCATTAGTACTCTGTTGTGAACATTTTTCTCATGGAAAGTGAATTTCCACGACTTACCAGTTCTTCATAATGATGAGTTGAAAATATGTCCATTTTTGTACCAGAAAACGGCAATTTTTTCATCTTAAGGACTTCTTTTGCAGTTATCTCCAAAACCGTTTATTGGATTGAAAAAATAATTACATATCTAATTAGGGGACAAAATGTAGATGCGATTTCATCCTACATACAAGCTTTAACGTGCATATTTATTTATTTTTATAGCATCTCTTCTGTACTGGAAGACGACGAAATTGACCATATTCGCGTGAATTACAATTTTTATCGGGTACCTTGAGACTCCAAAATCCTTATTTCTCTGTGAGTATTACAAGGATTTCCATAATTTGTTTTTGTAAATATATGCAGGATATGCAGTGAATACGTAAATCAATTTGAAAATCCTAGGTACATTGGTACCTTCACAAAGGACAATAAAAGCAGACAATACTGTCAGTTGAGAAATATTTTTCTTACTTCTCCACAACTAACACAGCCGAGAGTTTTGCCGAGTTGAATAGAGAGTTTGGTAAATCTAAATACAGATGCCACGAGTAACAGAATTCCCAGTGGAGAGTTAAGGGGCAAAATACCTCTCATCTCCACAGCTCCACAACTCTCCGATTTAATAAGATTTTGTGGTTCGGGTAATCCTACGTTCTCTCGATTTTTGTTTTTAACTCGTTGTCTCAGTTGCACTACAATAGTGTATAGCCAAGTTCTTTTCCCCCATTAATACAAAAGACGAAAGTATATGAAACTACTTGTTTCATTCTAAAAAAAACACCAGAAATTTTCCAATTTTGCTCTACAGCTTCTTAACTTGTCATTAGGTTAATTTTGGCAATAACTTATGAGCGTGAACATTTTTTTTTTATACCCTAGATGAAATCTAAAGGGTATACTAAGATTGTCATTCGTTTGTAACACATAGTGCTAGAGCAAAATGGGTTGGACCCATGCATAAAATTAAAAGTTAATTCGATTTTTGCATGCCGGTCTGTCTGTCCGTCCTCATGATAACTCGAGAACGCGTGTACTTAGAAAGTACGGTTGCCATAAAAAAATTTCATTTTTCACTACATATTTGGACATTGCCTGAGAACGCGTCAACGTAGAGCGTTGAAATTTTGTACATAGTGTTTTCATAAAACCAGTAAATAGAATTTTAAAAACAGACCAAATCGGGCAACTCCTTCTTGATATTGCCATACAAAAATTTAGGATTTTTACGTATCCTGTGAAAACGATCGCTCCTATATGGTTTTAATGTACTGGAAAGTTCTTCTGAATATGAAATCCTATAAGGTTGGTTATAATCATATTTGCTGTTCGACGAACCGCTCTCGAGATATATTCAAAAACCTCTTCAAAACTCAAACTTGCGCAGATGGGTGACTATACGAAATTACAAACGAGCATTCATCTAGAGGGTATCACAAGCATTGGTCTTAGACCAATTCGAGCTTTTTTACTTGTTTCTTATAAATTACTGCACATTTTTCTTCAGAATTCTTATGCATTATTGGTTGCCGAGAACGATCTAATAAAGTTGAATTTATTTGGGTGCTCGCAGCGCCTGAGCCTAGATAGAACATTCCAAAACAAATGAGGGAGATGGGGCAGGAGCATATGGTTCAAGACCTCGGGTCGACATATATGTAATTGAGCTATAAATTAGGAAAAATATCAAGAGAACCCACAGGACCAAAAATCATTATAATTTTTTTTGACTGCAGAGCTGAATTACTGGCTCTTCAATAAAATAGATTCAACTCCAAACTGATTTGGGACTGCCTGCTAGAGTGAATTAAATTAACGCACTCCAATTTATTTGCACAAATATGGGTGCCTTTACACTGCAATATCGCAGCCAACGGGATAGGGGTCCAACTAGCCAGGAAAGGATACGAAATGGAATTCCTACAGCCAATACCCTTCAGTTACGCTGCCTGATGAGAGGGGTTGTGTTTACCTGTGCCCTTTCCGTTACACAGGTGAAAAAAGTAGTTTTTAATAATTGGTTTGGTCGTGTTTTTCAGATGTCTTGCAGCCGATAACATGAATAGCAGTGTCCAAAACTATCTTTTGGAGCGAATTAGTGAAAAAAAAGCAAAATCTGAAGTATTTTTTATAGGGATTAATATTGTTTTTTTTTCGGTATTAAGTATTGCTTTTATTTAATATGCTATTTTTGCCGAATTGCTCCTATTTTAAAAAAGGAATTGATGTGACATTCGTAGATATGTGATGAATAATTATGTTATTATAATTATTTTATTTTACTCTTGACCATTTCAGTACAATGACATACTTTGGCCAAGAGCAAAATGACCTACCTGTGTCAATTTACTTATGGATTCTAAAAATTATGTTATTTACATAGTAATTATAATATAAGCATACAGAGTTTAAAAAAGCTATATTTTCTTTCATTTTGACAAATAAACCAAATGTCTATTGAACCACCATTGCGTTTTATTCAAATTACATGGTGGTTTAAAATGACACAGAGTATACGCCGCCAAAATAACACATTAAGTTTTTTTGTTTTTTTTTTTAATAAAATAAAGAAATCTTTGTTTTAATGTCTAACATTCTACAAAACAAGAAAGCAAACACATTTAAGCTGTTAAATGTGTACTTAAATAGTGTTCTTAAATATAAAGGGTTAAAATCCACAAGGTAAAATGTTAATGGTGTCACTATAGGTCACCTTCCCCTACTACTTTCATCTTTATTCCTCACCATGAAAATTACTGCCGTAAGTGTCACACACTACCGGAGGACTGATTGTCAAATTATAGTTAATTTCTCCATGTCCAAGGTCATTCTTTTTTCTCCCAGGCATAGGTACGAAAGAACCCAAGCGCGGAGGCCAAGGCGGTCCATTTTGATAACCTGCTAAAACAAAAGAAAATATGTATCTCTCACCGAAACCCTCCTGTCCTCTTAATGCAGCGCATTAGGTCTAGGTGAGGTAAGTTTTTTAGCTCATCCATAGATAGGAGGGCATACCCAAACGTATCTAGCCTGCTTAGGGCAAAGACCGGACAAGCACATAGAAAGTGTTCGGCTGTCTCAGGCTCTCCTTCCAGGCAGGACAGACACTCAGGGCTGTTAAAAACTCCCATACTTGTTAGATAAGCGTGAAGTGAGATGTGTCCGGTGATGATGCCATGCATTGTTTCCTTCCGAGCCGTCAGAAAAATTTCTATTAGGCCCATCAAGAAAAGTTTTGTACACCTGCAAGTACTCAGGTTCGTCCATCTCTGCTTATGCTTCATGCAAACATTCGCTTTGATGAGAGACCCGATGAAAGATGGTGCAACAACTACAGCGGTTTCTGGTTCAGACCTCTTTAGAAGGTCAGCCCTTTCATTGTCCATGATCCGCACTAAAAGGAGACGTATACACAGTTTATCCAAACTACCTGCAGTTCCCCAGTATCTTAAATGTTATCTGAGGGCGACTCAGAACCATCAAGGCTGTCTGACTATCCGAAAAAATAGCAATTTCCATTCCCTATGAAGGAAAAAACTTCAGCCTGGAAGACATTGGTCTGCCCGTGCAAGAGAGTACTCCAACTCAACGTCAGATTTAAGAAAGAGCACCGGCACCCTTATCAGTGACAGAGCCGTCGATGAAAATGTTTAGAGCAGAACCACTGACTTATAACAATGGACTGAGCGTATTGTCATTTTCCTATAGGAAAGCATGGCACAAGTTTTATAGTTCTCTCTTTCGCCCTATGGCAGAGTTGGAGCTACCAACACAAAATATTGCATTCAGGAACGTTTGCTTATGCCATTTGATGCTGTTATGTTGGTTACAGATGCAATCACCGCAGAAGGAGTAAGGTAAAGATAGTGTTTACCATGCTCCGTCTCTCTTGCCCATAAGCAGAATTCAGTTAAGAAAAACTTTTGAAAATTAAAGCCGGAATGAGCTTAATTCCTTATAAGCGATTAAAAAATCACTTGGGCACAAGAAAATATATTTTTTTAATTTAATTCGATTTTCGGATGTAAAATTTCATCTGATTGGTCGAGTTTTACATGTTTTTTTTGTAATCGTTTTAAAGGGTGCTCTAACGGTGATATACAGAAACACAATATTTTTTGTGCCACATGAAATAGCAAATCGCTCAGTCCATTGTTATAAGTCAGTGAGCAGAACAGGGAAGGCTCGAGAAGCCACGCCCAAAATGAAGTTCTGATACCATCGCAACAAGTAGCATGCATAGGGTTTCCCGGTCCCCCCACACACCAATGAGCAATGGGAAGAACTAGTCCAACCGTCCTCTCAACATCCGAATGAGCCAAATCTGCACAGAGCCCTCTTGGCATCTACCTGAAAGATAGTGGCAGATTAAGTAACACCGGGTCTACACAGTCTTAACAGTAACACTATCTGCCAAAAGTCCAATGTGGACCACCTGGACGCTGCCGGTTTCTTCATCAAGGCAGTTCTGGCAAGCCACATATGTTAACAGTAGAGTGGATTTTTTATGGACAGAAAAATTACATTTTTGAAAAGATGACGGCAGACGTGAAACAAAAAAAGTGCGACATTGTTAAATTAATAAATTTTTATCGAGAACGAGAATGTCTTTGGAACTTGAACGCCAAGTGCTACAAACGCCTTGATCCCAAAGTGAGAACCGTAACGTGTTGGCGACGTGTAACGACAAATGAGCTACCTTAAAAGAATTTGCACACTCGTAAATTTAATCCATTATCAGGGTGACATTTGTTATCGCCTTCTTGCCAGCAGAAAAAGCCTGTGTGGACTCGGTATAAGACCTCAAGGGCAGCAAGCGCTTAAAAAGTGTCCAGTTGTCCCAGGCTTTCCATCCAGACTGAGTTACCGACATGTATATAAATGGACTGACTGATCTCCTATTTCATATGGTACCAATTTTGAATTCAGAATAATGCTCTCACGGAAAGTCAGGAAAATATAATGCTGTAACACTGCTTGCTAATTGCAAATAATGATTAATGCTCTCACTGAAAGAAACATAAAAGTGGTACTATTTCTATTCATGCATTTTTCGTTCATGTCAGTGGGCAGGACAGACACTCAAAACTGTCAGCAAGTCCTGTCTTTGTTAAATGGCTAGTGATGATGACAACCACAGTTCTGCATTATTTTCTTCCCAACACCAAGAAAAATACCATGACTTTCCTATTTGACCCATCAAGATGAAGTTTTCCATACCTGCAATTGCTCATCGATGCTGATGCTTTGATGAAAGATCCAATCACTGGGGTGGAAACACCAGCAGCAGGTTCTGATCCAAGAAAGTCTATTTGTTCAACATAATACAAGACAGATACTGCACAACTAGTCGTGACCATGTACCAACGGCCCAATCATTGACATTATCATGAAAACGATGCATTTATCATCTACGCTTCAATACTCATTCTAGGTGTTATCACATCTGCATTGAAACTCACTTCTTTTTAAAAAATATGTTTCAACATAAAATTAATTTCTTCCATTGACCTAATTACTTTCATTTCTTGTTTTTTATTTAGAGGATAAGTGCAATGGAAAAGGGTCAATGTCCAACAGTTGCCAATTGGGAAGGCGGTGCAGTAAGATCACGTAAGGCAACTCAAACACCAACTACACCGGGACAGGTAATTAAAAAAAAAAAAAACATGAATAAAACATGTTGAACATAATTTATTGTTTTTTCTGTTTTTCCTGTTGTTTTTTTTCTTCTTCTTTTTTTATATTGTTACTGTTAATAATGCTCGCAACTTTACTATTAGACATCGCTGCAAGGAAATGGTGGGCCCCCAAAGCCGGCCAGAAGACAAAGTTTATTATCCGTTGCTTGGACTGATACGGATACAGGTGTAGAGAAAATCATGTGGCGAGAAATCGATAAAATGTCACGTGTAGTTTTCCCCGTACTATTTCTAGTATTTGTGATACTTTATTGGCCTATTCTCTTGATGAAATCATCCTAGATAAAGGGGTATCCCCAAAGCCTTATATTAGACATAGCCACATACATACATAAATACATATTTATAAATTATACTTTGTAAAAAATTAATCGGCTCTAGATATGCAACAAATTACGCGAAATTTTTACTATGACCTAAGCGAGCAGCAACTTCGAATAGGTATATCAAGAAGTACATATGTAGTACAATACATATTTGTAGAAAATAAGTTTTTACATTGTAAGCCTTAACAGTTTTCTTTACGATAAATTTAAGAATAGTAGTGGAAATATTTGATGTATCCAGAGATATTTTTCAGAGATTTTTGCCTCGCTTTTCATATACATATATATGAATACAGTCTTAATTATAATGTTAAAAGTACAATAACTTTAATAGCAACTGCTGTATGCCTTGTGACTATCGAAACAACTAAAGATAAAATGTTTTTTTTTAAATAATATTCTTAAGGTCATTCTACATGACAATAAATTAGAGAAAATAAAAATCGCATAAATAATGCTCAAAAGATGGTAATTGTTGAATGTAACTACATAGGTTAGGTTAAGAGGATATTTAATTCTTGTTTTTTTTTTATTTAGTTATGAGTATGATTAGTGTAGAACATAACACAAAAAAAAACATCAAAGTCTTGATTCACAATTTATCAAAAAACAATTTTTTTCATCTGCCATCATCATCTCAACTTATTCCAGTATTCGAACTCGATATCGAAAATTCGGTATTAGCGGGTAATAGCGTATTCGACAACGATTAGATCCAGCGCTCAGTGTAAATGATCTATACGAAATTTATGTATAAGTATGAACAAACGAAAAATGGTTGTGTTGCTTAGTTGTAAGAAAAGTGAAGCTTTTGGACCCCGTATAATTATACCCGTGGCACAAAAAATTAAGACCCCACAGTATATCCTATTAGGGTGGAATAAATGAATTTTAAGCTTTTGTCTAATAACTAAATCCTGAAATACATTTGTTCTAGTATTGTTTATTTCGATGATTTTTAATCTTCTTTTAGGCAGCTAGAGGTAAAGAATGAAAAAAAAAGAAATTTCATAGTTTTTATTTTTTTTTAATTCGGATTTACCTCGTTTAGGCTGTGTTCAGCCTGGATAGGTGTAAACCGGAGCAGTTTCGTGCGTAATAATTTCGAAACTCTAGAAACAGAAAGTATGGAAACGTAGAAGCTGTAATACGCTAATTTCTGTTCAATTCGAAGTGGTTTTGAGCACAGATATTTGAGCGTTTAAAATGTCCTTGTCAAGATCAATTCTGGTTTTTCTATATGAAAATTCATATTTTAAAAGAAATTCATTTTTAAAAAAGAAAAAAAAGTTGCAGTGCACCCAGAGGGATATTTTATATGTACGTATATTCGAATGACAAGTGCAACTTTTGGGTATACACTTTACTTCTATTGCAACTTCATTCCAACATTTTCTAGTTAAATCTCGCTTAGAACAATTACCTCTTTTTCATATCCCATACAGCCGTGCGTTACGAAGTATCCATATCATCGCAAAATTCAACAAATGAGGATTCACATAAAATCACTCACCTAATGCACACTGCACAGGCGGTTTCGCGTGACTGAAATCAAAAATTTTGATCTCTCATTTAACCGCCTCTATAGGTACGCTTTGGAACTATTCGGAACGCACTACCTTTAACCGCGCCAATGTGAATACTTGCATTATTTACCATAGCTGTGACTTTTTCAGGTGGTTGAATGCATAACCGGACCGCTTCAAACCTCTCCAGACTGAACACCCTCTTACTCTTTATAACCGCTTTTTTTCGCTATTCGTCTCTGGGCATTGATTCGTAATTTTTTTTTAATTCGAAATTAATGTCGTTAAACCATAAATCTGCAGTTATTAGTTTTGTTTTTTTGTTACTGTTGATTTTCCTTTTTTAGCAGCTTTTATTTTCATTTAAGCTCAAACATGCTCAATCGAATTGAGGTCTGAACTGTTCAGAGTCCAGGGTAATGATTCTCTTTCTTGTAAAGTTTTATCTGTAAGAAAAAGTATTAATTAATAACCATCTTAGATAAACCGATTGTTAAAAAAATTCTTTCAAAACTTACAGATTGAGCTCGCTGACACGGTACCGAGTCATCTTGGAATATAGTTTAAGAAAAAACTGGAAGTTAACTCAAAAAAGCTGTTTGGCTCTAGTCTTCTTATTACTGTTTGCGGTCCATCATGTCCCATATTGTTAAATTTAGATTCATTCGGAAATATGAATCGTTTCCAGTCCAAAAAATACTTAGTATAGGTTCTTCTTTCCTTTAAGCATTCAAGGCGTTATTTCTTCATCTTTTTATTTAAAAAGCACTGTCCCGCTGTACGGTTTTCAAAATAAAAAGTATTATTTTAAAATGTTATCTTATTTTTATTTATTTAAATGTATAAAATTAAAAGATATACGATTAAAGTATTTTTGCTCTTTTCTGATAAATTCTCGCTCCTTCTGTTTTATCAAAAGCATTCATTTTTCCACAGTACTGTCCTCGACTGTACATTTTTTTGCAAAAAATTTTAAGCGAAGTGGCACTTTTACCTTATTTTCGTAGAACATTTTTTACAAGAACCCAATAACGTTCAATTGGAGGAAACTGTGATACATTTTGGAACATTTTGGTCAATTTTTGAATAAAAGTTGTTTTGTTCTGTTGATACCACGTTATTGTCTTTGTGGCCAAAATAATATAGGCACATCGTGTGATTGAATTAAAGGCACACTTTTTTAAACATTCATTGTTATACCAAAATTTTTGTATTTATGTATCCTTCAAAAAACAGATCGCTTGCAAAACAAGGTATTTTTCAGCATCAAGCACCCCTTTTTTTGTTTTTTGCACTATAATATTGAGGTCCGGATAAGGTCGAAAAATCATACATGAAGTACGAGTCTTCGTTTAAAATTGAACAGACACAATTTTATCCGCACAGCGTCGCTTATCGTGTTTTTGTGCTATTTTCCTGTCTCTCTGTCCGTTTTGCACTTTTTTCTTTACTAAAAGTTTTTATATGAGATATGTCTTTTCTTAGTTCTGTCCACAGTAGATTTAGAAATATTAAATTTTTTTGCTACATCCCGCACAGACAACGACTTATTCTTTTCAATGAACTTAGGCACCTTTTCTTCCACAGATTTATACTGTCCAATTCGTTGTTTTTACATCTCTTGCAAATTGGGAAAATGATTATTCCTTATTTTCCAACCAATTGTCCAAAATTGCACGGCGCACGTCTTCATATTTCGAACTCATTTTGAATATTTGCCGATGAAGGCTAATGAATGCATTTTATATTGGAAGTAGGTAGCAAAAATTAGATTTTAAGATTTATTAAAAACGGCGCAGTATTTTCTAGGATAGTCCTTAGTTGAATTTTTGCAGATACGCAAGCCGGTAAACCAAATGCTCGAAGTCGCCGCCCAACTGTTCTACTACTGATTTTGCATTGGAATCCTTCCATCAGCTCTCCTCTAAGTTGTCTGGCACTCAAAAACCAACTTCTCAACGAGAGATATTTCAAAACGGGACTTTAACTCACGGTAGTAGCATGTTTTCGTCCAAACGAGCACTTTCGCGGTTTGAATAGTTTAAGACTCTTTTAAGCTATTATTTTGGTTTTCATTTCCAAAGAAATTTTGCGTCTATATTCACCATGATTTCGTCCATTTTAATTAAAAACAATTTTAACAGAACTCCACAAGTCAAGAAATGTAAATTATGTAAATATATTTGCTGCCTTTTATATAATAATACCGTAACAAAAAACTATAGCTTCCATGGCCACTTATACAGACCTTAAAACCAAAAGGGAAGTGCAATAAATTTTAGTGCGGCTAATTTTTGCCCACGGCTGTACATGAGACAAAAAACTCGTTTCTACTTGTATACTGATTTGACCATTCAATTTTTTTTCTTTTCTCGTTTTTAGTTAAAAAATGATTTCGACAGCCGATTCTTCCAAAATTACGGGATCTTACAGGAGTGAATGCATATATCACGATTAGAAACAGCACTAACGTTTTTAGTCAGGTAATAATATTAACCACACTTAATTATTATTCAACTCTAGAATCAATACTATTTCCATTGTTCATCTGCATGATTTCCAACGGTTGCTAGCTATCAGTTAAAAGGTATTATGAATTTAAGGATTGGCTTCTAAACCTTACTTCCTGCCTCATACATAGCTCTCATAAAAATTACATGGGTTTCCTGAGCGTTAATCTTAAAGTAACATAAAAAACATAACGAAGTACTGTGCTCAAATTCTTCATATATGTGGCAAAATGTGGTGTTTGAAGTCCATTCACTCCAACCATTGCTTTAGATTACCAAATATTCAAAACAACATTGCTAAAATTTATTGTTTTTTATCTTTGCTCTGAGCGAAATCAAACCAAATTAGAAATTTTAAGTTCTATGCGAGCGAGAACAAAAACAAGAGAATTTTGATTTTGTAGATAGAATTTTGGAGTGGAAATTGAAGAAAGAGAATTGTATTATGATGAGCTCCAGCAGAAGTGTAACATAGGCTGATCTCATCTAATTTTCCACGAATCTAAACTGTGGATTTTTGCACTATTGTAGGAAGTAACGCATTTCTCATTTAATTGTGAACTTCAGAGTGAATAGGAGTAATCTGCTGAAGTTCTTGTTAATAAAATTTAATACCACAAATAATCATGAGCAAACGCAAGCACTTTACTAATGTTCGCAGGAGGTCCGACAAGTCGGAAAAGAAAAAGTAATTCAAAAAATATTTTCCGAAAATCTTATCTTAATCTAACAGAAATCGTGTAGAGTCTAGCCCACTGACTTATAACAATGGACTGAGCGTATTGTAATTTTACTATAAGAAAACATGGCACAAGTTTTATAGTTCTCTCTTTCGCCCTATGGCAGAGTTGGAGCTACCAACACAAAATATTCCATTCTGGAACGTTTGCTTATGCCATTTGATGTTTTTATGTTGGCTACAGATGCAATCACAGCAGAAGGAATAAGGTAAAGATAGTGTTTACCATGCTCCGTCTCTCTTGCCCATAAGCAGGATTCAGTTAAGAATAACTTTTGAAAATTAAAGTCGGAATGACTTTAATTCCTTATAAGCGATTAAAAAATCACTTGGGCACAAGAAAATATATTTTTTTAATTTTTTTAATTAAATTCGATTTTCGGGTGTATAATTTCATCTGATTGGTTGAGTTTTACATATTTTTTATGTAATCGTTTTAAAGGGTGCTCTAACGGTGATATACAGAAACACAATATTTTTTGTGCCACATGAAATAGCAAATCGTTCAGTCCATTGTTATAAGTCAGTGGTCTAGCCATAAATAATGTTACAAGGTTTGGCCACCCTGCAGAAAGGACCATTATATTCCATTTCTTAAAAATTGAGCTAATCGCTATAGTAGGCTTGTGCTTGATGCATTCGTCACCATTTGAGTTTAATTTTTAGTGTAGTGAACATAGATTAGGGCGACAAAGAAAATAGAACTGCTATGATTGCACTTCATAAAGTAGGAATGCAACCAAGAGATGTTTTTAAGATTCTTCATACCCTTGGCTGAGACAACTTACAACTAGATGTGCAAAACTCCATATAAACCCGGAACAATTTTTGGAAGCTCTTTATCTTTTATTCAACCAAAACTATCATTGCGAAGAATTTATGTGGCATAATACAGCAAGAGAGAGAGAAAATGTTTAGAGCTTTCTATTAGAGGGCCATTAACTCGTTTTAGTTGGACCGCGTTTTTGTGAGGTTTTGCACATCTAGATGTAAGTTGTCTCAGCCCTTGGTATAAGCCGAATGTTTGTGTATCGGGCTATTGAAAGATTTAATGATACGACTGGAGTAAGTGACCCTCAAAGAAGTGGCCGTCCGCGAACTATTCGAACACCTGAAGCTGTTAAAGCCGTGCGCGAGAGAATTCGCCGTAATCATCTTCGTCAACAAACAATTTTATCGCGTCGGATGAAAATACCCCAAAGAACAATTTCACGTATCATAAAAAGTGACTTGAGGTTGGGTGCTTATCGTAGATCTACTGGGCATTTACTAGCAGATTCGTTAAAAAAATAGAGTGGAAAAATCGAAACGATACTTTGCCGGTACGCAAACCAAGAACACCGTAAAATTTTGTTTACGGACGAAAAAAATTTTACTGTCGAAGAAACATTTAATAAACAAAACGATAGGATTTATGTTCGCAGTGCCAGAGAAGCTTTTCAAGTTACCCAAAAGGTTCAAAGCGGTCATCACCCAGCCTCAGTAATGGTTTGGCGTGGTGTTAGCTATAGAACGGGGTGGCAAAGTTGCATTTTTGTGAGAAGGGCGTCAAAACGTCTGCCAAAATCTATCAAGAAAGTGTAGTGACACCTCTCAATACGTCATTATTCAAAAATCAGGCTTGGAGTTTCCAGCAAGACTCTGCACCAGGTCATAAGGCGAAGTCAACCCAAAAATGGCTTGAAGAAAATTTTCCAGATTTTATTAAAGCTGAAGATTGGCCTTCCTCTAGCCCAGACCTGAAACCGCTGGATTACGAATTATGGTCTGTCTTAGAGCAAATGGCGTTCTTTAAAAGACATCCTAATATCGAATCATTAATGAAGTATGTTACACATGCAGTCGCCAACTTTCCAATTGAAGTCCTGCGTGCTTCCATAGATAAGTGGCTATGCTCGATTAAAGGCTTGTGTAAAGGCAAAAGGCGCAATCACTTCGAATAACTTGTTGCAATTTCCGTTGAATAAATAAACAATGATTTCTTAACATATAACAGCTCTTTTATTGAACAGTGGTTCAAAAAGTTTGTAACAGTATTTATGGTAGACTAATAACTTTTCTTCCTTTTTATTGGAGTCAAATATTCTTCTACGATTTATCCATACTAAAATCGTAACTCTTTATACAAGAAATTTCTTACGAATTCTGAATTCCGATTTCGTGACGATTTCTAGCACTGTCGGAAATAGTGGGAAATGCTTGTATGATAAATTTACATCGCGTTGTTCATTACAAATCTAGTGCTTGTACAGTGTGCATTGTTTTGTTTAAAAGCACAGGTTATGATTAAAATGAACAGTTCCAGGGTTCCACAAAAATAAATATAATAAATAAAAGTTTTAAATTATGACGTAATTTGAATTGCAGGTAGAAACTGTTCATATAAGTTTACATTTTCTTATATGTATTATACGCAAAAGAGTACAAAAATATGTAATTAACTTTAAAAGAAACTGCTATAAAATTCTGTATCAATTGTTCATATCACTTCATCACATAATTTTGTTAAAAAATTATATCGTAAATTTGCAGCGTTTCCGTAAAAGTTCATAATTCATTTTTGTACTCTTTTGTGTGCAATATGGAAAATAAAAACTTATTTGGACAGTTTTCACATGCAATTCAAATTAAATTATAATTTAAAATTTTTATTGTGCACTAATTTGACTGTTCAATGAGCTTTTAGAAAGAAGGGGTAGAGCCTTCAGAATTCATCACTATTAGGTTTTTTCGATGAAAACACCGTGAAAATTTTCCCCTACAATTTTCCCCAAATTTACCCGGGGTTTTATGCACTCATCGAGCAAGTTTTTAAAACACCGGGAGTGCATTCCAAAACTTAGCCGCAGTTGACTATGGCTGACTTCATAACGTACAAAAGTCAACTCAGCTAACATATTTCAATTGACTAATGGGTTTTGAAACGATTGAAGTCAGCTGTAGTCAACTGTAGCTATGTTTTGGAACGCACTACGGGTACGCTGAATTACAATGGACGCAACGGAACGCAATTGAACGGTGTGAAATGTCAAATTTACGCAGTAAAACGGACGTCGAGGTTAGCTGCTTACAATGGACGCATGATTAATTGAAAGTGACAGTGACCCAAAATTTATAAAGAAATATGAATAAAATCAAAAAACTCTTCATTCCATTTCCTCTCTGCTTATTACACACTTACCGCAGCACAGTTTCACTTGACGGAACAAAATAAACAATCCCAAAGCTAATTTGAGGTTATGTTTATCCGTTCAGTTGCGTTAATTTCAGATTTTATTAAACTTTTATTTCTGCTAAAGAAGTAATTTATATGTCCCAATTAACAACAAATTGCAAGTGACAACTGTCCGATCATTACCCCGAGAAATTTTTAGTGTAAGCACAGCCCAGGTTTTTCAAAACACAAGATAGTCTAGCCCGGTGTAGCCCGGGGTTTTCATCAAACAGACCTATTTTCTTTTAGAAATCGTAACGACAATTTTTTTCGAGCTCTGGAGGGTGATTCTGTGCTCTTTGTCGTTCTATTTAGTCGTGAATTTTGACATATTTTGTCGAGTTTTTTCTTTTAACACAGTTCATTTTGTGTCTTCACTATTAATACCACAAAATGAACTATAATGAATTTTCGATGAACAAACGTCAAAAAACACGACTAAATAATCGACAAATTAGTCAACTGCTCCCAGAGGTTGTGACAAAAATTTTACACTGGTAAATGGAAATTCTACACCTAATTAGAGCAATTCAAGTGCTTAAATTCGAAATAATATTTTGAATTTCTAATATGAAGTGTCATTTTCAGTTCATTCTACGTCATGCAAGGCTTGCTGAGCTGAATAAAAACACAAAAAATCAGTCGAAATGTTCATTTCATTTAGTCGATTATTTTGACATTCAAGTTCGACAAAATTCACAGAATCACCCTACTGGTCAACCGTTTCACATAGAATTATTTAAGATATAGAGATAAATTGATAAAATTCTTTCCGAGTTCGAATGAATTCCCACGATACTCGTTCTAATTTTGAAACGAAATCTAAAAGCTTTGTTTGCTGGGCAGCCTTCTTGAAGTCCTCTTATGAGGATAAGGAAGAAGCACGGCGATAATTGTTCAAAAAGCTCATTAAAGCTTTTGAAAAGTCACCTTTAAAAACTTCTTCGCCCATCATTTAGCATGCCTCCTAAGCCCTTCTTTAGAACAAAATTGAAGCGATTGCCTCTGCGGACATGCCTATGTTAAAAATCAATGGACCTGGATAGGGAAAAGAAGCGCTGCAACCTTCCACGGAAGCACTTCACGAGGTGTTTTAGAGCGCTATTTTTCTCACTGGGTGTATATGTACACAATACATAGTACAAATCTCATTCTTACTATCTGAGACTCAATACAGTTGTAATCATACAAAATTTACTTCCTAACGAAATCACTTTCCTGCTTTTATATTCTAAAATTCACAATTAATTATAAATAAGCGTATACAGCTGATAAGACATATAAAAATTTTATATGTATTATATAAATTTAAAAGATAAAAAAAAACGTGTATAGTTAGCTATAAGTTTATTCGTTATATAAATAAATTGGTGCTTGAGAATTAACTATATTTTCCTCTTTTAAAGTCACTTGTTACATTAATCACAGCACAAAAGAGTTTATAACGATGAAATAATATATTTAATTGAATTCTTTTAAGTGAGGCTTTTATATTTATTTTTAAAATAATTGTAAAATTTATTTACGCAAAAGAATATATTTAAAAGTGTACATATAAAGAAATTTTAAAATTTTAAATAAAATACTACAAAAAGAAAAATTCAATTTTTCATGCCACGATCTATTTATAGTTTACTGGAAAAAGTTTTGCTCCATTTATCGAATGTCAATTAAAATGGATGCGTTTATAAGAAGTGGGAATTTCGGTGAGCGCATCGCTCTAGTTTTTACACCAATATAAAAGGAAAGATAAAAAAACAAAAGTTATGTAAGTATAGTCCTTTAATATAAGTGTGAGTGACGTGTAACTATAACGCATACGAAATTTTCGTTTTACGTTTGAATAAAACCGGCCAAGTGGTAGTCGTATTCGCACACGAAGGGTTACGTACCATCGTACAAAATTTAACACTATGTATACGCCAAAAAAACAAGTTTCTTGTATTGGGCCCCCTTTAATTTTTAATTTAATTTAATTTTTATTATTGGTTGTTGTTATAACGGCAATACAAATACACACTCTGACAAAATTTCAACTGTTTACCTATTACGGTTCATGAGATACAGCTCGGTGACGGACGGACGGACGTCGGTGGCTTAGTAATAAGGTTCCAGTTTTTACCCTTTGGGTACGGAACCCTAAAAATGAAAAAAATAAAATATGGTTTTTGAAAAACGAGGAAGAAATATGGAAATTTTTCGGCGTTTTTGTATTCTTTGTAATATACAAGATATTGTTTTTAGCTTTTTTTTATCATATAAAGCCAATGGTCTGGTTGTGTATTTAAGAGTTTGCTCAGCTGATAAATAAGGCATCGTGTAAGAGATGATGAACAATTGTCGAGCAATATCTACAAACACCATATTTTGTATTTTTGCTTTGTTACCACAAAAATCTGCAACTGTAGCTGCAAGTGAAATAAACAGTAGTCATGGTGAGAACTTAATTAGTAAAAGAACAGCTCAAAAATGGCTCCAAAGATTTAGAGCTAAGGAGTTTTCCTAGGATAAGCAGCGATCAGGTCGTCCTGTATCGAAAATGATTCCAGTCTTAAGCTGTATGCACACACGACGGCGATGCCGTTACCTTACCGTCATACATATAAAATATGTAGAAACAAATCAGTCAATTGCACACATGACGGCAACAGCACCGGCACGGCAATATAGAAATATAGCAATTGTATAGGCTCTGCTGTCGTGTATGCGAACAGCCTTACGGCGGATGAAATTAAGAAAAGACTTGGCTCTTCGCGTGATACCGTTCTTCGTTTAACGAAAAATAAAAAGTTAACAAACTTGGAAAGTGAGTATCCGTACCCCATCAATTAAGCGAAGCAAACAAACAACAGTAACAGTACCTTACTTTCGTTTAAGTCATGTTAGAAAGCCGTTATTTGGTCGAATCGTTACGGAAGATGAAAATTGGATTCTGTATCAAAATGTTGTTCTCAAAAGACAGGGGTGTGACAAAGATGCAGTATCAAGTAAAAAATCGAAACCACGGCTCCATCCTCGAAGATCCTTTGGTCAGTATGGAGGGATAAAGAGGGCAGCACCGCCTAGGGGAGGGGCAAAGGGGCAGCTGCCGTGGGCGGTGGACTAGAGTAATTTTTTTTTTAATCTACAAATTTGAATTGAAAAATAATTCGTCGAAAATAATTCACCGATTTTTCGCGGTTGAAAAATCTATTTCGACACAACCCAACAAATTTATGACGTCTACACGACGATCGTGCTGTACGATTATACGTATTTTATATATACAAAAACTAGCAACAGAACTTGGACATGGCTCTTTCCCACATGCGTGGCCAAGGCTATGACAATGAAACGAACATGAAGGTTACATTCTTGGGTGCAAAATAGAATCCTGCATATATTCTTCGTCCCTTGCTCAGTTCATACCGTTAATCTCGTAGATGAGACGTGCTAAAAAAACATCCCATTACTGACTCTCAAAGCTGTCAGTGATACGCGTTGAGAAAGTAGGGCTAATTCCATCAAATCTGTGCGCTACCAGCTTAGAGAGATCTATGATGCACTTGTGGAAATTTGTAGCGTGATCATATGGTTTGATATTCTAAACAAAGCTAATGTCGCTTCAAAATTATTATGAAGTCTTATTTTGAATATAGTTGAATGCTGTAACGTTCTAGACTGAACCATAGATTTATTGAAACAGTATAGATCTGAAGAAATTTTTTCTAGAATACTGAAAGAAGTGAAGGGCTTAGCATCTGAGTTGGAGGTAGAGCCAATATTTCCCCCTAACATCACGGCCCGCGTTCGGTGTAAGAAACGTAATTTCGAGATGAAGGTGAACAGATTCAAAAGAACAATTTAGAACTGAATTGCCTTGCGGATATTATTACCCGTTTCAGTGGCGTCAGGAGAGCCGAGTTTCTCAAAACTAAAAATTATTAAAAATTATCTGCGATCGACAATGGGCCAGGAACGCTTAATATGATCGGGCACCATATCTATTGAAAGCGAATTATGTGATCGCATCGACTATCAGGAACTTATTGAAAACTTTGCAAAAGTAAAAGCACGAAAAATAAATTTTGGGTGAAGGCTACTTTTGATCAAATGAAAATTATATTGGTTGGGAGTCAATAAATAATTTTTTTTTAAATTCTATATTAAAACATTTAATCGGAAAAGGCTCTATGAAAATAAGTATCGGAACAGGCGGGTTCTTTCAGTTTTCCCCAGGTGCCCCAAGGGCTAGGCACGGCGCATGGATATGATACTCTTTGATCTGCTGTCACCTAATATAACCATTATTGCAAACAACTCGATTAAACTGAAAGCTCATCAGAATTCAGTAGGGGCTTATTCCGGAAGTCGTTTCGATCATAATCGAATCGAGTGTATAAAACTATATAGACGAATGAAAATTAAAACGAAATTCTACGAAATAATAGAAAAACTCAACCAAACAGTCGTCTGTTTACTTCTGTCAACTATTTCGTGGACTTTTGCTATTTGATTTGTTGTATTTTTTTTCATTTTTCTTTCGTCTATAGGTTTTATACACTACATCACACTTTTCAGGTATTTACCCTGCAGTCTAGTACGACCTGGGGGCCTATTCTTGATTACGAATTCGTTTAATAACGAATGGTTTGCGTATAAAAATAACGAATATGGATTTCAAACAAATCACGCGCATATTCATTTCGAATGGTTTTGACAACTTAACGTATATGGAATCTGCCTTCTTCGTTATTCAAGAATAGGCGCGCTGATCTGTCAGTGTGCACATGCGTGGTGATAACGGAAAGTAGCTTCAGCATCGGACAAAACCCCTACCACCCACCATGAAAGCTTGAAGCACGCACTAGTGAGCGGTACGGTATGGACCAGGTTGACTATCCCTGCCCTACACAATGAAATCGACAAGTTAAGTTTGTCATTCCTCATAGAAATAATGGTAGAACAAACAAAATGGACTGAACAGCCACGCATATAATAACTCGATAACGGCGTTCATTTCTGAGCTGTAATTAAAAAAAAAATCGGGCAACCCCTAGTTGGTGTTGCCATGCAAAAATTTATGTTTTCTACGTGTACTGTAAAAAAGGATCAGTCCAAGACGTTTTTATTGTACTGAATAGTTCATCCAGATTATAAAATCCTATGAAATTATTTATAATCATTTTTACTGTCCGACGAACCGTTCTAAAAATAGATGTACTTTAAAAATTTTGTAGAGGGGTGATCATACGAAATTACATACGGGCATTCATCTAGGGTATCGGTAAGAATTGGTCTTAGACTTTTTATTCCCAGTTTTCATTAGAAATATTGAAAGAAGCATTTTAAACAAATAAATAAAAGCAAAATTAGTTGTGCTTCGAATCTACATTGACAAGATGAGAAGCGGGAACTCTGTCTGCATACGATCACCACATAATAATAAGCTTCAATATACAGAAAAGCGCTATGGAAACAAATCGTTACCGCAATATGATAAGACGAAAACTGTTATGTTGGGGGTGTATATCACACAACCTTGATAAAGCTGCCATCAAAAGTGAACCAAGATACTATTTACATGTTTTAAATAATTATGCTTTTAATTCTGGAAAAAATACTCAATACAATACAATACAATACTCCAATTCATAAGGCACGAATGATAACCAAGCTTTTGACAGATTGTCCTTAAATTACCCACAGAGTCCAGACTTAAGCGTTTTAGAAATTATGTCTGGCATTTAGTGAAAAATAAAGTTTCTTCTCTAAGAAAACCGGGCAGGAAACTTTTGAAGACATTGATACATGGAGAGACATTCCTCTTGAAACTTTACGAAATTTAATACGTTCTATTCCAAGACGTTAAGAAAATTGCTATACTGATATTTGATTCTATGTACATATCATGGTTAAGTCAGGATCAAGTTTCTCTTTAGTCGAACTGAATTCTATAGGAAAACGTAGTATCAATTGAAACGTAGTAAATGTAAATATGTATGAAGATATCGGTAAATTTATCTTACTTCTCCATAGATGTAAAAATCTATTTACTGTTACATTTTTTATTAATATTTTTCAGATTTTGTCATTTACCATTTCTGGATTTCTTCGGAACTTTTCTAGAGTTATAGTTTTCGTAAAACTACTAGAAACAAGAAATATTTTCATTAATAAATATAGACTAGGTCAAAAAAAGATTAGCACACCATATGAAGAGACGACAATATGAAAGCTAAAACACAAATCAGGACTCAAGACTGGTTTCGCAAAAAAATTGTGAATAATAACAAAACAAAAGCGTGAAAAATTAGGGGAAACTAGTATGTACATGTAGCCTAGAAAAGGAAACTATATAATGCATGAAATAAGCCAGTTGTGTATATTAACTCATTTATAGACTCCTAAAAAGGATATTCATTAGAGAACGAAAAATCAGGTTGTACATATTAATGTATGTCCAAGACCACTAAACATAAATTACGCTAGTTACCATTTGGGAAAGTGTTGACATGTAATACTGAGATAATTTAAAATCCATAAAACACATGGAAAATCGATTAGATAAGTTCAAGAGTACATATTTTAGTTCTTAATTGTATGAAGCCCGAAAATCACACTGGTCATCACAAAGGTCAAGCAAATAAAATGAAATGCATCAATTCCGCATATTTCGTCATAAGAACATACATACGATACATATATGCATCGAAGGAATATGTTCAGTTTAAAAAGAGCGTTCGTAAAAATCTCAAAATAAAAAAAATTATTAATGGCTGTCCCATCCAATTAAAATTAACAAATAAATTTATGCATCAATTCCGCATATTTCGTCATAAGAACATACATACGATACATAGATGCATCGAAGGAATATGCTCAGTTTAAAAAGAGCGTTCGTAAAAATCTTAAAATAAAAAATTATTAATCCCTGTCCCATCCAATTCAAATTAACAAATAAATTTATCATCTAGAAAGATCACATAAAGATTCGTATGAATCCCCCTCCATATCTTTTCCTTTATATATGTTTAGTATTAGTAGTAATAGTAGGAATTGAACGTTACATATTTTCACTTTTAAATTCCAAACAATACTGTACAAAGTCAACAGAAGAAACTGTCGCGGAACAGAAAAGGCATCTGCCTGTGCTCGACCACCAGGCCTAACTGTGGTCTCCAATGTTAGCTAAAATGTAGACCTAAAGTTCGTGCAGGCTGTAAAAGTTGGGAATAATATCAATATTAAAAAGCAGAATTATGCTAAAAAAAACAACAACTGTATTTATATACACATATATATACACAATAAAAAAAAAAACTTAATTTATTATCTTAAAATATCAATCATTCTCTTTCATTAACATCTGAATTTAAATGTAAAGATTTATTGGTAGAACTAACTAAAAGCATTTCTTCATCACTGTCATCAGAGTCCGATGTCTTTTCCTTCCCTGTTGAATTTCGGGGAAGTCGTGAAAGAACTTTTAAGGTATACTTATTAAAATCACATCTGAAATAAATTAACGAAAGCATTAACTTAATTGATAGCGCTACAAGCTGCTAAAATAGATCAAGACAATAAAACTATCTGAAGAACTAGTAAACCAGAGCAATGCAAAATTGACCTCTTTGGTTTTGGTTTTAAGATACTTTGTTATCAAAGTGCATATGAATTTTTAAAAATGCTTGCCACAATAGTAAATATGTCAATTGGCAAATAATTAGAAGGATGGCAAGCTTATCCTTTTGTACCAAAACGCTGAACATTGAAAAGTTTCCAATTAGTTTGTACGATTGTTTTTTAAGAGGATATGTAACAACGTTATACAGAATGCAGAGATTTCTCAGATATCATCAAGTTTAGCAGACTTGATAACTTTGAAATTTGTTAGCACCCTGAATATGCTTCGTGCAGAAAGCAAAGAGATACGCAAACAAAGAGGCGGAGTGCTTTAAGAAAAAAGAAACCGTCTTGATTTAACTGTTGACGCATTAGCAGCAAAATTTGGATTAGATTCTTAGTTAAACTTATGCTAAAGTTTTGCTTGCCTTACAGTTTCGCGCATTTAATTGTACATTAACCCCCTCACTTGGTTACTAGATGATGTAGAGAGAAATCTTCGAATTTAAAAGTTTATTTTTGACGTAGAAGTGTATGTTCTCGAGATAGATATCATGAGAGAAAGGATATATCGAAGGCGTATAAAATTCAAAACCGGCTGTTAAGTGGATGCCGAGACTTTTCTAGATCGCCATTTATGCATTAAAATTAAACAAATAAGTTACCATCCTACACGCTTCACTTTTGAAGTGGCGCGTCACAGTTTAGTAATTAGTAAAATTAAGTAAGTAGAATGCCATATATATAAGTAACTACCAGATACATCTCCATCTCTCTTTCATAAACGCCAATTTCTATTGGCTGCATCAATATTAATTGACAGGAGGGCTCGTTGAGATGAGAATTAGGCCAACGATTTACTATTTACTTACATGTGTGTGGTTTTAGTATTGTCGAGTCGCAGAATAAAATTTTGAATGTTTAAGCCTGCTTTCTTCCCAATACTAAATTAGAATTGAAATTCGATCAGAATAATATGCAGACATAATGGAAAATAGATTATTGTAGGGATACATAAATTTCCGCTCCAAAGGATACAAAAAAAAGTTGAAGAAATTTAGTAGAAAATAGATACCGATTGTTTTCTTTTCTTTTTACTTACACTTTGCTAAGCATTTCATATTTTCGTGACATCCCTTCATGTAGCGCTAATAATGTTTGATGTTGAAAAGTGTCATTATTTCCATGATCGGTCAGTAGACAGCAAGACCATTTCAAATAAAATTCAATGTGAGGTGTCGTTTGAAGTAATTTTGCAATATTTTGAAGTACACGCTGAGCATATTCCTCTGGCAGAGAAGACGAAACCAAATCAACTAAAAAAAAACGAAATATAAAAATGGAAATTTTCTTTATCTAATTTAAAAATCATTAAAAACAAAAACACCAAAATACCAATCAAATTCATGCACACATAAAATCCAGTCAAAACCGACTTTTATTCAAAAGTTATTCTCCAATAAATTAACGTCTTTACAACTGTCGGAGCAATGTGTATTCGCTTAATTGCTTTGAAATGCACTTAAATTATCCACAATAAAATGGCAACCATTTGAATTAATTGCAGCTAGAAAATCAGAACATGCGATCTCAAATCGAGTCGGCAAAAGAATGAAATGTTTAAGGTCAAGTAATAACAACATGTCAGGAAGTGGGAGAATGCTATGAAATCTATTTTTGAATATGGTGTGGGAGCTGCATTAGAAGGTAGCAGCTAGACGATAGTAGTAATATTAGGGTTGAACTTTTTGCAAAAATTATTAGCTCATGCAAGTTTATAAATGTTTCCGATTTGTTTAAAAAAAAAAAACTTCCTTGTAACTGAGTTTTAATGTATAAATGTAGAGGGCGACCTAGCCTAAAGATATGCAAAGTCATTGCACCTACTACGACAATTGTTTAACATAAAATTCCACCCACCCACATAAGTCTGGAATTATTGATTTCTCTCTAGTTGGTGCCGAGCTCCACTACCACCTACTAATATTGAACTTCAAATTAGACTATTCTTGTGGTGAAAAGTGGTAAAATCAAGGCATGATATGTTGTGAGTTTCAAGGACGCTAGTAGCCGAACACTATGTGTCTAATGTGCCCTTGCAATTACCCCCAAGAGTTATGGAAGCTTGCATGCAATCCAAGCTTCACCAAATTTTCGATTTCCTTGCGACTTACCTTCATATCAGCGCCCTCAATTTATTATCTACCCCTTTTTATAGTGGTAAGATAAATGGACGGAAGGATTTACCTAAGGGATGTGAGCGAATATTTCGTTAGATAACTTATCAATGGATATTTCATTGTCAAGGTTAAGTAATTCAATTGGCGCACGGTGGAGGTTAAAAGTTTTCTTTTTTCATGCATTTTAGAAATTAACTTGAAAAGGAATTTAGAGGAATTTTAAATACATACATTACACTACCGTGGATTTGTTATAAGAAAAAAATGTGTTCTTTCGATCAAGTACAGTTTAGCTGCAACTAGGTAAAAACATACAGTCAGGATAAGATTATATTGGGCTTAACGACTAAGCAGGAATCGTAAATTACTATTATTTTTAAGAATCAATTAAAATAGTCCCATCAAGTCTGAATTGTATACTTGAGACGTAATGGCAATTAGTTGATAATTGTTTAAAAAAAACTTAAGTTTCATAAAAAAAGTTTCAATAATTTTTATTTTATTTTAAAGTTAAGCTGTTACCGAAGACTTTTATTTATTTAAGTCTTATGATAAGAGTCCCAAAGGACTGAAATTTATAAAAGTCTTCTAAGACAGTTGTCTTGAGACTAAAAAATTAAAAGTCATATGGGAGTTGTGAAGAGACTTTTATTAATAAAAGTCTGTGATAACTCTTAGCACTGAGCTAAAAGTATAAAAGTAAAGTCTAAGACTGTCAGTCATTATGAGACTTAAAAAAATTGGGACTCTTATCATAAGACTTAAATAAATAAAGGTCTTCGGTAACAGTTATGACTGTCAAAAAAAAACCATTTAATAAATAACTATTATCTTATGATCTAAAATTTTAAATCTTTTATAACAGTTACATAGAACTAAAAAAAAAAGTTAAATTTTAACCTTTATTTCAAGATTTTGTCAAACAGTCCCATAACAGTTACGATCCTTATGACTGATATAAGATTGATTGAATTCTTTTCTACAAAAAGGTATACCGACGTCACAACTCAGCCTAAATAAGCGATACTCTTATACTTTATAGAAGAAACTCAACTCACCTGTTACAGAGAGGATTTCACAGCAAATTTAAGATAAAAACAAGTAAAAAAGCTAGAGTTGGTCTAGCCAATTCTTATGATACCCTAGATGAATGCCCGTATAAAATTTCCTATGGTAACCGATCTATGCAAGTTTGATTTTTGAAGTGGTTTTTCGCATATATTTCTAGAACGGTTTGTCGGACAGAAAAAAATGATTATAACCAATTTTATAGGATTTCGTATTCTGAAGAAGTTTTGAGTACAATAAAAATGTGTAGGACTGATCGTTTTCACAGTATATTTAAAAAACTAAAATTTTTATATGGCAACACCGAGAAAGGTCCATTTTAGTCCATTTTTGAATTTTTTTTTGTTATTACTAAAAAAACACCATGTACCAAATTTCAGCTCTCTATGTCGACGCATTCTCAGGCAGTGCCCAAATATATAGTGAAAACCGACATGTTTGTATGGCAACCCCACGAAGGAGTTGCCCGGTTTGTCTTATTTTCGAACTTAATTTTCCTTTTTTTTTAAGTCCATGCACAAAATTTCAGCTTTTTAAGTGAACGCGTTCTCGAGTTATCATGCGCACGGACGAACATGCAAAAATCAAAATAAGTTTTAATATTATGCGTGTGTGCCCAAACCATTTTGCTCTACCATAATTATTTCGAGGAGTTACAAACGGAATGGCAAACTTAGTATACCCTTTACATTTCATCTGAGGTATAAAAATGTTATGGTCGAACTTAAGTAGTACAAAATGTAGTCGTCATGAAATTATAAAAAGTATGAGAAGACAGTAGTAGAATTATGGATTAAAAAATTCGACTGAAGAAGTTATTCAAAGATAAAACTACATGTAATTACCAAAAAAGATATTCGATAGGATTGCGCTAGTTAGATTAAATTTGCTGGAGAGATTCTTGATTCCTTCGAGGACAAAAAATTTCGAAAGAAAACAAAATAAACTAAAATTTATATATGAAAAAAGCTTCAGTTTTGCACAGAAATATTCCAGCCAAAGTGAAGAGTTAACAAGTAAAAAAGTTAATATTGGTCTAAGACCAATTCTTATGATACCCTAGATGAATGTCCGTATGAAATTTCGTATGGGTACCCATTTGAGCAATTTTGAATTTTTCAGTGGTTTTTCACATATGTTTCTAGAACGGTTCGTCGGACAGAAAATATGATTATAACCAATTTTATAGGATTTCATATTCTGAAGAAGTTTTTAGTACAATAAAAATGTCTTGGACTGATCTTTTTCACAGTATACGTAAAAAACCTAAATTTTTATATGACAACACCAAGAAGGAGTTGCCCGATTTAGTCCATTTTGGACATCATCTGCGTACAAATGAACACAGCTACTTTTGATAACACTTGGCACATCATTAATAAAAAGACTGAGGAGCAAAGATCCTAATATTTATCCGGTACACCGACAGTCAAAGAAAGCCTGGAGGAAATAGCTTCGTCCACTTTAACTCGCTGCGAGCGATTCTCCAAAAAGCTACTAATTAACTTCAGCGCGGGCGAACCGAATCGAAAGAAGTACTTAAGCTTGTTAAGAACCTTCACGTGATCAAGGACTAAGAGCAGAATGCAGAGCAGCTCTAATGTCTATGGTGATTTTTAAAAGAGCTGTCTCTCAGCTATGCCCAGCACGAAAACCTGATTGCCAACGGCACAAGGAGTTTGCACCATCTATGTGCTCAGAGTTTTTCTAGAGCCTTCGCTAGAAAGCACAGTAAGCTTATTGTTTTAAACTCATTGACGTTATTAGGAGAAGGATTTTTAGCGATTGGCACTACTAGCGCTTCCTTCCATAGGGAGGAAAATTCGCTAAACGTAAGCAGCTATTGAATATCCTTGTAATAGGGCCAAAACCTTTTATTTTTACACGTTTAGACTGAAGGGGAGCATATTTATTGAGCAGCTATGAGAGCACATCATTGAACCCGTGAACCTGTAAATCAAGAGAATGTAACGGGGAAGTAGCGTTCTGCTCCAATACTAGGTTCCAATTTATATTACTGCATTCTTCAAATAAACAATCAGTATTTATGGATTTGAAATTGCGGAATTTAACAAGGCGAAAAGGTGTTGATTGATATGGTATAGGTAAATTATATTTAAGGAATAGGATGTCATGATCAAGAATTACCCGGGGGGGGGGGGGTGCAAATGGCGTATTATACAAGAGGGGTCAGCGGTGAGTAGAAGATCTAACTGGGAAGGAGACTCAGAATTGAAATATGTAGGGAAGAATTAACTACTCTGAAATGCAATGATTGGATAACAAATTAGAAATACGTCTGATTGATTGTCATTACGAAGAATATTGATATTAAAGTCACCTGCGACAATAATGTGAGAGTATCTACGAAATAGAACAGACAGAGAATCACCAAAGGTGCATAAACTGTCTAGATTAAATAATTTCGGTGGACAGTAGACTGAACAAAGAACTCATTTATCAAACCCAGTATCTACCTCTACACAAATGAATTCTAACACACTACCGTGAGAATGGCATAAGCCACCCCCAACCCTTCCCTCCCTGGCGCAACGAAAGAATTTAAAACCAGGTATATTGAAACAAGAGCTGAAGGAAAGTCTGGTGTAAGCCATGACATGAATCGCATGCAAATCCGTCCCCGAAAACATCTATCTTAACTCATCCATCTTCGACCTGACACACCTGGTCAGAATTTAAAATTCTATGGGAAACCCCATTTCTATTTATTTTTATATGTATAAGGCCATTTACCGTGTAGACAGAAAGTTTTTTTAATTTGAACAATTGAGGGCCTCATGTAGCAGCTGATGATTATTAGAAGTAAGACTGAATTATCAGAGGAGAATTCATTTAGTTCCCGTAATGTTATTTGTTTATGAGGCCGCAAAGCTGAGAAAATGTATTATTTTCGTTGATACATGAAAAGCGAACAATTATTTGTCGATTTGGCAATATGGACTTGTTTTGGTTTTTGTTTTTAATGCGAAAGGCATCGGCATAAGGTGATAATTCATGACGAACTATGGCTGATAACTCTTTCAGTAGATTGATCAGACTTTCGTTAGCCGACCGATACGTCGTAGTTCATCATTATCTCTAGCTAGTTTATTTTTATTTATCTCTAAGTCCGATAGTTTGCTCTCGCAAATATTCAGACGAACACCCAAGCCACCTACAGCGTCATCAATTTTACATAGTAGGCGATTCTCGACATCAACAAGTGACGCTTGCAATCGGGACGAATAGCAGCAGCAAACTATTAAATTTGTTAATTAGATTTTCGTCTACACTTAACCCATTCGTGTTGTTTACTGTAAGAAGTGAGACTGTAGCACTTGACGATGCAGCATCAACCGTTCCCATCGGACCAAAGGTAGCGGTAGTTGTAGAGCATTTTCTGTTGATATTACTGCGTGTAGCAACTTCTACCGTCGATGATGATGTGCTCGTCTCCACATTAGTGCGACGTTTGTTTGGTACTCATATTTAATAGGCACAGATTTAGAATTTTATACAATTATGCACAATAGATCAAGAATGATCTCAGGAATCAAATGTAGGCACAACGAAATTAACCACTTGAGATTTCACGAAACAGTCTACTGCTGGAGACAGAATAAAACGCCGTGATAAAACACTTAAGACTCGAACCAAGCGAGAGCGAATTCAACCCACGTCTACTCGATAGGAACCATCACATTCAACAGAGCCTGAAACTAGCAATATGTTTGCTTCATTTTTTAACAATGCATTTTTTTCGTCGAATTTCCTTCCTCGAAATAACAACTTCAGTCACTTGAATGAGTTTCATAACGTTTCATTCACTACCCCTACAATTGCACAGGAGGATATACTTGATCATATTAATGGATTTCCTAATGATTTCACAATGGGTTTTGATGGAATCCCTCTAGCCTTTTTTAAATCATTCTGCCTTGCCCTGGCAGCTCCGCTGAGAATTATTTTCCAAAAATCGCTCGATAGTGGTTGTTTCCCTCAGCTATGGAAAAACTCTTATGATACCTATCCACAAAACAAGTAAAAAAGTTAGAATTGGTCTAAGAACAATTCTTATGATACCCTCTAGATAAATACCCGTATGTAATTGCGTATTTTCAGCCATCTGTTTGATTTATGAAATGGTTTTTCGCATATATTTCTAGAGCGTTTCGTCGGACAGTAAAAATGATTATAGCCAATGTCATAGGATTTCATATTCTGAAGAGGTTTTCAGTACAATAAAAACGTCTAGGTCTGATTATTTTCACAGTATACATAAAAAGTTTTTATATGGCAACACCAAGAACTGGTTGCCCGATTTAGTCCATTTTTATTATTTTTTATTGCTATGAAAACACTGCGTAACAAGTTTCAGCTCTCTACGTTGACGCGCCCTCAGACAGTGTCCAAATATATAGTGAAAAACGAAATTTTTGTATGGCAACCCATTGAAGTAGTTACCCAATTTGTCCCATTTTTGAACTTAAATTTACTTTTTTTAAAAAAAAGTCCGTGTGCAACATTTCAATTCTCTAAGTTCACGCGTTCTCGAGTTATCGTGCGGAAAGACAGACGGACGGACATGCAAAAATCAAAATAACTGTTAATATTATGCGTAAGTCTCCAACCCATTTTCTCTACCATAATTATTTCTATGTATTACAAACGGCGCGGCGTATCTCAATGTAGTCACTTGGGCCCGTTGTTTCTTATTCTATCTATTTATGATATTGTCTCTGTTGTGAGGCACCGCAAAGTCTTGATTTATGCTGACTATATTAAACTTTTCGGTCAGATTATCAGATTATATCTTTACCGATTGTGAACAGGTATAAGGTGGCCTTCACAAATTGTACGTTTGTTGCAAAAACAATAATTTGATTAGCTTATGACTTTCCACAGGAATCAGAAACCAATTGTGTCCTCGAATTCCTCGATTTGCCGTGTGGGTGCTGTTTGTCTTGGGCGTTAAATGTGAACATAGATTGAATTTTATCTACCACATAAACTACATGGTATCCAAGAGTAGTTCTATGCTGAGCTTTATAAAACGTTGGTCCCGAGGGCTCTCAAATCCCACCATAACACTTGCGTTTCTACACTTGCTTTGTGAGATCTCTTCTTGAATAATCTAGCCAGGTCTGGTCCCCATTTTAAGGTACACACATCGACTGCATCAAGTATATTCAGCGGAACTTCCTGCGCGCCTCGCTCTTAGGCACATACCCTGGAATAATTCACTGATTTTCCACCTTATGAGGACCGCTTGAAGTTTTTCAAAAACGTCGCATGGTTTCCGATATTACTTTTGACCATGAACTCTTAAGGGCGTATGTTGATTCTCTGCTGCTACTTAACAAAATGTCTTTCCGTGGTAGTGAGCACAATTTGAGAAGAGCATCTCTGTTGCATGTTAACTCCGCAAGCTCCAGCTTTAGCATTTACGAACCCATTAATCGTATGTGCATTGCTGTTAATATTAAGGCTGAGCATTTTGTCATCGACGTTTCTAAACATGTTTTAAAAAAACTGTTTCTATGTCGCATTGCATGTCAATCCATCTGGTGTTTGGTTTATGTTTAGTAAAATACTAATATTAACCCCGACTAAATGATGAAACGCATGCATTGTTGACCGTTTGTTTAGTAAACGTGTGACTACATGGAGCTCCATTAGTAGTAGTAGTAGTAAATATTAAATTTCAAATGTATGTTTACATTTTATGTCAAAATAAATATAATTCAATTCTCGAAATAATAAAAAAAGATAGTTATTAAATATTAGTATCTTCCGTTTGATATTTGACGGGCATAACTCATCAAATCAACACATAAATTAAATCTCATAACTCATATGTCGAAACATAAAACATGTCTAGACCTTTCCCAGCGAAAGAATTAATAAAATATTGTTGTTGGTCACGTAAGTGATATCGGGCTTCAGATTATACTTTTTACTTACAAAATAAACATGTCGTAGAATAAACTTTTTGCCTGTACGAAAAACTATTTCTACTTCAAATTGTTAGTGCCTCCTGTTTATTAGATATAAAATATATTCTAAATTATAAAATCCAGTGATCCATGATTCAAATGATTCAAAGAGACTGCGATATTGAATTCGAGAAATTATCGTAGACAGTTCAGACCATGCAAATAATTTCAAATAAAAATTGACCGAGGATATGTTGAATATTTCAGCTATAGCTGCTTCGATAGCACAGCAAAGCAGCACTTTGAGAATTTTCAAATTTAGCCATAACAAGAAAAGGGGCTATGAGACTTTGGAGATCCAAGAGCTGCTTTTATGCTTTGTAATAACTATACGTGTGAACTGTCAAAAGCTTTTTTGTATTCAATTAATATAAATTACAATGCCGGAGCAGATATATTTTGTCTCTATGGCAAAAGCTTACCACCTTAAGGTTTAAATTTACTATTATGTGTCAATGCCAACAAAATATCAACAGAATTCTCCATTTTAAAGAAAATGTCAGTCAGATATATAAATATTACCAAAGCTGCTTTGTTACTATTAGAGTCAGGAATGTAAACAACAAAAAGTTGCTATGATAGCAGCTATCTTAATATGGACAGGGCAAATGTCAAAAAGCAAGTAAAAAAAAACAAACAGCAACTTCAGAGTTACTTTGGACACGCAGAAGTATACAAAAGCAGCCAAAAGCAGCTATATCTGAAATGTTGGAACGCATCCCAATTCCCGAATTCAACCAGTTTCACTAATGTTCACTCACAAAAATATAAAATAAACCAAATAAACAAAAATGTGTACTCACTTTCTTTACTAGGAATATTTTCTAAAACTGATTGAATAAGATCTGCTTCATTTAACTTCAATGCCATTATTAAGGCATTTGAATATTCCATCTTCTTTAGGCAATCTCGTGTTGTTTTTGGTGTTACTTCCAACGACAGATTAAATGGATCAAATACAACACCTGAAAATGTAAAAAAAATATATATATATTTCTATCGATAGGAATACTATCCAATAATTCCCAAACAAACCTTTATCTAGAGAATACATAAGTAATCCTTCTGTTGTAGCAGCAGCCCATGATTGTCCTGTTGGGGAAAATCTTACACAAAACACCCTAATTTCAGGCTTGAAATTCCTTGATGCCATGTCACCTTTTTGCACACCAGGTAGTTGTATTGCAACTTTTCCACCTTCCAGAGGCTCCCTCTCTTCAATTAAGGCCATATTTCCAAATTCAGTTATTTTCCGACGATTTATATATTCCTAATAATATCAATTGTCAATGTTTCCAAATTATTAGATATAATATAGATTCTATGATTACATTTAATCCATCTAGACTGTGATTTTGTGTGATTTCAAATTTCTTTAATAGAATTGACTCCTTAACGTGATATATACAGACATTGTTGGATTTTCCAGCTGCTAATATACACTCACCATCAGCAGAATATATAATCGTTGAAAATGATCTGAAAGAATTGTGATAAAATAAAACAAAGACCAAATAAAAATTACCACGAAATTAAACATTCTAACTTACTTTCCTTTTAGGTTAGTTTTTGCTGTTATTATATCAATTTCTGACACTCCACTTCCAAGATCATTGCGTCCTGAGATGGAACCAACTTGTTGTGACGTTTTGACATTGAAAAATGTAATATTTCCATTTAAAGTCGCTACTGCTATCTAAATTTAGAGTCCTTGTATATATTACTTTTCACAAAATACACGCTATACCTCTTCTCCATTTGGTTTAAATGCCACGCAAGTTACATCAGAAAGAACATCCAAGGTTTCATGTTCACCCGAAGATTCAATGCAATTCCACATTCTGACAGTTTTATCCCAAGAGCCAGTAATCAACATTGACGAGGAAGCAGTGGGTGAAAAGGCAACTGATGAAACAGGACCAACATGACCAGTTAATATTTCAAGCAATTTTCCCAACTTCATTGACCACAGATAAATTTCAAAAACATCTTGCCCACCTGCTACAACCAGTTCTCCAGAGTGATCAATAGCTACGCAAGAGAATTGAACTGGACGAGGTGATGTTAAAGTTCTAAAGTTACGGTACCTATTCAACAAACAATAATAATAAAACCGAAAACTTAAATTTAGTCATGATATTACCTTACAATATCGTAAGCTCGAACAGTTCCATCAAGCGAACAACTGACAAGAAATTTTTTATTATTACTAAACACCACCCCCATCACACTACTTGTATGATCATGGAATGTAACAAAACAAAATCCACTGGTAACATTCCATAGTTTTACTTTTGCATCTTCTCCACCAGTTACTATATATTGGCCGTCTGGTGAGTAACTTAGACAAGTCATTTCACTAGTGTGTCCTTGTTGTTTCATTACATACTGCTCACCTGTAGGCAAATGATTAGTCTTTCAGAAATTTAAAAAAAAAAAAAAAAAAAAAAAAAAAAATTTACTTTGCCATTCCCACACTAAAAGTTGTCCCAATGAAGGAGATGCCAAAACGATCCAATCGCCAGTTGGATTAAAACATGTACTTTTTATAGAATACTCAGAAATACTCAAGGAATGTATCATGTTCACATCTGGCAGTTCGTAAAGATAGAATGCTCCGGTTGAAAAAGCAACTACAAGGATTTTTGTTTTTTTATGATAATTACAGGCTGTTACATGTGCACTTTTATTCGCTTTTCGTTGTTCATTAGCTAAGTAGTGTCGTGCGAGTTTTTTATATGAAAATGGATGTGGCTTCTGCTCGTCCTTTTCTTCATTGACATCTGCCTGTTCCGGGTTATTTCCAAATTCTACAGATTCTTTTCCTTCTATTGCTGTCGAATTATCCATATCGTCTTCAGAATCTGACAGATCTTGTTTAATTCGCTTGCATATTAACGGCTCGCCACTATTTTCCTTATTTATTTTGGCATTTTTAGTTACTTCAGATAATTCTAAGCTACATTCCCACAGGCAGAGCTAAAAATTTATTAATTCATTGGTTGTATTCATATGTGTAAATAAAGCAAATAGTAGATATTAATTATTAACAGTTATACAATGTTTCGCTTCGAAACACGATGAGAAATTGAAAATAACAAAGAAAAATTAGATTAATTTTATTCCTCGCATGATGCCCTAATAGATAATACATAAACGTTTGGTAATATAAATATATTATATTGTCTCGTTCGCGGTATGGACCACTTGATCAGACAAAAATCATCTGCTTTTGGTCAGTTTTAGAAACAAGAAGTAGTCCAAGGGAGTTCGATCTGGCAGGAAGAGTGATGATTGAGCAAACTGAATTCGTCCAGATATACATTTAATTTCTATCATACTCTCTTTGACTCGATCAAGAGAGTACCGAAGATAGAGGCATAGAAACCTACATCGTCAGATAGATTGGCAACATGCTTGAGAGACGCTGCATAACAGCTACCATTAACAGCGAATCCACAACAATCATGGCCACTAAAGGCTTCCACAAAACGGGGTTTTATCACCACTGCTATGGCTGCTAGTTGTGGATGAGCTATTAAATTTATTCCAAGAGGCCGGCTTTAAGACAGGGACCGAAAGAGTTATAAGAAATATTTTAGAAGTCCGGTTTTAACACTTTGTTATTGATATCTTATCTTCTAATGAAATAGTTAAAAAGAGAATTTTATTTTCTGCCGATTAAATAATAGTCTTATCTTAAGTTTTATATTTCTCTCTCGGTTTAACATTTAGAAATGATTTTTATTTTTTTCTCTCAAAAAATAAAACTCATAATTCGAGTTTTTCATTTTTCTCAGCATTTAACAGTTAGAAATGAGTTTTATTTTTTTCCTCAAGAAGTAAACCTGTCCGAATTAGGTTCTTAGGGAAAGGAAAATTGGAATCGGCAACCCCTTCTTGGTGTTGCCGTACATAGCTTTGGTTTTTCACTGTAAACGGCGTTTTAAAAAAAATGTAAATTTAAGTTCAAAAATAGGACCAATCGGGCAACTTCTTCGTAAGGTTGCTATACAAATTGTTTTTAAAAAATTGACAAATTTTATCTTGTAACAAATATATGACAACAAAAATAGAAAAGATAAGATTTATTTCCTGAGGAAAATAAAGAACTCGAATTATGAGTTTTATTTCTTGAGGAAAAAAATAACTCATTTTTAATTGTTATAAGACGAGGAAAATATAAAACGCGAATTATGAGTTTTATTTCCTAAGGAAAAAACTAAAACTCATTTTTAACTGTTATAAGACGAGGAAAATATAAAATTCGAATTATGAGTTTTATTTTTTGAGGAAAAAACTAAAACTCATTTTTAACTGTTATAAGACGAGGAAAATATAAAATTCGAATTATGAGTTTTATTTTTTGAGGAAAAAAATAAAACTCATTTTTAATTCTTATAATAGACAAAATATGTAAAACTCTGGCAAAGAGTTTTATATCGCTATAAAATAATATAAGTATTTTTTTTAACAGTTAAAATTGAAAAATTAAAAATATGTCTTACAATAACAGTTAGGATTGGATTTATATATTAAAATCGAAACTTTCTTGATTTTAACGTAGGCAGCTAGTCTAAGTGCTGTACATAGACCCCTTTTGTACTACGCTACTTCCTAGAAAATTTTATGAAAGAGTTTTTACGCTTACAATAAAATAATGAGTTATTTTCGGTCCCTGCTTTAAGGTCCAAGAATACACTGATGACCTTGTCATCTGTGTTAAAGGAAAGTTTGAATCAGCTCTACCCGAGCTTATGCAAACTGCTTTTAACATCGTTAGCAGATGGTGCAGGAACATGGGAACAATAAATCCAGGTAAAACAGTGCTAGTTCATTTTACTAGGAAAACTAGTCTTCAGATCCCATCTCCTAAGTTAAATGGAATTGTAATAGAATATTCCAAAGAAGCAAAATATCTGGGAATAATCCTAGACAGCAAGCTTACCATGTGGGCATTCAGTTCTTGCCACAGGCTTTTCAGGATAAAGTGGGATCTGAACCCCAAAATGACCTTATGGACCTTCCAGGGCATAGTCAGACCCATAGTTTCTTATGGGGCAAATTTGTGGTGGCCTAAAACATTGCAGGCAATAACCAGGAGAACCCTTGATAAGGTTCAAAGGATGCCATGTTTAGGCGCCACTGGCGCCTTTACATCGTGTCCTCAGCGTGCACTTGAAGCCATTCTTGCCTTACAGCCTCTCTACCTATTTATTCAGAGGGAAGCAGCGGCTAGTATGCTTCGAAAGGAAAGGCCAGATAAACGCACCTCTTACAGGGTGGGTCATCTCAGTATCTTCGAGCAGGTCAACATTAACGACCTAGAAGCTCTAATAGATAGTATGGCCAAGAAACTTTCTTTTGAAAGAGGTTACAAGGTAAACATAAATGAAAAAAGCCAGATACTTGACAGAGGACTCCAGCTTCCGCAACGGGCCCAAGCCTGGTATACTGACGGATCCCGGAAGGACGGGAAAACAGGCGCAGGGGTGGTTGGTCCAGATGTGGAACTATCCATTCCGCTTGGTGACTCACCTTCCATTTTTAGGCGGAAGTCTATGCTATAGGGGTTGGAGCTTAGGAGAGCTTAAATAAGGGCTACAAGAACTCCAATATCTACATTTGCTCAGACAGCTAAGCTGCGCTCCTAGCTCTTTCCTCTTAAGTTTTTGAGTCGAATTAGTCTGGAGCTGCTACTCGAAACTCCAACTACTGTCTAGGGACAACCAAGTAACCTTAGTCTGGGTCCCTGGACATGAAGGAGTAGACGGTAATGAAAAAGCGGACGAACTGGCTAAAACTGGAGCTGAATGTCCGTATACTGGTCCCTACCCGACATTTGGCCTACCAAAAATTCACTTTAGGGGGAACTGCTTAGGTGGAAAAACAGGTAACTGGATCTCCTTTGGCATAGCGCGCCCGGTATGAGGCAGGCGAAGAAATACTTCAACCCCTCTCATTTCCATGCGCGCCAACTTATTGGACTTAGCTCAGACTATTTGCTAGTGCAGTCACTGGTCATTGCCCCTTCCGTCACTTCCTGAAGAAAATAGGCAAATCCGACAGTGAACTGTGTCGACTGTGCGAAGAGGAAGACGAAACCTCGATATACGTCATATGTGAGTGCCCAGCACTTGCAGGTCTAAGGCTTCAAATCACTGGAAGAACAATTAAAATAGAATAGAATAATCTTTATTAGTATTTAGAATATACTTTCAACAACGGTAACATTTTATAAATTATATGCATTTCTTTTTAAAACAATTAACAGACGTCTCCCTTTTTATGTCTTCAGGTAACTTGTTGTACAACTGGAAGCTGTTGTATATTAACGAATTCTGCGTTCTCGCTTTGTTGTAAGACTCCAATCTCACATTGATATCCATATTCCTCAAATTGTAGGGTTGAACATCCGCCACGAAGGTCATCTTTTCTTTAAGGTAGTTTGGTAATATCCCACTCTTTATTTTAAAAATGAATAAGAGTACATTTAGTTCAATTCGTTGTTGTACCTTCATCCACTTAAGGGTATCCAACATCCACTTAACAGATGAATATCTGCATTTTCTGGAATAGTTCAATTCTCTCTTTTATGCACAGAAACAATATTGTGGAGCAGTATTCAGGATGCTGTTTTATCATGACATTGTATATCCTTATTGCACAAAATAATGAAAGTGATTTTCTCATTTTACGTGATTTTTAAAATTTAACTTGCAATCCAATATCACTCCTAACACTCATGTAACAGCTCAATATTTTCATTTCCTATTTCTATAGGTAGATTATCATTTGTGTTTAACCACATACCATTCGTTTTCATAATGTTAATTTTCAAATTGTTTCTATTTAACCACTTATGTAAATTGTCTAGATCAAATTCGAGTTTTGATTTAATCTCTATAGCACTGTCCCCGGAGCAATATATTAAAGCGTCGTCCGCATATAAATTTACCTTCGAGTGCACTAAATTCAACTTTAAATCATTCACGTATATAATAAACAACAGCGTGCCCAGTACGGATCCTTGGGGAACACCCAGTTTCGTCTCTACAGCCTGCGAATAAATCCCATTCACCTTCGTTCTTTGCGTTCTATACTGCAGATAACTTTCGAACCATTTCCACTCCTTCCCTCTTATTCCATACTTCCACAATTTCTGTAACAAAATGTTCCTGTCCACCGAATATGGTCACTATCTTCTTCCCTGCATCTATTTCCATTTTCCAAAGTGCGATGATAAAATTCAAAGAAGTTTCACATGAATGATTTTTCCTGAACCCGGACCGTTCACTGATTATTAATTGGTTGCTTTCCAGGTATACCTCCAGCTGCTGCTAAACCACACATTCTAATATCTTTTCAAATATCGGCAACATGTTTATTGGACGGTAACCTGACATTTTTTAGGTTTAATGACATTCAACACAGGGACTATCAGTGACTCAGTTTCATGTATTTCATTGATAATTTCGATGAAGAAATTATTAAATCTGTCGGCCATTTCCGTATTATCTGTGATATTAATGTTACCAAATTTTACTTCTCTTATTTCTGGTTCTATCTTCTTTAAAACGGACGGACTGTTTCAAAACTCGCCACATGTCTTTTTGCGTCGTCGCCTTGTTTATCCTGTTTTCAATTCTATTTTTTTTTAGCTTTTTGAATTTTCGCTTATGTTCCTTTATCGTTTTATACATTTCCCAAGTACTTTCGTCATTTGTCAACTTAGCTTTGTTATTATTAATCTTTTACAGTTCATTTTTTTTTAATTCATCTTTCTTTTTTCTTGTAAAACTCTTAACTATTTCATCCATATCAAATTCTTTTGTGCAGTCGTGTATAGTTTCATGTATTATGACATCTTTAATTTTAGATTTCTTTAGAGCTTCCATAAATTGATTTATATTATATTTCAAACATTCTATTCACTGTTCCTTAATATCTACTCTATTATTATCTACATCATATAAAATCTCTAGCGTTTCATGGTCGGTTATTTTCAAGCCCTTATTTACTTTTGCTTCAAGATTTTTTTGGTTTGTTATTACGTAATCTATCAATGTTTGAGAGTTTATTGTAACACGCGTAAATTCATTTACTATTTGCTTACGGCCTGCACCTAATATCACTCTTTCTAATTGTTTCTTATATGTATTATTCTCCATCCAGTTTATATTAAAGTCTCCTGTTATAATTAAATCCCATATATTGGATTATTTCCTCGAAGTGTACAGAAATCACTTTTTGACGTGCTGGGTAATCTATACAGTACTACCACATTAATACTTTCTTCCTACACGGCATTTTAAGGCCATCCACCAAACACTTAATGCAATATCAACTTTTTTAATTATCTCAAATTCTCATTCTTTTTTAATGTACATGGCTACTCCTCCTGTATGCTTCGAGCTAGAGTCACACCTAACTAAGTCATAACCGTTTAAATAAATCTCCCCATCCTGTACATCATTCTTCAGGTGAGTTTCACTTAAAAGTATCAAATCAAAGTCTTTTATATGGCATGTGATTTCTAATTCATGAAAGTTGCCTATCAGCCCCTGGATATTCATATATGCCCATTTCATTTGCTTTTGTTGCTATATACCTACTTGTTGCTTTATTATTTTCACTTTGTTCAAGTACACTGACAGCTAAGCGTGTAATGGTTAAAGTCCATTTTTAAACCCAAATTCCCATTAGCTGTAATGCAATTTGCACATTTTTCCACCACTTGACTATTGCACCCTTTCGAATTATGTTCCTGCATACACTTCGAGCATACCTCTTTATTCTTGCATTCTGAAGATCTATGGTTAAACCATAAACATTTATAGCATCTTAGTACACGAGTTCCATCCCATATGGGACAAACATCCCAACCAATTTTAATTTTGCCCACCTCGATTGTTCTCAGACATGTTTCGTGATCCAATTGAATAATTGCATTAAAATACTTTTTTAGGGCCTCCTTTTACTTCCTAGATCTTCTTACACTCCATTACACTATGCTTCATATAATCATTTTGATTCCGTACTGCTATATTGATTTGGTCCTCATCCCATTTCTTATATATTTTTTATTTTATTTTTTTTATTTCTGTGCCCTTAATCTCATAATTCTGTCGTAACTTTTCTTTCACTGCATCTTTAATTTTCTGCCTTTCTTCATTAGTCTCGCTTTCGATAACAATAATACCATCTTACTTAACTTTGATTCCAGTGAATTTTAGATTAGTGGGGTCCACATGTCTCTTAATATCTTCCTTAGTCAACTTAAAATCTTGCCTACTTTTAGGCTTGACAATTATCGGAGGTGCACACTTCATTTTATCCGCATAAGATGCTTTTTTCCCCTTCCTTCTGAGCTCTCTATATTTACCCTAAAAGCTCTCAGCTCTTTCTCCTGAATGGCCATCTTCTCCCTAGTCATTGATATCATCGAGCACACATTCAAATTTTTCAAATACCGCTTTTCTATAGTCTAAGCAGTCATCACACATAAATATCACATTTTCTTTGTTAGAACCGTATTAACGTCGTACTCCGCCAAATCACTGCACTTTGCACAATATTTTTGACCGCAAGTTCCATTATATGCTATGCTTATTCCCTTTCTAAGGCTTTGCGAACACTTGCCACAATTTACCGACATATTTCACCATTTATCATACACTTTTTTTGCACGTTTCACTATAACTTGATCAATCTTTCTTTTTTGTTTTTGGGTCTATTTCCCTTATCAAACAAGACACCTGTATAACCAGCACTCACTATATATATTGCGATTGAAATTTACTTAATTACATTCTGATCACTGTAAATTTATGTAAGGTAAATAAAACATTCAGGAAAATTAATAACACGTCTGCTATCTCTAATGGGTCAATATTATCTCTCCAGAAAATGTCTCCAATCTAACTCCAAAAGCAATAATCGTGCTCGTTAAAAGACTCGATTTTGCCTAACCACTTTAGGGGAAGGCACAATAGACCAACTACGGTCGCGGTGTCCGCAAGGTCCTGGAGGCCTAGTCGCCCCTACTCTTAACATTAACATTTAATTTTGTCTTAGTCGTCAAAGACGTGTTATGCATATTCCTTTTCTAAACCGCTCTAATATAGCCAAGATAGCTTGGCTCATTTAATTCTTGCCTTTTTCCACCAACAATAGATGCTTTAATAGATATTATATTCCTGCGCCTACTCCTTTCTCAGTTTTAGAACCATCGGTGAATCAGATGAGGAATATTTGGAATCTCATTTACTATACCCATCTTACCAGGCTATCACGTAAAGCATCTTCCTGGTTAGCAGGATAATTTCTGTATGTTCGTCAATTAGATGGAAGTTCACAAGATACAAATCTGATAGACTGTCTCATGATTGGAGACACCTGGAGCCTGACCAGACCATATGGAGAGAACTGGGAACAGTAGCTAAGGATGAGCCATATCGCCACGGTACATTATTGATGAGCAGAAGTTCACGTTCATGTAAGTGATTTATTAGGGTCCCATTAAGCATAGGAGCAGTTCCAACAAGTATGTTGATATTATCAACATTAATGGTATAAAACAAAGCTATCAAGAAAAGAGTTTATTCTATTTTTGAAAGCTATTTTCAGAGAAAGATGCATCACATTGATCAAATCACTATTAAGACAATCAAAATTCTCTCTTATGATTATCATCCCATATTTCGACTATCAGGAATTCCCAGTCGCCATCAATTGATTGAGTGATAACTTAACTGAATTATATTAATAAACGATATATGTACATACATATATAGCAACTTTACCTCCTGTCCATACTGTTAATATTTAAAAAAAAACATCTAATGACACTTTGTGAGAATATATTCTTGCTCCCGAATTGAGTGTTTACCCGTGGATAAATCAGTCTGCGGCTGTCCCTTCCACTCAATGAAAAGCAATACAAACCTGACGCATGCCTTAAGATCGCGCAGTAGTTTGGGCAATCCAGACTGGAAAAAAGGGGTGGATATAAATCTGACAGCATACAGGATGTGCGGCAGAATCAGTCTCGTAGTCTCATCAAGATGTAGAGAAAGCGAAGTCCGTGGTAAATACGCCAGCACATTAAATTAATATGTGCTTTCCAGTTAAGATTGGGATCAATAAGGAGACCTAAATTTTATACGTATTTGTTTGTTAGGGAGATATTGTGGCCTATGATGGATAAATTAGATATTTCTTTCCGGTCTAGTGGCGTAGCCAATAGCCTGTATTTTGTTTGACTAGTTTAATACTCACTAGGTTACCCGCAATTTAATACTAACTTAACAAACTATGTTAATTTGAACTACTTGAAGACTTACTATTTTCTAACTAAGTAGGTACTTGTTACCTCAATCGGTGTATCCGTCGTTTATTAACGTGACGCTTATGCCGGAATGTATAATAAATAAATTTTGAATATAAATTTACGATATGGACATAGCAGTCGTTTTTTTCTATAAATTTGTAGCATTTTTTGATTGAAAAAAAAATCATACAATTAATAAAATTAAATTTGATTTGCTTACAACAAAAACATCATACATCTCACCTAAATTCACTGAGATTGCGCTTACCTGTCCGTTTCTGCTCAAAGTATTCACGTGTAAGCTATTTTCTTCAAAGAAGCATCCAACAATATATTCTGTATGACCACTCAAAACATAGGTTCGAAAATTCCCGCAGTACTCAATACAAGCAATCTTAGTAACATTATCTCTAGTACCGATTGCAAGAAATCGTGAATCTGTAGACCAATCAATCCATGAAATATTTTCGTAAGCGATATTAAAGAATCTTTCGAGAACAAAGGGATTGTATTCGCCGGTAATTTCTCCTGGCGTTTTGAACACAAAAACTACAAAAAACAATTTTCGTAAAAGCATGAATTTTAAGAGAAAAAATATATTATGTACGAGTATATAGAAAAAAAATTACCCAAATTTCGCATTGCAACGGTAAAGTATTCTCCATTTGGACTGAAACTTATACATTGCACGCCGCTTAAAAATTTGTGCTTATGAATTACTGTGCAAGACACCATACTTATTAATTGAGCCTCCCCTGTCTCATTAACTGCCACAAGAATCTTCCCATTAGGAGATAAACCGATGGCGGTGTAATTGTACCTGCTCTCCAATGATAATGTCTTGGCTTTGTTGCTATAATATATTAATTAAATTATTAATATATCTATTTGAAGCATTTAGTTACTTTTTTAAATCATAAACAGTCAATTTATTGCCAACAGGACTGATAATAGAATTTCCATCAGGTGTAAAACAAACATTTCCCTTCCGATAGATGGTACCCAAAAGGTTAGAAAACTAGGAGAAATCATTTACTTTTTTAAAAAAAAATTTGCCTACGTTATAAATTGTTCCTTACCTTATATGAAAACTTCATTGTAAATGTTAAAAGCACTTATTAGCACTTAATTTTTAATTAAATAAACACTTGTAAACAACACTACTGTGGCGCACGCACATGGTACGGAGACTTTTCTTTTCTTACATGCATAGTCGCTGTCAAGTGGCAAAACGTCAAAACAAAACTAATCTGAATCCGAAATTCACAAGTCCGAAAAAATATATATATGTGACCCAAGGTAGTGAAAATTGTTCAGTGACGTAGAGAAAATGCCGATAAAAGTGGATTTTTTTTTTTCGTTTAAACATTCGAGGTAATCCATTCATTGCCAATATCAGTTTTATTGATATTGGTAACGTCGAATTATTGACTTTTTAATAAGTCATTGCAAGGGGGGCAAGAGTAAACTAGTTCCCCTGTGCAAATTTTGGTGTAGTGGTATATCTAGTAATTGATAGATTAATTTTTTGAGGATGTGTTGGCTCCGTTGATATCGCGGTTCCACACCAATTTACAGTGTGGGCACACTTGAAATCGGTGTGGGGATTGCGATGTCACACATTCGAGGAAGCAACACGAGCATAACTTCGTCGTCCTAAATTCGTCTATCAGTATTACACTGCAGCGTTGTTGTTTACGTTTGAGAGCTTCTAGTAGTGCCTTTTGTGGTAATCTTACATATCCCTTTATGCAGGGTCCAATCTGCCCGTTTCCGTAGGCCACTAAAGTCTTTCCCGTCGTTGTAGCGGTGATGTCATCGGCAAGTTTATCTATAGCTTGGCGGGTTTTAATCTTTTTATCCCACTTTAGTTTGGCCACTTGCCTGCGTGCGTACAATTTTTGCATTGTTATGAAATTCCGCAACATGAATCTGGTGTATTGTATGTAGTCGCAATTTTTTGTGGAATAATTCTGGGCTTCCGCATTAAATTCTAGAGCCACGCGGCCCGTCATTCGCTTGAGACGATGTTTCCTTTCGCCTTGTCCTGTTTGATGCCGAAAACTACTATTTTTTAATAGACTGTTGGTAGCGTGGATGCAGGATGCTTGTAGCTGCAACACGTACAGCATGACCAACATACTAGCCCATGGAGTGATTTTTAACTACAACATGGTAACAACATCACACATCACACACAAAAGGATTTTGAGAAGAATTTTTTGGATGTTGGTAACCACATCACACACACACACAAAAAGGTTTTTTGGATGTTTGCATTTACATCACAAGAAAATTTTTTGGATGTTTGCATTTACATCACACACTAAGATTTTTGTTCTATATTTTTATATTTTTGTTCTATACTTTTGATCTATATATATATTTTTGATCTATATATACAATTTTGATCCATATACTGACCTGTGTCAGGCGGTTTAAGTTATACCTTATAGTTATAGTTTATAGTTGCATTTCCCAATTTTTCAAGAGATTAACTTTGCAGTTAGTTGTTATATCCGAATCAGTAGACGGTTGAATATTTGTCTTTATATTTTGGTAGTACGTATGTATGGAATTACAGAACTTAATACTGTAATAAAATTCTTAACGCTTGTATAGAAATGAAGTTTTTGATAATATCGTTCCAAAGTAATGACATCGAAGTTCTTGGCTGGCCAGCTCTACTTTCGAAGGAGTACAATTTAATGCAAGAATAGATCTAATTCGGGCACTAAAAGGAGCGTGGAAAATTTTTTTTTTACATTAGCAGATAATCTAAAGAACCCGTACTGAAAATATGTGGTTAAATAGCCTAAAAAATCGATGACGCTCAATTTGGCGAAATCTATTTTCTATATTGTCTATAGCGTTCTGTAATTCAGTGCTTAGGTCCACTTTGCTCAAAGTTCCAAATTCTCCAGAGAATAATATTGTTCTCATTCCGAAAAGGTTGATTGTGCAAGTAGAATTCCTTCATACAATACATAAACGCAAATTTTGTAATGTTATTTTCATTGGAAAAATAACATCAAGTATTTTTTTAAAGAATATTTAAACGGCCGTTGAGAAAATACAGTTTTATCTTTTCTTTACAGGAAAAGTCATTATAATAATCAAGGGAAAATACTCATGTGAACGGTTGATATTTCTGCGGGGAGAAACAAGTCCAGTTCTTCAAACCGTGTATTATGAGGTGGAGACAAATATACCTGCACTTTACGTCGGTAAATGACATAAAGAAATTATGTTTTACATTTTTAAATATATTTCTGCATTGTAATTTAGGTAGTTACGTTTGTGTTATGGGACGATTTAACTTTAACAGGTTGCATATTTTTAAAGTGAAGCGATTGCTATATCAACCCACAGACGAAGTACTTACCCGGCTGCAAAATATCTGCAGTTTTACATTAAATAAAGTAAATAAGAAAGCAATTATGTAAAATTAACTTAAATATATTGATTTGAATTTTTACGGTCTACAATTTATTATTATGAGAATTATTACCAATTAGCAATATAATTTCGGTCCTCATAAAATGCAGCAGGCTTTGAATTAAAATACTCCTATAATCTTTCCATTAAATGGTATTCGGTCAGGCCGGACTTACAAGCTAATAATCTAACCAATGGTAAAATCAAACAAATTACTGAACGAGTTACATCTGACCTAATTTGAATTGTCAGCAAAACTAATTGACTAATCATTGTGTTTAGGTGACATTTCTTGGAGGCAAGCAGTATTGTGCGAAGATTAAAGTTAAATGACATGCGTAATAGATTTTTCGATGTTCTAAATCTTCAACTTATTGGGAGATCGCTCCAATAAATTTACAGGTAACTCCTACATTGATATCCTCATTCCTCAAGTCAATACTTTTGAGTTTGTATTTTTAGAGTTAAACAGATAGTTATATCATCTTCGTCATTAATATCGTGTGTTTAGATGTGTTCTATTTCCTTAGTTTTAAAAAAGCAGTAAGAAAAATGTTTTGCTACATCACAAATAAGTAAATATACAGATAAGGAATCGAATAGAAAAATTGAAAACCAGAAGTCAGATACATGTTGCGACTCATTTAAAAAAAATTGTAACGTCTCGCTCGAATATAAGTTCGACGATGCCCTTCGACCTGATGTAGGAAGGCCTCAAATCTTTCTTAGAAATTTGTTCCTTAGAAGTTTTATGCATTATTGTAGGCTGACAACGGCAGAAGAAATGAATGCTTATTGACAATTGGAAAATCTGAAAATAGCTCCAATTGGCCACCAAAGTGAATACAAATTCTACCGAAACATTTTCTGTAAATAAAAAAAAAAAATCTTAATGTATATTTACGCGTCTACTCTCATAAAAATTGTTGTCGGCCTCCAAGAATGAGTACAAATTTTAAGAAAAAATTTAGTTACATCGTCGATTTTATATTCGAGAAAAGCGTTCCTGATTAAGTCTACCTTCCCAGTCTGTGTATGCCATTAGTTTGTCTCTGTTAAAAACAGTGTGTGCCTGAACATTAGGAACATTTTCTGTTAATAACAACATTTATTAGCTACTATTTTATCGTAGCTAACTAACTTGGTTACCAGAAATGTTGATAAGGTTTTCATTTTTCTGATATGCGTTCTTCATCTGCAGATTTACTTATTTGTGATAAAAGCCTTCTATAACTATTATAACTGACTGTAAAATATAAAAGTCCCGATCAAGCTGTCATCGAAAAATTCAAAAGATAAAAGTTTATGAGACTTTTATCATAGGACTTAAATGAATAAAAGTAGCTGGTAATAGTTAAGACTGACTGAAATTTATAAGTTTTCTAAGACAGTTATCTTGAGACTAAATTAAGTCTTATAGGAGTTTTATGAAGAGCCTTTAATTAATAAAAGTCAGTGATAACTCTTAGCAGTACTGAGCTACAAGTATAAAAGTTTACTAAGGCTTCGGTCACACTAATTCCTGACTAAAAAAAATGCATTTAATAAATAACTATTATCTTAAGATCTAAAACTTTAAAAGTCTTTTATTACAGTTACATAGAACTAAAAAAAATGTTAAATTTTAAATATTATTTCAAGATTTTTTCAAAAAGTCCCATACCAGTTACGGTCCCTAAAGAAACTAATGAATTCCGACAAACTAGCCCCATAATCAACAAAGAATTTAAGGGATACGGTGAAGATGATGAAAAATTTACGAAATGTTACCGAATTGAAGTAATTATTTATTCTAACTTCATCAAAATAGTGTGAAAAAGGAACATAACAAGTCTGCAATCAGTGAGAAATTATAGTTAAGTAAATAATAAAAATTGAAACAATCGCGATCAAGAGAGACTATTACTCAAAGGAAGAAAAAACTCAAGTGAAATGCTTTTAAAGAAAAAATTTCTGAAAGTTGTCAATTGTGTAGCTTTTTAAACGTTTACTTAAAAAATAAATTTTTTTGTACGCATTAAAAACACTATTTTTGCAAGTCCTTTAAACTTTTTTAACGATTTGGACGACATTTCATCGTTTAGAACATGTTCAATTCCGACCTTTTGCGGTTGATGCTTAACAGATGATCCCCATACCAAACCACTGTAAATAAAAATATTCACAGTAAATTTATATATAGAAGTATAAAACAACCGTGGTCTTACTATTTGAATTCTTTCGCTATAGTTCTGTGTAGTTTGTTGCAAAAGTCTTGAATAGACGTTCTATCGCTGTGCAAAACAATTGGAGAACTATAATCGGGAAGCTGTCCTTTCGGTTTAGTGTAACTGAAAAATAAAAAAATAACAGATTTTAATATTTTTCCATAAAATCATATCATTAAGGAAATGAAGGTCCTCGTATTATCTAGATTTTAAGAATTTTTATTCAAATATTGTACACTCACTACTTACATTCGTATCAGTTTCAAGTAATCCCACATAAGTTCCAACAAATCGTCAAAATTCCAACGATGATGAGCTGAAATGGGCACACAATGTGGAATCTTGTAGATAACGTCTAATTCCTCAATAGTAATCTGATCAATTTTATTGAGCAAATAAATGCACGGGATATAAATACGATTCCCTTCGATAATATCGATTAAGTCATCACTAGTAGCATCGTAACGTAAATTTATATCAGCATTGTGGATTTTATATTCTGAAAGAATAGTCTTAACAGTATCCGCATCAAGCTCTGATTGTGGCACCATACAATTTAAATTTACGCCACCTAAAAAATAAATTATATAAAAAATATTTGCAAAAAAAAAACATTACAAAACCTTTGTCCTTTTTCCTGAAGTGTATATTGGGGGGCTTTTTATTCAATCTTATTCCAAAGCCTTCCAATTCGTGCTCTAGTAGTTTTTTATGGTGCAAAGGCTTAAGAACGTCAACCACCATAAATATAAGGTTACATGTTCTAGCTACTGCAATAACCTGCCTACCTCGACCTTTTCCATCCTTAGCTCCCTCAATAATTCCAGGCAAATCTAGAAGCTGGAAAATAACAGATTACATCCACTTTCTATATGTTTAATTCATAATAGTTATATACAAATGTTTAAGATACATGCAGACAAGTAGGGTCTTATTGGCCGTTATTATATCGCTTAATAGTGTCGGGAACATTGCGTTTATTGATTAGCAAACATTAATTTCTTAATATCCCTTTCAATATCCATCCAGCTATCTTAGTTGGGCTAGCTATTTGTATTCTTGAATACTAAGACTGTTTAAAATTGAATTTACCGTGGGATAGCCTAGCTTTTTTTAATTAAAAATTTACCTTAAGAATTCCACATTTTCCAGGCCATTATATAGTCTGCGGCATAAGATTTTAGCACTTGAAGTACGATTTAAAGACAATATATCAGTACAACATGATAAATTTTGTTAACGCTGAATAGCTCAAAGACGTTTCTATTAATTTATAGGTTTTTGCTTTTTTTAACTGTTCCAGATGTTCCTCTCCTAGATGCGTTTCGGAAGCAAATCAGTTCCGATTTTCTCTCAATATTGTGATTCCCCATGATTTGTAAAATTCGTTTATTTCGTCAAGATGTTTTTTGACTTTTTCTGTGACAATTTGGCAATTGCCTGCGACCGCGTGTCTCCGTCCTGATCCATTGAAATATGAGGGAAGCCCATTAAGAAGAAGTTATATAATTTAGGGCCTGAAATAGAGTGTTGGGGAACTCCCGAATATATTTTAATATGGTTTGAGGTTTCCTCTTCTATAACATTGGTATACTGTTATGATATTTTCGTTTTCGTCATCGAAACTCTTACTAGTAATTTGCCAATGTTAGCGATCATCTGTATTGGACATCATGTGATTGTATTGCTTACATCATATGATTTTTTGTTTTTAGGATTGGGGTGAGTTATGCTTTTTTCCATACTTTTGGAAAATTGCTATTGTTAATACAATAGTTGAATATTATAGTTAAGTATTCTAATGCCTTGTATGGTAGTTTTTATATGAGAAAATTGGAGATTCCGTCCTGGCCGCACGATTTTTTGTTGATAGTTGTCAATTTAATTCTTTCCTGAATCTTTTTAATGTTAGTGAACGGGGTTGTTATTATTCCTAGCGTTATTTAGATCATCAAAATTTACTATCTGGGTGATTTCTTCAGGATTATTTGAGTTTGATTCAATAAAATTTAAGACTGAGTTGGTTGAGATCGATTGATATTCTTGAAGATTTCTATTATAAGTTCTATGAAAATATTTGTTTTTGTTCTTTACTCCAGTTTTGTTTTATCTTAATGAGTCTCTTTATTTCCTCCGGAACATTTTTGAATTTTTTGTCTGATGGAGTTATTTTCTTAATTTGTCTTTTTTAACTGTCACTAAACTTTCCAATACAAATATATATTTCAGAGTTTGGTATATTGATGTTTGTTTGCGGTAGCTCTCCTAGCTCCTCCGTAATGTGCGTTTGGAAGTCTTCCCAGTTCACGTTCGTCCAATCCTCGCCGGTTTTTGGTTCTCGAATTGAGAATTCAAACGCTCCTAGATCAATTGTTAGTTTAACCATATAGTGGTCAGAAAATGATTCATGAGTAGTGCATGAAAATAAGTTAAAGAGTTCCCTTGAGTTTGTTTCCGTTGTTATGAAAAAATCTAGTATTGAGGCTCCCTGGGTGAAATTATGTCTAGGTTAGCCCTCAGCCCTGTCTCTCTAATCCAGTTTTAGAGATGCCTGCCGTTGGAATTTATTCTACTATCACCCAAATTGATATGCCTTGCATTCCAGTCTCCTCCAATTATAATGCAGTCAAAGCTATCTTCCATGTCCCCAATTTTATTAAGGGTATCTAGTAGTTTATTGACTTCCAATGTTGACGGTATATATACACTACCTAATAAAATCCTGTTAGTGTTACTTTCAATTCTACTTCCGCAAGAGCTAGGGGTGTTTGAAAATTTGTTGTTGATATTGGCGAATATTTGATGTTATTTTTGATTAGTAAGTCCACTCCTGAGCTTTTATCCACCCTTAGTGTGTTATATTGCTGGAAATTTAATATATGCATACTCAGAACGTTTACATGAATACTTCTGTACACTTGAAATCCACTTGAAACTCAAGTAGGGTTTTTGGTTGAATTAATTCCAATTAATTGACTTGAAATTTACTTGAAGTGACACTTTACCTTTGACAACTTTGCATTAAGTTCAATATATAATTGCGGATTTTTAGATAAATATCTTGAGAAAAGTGCTAAAAATCACAGCCTGAATTTTCAACAATAATCTTCTTTTTGTTCCTCTTTGCCGATTTCATATTTCGCATAAATGAACAATTTTCAAGTACTGAAGTTGCGTTTACATGAATTTTTCAAGTAACTCGAACAAAATTTTGTGATTTCTTTACTCAAGTATACTTGAAGTCAATGCGCGTTTACATATTTTGATTACTTGATCTCTACTTGAAGTATACTTTAAGTATTCATGTAAACGTACTGACTGTTAACTTTGGTTTCCGAAATCATAGCAAAGTCAGGATTATGCCTATTTAGGATATTCACCTGTTCTAATCTTGAGTATTATTTATTAGAGATTTAGAGAGTCGTTAATAGTCATTATGGCACGTGTTTACTATGAACATTAGCATGGCTTCACTTTTCTGGTGTAGAGTCGCATTTCTCTATGTATTCCATAAAGTTATTTATTTTATGGAATAGTTCCTGGAGGGGAACCCCAAAGAGTTCAATAGAGAGGTTCAAGAAGCCTTGAAATTTCTTATTATTGATAGATGATGAGGGGGAGTTCATCATGCCGTGAGTGGAGTTAAGAATGGTGTCCCTATAGCTAATTCCTTTCATAATTGGGGAATGTTTTACATAATTTTTGTTCACTATCTCTGCCCCAGCGGGCTTTGCTTTAGTTATTCTCTCTTTCCCTGAGGAATTTTATATACATCGGGCAGCCTCTGTAGTTAGTTACCTGCCCGCAGTTTACACAGGCAGGGGTTACCTCCTGATTTTTATCTAGTGCACATTCATTCTGCGGGTGTTTCTGAAGGCATTGAACACATTTGTACTCTCTGAGGCAATTTATTTCTAGATGACCGAACTGTTGGCATCTGTAGCATTGCACTAGTCCTTTGCCTCTGACTGCTTCCCAGGTAACACGTTGACCCAGGAAGTATGTGGAGTTCAATAAGATTGAAATATCCTTCCCGGGTTCAATTGAATTAAAAAGCTATCTATCTGGTAGATTAGTTTTTTAGATCTGGGGGTTTGAAATCTTGTTATTTTCATTGGGCTTATTTGAGAAAAACTATTCTTGAATTGTCCAACTACGTCGATTGGTTCTATATTGTGGTAGAGTCCCTTGAGTAATAGGCTAATTGGCCTCTCAGACGAAGCAGAGTAAGTGTAGCATTCAATTTTCTTTTCTTCGAAAAGCTTTAAAAAACATTGCTTTTCTGCTATATTCCCGGGATAAACTTTGGAAGTGGATGAATTAATATTACTGAATTTTGCTTTAAGATTATTTTCCGAAATAAATTTATATTAACGGTAGAATGTTCTTGACTATGATTGGGGGTATTTTTCCCCTTTTTTGGAGAATGTAATCCCCTCACCAGTAGCCTTTACATTGTTAATTCTAGGACTCGTAATCTGCACATTCTTATGATTTTTATTATTTAGTTTTTTTGTAGCAATAGAATTTGTTAATAAATCAGTTACTTCGGGTATATTTATATTATTTATTTTATTTATATTACTATCATCTAAATAAGTTTCTAGTACCTTGAACCTATTTTATTCCGTCGTTGGCTTCTATGTGTTATGAATTTGTCTTCTTTTGCCGTTCTCGTTTTGAGAAATGGACGCTTTTCTTTTGAATATCTTCACTGTGTGCCATTCTAGTTAAGGAAATTCATTTGCTGGGAAGTCCCCAGTGGGTTTTTCCGTACCTTTGTTGATGAAAGCATCCGCTTGGCTTCTATTTAGATGCAAATGTGCTGCCCCGTTTGGCACAACCGCATGAAATGAAACCTGGCTGGGACTAAATAGACAGAAAATTGGTGGAAAGAAAGAAGAAGCATTCGAGGTGATAGCAACAGGCAAGACATATTGACAGCCATTTTGTGACAATTCGGTAAAGTCTCGAGAGTGTTAAGATAATTGATCCCAGAACTGGGATAGAGTTTTTTAAAAAAAAAACAAACAAAGTTCGTATACGAGTTATGCGGCTCCTCTTAGAAAAGGGAAACCATAAAAAAGGCCAGTAACTCTGCTCATTTTAAGAATAAAACGATATAGGATAATACAATAATTAATTTGGCGGCAAAAGAGATAAGAAAAAAAAAATGAGGAATTACATCAGATGGCGGTAGCCACAGTCCCGTTGGGTTACAGAGCGACGATAAAGAAGGTAAATCAAAAGGGGTGCACTCAACGAAATCTGGCAATCCAAAAGGAATAACGTAAGATAAACCTGTCCGACATGAATTTCAAGGAATATCGAATTAAAAATTAGGAGGACTCACATATATTTTAGGCATAGGTTTAAAAAAAGAAGAAAAACACGAAGAGCGGCCGATGGTCTTATACCATGTGCACACGCTACGTGACCCCCACTTATAGCTCCTGCGACGACCGTACAGTAGTCATTAAAACGTGTATTTCAAACGTCACAAGGTATTCCTATAGAATAGAGAGACACCATTAAATTAGTGAGATCCAGCAAGGCGAATAGCGAAATTTGAATAACAATTTACCCTAACAAATCTACGTTACTTACCAATAGGAAAAATATTTTTTCCATTAGTTCATCAGAGCCTACGAGTGCTGTATACAGAAGAAAACCAATAATTGTAACAGAAAAAAAGGGACTGCAACTGCAGGATTCTCAGGCCATAAGCTCGCACAGGCAATTCGAGTATGCAGACCGAATGAGAGGTTAGTTATTATAGATATAATAAGAGTTCAATATTTTTTTGCACTATATATAAAGTCCTTAGAGAATAGGGCCCTTCTTTAAGAGAAGCAATTACCGCTGTAAAAGTGTGGTTTAGTTTTTATCCCATAGGAAGTTAAGGTAACACCGAAAGTTATCTGTAGATAAGATATCGACTATTGCTCTCAGTGGCGACATGTTATAACTTCGCATCGAAAGCGATCATCGAAGCGAAGATTTCGATCTGGCGGTATGTTATAAGATTTTCGTTCGACAGGCGATTTTGCTTGTTTCGAAATTATTTCCGAATTTTTTTCCTAGCACAAATGACATTTATAGATTTTTTTCTAGTTGTTCATAAATTTTAATAATAATAAAATTGGAATTTATGAATTTTTCAGGCGCAGTGGCTTTATTTGTGGAGGATAACAAAAATGACAAAGAAATTATTAATTAAAAATTAAAAAAAAAATTAACATTTAAATCTAATTTCTTTAATTTTACATACATCTTTAATCTTCGCTTGTACTATCACTCTCAGCAAAACTCAGTGATATTCTATCGCATTTATCGCCTGTCGAAAGTGTTACAACATACCGACTATCGATAAATTGTCGAACGTCGAATCTTTCGAAGTTATAACATCTTGCCCCCAGGGGTATTCAGTTCGACGTGTGATATTCAACAGTTTTCGAAGTCATATTAGCGTGAACGTATTGTGTACAGAGTCAGTGTTAGTCTAGAAGAATTTGACCGAAAGAATAGGGTTATAAGATAATTAATTGACTCTGGAGCTTGTGTCCAATGGAACTTTAGTAAGACCGAAATTCCGTCAGTATATAAACTGTAATTTATCAGTATAAATTAAGTGGGATATTACCTTACGTCATCACCCAGTTCGTAGAACAAGATACCACCACAGTAGTAAACCGGTAAAAGTATTAATTTTAACAGAAAGTGAATAAAATTCTTGTATAGTTGAGGCCCAAGGGTGCTTATAAGATAAGGTTTGAAACTTAGACATTCTTGGAGATTGAAGCTTATTCAAACAAGGAGATCGGTTAGTAAGTCAGACAATGGAGATGGTCCAGTAACCACTTATATTCCTCTTAAATTTTTTTCATTTTTTAGTCACGACAGTGTAACTTAATCGCCTCCAGGGAGCTCCTTCGAGGGATCGGGCAGAAGAATGAATCCAGGTTGGTTGGTCTTGATCGTTATATTGTTTATAGTATAAATATTCCAAGATAATAAAGCAAAATGTGGTGTTAATCTTGACATGTGTAGAGTCATATCTCTTTTAAAAGTATAATTCGGCTGATTTACTCCGCATCATAATCAAGAACACTTCTTGTCCTGAAGCAGCCGTAGTTCGAGTGGACTTTCGATGTGTCAATCTCCTCCTCCTAAGAGTTTCTCGATAGTTTTGAAGTCCTACCTGATTTTATTACCAAATGCAGTTACAACGCCATCACTAAAGTTTTGATTCTAATATTTAATCGGTAATAAAATACAAAGAAAGAAAAGAAAACAAAAGGCGTAGATGCCCATTTAAGCTAAGTGAGCGTCGTAAACAAAAATCCGCAAATTGTCTTAAGGTAGAAGAAGCTTAGTAATCACATGTTGTTTTAACGAAACTTTGTAAGAACTTTAGTTTAGTTTAGTATGGTCCTGTACAACAGCCAGACTCATAGCTGTCCTTGACAAGCGGATATCAGTTTATGACCTGTATACTTAAATGTAAGAAGAATTGTATTGATAATCGACAAGTGTAGGCTTGAATTAAAAAGGAAGACTTTTTAAGTATTCATGACAGCTAGGCTAAGACTTCCAGTTGGCAGAAACGATATCTATTGAATTAAAATTATTATAACGTAATGGATTTTCACCTTTCACTCTCCTGGAGCCCTCACATGATGGAAGTTGACCAAGGTTCACTACTCCGCTCTCATTTTTCAGATCAGTAACAGGGACACTGAAATTAGATTGCTGCCCTCAGTGTCGTGTGGGCGTATGGGGCAAAGCAGCTGAAGGTACGTCACCTGCGCCTTCACGTAAGTATTGGTAAGTAGTGTAAAGGTCCCTTCTGGACTGGATATGTGCGACGGCTTTAGTTAGGCACGAATTCTTTTATATATGGCAGGTAGCAGCGGCTGGTTTTCGTGGAACCTCCCCACACTCTCCGCCAATAGCCGAGGAAAACTAGGGTGCCATCTCTGCAGGTCAACACTGTCTACCGATTGATCTGTCAGCTCATGCTGGCAGTCTGGACTTCACGTCCAAGATATTCACTCAACATAGTTCCATAACAGTGATGTGTAGACAATGCCACCGATTCTTCTGTATATAAGTGTTGTGCTTGCAGCGCGTTTGTATCAGCAACTGTACCTGCTTCTTGGGCATTTTGCGCCGCTATGAAAGCTCTTTCTTCGATGCTTTTACGTTTCTCCGGATCACAAAGTCCGAAGGTAATATTATTCCTTTCAGCATTTTTAGCTTTGATCCCGCGCATTTGGACGCTGATTTGGGATCTACACGATTCTTTATATCTTTATTGTTCTCTGTGCCCTTACGGGTAGCCCTTCTATTTTCTTTTAACAGACTCACTTTAAAGATTATTTTTCTTTCTTTTGACTATTCTTGCCTTATTCCAATAATTAGAATAAGCCAACTACAAATTATCACTATTCTTATTACTTTACTTCGTCACAACTCCAAATAAAAAAAAAAAAACCGGTTCGCTTCACCTAAGATGGCGTTTCCGAAATAAATGTCTGGATATATAAATCGCTGCGGAAAAATGTCTCCACATCATATTAGCGGATCTAAACATGATTTTTTCTTTAGAACAGTATACTACTTTACGAAATCTTCGTGGCACTTTTCCCTCACATTGTTTTACTTAGATTTTGTATAGGAAACGAAATTTTCGCTTGAACAGCGTTCTACGCTTACAATATATTATTTTAATTGCTGAACTACACACATTGATTATAGACCTTAGAATATAGAGACAACTCTCTATATTCTAAGTAATAGACTACTTGCATCCATTGAGTGGCTTAGGTTTTCACCCGACATGCCGTTTCCTTATTAGTTATTTTCACCAGGAATCTAGTAGGGTTCCTTACGGATCACTGGGCCATAGGTGACCACGCTAGAAGACTGGAGATAGCGGCGAACCATTTCTGCAGGAGCTGTAAGGACTCGGAGGAATTCGAATCCGTCCAACACGTGCTTTGCGAATGCCCCGCTCTGATGTATAAAAGAAGTAGGCTACTGGGTAGCTACTTCTTTTCAAGTCTGAGGGAACTGCAAAGCAAGAAATTTAGATGTGTGCTGGGTTTTCTGAGAGAAGTAGGATGGATCTAGGTAAAAAATCTTGGGAGATATCTTGAGTTCCCCAAGAGAAGCATGATTGATCTGGGCGGCTTGAAAGGTTATGCCATGGGACCTAGGGGCACAATTGACCCACTAGAGGTCTAAATGATGCAGGCCAGTTGTATTGCAATACCCCTCTTACCTAACCTAACCTATTAGTTATTTATTCAATGCTTGCATCACTGACATTATATAACTTGCACCGACGAATTCAACATAAATTTAAAAAAAAAGTTTTCATTAAAATATTTTATTGAAGTCTAGTATCGAGTTCGAGTGAAATGTGATATTTCCTTTTTATAAAACAGATGGCACTATAAATTTTCCACATTTTACTACATATGCTATAGCCCACGCGGGAAAGAATTGAATTACGACAGCGAGGGCAGCTGCAGATTCCTATGTAATGCACGCTCCATAAAATGTTCCTGGAGAAAATTGTTCCTATTACTGCAATAGTCTGCCGTTTGCCGTCGAAATTGTGCTTAGGCCAAGGTATATAGAATAAAAGAATTTCCCATTACGAATCATGTTCCCCACCATTAGATGACGTAGTATCGTGATTGTATAGGAAAGTATGGTACAGAGAACACAATAGTCTCTCCCTTTTCTTATAAAAATGTATAGAGATTAGTCACAGGCTATCAGCTGCAATATGTCAACATTTTAATGGGAATACCCTGTCTTCTATATACCTTGTGCTTAGGCCATTACTCACTCGGTTCTCAAGAGGGATAGAAGCATTGTGATGCGGTGGTGAGATTTGAAATCGTTTGGAAGCAGTTAGATGAGGAGTCTTAAATGAAGGTCTTGCTACATTTACTACTAAGAAGCGCTTACCCTCCGTATCCCTATCTTTTTAACAATTACATACCACTAGAAAGAAGCACATTTATCTGTTTTCTTCCCGCGTGCTTCTTTAGCAGATTTTGTTGTCGTCCAATTGACACAGCACGTGAAAAGCTTCCACAGGCGATACTGCGAAGCTCTTCCAATTTGCTTCCTATGGGCCAACCCACACGCCACAGGTCAAAGGATTCCCCCTCCCCCGTGTGCTTAGACCTACCAGTCCAATAATGTTGCTCCACAGTAGTTCCTTATATGATTACCGAAATTAATTGTGTGCGTGTTCAATTAAATTACAGTTTTTGATATAAACAATAACTGTATCACCTCAAATTGCAGGTAAACAACTGCACTTCCTACCCACGAATACCTCTCACCCGCAAAAAGTGAAGCGTATAGGCTCTGGCTATGGAAGATGCTTGTTTTTCCCGCTGGATGGCGAAATCAGACGTGTAGTGCCTACTGCAGTCATTGGTCTTTTAAAGAAAAATTTTATTTTATTTTCGCGTTGACTTGAACTCACTTATTGGAATAGTTATACACACATACATATATACCCTTTTCAGAATAGATTCAATAGATTTAAAAACAATATTAAAAATAATTCAACGATTTTCACAAATAAAACAGCAAATTTTAAATAAAATACAACTGGTATTTTAAGATTAAATCAATTTTTGAATTTAATTCAAAATGTCATTCCGATGAAGGAAGTACAACTTATTTTACAATATTAATCAATTACGATATAAATAATTTGAATTATTTTAAGACAGAAAACCAATTTCTGAAATTAAATTTTAAATTTTTCGGTTTATACATTTTTTAGATTTAATTCAACTAATTTCATTTCTTTTCAACAGATTTTGTTTTTCATAAAACCGGAAGCAGCGAGAGCTCCAGAAGTGGTGTTACTTATTTAACAAACATACGGAGAAGTTAGTAAAATATATGGACAATTTTTGTCGTCACTTTTTCTTTTTTCGAGAGGTTTCGGAGGACGTATTTACAGCTGTGGTAAGAGAAATGGACTAACAATACTTTACACACCTTTTATCAATTGGTTTGTACAGACCTATTGGATCTGCTAGAAGTTGTTGAACAAATAAGTGTCCGCACGAGAGTTAATCTGACAAAAAGATAGCGCCAACAATTTATCCGTAGCCTGATCTGTTCGTTGGTTACTCAGTTTGTACTACTCTATGTATTACAAAGTAAATATGTACATAGAGGACTCATTTAAACATAAAATTTTTATTAAAATTGATACAATGTTTAATATTTATAAAAAAAAATACTCATTTATATTCATATAGATGAAATCACAGAAGATATATAATATATAAAAAAACAATTAAATTAAAAATAAGGACATTAACAATCAACAATTCTTTTAATTAATGCCAAATCTTTTCTTTAACCAATAAATATATACATACCTTACTTTATATACAGATATATAGCAATAATTAAACCATACAAGCCTAATACTTCGGCAAAGATTAATATTAGAATTACACCAACGAACAGTCGTTGTTGTTGACCTGTACCGCGTACACCAGCATCACCAACAATACCAATTGCAAAACCTGCAGCTAATCCAGAAAATCCAACCGTTATTCCAGCACCAAAATGAATAAATCCTCTATAAAAATATTAGCCAAAAATTAATTGCAGATATATACATACGATTTCCGGATACGCTTACTTATAAAGTGGATATTTCGAGGGTTCATCTAATGCTCCGCAAATCAGTACAGATACTACAAGTCCATAAATAGCAATAATTCCAGCCATAACCACAGGAATGATAGATTTCATGATTAGTTCAGGTTTCATAACACCTAATGCAGCGATTCCGACTCCAGATTTTGCTGTGCCATAAGCAGCACCAAAAGCTGCAATAAATAATTAAATTAATAGTACACAATTAAATAGTATATTGTATTACATTATTAGATTATTGAGAAAACTTCAAACAGCGCAATCACAATCTTCTGCTTCACTCGCTAATTTTTTTAAAAACATAGTAGTGTCCTAAGTAAGACCGTAATTAGATGGGAAATTTTACAATATATATGTAGAGTTATTTCACACTTTTCCGTAGAAAGACCGTTATTTATACAAGAATCTGTCCTGCAGAAAGTATAGTGGTCAATTTGAACATAAGAAATGAGATTTTCCCGAAATCACATTATTTCGAGATATGACATTCTGCGGGACCAAGTTAATATGTGCAGTAGAACTTATTCACCTCTTTCAGGGTATAACAACTCCTATATTGTCGACTTAAACAAGTCTCTTCATAGCCTATGAGCACCTATGAGCATGGTATATGGAGTAACAAGTGGTCCTAACAGTTTTCGAGATAACGGGACTTGAAGATATTTGCGTATGTTTTTATAGATTACTTCTGAACGTTACACCCTATGATGATGGTTTAACCTTTGGTAGATAGACAATCGTTGGACCTTTCCAACGGTCTATAAGTTTTTTCCATCCTCTTCCCCATTTTGATGTTATGGCTCGACAAAATTATTCTTTTGGAATTTTTACTCGTTTTTTTTTTTATTCAACTACTTTTTTATCAAACGTGTTTTTATCATGACGTGTTTCATGAATACCAATTTTTCATATTGGATTTAAGAAGGCCAAAATCTTAGCTTTAAAATAACCTATCACACTCCGTACGGAAAATGTAACCCTTTCCGTGTTTTTTACACTTTGGCTTAAGCATCTTCAGCTGAAATGGCTGAAAAAATTCAATAAGGGCCAGAAAGTAGGCAATTATCTTTTGGAAATGCCCTTCTTCAGTCATTTTCGCTGGATATGCTTAAGAAAAAGTGTAAAAAACACAGAAAGGGTAACCCTTTCATTTTCTGTACGGAGTGTGATAGGTCACTTTAAAGCTAAGATTTTGGGCTTCTTAAATCCAATATGAAAAAATAGTATTCATGACGTGTTTTTTGATAAAAATAGTAGTTAAAAAAAAACGAATAAAATTCCAAAAGTTTAACTTTGTTGCGACAAAGAGCTGACCTTTGAGCTAAGGCTGGCTCTGATTCGCCGTTCCTCGGACCGGACAACAAATTGTGCAGTATTAAGTTGCAAGAGCAAGACATTCGTTTCAACGAAAGGTCGGATAGAAAATTCTAGTTTAATCACAATTGATTTGAAAGCTGAAGAAAATAATATTTTCAACGGATGTAATTTTTGCAACTTACCACTGTGTAATTAATTCACAATGCTTTAAAATAAAAAAAATAAAAACTGTAAAATATGTCCACCAAGTGATGAGCCAAACAATAGACGCTAATACTTTTTAGATTGCCATGATTATCAATTCGTATACCAAGGAGCTAACTTTCCACCGTATAACAGTTCAGTCAACAATATAAGGAGTATCGTCCTATTAGTTTGCTACTATATATTTCTAAAATAGCTGAGGAAATAATGTACCAGGAAATCTCCCATTTTTTGATTTTGAATGAACCCTTACATGACAATCAGTCAGGAATTCGTCCTAGGGAAAGGTAACCACTGATATTTCACTTGCTACTGACAGGGATGAATTGAATGTATTAGTATTTTTTTTAGATTGTTCGAAGGCCTTTGATACAGTGGATCATTTCCTTCTTAGTCCAGTCATTATACACTTTTGAAAATGCAAGCTTATTTTTGGATATTGTGTATACGAGGCTTAGAAAAGCTTAACCTGAAATTGTCGACCAAGATTTCCTATGAGCTTTCTCCGCTATCTTGGAAAAAAAGGGTAAAGGCACTTTCACATCAAACACAAGAATCGAAAAAATGTAAACCGAAAAACTCAATTTATTCCAATTTAAAACAAAATTTTTGCTCCAATGATTAATAAAATCATGGGAAGTAGGATAAACTAATAATTTTACTAATAAAATAGTATATTTAAAACATAAAAGTTGTGTTTTACTTAAAAATCTTAAGAAACTATTTTATTAGTAAAATTATTAGTTTATCTTACTTCCCATGATTTTATTAATCATTGGAGCAAAAATTTTGTTTTAAAGTGGAATAAATTGAGTTTTCGGTTTACATTTCTCTGTTCTTGTTTTTGATGTGAAAGTTCCTTAAGTTTGGTTTTTTTTTGCGATAACTCGGCTCTCCGTCATGATACGAAAGTTGTGATTATATACTTTTTTGTTGCTTTTTTACCTTGTACAATTTACGTGGTATGAATTTTTCTCCTAGCGTTGATCGTTATAAGATATCGGACGAGAAAGTAAAAAATTAAGAGACTGTAAAGGCACTTTCACATCGAACACAAGAATCGAAAAAATTTAAACCGAAAAACTTGATTTATTCCACTCCAAAAATAAGCAATATTTAATAATTTTAATTAAATATGACAAAATTAAAGATTTTCACTTATGTGACATTAATTCAGAAAAATTACATAACATACTTTAGAAATGTTATGTACGGAAGCCATATATCTGCAATTTATAAAATTGGCTTAACCGACATTTTCTTTGATCTGCAATGGACAGAGGAAAAATGGCGGCTTGTACTTAAATGAACAAATTACCATTATAAAACTTCAAGTAGTTTTATATAAACTGAATGACCCTTATAAAACTTCTAGAAATATTATATAAACTAAAGGCACTACCATGCTTCGAAAATGGTCCTTATATACCCTTTAGTCATAATATGTAACCTTTGGTAGTGTTATATATCTTAATTATAGTCACAAAAAAACAGATGTTAGTGTTCTTATATACCCTTTGGTTATATTATGTTATATAAATAAAAACAGATTTATAATGGCTACATTCGACACTAAAAGTAATTTGTTTTTATAACGATCACCGTAAAGGGCCACCAAAAAATTTTACGATATTTTATAGTGGGTATATGTATTACCGAAAGTTCCCAATTTTTATTAAAGTCACCTAAATTACTGAAAGTTGTCGAGTTATATAAGGGTAACCACGGATACCGCAATAAACACTTATTACCAATAAGTTTATAACGTGGTGATCAAAACAATTATAAAACTTTCTTATATACCTTCTAGTAATGGTTACTCTAAGTTATATAGACCGGTGATTGAAACATTTCCATCGCCAACTTATAAAACCTTTAGTAACTTACTTCCACGATAACCATTAGTAACCTAAAAAACTTTAATATAACTACATCACCAATTGGTAATATTATAAAACTCTTATATAACCACTGAAATTCTTATATAACCGAGTAACCATTATATACCCCTAATAAAACTACCCATCACCTTCAGTCACCAAAAATTGGAAAAATTGTTACTTGGGTGTGGAGATACTTCAACCACATGAGATGATTCTTCATTGGTTGAATCATCCTCCTCATCCTCGTTGGGTATGATGTCGACTTTGGCGAATTGTTGCATGTTTGCCCACTGCAATTGAGACAAATAATGAAACAAGCAATCTCTGCTTTTCTGCACCCACTGGCAGCTTCATATTTTCCCTTGCACTTGCACGATATGTGTTTTAAAAGTTCAGGTGGCGAAGGTTAAGCAGTGCTGAGAACTAGTTCAAGTCCATGATTTGTTCGTCTCCAACCTCATTCCTGAGTATCCTTGTAAAGCCAGAGTCACGTTTGCACCTGCAGATACCTACGGAATATATGCTGGTGTACTGTGTTTTTCGTTGCTGGGAGTAGTGAGAGGTGGTTCAATTTATTTTTAGTCACTGATTTAGCGCAGCGGTGGAATCGTAAAACATTTAAAGACTTTTCTTGCTTATTGCCGCCATATAGGGCCATGAGGAATTGTTCTCCTGTGGAATTTCGCCGATGACCGTAGCTCCAGATGCTTTTCAAGAGTGTTTTTCATTTTTTATTTGCCAATATTGAAAAAAGACGATGTGGTATCGCAACCGCTAAAAGCATCTCTCATCTTTTAGTTTTTCTATGGTATATCCTGACGAAGTGCTTGATACCTTTTTTCGTGTAAAATCTATGGCCACAGGAATTGATGGAATATCTCCTAGATTCATAAAAATGTGTTTACCTTACATTCTCGTCCCCTTAACTCATATCTTCAACCTATGTCTCACGACTTCTCGTTTCCCTAATTCCTGGAAAAAATCAAAGATCATCCCTCTACCTAAAACTACAGGTGTTAATCCCTGTTAATATCATCCAATTAGTATATTGCCAATCCTATCAAGTCTTTGAGAGGTTAATTTCGGTCCAAATCTCTAAATATTTACATGAGCACGGTCTTGTTCATGAACATCAATCTGGCTTTCGCCCTGGTCACAGTTGCTGTACGGCGCTATTAAGTGTCTCTGAAGAAATTCGACGGGCAATTGATGCTGATAATATTACTATTTTAGTTTTGTTGGACTTTTCCAAGGAGTTTGATGTAGTCGATCACAATCTTCTTTGTAAGAAGTTAATAACAAAATTTAATTTTTCGGCGTCTGCAAAATATTTGCTTTTCCGTTATCTTACTGATAGATTTCAGAGTGTTTTCTGCAATGGTTCTTCTTCATCTCTTCTGCGAGTTGGTTCTGGTGTGCCCCAAGGATCGATTCTTGGGCCTTTACTTTTTTCGTTGTTCATTAATGATATCTTCGAGTATGTTAAACATAGCAGGCTTCACTTATATGCTGATGATGCTCAGCTATACCTGTCAAGGCCGCTTGGTCTTATTGAAGATGGCACTAGTTGCATTAATGACGACTTACTAAGAATTTTTCGTTGCACTGCGGTCAATGCCCTGAAGCTTAATGCCAGTAAATCTAACTGTTTGTTAATTAGCAGAACCAATACTGACACTACTGGCTTCTCTCCTGTCATGATCGGAGAGGAAGTTATTCCTTTTGCAGACTGCTCACAATCTTGGAGTTATATTTAACAATACTCTAACCTGGGATAATCATATCTCAGCTGTAATTCGTAAAGTCTATGGTTCTTTACGCTCTCTGTGGGCCTCCAGTCACTTTACACCTACTGCAACAAGATTATTCTTGTGCCGATCTCTCCTTGTTCCTGTGCTCATCTTCGGGTGTGAAGTGTATGGCCATCTTGATTACAATAATTCACATAAACTTCAGATGGTTTTTAATGCTATGATCAGATACATTTGTAATCTGTATAGATTTGACCATGTGTCGCCCTTTAGTAACTCTGTATTTGGTTGTGGCCTTTCTGCTATTTGGATTATCGGTGTCTTCTTGTCCTGGTCAAGTTAATGAAATTTCGCTGTACAGCATACTTGTTTCGCATTCTCAATTTCGGCAATTCTAACAGAAATAGCAATTTAATATTGCCCAGATTTTCCTACTTAACTTCCCAGCGCCTGTTCTTCGTTCATACAATCAAGCTTTGGAACTCCTTACCTGCTTCTATAAGCGATCCGTCTGGGCAGGCTCGCTCTCCTCGATCAGGCGACTCATCATGGAACATCTTAGGTCTTCAGAATTACGAACATTTTAATTATGTGATTTTGTTCAAGTTCGGTGAAGTCACTCATCAGTTTAACTGAGATTTAGTGGTGTAGTATGGATCAGTAATGTTACGCACTATTTTGTAAAAACTTTATCTGAATCTGAATTATGTACTTAACTCTAGTTGTATGCTTTTCCTTTGTATTATACAGACCAATGCAATGTATTTAAAGTATCTGTAAATCTCTCTATTACATAGGCACTCGTATTATTTTATTTTATTTTTTCTAAACATGTACCTACTAAAAGATCTTGTATCTTACTGGTGCATTGCCATGAATATATATGTATAGTGTTGTAGTTATATATATATATAATAAATTGAATTGAATTGAATTGAAAAGTATGTTGTCGAGAACGGACTTATCATGCTTCAAACCAGTCGGAGATAGTTTTGTGGGTGTACTTCCTTTTACTGGTTTTTGGAAGTATACGTTTGTTTTGTCCTGCGCGAGTCCACTGATTAAAAGCAAAAGATCGATGTCTTCGCCGACGATTTCAACAGAGTCATAAGTCGATGCTTATTCAACTGCCGTGGTTACGATAGAGAGTATTTGCATCCTCAAAAGCCTGTTCAAATTTGATTTCGACTTTTGCAAAATAACGGCGAAGCATTTGTATAAAGTTATCTTTGTTTGTGTCTCTTGCGAGAAACTTCTCTTGACTAACTTTTGGAGTTGTAGTTCCCTCAAATCTAAATTCTGGCCACTGGTTCTTTCTCAAACGTCGTACTCTTTCCGAAGTTTTGGTTCCTGCCATACTCATGTCATTCGGATAACCGTCGAATATAATTGTGACGTTATATTCCGAGCAGGAAGACTGTGAACCAGGATCGTCGAAACGAAGATGAGTATAGATATTAAAAACGGACCTCTATTCGTTTCCATCTTCTACAACACAAAAACAATTATTTACTAAGAAATCTCATGCGGGTGAGTCATAATTTTGTTGTTTTATTTATTTATATTGTACTTTAATAATCTCTACGGTCTCTTAATTTTTTACTTTCTGACCACCTCACATTGTGGCGAGCTTAAAGTCGTAGTTTTTGTCTAAAAAAAACGATGACATTGTTGGTATTAACATGCCCTAAAAGTTTGATAATGGACATATTTTCGATATGTAGCATGAGAAAAAAGAAAACAGCATAAAACAAGTTACAGTCTCTTAATTTTTTACTTTCTCGACATCGCTAGGTGAAAAGTTCATACCACCTAAATTGTGCAGGGTAAAAAAGCAGCAAAAAAGTATATAATCACAATTTTCGTATCATGACGGAGAGCCGAGTTATCGCAAAAAAAAACCAAATTTACCCTGTTTTTCAAGATCGCGGAGAAAGCTAATAGGAAATCTTGGTTGACAATTTCAGGCTAAGCTTTTCTTAGCCCCCCCCCCCCCATCCATTTTTTCCGTTATAATCTTATCGAAAGCTCAAAGGATATTTTTAATTTTCCCCTTAAGCAGCAGATCTAATTTTCAACTACTTGAGTTGCAGATCACAGGCATTTACCTAAACGGAACCTACCCCTCATTACCTGAAATGCATATCAATCCATGGCCCCTTATGAATATTCTCCATATTTATCAATGAGATATTTCTTCAAATTAAGTTTTGTAAGGCAGATGATGCACAACAGTAAATCTCCAATCATATTGGTCCTTGCTGACGACAACATATCCCATGTTAATAAAGATCTTGAATCAATTAATTTGTGGGTACTATTGAATAAATTGAAACTTTACCCAAATTAATCTAAAATCATGATTATATCCGTGTCTAATTTAGAGTGATATATATTATATATTACTCTAAATTAGACACGGATGGATATTTACCTCTGATTATTAATATGTATTACATTATTATTCCCCTTACTTTCACTTGGGATGAACACATTAACATTAAGCCTTATTATAGTTGTCGACTCACCGAAGTGACAAGCTCCGCAGTCACTCTCACTTCACTTCACTTTTCGTATTGTCGTTGTCGAACGCTGTGACGTGATTCTTCGAAGCCTTATTATCGTTGTCACTTAAAGTAACAGATAGCATCAGGGGATGCGTCAGAGTATGAATTACATTTGTAGACATTTTTCCCTCTAGCTAGGGGAATTAATTATCTAATTTTTAAATTAGGCGTGTATCTTTATTCTGCTCAGAGCACTGCGAGCGCTCTGAACACCGATTTCAGGTATCTTTATTTACTTTCAGAGTACTCTGAGCGCTCTTAACGTGTATCTTTATTATTGCTCAGAGTGCTCTAACTGATCGTAGATAAACCTCGAAACATTTGAAAGCAATCCGCACAGTAATACCAATAGAGCGCAAAAAACTCCTATTGAAAATGTGAATACTCTTTTAATTTCCCTATTTCCTTCCGTTCCTTCACCCCTTACTTATTTTTATAACTTTATTATTATTATTTATTTATTTTTATAAAGAATTCTGTATTATCAATAGATATTTCACAAATCATAAGTGTTGGCAATATTAAAAAAAAAACTACCAGAACACTCCGGATTTGTATCCTTTTTCAAGAGTGCTCTGAGCGTTCTAAAAAATCTGTTCGATATACGGAGCGGAAAAAGATACACGCCCATTGTTAGTTATCATTTAAGCCCATCTCTAGCGAAGGTGTTCCGGGAGCAAGCACACACAGTACGTTTAACATTGTTCAGACCTTTTGTCGTATTAACTCACCATTTGTATGAGGAAACCAGCTTTTAACATATAGATATTAAGTTAAGTATAGCCAGGCATACCATTAAGTCGGCATTATGTAACTATAAGTATTCGCGAAGAATTGTATTAAACTTGTGAACATATAGTCTCAATAAAGTTTCTTTGAATCTTTTGTAGACAAAAGTGGGGTTTTCTTATTTCGTGGTATTGTTATTTTTGAAAATTTAAAAAAAAAAATCATAAATGCGATGCATTTCATCCCTTTAGCTACAAAAGGGTGCTCCAGCATAAAATCTACCACGACTTCAAATTGTTTTTTTGTTGTAATTTTTACAAACTATTTTTAAACTATTGAATTTTTTAATGAACAACTTAAAAAGCCATCATAAAATTTATCGTTTTCCGCTTGCATTTTCCTTTTCCTTACACACATACTTACAAAAACCAAGTGAGTGAAATTCTCACTTAATCATCATCACATCGACATTTGTCTACTTAATACAACAGTAATACGTCCAAAGTCGTATATTGTCGGCAAATGTCACTTTAAACGACAATCATACCATTTTTGTGTCGTAAAGCCATTTCTTACTTAAAGTGACAACGATAATAAGGGTGTTTGTTATCAGAAGAGTTTAAGCAGATATTATGGACACCTATGTATGTATGTAGCTACTTTAGGCCAATACTAAGGCTGTAATAACGTATGGCTGCAGTTTGTGGCAAACTAGACTGCAATATTACAAGAAAACTTTACATTACCTTCAACTTTATAATCAGGTATGTATGTACAATTTAAATGCACAGTTTTGGGGTGTGATTTACTTACCTATTTGAACTTTCTTGTGCTTAGCTCTTTTCCCAAGAATTATATTAAATATCGCAAGCCTAGATATATCATTGAATCAAAAACAGAATATGTCTGTTTTGCAGCCATGCCATTAAATCATCGTGCCAGTACCCTCTCTTCTAGTCTAGCACACTATCCTCTATAAACAGAAGCATATTTGAATTTCTTATATCTATATATATATGAATTATATTTTTATTTTATTTTATTGTTAATTTTCCTCACTTTTTAGCTTGTACAAACTATATAAGTTCCTTAAATCTTAATTTTACGATTGGTTTGTTATAATAAATTTGAATTTGAAGGCAACCATGATTTTTGTATCAACACAATTTTTGCGCAACACTTGTGGTTGCAATAATATGTAACATCTGCTCTAACTGTGCCAAAGCACCACGAACTGGAAAAAATACTACTAGTAATTTACTTAAAGACGAATGCTTCAGCTAGTTTAAAGTATATTATTGGAATCCCAAGGTGAATTTTTATAAATATTTAATATACATATATTTCACCTACACTGTTGATCATTTGAATAGAGACAGCAGATTTAGAAATTATTTTAACTAATTTCTTGTCTTCGCCTTCGGGACATAAAGCTTTAAATATCTTAAATGAAAGAGTATACGTTACGCATTCATTCATTCATGTATAATAATTCAGAGCTGGTGATGTACAGTTATTTTTCGTCAGCTTTGTTTGGTAGCACTGAAAATTTTTATGTTAAATTAGCTCAATAGAGAATAGAGACACTTGTGAAATTCGTGTTTAAAACCTCAAAATTTATCAAAATTAGTATTTTTATTTTCTAGTAATGTGCACTTGCTCCTTGTTCCAAATAACTTAGTACATCCTTTCAGACCTTGAATCATACAATGATTTAAGATAATTTAGGGAAATTTCGTCCCAAGCAGTTTTGACGGCATCAATTAGTCGTTTTTTGTCTTCAAATTGTCTGCCGTCTTCGTATACTTTTAGGATTAACCAACCCCAAACGTTCTCCATGATGTTTAAATCCGGTGAGTATGGGGCCATTCTATTAAGTCAACATTTTGGCCTCTAATCCAGGTTTCAATGATTCGTGCTGTATTTTTGGGAGCGGTATCCTGTTAGTACGTCCATTTCCGGGGACCAAAAATTACTTGGCATTGCGGAAAATCTGTCTCTAATATTGTTTGGTACGATCTGGCTGTCATTTTAGTGTTTTGTAAGTTTAGCGGTATCGCATCATAATAGGAAATAGCTCTCCAGATAATGATATTTTGTTAAAAATTTGATTTTCTTTGGAAATAGTTGTTGTAGCCGTCAGGACCATCCACCATCCATCTTTCTCGTCGAAGAAAATGACGCGATGCCACCCTTTTTCAATGCCATGTGCTTCATGTACAATTAGCAAGTCTTTCAATTTGCGCTCAGCATTTAATGGTGTTTTTTCTTCATCTTTCCTAATGTAAGATATGTGGCATTTTTAATGACACGTTTCGATATTAATTCCAACCTTGATTTTGATTTTAGCTGACAAATGTGCAGAATTAGAGACTGCGCAAATTGCTCGCTTAACCTGCGGTGATAGTACTCGCCCTCTCATATTTTTTCCATACTTATCAACACCTTTCAAATAATTATGAACAACTGATTTTCTTTTGCCAATTTTTGGGCGAATACTGTGACCACATTCTTTAAAAGTATCGATTTTTGCGATTCGTAAGATTTAGTGTTTTTCCTCTACCCATTTTATAACAAATAAAAAAAACTTCCAAATAAACTGTACAGTAAATAGTATTTGACTTGATTCTCGAAGCACAATCGCGACTAAATTGCAACTGTCCCTATTCTATTGAGCTAATTTCAGAGATAAAATAAAGCTGACGAAAAATAACAGTACATCACCAGTGATCACCTATTTTACATGAATGTCATGCTTAATTGTATACTTTTATTGAAATTGATTGAATTGAAAATTACTTTATTGCACCACCTTAGTAACTAAGCCTAATACAATTTGCGATAGTATGTTTTATGCTTCGAAGGCGAAAACAAAAGAAACCAGACATGAGAGATGTCTTAAACGATGCCTTATGATGCTCTGAACATATTGTATTAGCAATGTTTATTTCAATTAAGTGGGGGAAAATCTAGTACAGAATTGAGTTCCTTAAGTCCTGAGAAGTTTGAGTACCCATACTCGGAGGCTTAAATTGCAATGTATAGCCATCGCCATACTCACTTTTTAGTATTTCCCTTTTTTTTATTAGATTTTTTGCACCTTAGATCGGCTCTAACTCTTTATGGTTATGATCGATCGGAAAACGAGTTTCAGTGTAGGCCTCATCTCATTACCAGCTACAATTCGTAGAAGAAGAATTTTCTCTATATACTTTTAGAGTGAGGGTAGGTGCACCCGGCGGGATGGGGGTGGTTTCAATACCGCAGGTTGCATACCAAATTAAAGGTACCGCCGAGTACTATTTGGGTGGTATACTTTTTGCCGATTCAGAAAACTTTTTCATGCGCTTGGGTCACATACACCTCAACTGCTACATTTAGCATTTATTTTTGAAGTTCTTTCTTCCATTGCCCTTAGTGCCCTATTGTGAACATTTTTATCATAGGAAGTTATTTTCCAGGATTCACCAATTCCGCTCAATCACGAGAAGTAAAAAAGTCTACTTTTTCACCCAAGAAAGTCGCTTAACTTACAGCTTTTCCTACGAGCTCCATTGATTGGTACTTTTTTCAACTTGATGTAATTTCTCGCCATACATATTCGTATTTTCGCATTTTTTAATTTTTTATATGTGACACTTCAACGTCGTTTGGTAGTGGTAAGTTTGTAGAGTTTCGTTCTTTTAGCACAAATGGCATTAGAGGAAACCTTATCTTACGATGATATCAAAATCTTCGCCAGGCATTAAAAACGCCTGGAGTAAAATATGTACTCATTTTATAAAGCATGATTTTCGACTTACGACTTTGTTTTGTATTTTTATATGATATCTAGAAATTTTTCTGAAGGATTATCAATATGTTTTCCCATTTTCCATCTTTACATGTATTCTTTTTGTTCACTGTTTTCGGATCCAAGATTTCTGAATTTTTAGCTCTGAATAAATGTATTGTACATTTAGCTACACGTAGTGCTCAATCCTGATAGGATTATAGAACCAGCTGTTAATGTTACAATCTAGATCTTTAGTTGTCAACCGTTACGCATAACAAGACGCTCCAGCACACTAGAAAAGCTTATAGTAAAATCGCATGTAACACGTTGCAGTGAATTTAGTAATGAAACTGATATGTTTGATTGGATTTAAAAAAATAATAAAAAGTAATCACGAATCAAACACCATCATTAGTTTTATTAATTCTTCAAACATTAATATAGTGCAACTTTTGAAATTAATACCCCTCCTCCCATTTTTACAAAAATCGAAACTTTTTCCGTTGCAATTTAAAAGGATACCATGGATGGGCATGGGACTCTGGAGCACTGCCATATTAGTTTTAACTTAATTCGCAACCTTGCATGTACACGGAATTTTGTGAATGTTTGCAGAGTATGAATTAGACCAATCGGTTCACAGAATTAGTTCTAATATCTACGTATGGCAGCATATTACAATCTGAAATGTCATATACTCACACGTCACTGTTTGCAATAACTACCAGGGATTTTTAAATTGTATTCCAACAAAAAAATTTACTGTATGCGATTACGACATGATCAAAAGTTTTGAATTTTTTCTTTACTATGCAAATCATTTTTTATACCCAAAACAATTTTTGGCGAATTTCGATATTATAAAAGAAAACAATGGGTATGAATTCGAGTCAAACAAACGGCAGTGTGCCAGAATAGGAAGCGATTAATAGTTATGTATATAAAAAATAAATAAATAAATTTAGTATTGTTGGGTTTTTACATTTTTATGTATGTAAGTAGTATAAAGGAAACGTAAATAAATTTACATTTGGAATGTACAAATTGTTTTTATTTCAGATAATCAACCCGTGACAATCTTTACACGATTTTTTTTATATGTATTTACTGTTCTTGATGTTAAATTTTTCTTATACGTTTTTAAGTATATATGTATGTATATATATATTTTTTTTTAAACACCTCAATTTACTACGGTATTATAATGGTATTGTTTTCCCTAGATTTTCTTTCGTTTATTTTTATCTTGCTCAATTTATTTTCTCACAACAAAACCGTGCAAATGTTTTCCTTAATTTCACAAAACAATGATGAAAATTGTGTTTTTATTTTAAATGAAAAAAGAAAACAATAACGAAAAATCAAATATTGTGTGTATATCGAAAAAGTACAAAAAAAATATCATAAATTAATATCAAACATAATGTATACAAAAATTGATTAACAAAATGAAATAAAATTTCGAGGTCGGTGTTTGGAGGATTGTTTTTGAACGGCTTTTGTAACCTTGGCAATTACGTCTTGTTTTTAAATATAATTTTATTTACACCAACGATTAAAATTCTGTTAAATCTCAATATTTCTTATATTTATTCATTTTGTTTCTTTTTTTTTGTTTTTTGTTTTTATTATTATTAATTATATTATATACCTTTAATAATACGATAATATATTTCATAATTACATGTTTTCTTTCTCATTTCATTTATAGTTAATGTATGTATAGGGAACAAGTTACAGCAAGATATTCGCAGAAAGAATATTATAATTCAATTTTTTTTTATTTTATGTATTTATTATTTCTTTTTTCTTTTTTAAATAACAACATCTGATACAGTAAGGAAGTTAACGCATTGTGTGTTCAAGTTTTTTGCAATAATTACATAGCAAAGTTTCTCACATAAAGGATAATAATAATTATAATAAAAGCAAAATTTATTTTACGAATCGCAAAAAAATAAAACATTATAGGTAAGGAGTTGTGCTTTTTTAATTCTGCAGCAGTTCTCAATGGAAATTGCAAAATTGCGTCTTAAAATGTTTATAATAAAGTGGTACACTAAGGACAAGCATATACATACATATGGATGTGTGTTCAAATAGCCAAATATTGTTGTTTATCTTTTTGGCTCCCACAGGGAAATTATTTCTTTCGTCCACTCCAAATATCGTTTTTTCCCCTTTTTTAAGGGTCCATCTCAGTGTAAAATTTTTGAAAAATCGTTTTTTTGTCTCATCCTGAAGTACATATAGTTGTGAGTGTTCTGTCAAATTTTCAAATTAAAATTCGCATTATTACGTTCGCTACAACCTTTCTTAGAAAAAAGCGACGCGCGGATGGGCCGGACTACCGTAGACCATTTATGTAAAAAAAAAAACCCTCCTTCAAACTTTAAACGCGATTTTCTCGAAATGCCCTTTTTACAAACGGTGTCAACTCCCAGAGGGAGAGTTTTCAAGCTATCGACTTGAAATTTTTACGGATTTTTCTTTACTTCATTATGTCCCTATGGAAGTTTTTGTTTTTTTATATCTTTTTTTTTTATACGAAAAACGGTTGAAAAACGGCTAAAATTCGTACTTTTTCCCAAACCGTCGCCATTTTGTCCATAGGGACATAGCGGCTTTCCAACAGATTAATAATCAATTTGATTTTTCTCTTTCAGCAGCAAACTGCGGCCACAAAACCGTGGACACCGATTGCCAACATTTTTTTAACTCACTGTAAAATAATTATTAACAACAAGTAAAAATAAATAAAAACTAATGAAAAAAATATTTTTGCATTGCTGGTCTTATTTGTAAAAAAAAAATTATCCCGATCCCCCCCCCCCCCCCTAACCATCCCAAAAAAAAATCGCGAAAATTGACAATTTTTTGGCCGGTTACACTAAGATGGTCGTCCCTTCATAGATTTATTGATATATAAAATAGAAGGCAGAACATGAAATTCGAAGAGCAATTTATTCTTTCAGGCAGATTTCTACCTGAAAGAAATAATTCGCTGTGGCAGTCATAGTATTCCAGAATATGTACTACATTATTATGCTTATTTATGAAAAAATGCACTAAAATCTCGATTATTTAAATTTTAAATAATTTGGATTTTTGTTTGATAGAAAAAAGATTGTTTTTGTTCATTTTATGAACGCAAGCATTCTGAAGCTGTTTTTGTGTGTACCTTGTACCTTGTTCTAGAACTCCAATATACTGGAGAGAACAAATTGTTCTGTCGATTGAAGCAAACTGTTTGAACTGTTCGCTTAATTTATAAAACTTCTATGGAAATGTATGAAGCGTTCTGTTCTTTTGTGTATCTTTTGTTCTGCCCTGTTCTGCGGACACAAAAGAACACGGCTTGAATGACCGATGTAAATTCAGATATTTTCTTGAAGACATATATACACATAAAGTATATCTTTAACATACTTTTTTTTAATACAAACATACTTGTAATTTTTTTCCTTGAATGTCGTCCGATATGAGATAATATTATATGTTATATATTTTGTAATATTTTAACACAGTACCGTAATGCCATCAAAGAATAAAATTAAAATATCTTGTAGAAATGAATAATAAGGTAAGTCTTCCATGATATTTTTTTTTTATTTACTCAAATAGGAGACCCTTATTGATGCCAATGGGAATGTGGGTACGTCAAGAAAGACACTACCCTGAGAAATAATCCAACGCGCATGTACATGTACATAAGTGCATCCTTTTTCTCGACGTGTTCGTCATATAAAATTAATGCTTAAAGTCAACCTCTATCATATTACAAAAACAAAAACCTATGTTCAATAATTCCTGAGATATTCCTTTTTTTTTTTTTTTAATTTCATGATTTTCAAACTTAAGGTCCTTTCAATCCGTAAATAGAAGTTGCGATGATAGTAATTTTAATAGTGTTTTTCGGTTCGTCCTAAAGTACCGTTATACATTCTATAGACTTCTAAAGGCCTCGCCCTGATGTTGTATAAATTAAACAAATTCACTAAACCGGTCTACCATTCCAAGTTTTAATTTTAATCCCAATTATTTCGCCATTTTTCTTAAAATCAATATTTTAAGTTTTTTTTTTTAAACAAAGTTGTCAGATAGAGTAAAAACAACGTATTGCAGAGACAATCAAGGTGATCTCTTTCTTATCAAGAAGGCAATTACTTGTACACGTTATGTCAAGGGGTCCTGATCAGATCGTTAAATTGTTGATCAAAAATGGTTTCTAAGAAAGAAAACACAATTTCCGATTAAATTCGTAATAATATACAATACGAACTGTAGCAGAGCACAAAAAACACAACTCACATTGTTACTTTTTGTTGTATCATCAAAAATTTAAATAGGAAAACTTCTAAGATTATGGTGGAAAACAATAACGGTTTTTACATGGAATACCAGAATATTTTTTCTTCTTCTTTTTAATTAAACAAGTTTCAGTTCATAAGTGAATTTTCATAATCTTTCAAATAATTACTCTTTCATTATTTGATGTTATTTCATTCTATAATGATAATAATAATTTTTCATCTAATTCCTAAATATTTCTGTACATAATTTATATAATTATTGAATTAATTTATAATTATTTTATATATATACTCGTATATATATATATATATATGTATAATATAGTTCTTTTCCTTATATACCTAAAAAATAATTCTATTGTTTTTTTCTTTTTAATTTAATAATTACATACACATTAATGATAAAAATTAACAAATAGTGAACAAAATTGAATATAAATCCTTTTTTTTTCGCCGCAGTATAAAACGATGTTTTGTGTAATTTCATATCCGCGCGTTTAATTAAGTATTACGATTTTAATGAAATAGATAGAAAAGGATAAATTTCTCGGTTGATAGTAATAAACAGGCAAAAAGTACACAAACAAAACAATTTTTTACACCATTTTCTTTTATATTTTCAAAAAAAAAAAAAAAAAAAAACTGAAATCAAACAACTTTGTGGCCCCCTGAGCGATGATGACATTTGACATATCGAGAATCGATAACGACGACGATGACCGACACAACACAATATTAAAGAAAATAATGATATAGTGATAGTGAGCAATGATAAGGACGCGCGTGCGCACACATATCAAAGCTAGATAAAAGGTTCTTTAAAAAAATATATTACTAAGAATAAATGCATTCTTAAATCACCACAATCACATTGCTATTATTATTATTGAATTGAAAAAGTTGTTTTTAGTTCTTTTATATGATAAAAAACAAAAATAAATAAAATAAATCATAAGTGCATTAAAGACATAAAACCAAAAAAACATTTTCTCGATGTATATAGCGAGTTAGAGGAAAAATATTAAGTGGAGATATAAGAAAAAGAAGGCGAAATAACAAATCGGATGGGATTTCATTAGGTTTCTTAATAAATTGTGGCCGCAACATTGTATATCCAAACATAATACTATTACGAAAAATTATTGATATATTTTCATTTTTTTTTTTTTTACGTATAAAGGGAGAAGTGTAATTGTGCTATTTATTGTTTATTATAAACATTTTAACATAGTATTAAACAGACATGGAATTCTCATCATCGGTAAATACATTTTTATTATCTTGGGCATTTTCCTGATGTTTTTGTATATTTAGTTATTGTAGGGACAAAAATGCACAGAAAAAGAAAAATAAGAAAAATGGAGATATCTTAAAAACACCCAGCATCAAAGTGTTGTAAATGATATCTATTAAAACATTTTTCTCTACATAATTTGTTTAAAAGTTATTACACGTTCTTATTTATTTATAGATGAGTAGATAAAAAATACTCATCTATCACAAAATGATTTTTTTTGTTTCTATTACGTTAGTTTTTCACATTATTAAAACCGTAACAACTTCTAAGAAAAAACCATCCCTTCATTTGATTTTGAAAAGAAAAAAACATCGATGTGCATCGATTGTATGAAGGGAAAGAAAAAGAAAACGAAAAAATGTTTTTATGTATTATTTTTGGACATTGTAATAATAAATATAATATGTACGTACATTGTAACTTTTTTTTTATAAAATCATGATAATATTACAGATCAAAAAAATATCTTACACTTTTAAGCGCTAAATTAAAAAAAAGTCACAACACGCTCTTAGTTAGATAAAACAAAACAAATAAAAAAACAAAACAAAAAAAAACAAATCCAAAAACAATACACAATTATTTTATTTTATTATTTTTCAACTTAATTACATGAATGTGAAGGTAGATAAAAAGTGTGTGTGTGTTTGTGTGTGTGTGTGTGTGTGTGCATATGTGTTGTGTATGAGCTAGTGGTGGATTTACTATTTTTTTTTAACCATTATGTTTTTATATATAACGATGATTGATGATAAAACGATGAGAGTTTGTTTGTTTTGAATAATTTCCTCCTTTATTTTATGTACTATGATCCTGCATACTTTTTTTTTGTTGGTTTTCTCTTTTTTTTATTATTATTATTATTTAATTAATTAATTATAATGAATTTTGGCTATTTATTTTGTGTACAGGTAAATAGCAACAATAAGACCATAAAGACCCAATACTTCTGCGAAGATAAGAATCAATATCATACCGACGAATAGACGAGGCTGTTGTGCTGTGCCCCTTACGCCGGCATCACCAACAATACCAATTGCAAAACCTGCAGCTAATCCTGAAAACCCGACTGATAATCCAGCACCCAAATGGATGAATCCCCTGTGAATTGTTATTATTGTTTAATTGTTATTATATAATTATTGTGTTGTTAATATTATTATTATTGTTATTATTAGTTTTATTATATATTAATATATATAGTATATAAATTATTGTCTCACTTGTAAAGCGTATATGTGCGCGCATCATCCAAATTTCCTGCAATAAGTACTGCTACGACCAAACCATAAATAGCAATAATACCCGCCATGACAACAGGAATGATGGATTTCATAATTAATTCTGGTCTCATTACAGACATGGCAGCGATTCCAGTACCTGATTTTGCTGTACCATATGCAGCTCCGAGAGCTAAAACATATATATGTATATGTATTATTTATATATTAGAAATATCTTTAATATATCCTTTTGTTTATCATAAATTTAATGTGCTTATGAATTTGATGATCACTTGTTCAGTATCACTTAAATATTCACAACAGATACATAACTCATTCACACAAATCAATTAACATAATAATGAATTCAAAACAGCTTACTATAGACTACCTTGACAAGCCTTGATATCATCACCTCATAATGAATTGCTGACATTAGTTTTCAGTAAAAAAAATATATATATATTTACAGGGTGTTGCATAAATTGCTTATTTTTTTTTGTGATGTACTAATGAAGTAAGAGAAACAAAACATTTTATGAAAGCTCAGATTACAAGAAGGGGGATTCTCCCAAAATCGATGGTTTTTTCTTTTTCACACATTTTAAACCCAAATAATGTCTATCTCAACAAATGGAATGTGATGTACACTGTTAAATAAAAAAATACACCACATTCGTGGTGAATATTTTTGATGTGACTTTATATTTGCTATAGAGCCTAAACTAGTGCTGGGACATCGGAGCGGAACATCGATGTGCAGCATCGATATTGACATCGCCCAACAAGCATCGATGTGGCGATAATATCGATCATATAACATCGATGATAATGAATTTTAAACACTCTGAACACTCTGATCTGACTAGTATATCATAGAAAAAATGCTGTGTTTTTCAGTTCAGAATTTTTATTTTGCTTCGTCTTTATTAATAACTTAATAAAAATAACAAAAAAAAAACGAAACAAGTACCACTTCAATTCTAAATTAAAAGTTTCCTAAAAATAACGCATAAATGAATTAAATAAATATGAAAATTACAGGTCTGAAAACTTCTTATCTACAGACTGCGAACTATTTCTCTTTTGAGTTATAGTCTCGCCTGCCTTAGAGAACAGACATTCGGCTGGCACGGAATTAGCCACAATGGACAACATTTTTGCTGCAAGACGTGATAAATCCCAAGATATATAAGATTAATATGAAGTGGTTCCAAAGGAGCGCTTAAATAAAAGGCTATTTCCGATTGTCTACATTCCGAACTTGCTTCTGTTGTTTTTTCAATCACCGGCGGATGTGATTGCCACATAAATTGAACTTTGTTGAACCTGAGAAAGAACTTGCAGGTAGACGTTTTCTTAAGGGGGCCCATAAACAGTTACGCATGTTGGCCAACTCGAGTAGGACAACGATCTTGTCACGCAGATTTGGCCGTGTTTGGGGTGTGACACGTATGTCAAGCGGTTGGACGAAAATCAAATTAGTTTAATTTTAGTGACTGCGCTACGAGTTTGACAACATATTGAACCATGCAGGGCGATGTTTGTCAATTCGTCATTCTTGAGTGAAGTCTATTGAAGAAATGATAGCAATTAATAGTTCTAGCAGCTCCTCAAATGTGTTCCTATCCTAATGTTGAACAGTAAGTTTGACAGTGTTTGGAGGCAAAGCTTTCGTGTGTATGGCACACCAAGATGGACAACATGTTCTCAGTGTATGGGCCGCTTTAGCTGAAATAATAAACAAACCTGTATCGCTCTCCTGTAGCCTAACTTCGTTAGCCTCCATTGAGTCAGTGACAGCAGTGTGATGTAAGGTCACTCTGATTGTTTCCTCCCAACTATTTAAAAGAATTCTGATTGGTTCTGTCGAACAATGTTTTCTGTCCCCAGCCCAAATCATTTTAAAAACTAATGATTATCAATTATAACGATGCTTTGAAAATGAAATGAACAATCACTTCACTATTTCTCTTTCGGTTTCACCACGAAAATTTGATTGAAATATACGTACTTCTTTTTTCAAATCTAGATAATTTTTTTTCCAAACCGTATACCCAGTAGTTATATCTCACTCACTCACTTGCGTTCCAGAATAAAGAGACACGTGGAATCGGGTAAGTGAGTGAGTGAGTGAGAATGCAGAATAGGGGCCCTGAATACTTGATTCAACGTGAGATAATGGTTTTCTTGCCTTTTTGAATGAGATAGCAGAACATTCAGAAATTTTTTGCTCACAAAGTGTCAGAGAGTATGAGATGTGAGTTTGATCAGTACGATCCAGAACTGATAATACACCACCACATTTTTCAGGACAAATGCCCTGAGTTTTTGGGGAATTTCGCTGAATTTTTAATTCATCTACCTTACAGTCCAGATCCAGTGCGATCCTTGCGATTTGCTCAATTAAGGCAACACTTAAAATGACCCAGTGGAGCTCCTTAACTGAAGCTAGGTATGCTATTCAGAAAGGTATGGAATGATAGCAACATAGTATGTAAGTGTCCCAGTGCAGAAAAATAAGATTATAAAGTTACAGATGTGTGTTTATTATTATTATTAGCTAGTCCGGGAGCTTTCTGGTTTAACCTCATATATAACATAATCAAGCTACTCGCTTTTCAGTTAGAACGAAACACAAATACATACTCATATACACACAAAAAAACACAGTATCCAAGCAAGATATGGGAACATAATTAGATGCATGCGATACGTCTCCTAAAGGAGGCGAGGAGTGCTCTCTTATTAATACGTCGCTGTCATTAAAAATAAATAGTACTGGAATATTCTATTGCTATCCTAGCGCTCTTCAGATAAGTATAAAGTTTCATATTTTTATTCTAAAATTATTCCTCCCTTATGCCTCTCTCAAGGAAAGCTCACAATATTTCGCACTAGGATACTATTGGCTCATATTCTCAAGCTAGTCAGAATCATTACCACTTCTGTATTTAGTGATGTACAGCAATTGAAGACCGTCTTTTCAAAAAGACAACAATTCGAGAATGTGATATCAAGCTCTTTGTAATTTTTGAGAAGTTTACATCTCAACAAAAGAGATCCTTACAAATGAGATAAATAAAAAGTTATTTAAGCAAACAAAATCTTACTTTCCAAAACTAAATTATTTCTCTCATTTTAGATATTTTGAAGAGAAACTTGCGTCCAATATAACATAGGTAGTAAGGTTCTTTGTTATATGTATTTTCCTCGTCGGTAAGATCACATAAGTGATTAATAATATGCAGAGTATAATCCGTCTGTCACTATTAAGTCAAAGAAAAGAAGCTTAAAAAAAACGAGGCCATTTCTGTATCGTTACGGGTTTTCGTTCTAAAAATACAGCTGCCCTGATAGTAAGGCAAAAAAAAATACTATAGGTTACTACCTTATATTGAATACCAGATCTTTTTGTAGGTACATATATAATTTTACTCAAGTTTATTATCGAATTTGGAAATCCTCACAGACACCAGTTTAACCTGTAAATTCTACAAAGTACAACAATCTATGAAAAGGAAAATCTAGACCAGTGGCTGAATAGGTATCCAGACAAAAAACAAAGACTATGAAATGCGGTATAAGAAGTTTGTTTAATTCAATAATACATAACGCGAAAGAAGATACAATACATTTCGTATTTGATCTCCAAAATTTTCTATTCCAAACAAGTTTAGTTTTATAGTCTCGAAATTGGAATTGTGTATAAAAGACTACAGTGAACGCAGAAGCAATGAGTTCACAACTCAATAGATGGCTCTAGATGTACCGAAATGAAGAAATTCCACATTTATACTATGTGATAATATAAATTTACTTTTTGGTTCTTATTCGTGCTGCAGTGCAGCTAGGATAAATGGTTAGCGCATCGTGTCGCTGATATATATTCTTCTCGTTCATTGTTGCCTTCCGCACCGTATAGATGCGTATCATGCTTGTGACGTGACTTCATCATCCACACAAAAATTATCACATTGGGGTTTGGGCTGATTTTGGCCACGACCATCTCATTTCGAAGAAACATTCACAGTTTGTATGAAATACGAAAACATCTCACTACAGATAAGCCACATCCTTTCCCTACTGGAAGGGTTGGAAATTTTACCATTTTACGATGAAACGTCATTTTAAAAAAATCATATCTTTAGAATGGAGCAACCGATTTTTGTGATATATGTCAAATGAAGCTAAATACTTTCATAAATATGTACAGCAACACCGACAACAATTTGCTTTTTGTTAATAATAGTATTTTTTAAATACTTTTATTTACTACATTGAAGCTTTAAGATTATCTATCTGTGTACGAATAATTGCGGAGGTGTTCGGCATTGTTTTGGAGATAGTATAATTTTTTAAATCACCGTATACTCAATCCGCTTTTAATTATTCGAAATATTTCTAGTTTACCTATATTTTGCAAAAAGGAATACCTATGTACCTATTAAACAAGTAAAAAAGCTAGAACTGATCTAAGACCAATTCTTACGATACCCTAGATGAATGCCCATATGAAATTTCGTATTGTTACCCTTCTGTGCAAGTTTGGTTTTTGAAGTGGTTTTTCGCATATATTTCTAAAACGGTTTGTCGAACAGAAAAAATGATTATACCCAATTTTATAGGATTTCGTACTCTGAAGAAGTTTATAGTACAATAAAAATGTCTTGGACTGTTGTTTTCACAGTATACGTAAAAAACCTAAATTGTTATATTCCAACACCAGGGAGTTGCCCGATTTAGGCCATTTTTGAATTTTTTTTTTTTTGCTAGTACAATGAAAACACCATGTACCAAATTTCAGCTCCCTATATCGATGCGGTTCCCTGGCAGTTTCCAAATATATAGTGGAAAACGAAAGTTTTGTATGGCAACCCCACGAAGGACTTGCCCGATTTGTCTCATTTTCGAACTTAATTTTACTTTTTTTTTTAAAGTCCGTGTACAAAATTTCAGCTCTCTAAGTATACGCGTTCTCAAGTTATCGTGCGCACAGACGGACGGACGAACGGACAAGCAAAAATCAAAACAACTTTTAATATTATGCGTGTGTGTCCAATCCATTTTGCTCTACCATCATTACTTCGAGGTGTTACAAACGGAATGACAAACTTAGTATACCCTATAGATTTCATCTAGGGTATAAAAAGGACAATAAAAAGGGGCTAGTTTAGTTTCAATTTTGTCTATTCGTGTATCATGAAAATTATTTAGCAACTTCTGTGCTCTCGTTTTCGTCACTGAAAAGGCGGCACTAAGGGAAAATATAAATTTGTCTGAAAAGTTATTATATCAACTCTCTAATAGCGCCCTGATTGATAATTAATATTTATTACGATTATAATCTCTGGTCTGTAATAATGATTATAGATCAATAGTATTAATCAGAACAGTAATCATTTTTGGCAATTAATGATTAAATTCATAGATTACAAATGAAAATTTTCAAGAGATTATAAAATTGTAGTTAAAAAACCAACATTGTTGTATATCTATATCTATGACATCATGTAATGGCACATAAAACTAATGTGTATTAGCACACATCTCAAGTGGGAGGGCAATTGAACATTTGATTCGATGGATCGAAAAACTCATCATGATACAAAAATTAACAAGTATGGCCAGCTGGTTGTGTTACAACGTCATTTGGAGACAACGAATTTGTTTTGAATTTTTCGTGTTTAGGAGATTTACATTATGATTGTATGCATTTTTTCCAGAAATTTTGAGGGAGATAGAGCATCGTATACGGAAATTTATTTTAAGAGTGAAAAGACAAGCAAACGCCTTCTGTATTTTTTGCAGACCTCGTTAATGTTGCGTATCCGAATAATTTTACTCACATAAAAAGTTCTCCAGCATACAATTTTTTATGGGTGCTTTAACTAAAACTTTGTTACTGACAACACTAATTTTCCAATTTTGACTACTGGCAACACATGTTAGTGGGGTTTAAGGAATATGGCATTAGATCTGTTAACTCGAACGTTTTTACTCGATGTAAAAATGTTTACGCAAATTTACACACAAACCATCTGTTAACTTTTGGGATCATGAAAATCGAGTAAATTGATACGTTTCCCCTTTGCACAAAGTTACACATGCTCAAGTTGTGTAACTTCGATATGCAATCAGCTGATTGTCAAAAGTATTAAACTTGTTGTGATCGCGCTCGGTCAGCACAAATCATAACTCATCAGTTATGATAGTGCCTGTCCGACGGAGATCCCAACTCATTTTCTCACGATACAAAGTATCGTTTTTCAAGTGCGCAACGAGCACTTAAAAATTCTCTAATTCCTTTCCCAACGCAATAAATTTAAAATGTTATTTCGAAGTAAGCAATTTTTGTTTACCTCTAAGCTCTCCACTTGTCGTTCACATTCTTACGAGAATCAAATAACATCCTGTTGACCGATGTAGCATCAATAATAATTTGCTGATAAGGCGCGATCGCGAGTGGAGTAAGATTTTAGAAAAATACAAATCGAGGAATCCAGCGTCTACAGTGAGCACAGGCGGTCGAACCTCGCGTTTTGTCCGAGAATTTCATTAAAAAATTATTAAAATAAAGTTGTGCCAAATAAGGCAAAGTTGTAAAATTTCAAAATAAATACGAGGTCTGTATGTTAACTTTTGTATAAAAAAGCCTGAGTAAAAATCAAGTAAAAACTTTCTTTCGGTAGAGGGAACAATACTACATGAGAATGATAAAAGTTAACAGACAACTTATGAGTAAAGCCTGGGTAAATCGACATAAATTTGTCAGCTGTCAAAAATCAAGATTAATTTTTTTTATTAATTTATAATTTTTTAATAAAATCGGACTTATTTTATTTTAATAAAATTGGACTTATTTCATTTTACTTATTTTATTTTTTAAAAAACCGCCCTGACAACTGAAAGAATTATTTCAAATGACAAATGGAAGAAAAGAATGAACTCACTCATCCACTTTACCCTGTTCACTCCGCACTTTGAATGTACCAAATAGTCGACAACATTCGACTACGGTCAGGAGGATAGTCGATTGTAGTCGTTTTAAATCATTTGACAGAACTACACTACGCAACGACTACGCTACGCAAAGTGGCAGTGAACGCACTCAATGTTAACAAAATTTAGTTGAGAAGTGACTGGTGACTTTTTTTGAGTTATCCCATTTTTTGCATAAAAGTTTTTACTGATTCTTACGTAAAGCTTTTTGCTCTTAAGTTAGTGTGAAATGCAATGCGGCGCTGGCTCTTGCGGCTTGTGCTGGTGCCTTACTTGTCAAAAAGTAAAGACCCGTAATGGTTGTGCCACAATGTGTAGCTGGCTCTGACGCTGCAGCTGTTTTAAATAAGAAAATTAAAATTTTACTTAGTCCGGTGTCGGGTGACACACTGAGCGCGTTTAGGCGGAGACCAAACCGGTGAAAATTACCGATTTTTCCTCCACATTTTTTGTACCATGGGTTGAGACACTCGATATAACAACCGGTTTTTTTTTACGTCGTGTCTAGTTTCAAATGTGTATTATCGTGTCAGGAGAATAAGCGCCAAAAATTTTGTTGGGCGCTATGGTTGACATTTCTGATTTTCGGCTGTAGCCCGCGAGAATGGCTGCTTTTGAGAGTGAAAAGTTAAACATAAACATTTATTTATTTGAATATCCGCGCCAAACGCACGCAATGCGTTGGGAACATCAAAGAAAGTTACATGGTAGATTACATAATAGTAAAACAATAAAAAATAGGAATAGTGCGAATGTATATAGTGACATTTATTGATAGTGAGTAGTAATTACATAATAGCAAAACAGGTGAAGACGAGTGGTAGATAAAAAGGCACGCATCTATAGTAGATATAGCAAAACAAATTGTGACAAATATTAAGGTAATCAGATCAAAAGAAGTAGTAAGAACAGATATATAGAAATATTCAAAGAATAGTAAGGAATCATTACATAGTAGCAAAACAAAATTGGAGATGAGTAGTAGAAAGAACTTAGTTACTTGTCGTAGAGCCCAACGTTATACGTTGCTGTAAGCAGGAGTTCATAAATAAATACACTTTCGACTTTAAAAGGTGTGAGGAGAAATTAAACTCTCTATAATTTGGATCATACAATGTCAATCTATATATACCTACCCACCGTTGATGGACGAGACTTCGGCAAGGGTATTTCATTATTTAAAAATCATCTGATTGGTTTTTACTGTAACACATAAGATCAAAATTTTGTTTTAGTTGTTAGACTGTGCTCGACTTATAAGTCTCTTATTCAACAGACAATAATCTAGTACATAATATGTCCTAACTTTGCACATATAAAATCAGTTCAATTGCTGTACCTAGTGTATTGCAAATTACATATTAAGGAATCATCATGCAGTAATCCCTTGAACAATATTATAACTATACCAGTATGTAGGAAATGTATAGCCGGTATTAAAAACTCTGTAGGTAGGTAGGTATATATATATTTTTTTTAATCAAATGTTTAATGAAAAAAAAAAAAGACAGCAAATACACACTGCCACTATAAGGTAGTTGCCACTCGCTGTACCTACATTAAAATCTAGAGCAAACAAAATGTCTTTATCATTCTGTTTGAAAGATTATGTTATATTATCCAACCAAGATAATACAATTGAAAGGGAAATTGATAAGCTTCACTTGGAAATATTATTTCTACTCTTTAAAAGAAAGAGAAAATATCCATTAAAATACATAGAAAAAAAAGTGGAAAACTCCAAGGCCAGCACAAGCAGACAGGCACTCTTTATGTAACATTAGGAGTTAAAGCATTATCCAATCTCTAATTAGCACTCTACAATTTCGTAAAGCAAAACCAATAAATTGATGTGTCCAAGCCCAATCATATGACTGTCAAATGTCAGTTAGCAGACACAAAGCAATTGTGCAACAGTAGTCAGCACCTGCAGATCTTTTACATATTCACGTGTTCTACAACCCAACAATCGAGGAATCTTGAGGTTTTTATCGCTACGCTATGCTCTCTAGATGCTTTAGTTAGCTACAAGTGTGTGTTTATCGCCCATATGATATTTGATGGTAGCTGTCACCTGACGAATATCTTACTCATGTCCATGTGATGTTCTTAAGTGCTCATGTTTTTTTAATTAATATTTGATTAAAGATATTTTTGGGAATTTTAGGACATTTTAAACATATTCTCTTATGATCCCAAAACTATTGTTTCGTGATATTCTTTTGAATTAACAAACATTTCAGAATATAGAAATCTTCACAATCGTAACGCGTCACGTGATTAAAGGTTAACTAGTAGAAAGCAATAAAAAAACTTTCAACAAATCTGGTTTTTGGGACTAAGGTAACCAAAATTCTATTATTACATTCCCTTTGAATAAGCAAATAGGTATTTCTACAATGGGCGTATGCACTCCAATTTAAGATAACAAGGGCAAGTGCATCCATGCTCCGAGTAAATATCGAAAAAACAAATCAGCAGATTTTTATTAAAACAAGTTTTTTCGGGTATTTTTCCTTTTTTGTCTCCGTCAGGTGTCGAAATGATGACAAAAATATTTGCTAGCAAAAAAAAATGCTAAACTTACGAAATATATTTAAGTATTTTCCAATTAATTAAAATTACTGCCATGAGAGATGCCAGCAATCAAGTGACACATCACAATTCTTGTTCATTTAATAATATTTTTTCAATGAAAAATCTGCAAGTGAGAAAATTGTTCAATATCATTACCAAATTGTATCTAATATGAAAAACATATTCCTAAAAAAAACGTAAGGACCATAATCATTCAAAGTCCTTGGCCTCAAAATCGATATTTCAAACGAAGAGGACCAATCCCTATCGGGCTAGTAAAACAGTGTCATCCTACCTACATATATATAAATATAATAAACACCCACACTGAAAATTCGGGAAATCCCTACGCTAGGAGATTCTATATATTCAAAACTTCAGACAAAATGCAAATGTGTATGTAAAAATAAAAAGAACGAAAATGAAAAAAACTTTTTCTCTGGCATCCGTAAAATTTTCGCTTTCTCTTACCGCTGAAAATGATTGCAGCTGCAGCTCCCATAACTCCAAAGAATGGTGAATAAATTGGATTCGTTTCTGTTGCCATTTTTATTCCGTTTTTTCTTTAGTTTCCTTTTTTTCGAAGAATTGGGAGTATTTACAGGTAATATTCTGCAAATAACTGGACTATATTCACACACTCTTTTCACTAAACTAAGCAGAAGCACCACACTGTCAAATATGGCTTACCAACTTGAATGAATTCGACCGACTACCACTCGTTAGGTCATATGACATGCGACTAAGCAAGTATTCTGAGACGTATTTTCCGATTGGTTGCTTAGTTCATAATCTGCCAAACTTGGCCAATCAAATTGTGTTTTACAAAATTTCGTTATGACGTCTAAAATATGGCGAATTATTCACAATATAAAGTACTTATATAGTCAAGTTAAAGGTTTTATATTGAGTTCTTTTAAAATTTTTACGATTCTTGTAAAATATACAATTAATATTGATATGGTAAAATGTTAGATTTTGCTTGATTAAATGCGATGAAAATTTGTATTCTTCTCGAATTCTTCTTGTATAGAAAATATCAGTGGAAGGATATGAAAATGAAGTTAGCTATGATATTTTTTTAATTAGGGCATGTTCTTTATGTTATTGTTTTCGGTATTTCAAATTTTATTTAAGTAAAACAATATGTGTAATTGCCTTGTTTATTGTTTTTATTAATCAAAAGCACATATGATAGGTATACATAATAGGTTCTGTTCCTGTCTGTAAGATTGTTAAAATCGGTAGGCTAAATAAATAATGAGGTTGAAAAACTGTTTAATTTTATATTTTTACTCGCCGGTAATTAATTTAGCAGCGGTCGAAAGCTTTGTTCCTTCCGTATATATTTTGAGCTAATCGTTTTTGTTGGTATCATCAATTTACCTAACAATTAACAATTTTTAATCTAGCCGTTTAAGATTTTGCTTACTAGTACTCAGTCTATTAATTATCCTGTTGGTCGGAAACCTTTAACTATCTGTTGAAGAATATATTTATATAAGAAAATTGTTTCTCTTAAGCGTAATATCACGCTGTCACCACTTCTTTCTTGTAGTATTGCTATATATGTGCTATAGTACAAATGATACTTGTACACTTTACTCTGAATTTGATAAGTGGGTTTCATTATTTATTTGGCTATAATGTATATCATACCAGTGTTGGGCGTAATCTGATTGCAGTGTAATTTAATTAATAATTCAATTACAGTTTAGTCAAATTACAAAGTAATCTAATTAAATTGTATTCGATTACATTTCAATCAGATTACTTATGAGAGAATATGTAATCTATCAAATGTGTAATCTGTTACAATATAATTAGATTATTTTGTAATCTAATTACATTGTAACAGATTACTTTGTAGATTACTTAAAAGTAATTAATAATATAATGAAATGAATTGAAAGAAAATAGTATTGTTCTCGTACGAAATTAGTTTTAGGGAGTTTTATGAAGAATTAGAATACAAATATCTTAAATATCTTAAATGTCTTAAATGTAATCCCATTAATTAGATTAACATGTAGTGGGATTAACTTGTAATCGATTAATGTGTAATCAGATTAACTTGTAATCACATTACACGTTAATCGATTACATTATGTAATTATGGAAATGGATTACATTAGTAATCTGGTACAAAGTAATCTGATTACATATTACATGGTTAATTGTAATTGTTAATCATTAATCAGATTACATTTTGCCCAACACTATACCATGAATATGTTAAGTTCTCAATACCTCTATATTATTACTTGTTTGGCTAATGTTACTTTATTATACTGTACTATGTATTTATTAAGTTCCCACTACTTCTACTCTTTTAGCATTTATTTCATTACAATATAACACTTTCTTTACTATACTAGGTATATAATAATTCTTAGAACTTTTTTTTACTGTTTGGTAAAATGTTTATTATACTAAACTATTCTAAGTTCCCACTACGCCTATTATTGCTTTGCCATAAAGTAAATCTACTATGTAACTTTCTAAGATGTGCCCAACCGTAACACCGGGAATATACAAGCCATGAAGTAAGTTTTAAAATGAGATTAGCGGGCCGGTTCTTGCCTAAAGTAACATAGGGCAGAGAAATTATAATAACTGATATTCTGTACTGAACCTTCAAATGTAAAAATTAAAGTTTTACTTTTCAACGCATTAATTAAATATATCACGCGTATACATGTCAGCGGAATTTATTTTTGTTTTATAAAAATAGTGCAGATTTTATGTCCCAAGTTGCAAAAGGTACTGGATTTGAATAATTATGAGCTGGGAGGCTTGTCTTTAGATTTTCTATTTAGCCCCAGTACTTGTAGTTGTACTTTTTTTAACCACCGCGAAGTATATTCACTTTTATGAAGCCTAAATCATACATCCATGCTTATTTTTGCTGCTAGATTCGCTTCAAATTCTCGTCTTCCACCCACTTCACAGACACCTATTTTGCATCTCCCGTGTGGATGTGTACAAAAGCCAATACACGTCCATACGAGAGACGTATTGGCTAAACCTCTGCGCCAACTATTGTATTTGCCTTATTCGATAGGAAAAATCTCCAACTGCTTGGAAACTGAGCTGGTTTTCTATTTACCTTAAAGTAAAATGGGAGATTTGAAAATGTCGTCTGTGAACCTATCCAAATGAAATAAGGAAATTCTTAGTTGCCTCAGGTATTTCTTTAAGACTAACATTCTAAACTACCACCGATATCTATTTAAGAAACGCCAGTTATCAGTCCCCGCTTCATTATTACTTCACTCGCCCCAAATTCATAAATACACTCCGCATTTGGTCCAGGAATATAATAGCTAGTACTAATTGCAGACACTGTATTATCAATGCCTCAAAAGAAAAAGCTTGGCTGTAACCCCGTAGTGATGACCAGCGAGGAATATCACCTTCTCAAATATGTAATTCGAAGCACTATCAGTTTAAAAGTTTTTCATTAAAGACTGATTCATGCCTCAATCAGCGCACTCACCTGCCTGATCACTAATCTCTAAACTCAAACTAAAAGTAGAAAGGCCTCACTAATAAATTGAGAAAATTCAAGGTATTGAGACATAAATTATAGCCGAACTTATAGAGAACGAGTACATTCTGTCGTCAGACTTAGCAGCGTAAATGGTGCAGAAGGAGCCTACTTTTGGGGAAATACAGTTTCAATGTTGATTTTAGTGATAATTTGAAGAAAAAAAATTTATACTAACAGACATCGTAAAACATTAAATGATAAAAATATTAAATTCTTGTACATTTATACATTATTTCTGAGCAGGTTGACAATTTCTATCAATTATGACTTAAGATAGTTTTAGTTTTTTCTTCTTTTATTTAACTCATTTACATCACAGAATAAGCCCACATTAAAATATTCGACAAATTTCAATGTTTTTCCAATGCCTTCGTAAGCAAATCATTCATTGTTGTCAATAGACTTCTTGGATCATCCGCAAGCCCAGCTCCAACCATAGCATTTTGGAAAAGCTGCTTCGTTAAAAGTTCTGCAAACTCCGCATCACTTGTAATGAGTTTATACAATTTCTTTATAATAGGATGCCTAAAATGATATTATTATATTGATGAGAAAATATTTTCATTTTATTTTGTCAAAATATAATTACTTTGGATTTATTTCCAATTGAGGTTGAAGCAGAGCAAATCGATTCTCTTCTGGCAATTGATGGCTTTGTGTTCTTATAAAATGGCGTGCAGCAGCCATTTCTTCAACTGTTATTACGCAAGGATGTGCATCCAATCTATTTGTAATCTATTTACGGAGAAATAGGAGAAATTTGCTTATATTTATTATTCTTTAAAACTGAAAACAATTTTAATAGGAATTTACCTTGACATTGGAAACCTTACCGCTTAATTTCTCTCTCATCCAAGGTATAATTTCATCGATTTGTGTTTTGAGTAAGCTTCCCTCACCTAATTTGTGAAAATATATTTGTATATTAAATCATTTCATTTAAATTTCAATCGAAATAGTTATTCGTACAAACCTAAATCTCCTAAATTATCAGCTGATTTATCTCTTCTCATTTCCTTTTCCACGGAAATCAAATTTTTACCCATATACATAGTCAACTGCATAAGCACCAGCTCATCATATGGTTCATAGCAAAACAAAACCTCAACATTTTTCTTCTTAAGTCCTTCATAGTAAGGAGATGATTCGGCTAATATTCGATTAGGTGCAGCCAGATAATAGATTTCTTTCTGTGTCTCGCCAACTTTATTACAGTATTCGGGTAATGAAATTTTTTGCCCATCCTTACAGCTAGACGAATCGAATCGTAACAATTTAGAAATTTCTTCTTTTTGCTGATGTTCGTCACTTGTTATAATGCCTTCCTTCAAGAAAATTGAATAATCCTTGTACCATTTCTCATAGAGTTCTGGCTCTTTTGTTGAACGCTCTTGCAGAAATCGTAAAACGCGATTTGTTAACACATTTCTTAGTTTTGCGATTAATGCGCTATTCTGAAGGAGTTCTCGACTTAAATTTAATGGAATATCTTCAGAATCGACAACACCTATAAGAACACGTCTTGTGAAAGTTATTTTTTTTATTTTTTTTTTTAGTACCTTTCATAAATCTTAACCATTTCGGCAGCAAGTTTTCCGTTTTAGATTGTATTAAAACTTTGCGTGTGTAAAGAGCAACACCAACATCAGAGTCACGGGATAATTCAAATAGACCAGGTTTTCCTTCAGGAAAATATAGTACAGCTCTTATACTAAGAGGTGCATCCGTCTGATTTGTAAAAAAAAAAGAAAATATTATCTCAATGAATCTTAAGAAAAACATATTAAATAGAACGGAAACATATGGAGAAAACTAAACTCCCTCACAACTTATCCGTGCTTCAGAAGAATAACCGACACGGACCAAAGGGTGATTTTTGATAAAGAAGATTCAGCAATATCTTTCGATGAAAATAATTGAACCATCGTGGAGAGCAAAAAGGCGTTGACATCAAGTTGAAAAAAAACAATAATTTCGATAAACCGATAATCTACTCAACGTGGAAAGCGTTGCTGTATGCATAAATTTTTGAGACTATGAATTTCTTCCCTATACAATACCGTAATAAATATATAATAAAATAATTTAAGCAGTATTGCGCAAACTTGAAAAGACTTTCATCTGTTGTGCACACTTGAAAGCCGGTCTTGTAGGTCAGTACATGACTGGGTCAATGCCAATGCAATCTGCTTCTTTCCTTGTACGTTGATGTACTGATCATTTTTACGAAATCTGATAACACAATTTCGTTTCATTCTTCTCTCGTTGTAAATTATTAATATCGATCTCGATTTGAACCTTAATCGATTTCTCAAATATGGGCCGACTATATGAATAGGGAACTAAGAAAGAGCAATACGAAAAATGTCTGAAAAACATTGGGAAATTGTATTTGTTTTCCATTTCAAATGGGATGCATCCGAGCTGCGTGCATTTTCATATCTCCAGCGAGTTTATCTGCAAACAAGTAGATTGAGTGGACAGCTGGCTTTTTCGCTCGAGCTGAAAAACAAAATTCTCGGTGGATATATGTACTTTAATAGTACATTGAATGAGTCACGCATATGCTAAGTCCGTAAATGCGCGAGATGCAGGAGCATTTTTAAGGTAGACCCTCAGTTCCCACCTAGTACACGGGTTGCATGCCAGAAAATGGATAAATGCCTTTAAAGCGCTTATTTTTCCTCTCTCTGTTTGTAATATTTCTGTTCCTTCTACTTTTGCTCTGCTATTACGTATAATTTTTGTTTCATAAATTGTTCAATAGTTTTGCCACATCTCACTACAATAAGTAAATATTCTTTTTGCCTTAATATTTAATTTATCCCTTGGAATTATGTTTTGTTGGATTTAATATAAATTTCTATCGATCTATCGCTCTTTGTCAATGACTACGTATGATTATGAGATTAGTAAGTGTTTTATATATGCATGTCTAAATAGATTGAATTAATAATAAGAAATTGAATTGAATTGAACATCAACATTGCCACACTTTGGTTTATTATTGCACTTTGTTTTTATTACAACTTGCAAATTTAGTCAACCATCTTACTTAATTTCTCAAAATTCTATTACGTGTCACAGCATGACGGAATCTACCCTGAAAGACATTGAGTGGCAATAAGGTGAAGATAAGCTTTCTCAATTCGCAACGAAATGTTCCAAACCAGGAAATTGACTTCCACAAAAATTTCTTACTATTGACTTGTGAAGAAAATGGCTTATTCCTCAGTGTAATGCCAAGCTAACAGCACACATACAAAAATCTCCCAACACAACTCAAAATAACGAGATTATGGCTGCCAAGCGTTTTATTTTGAATTTATACATTTTTAGTTATTATTACTTGCAATATATACCCATCTTCAGTCCCTATAATGCCCGTACTAATTTTCCATTGTTTAAAAACAGTGCTGGAAGTCATCTTGTCGTGATGCTTCACACTGTTTGACTAGAAACATCTTGACAGGCAATGCAAATGAGCCGGCGCGTTGTCTTGATGACTTGCTTTTCCATAATTCGGGTGGTTTTTTATCCTTTCGTATAGTTTCAGCAAACCCATGAATAGTTAACTAACGGTCAGATCGAATTAGATTGTCGACTCTTTCAATATGGATGGAAATATTGAAAGAGTCGACAATCTAACTTTTTCAATATTTCCATCCATTTTTGACATGGAAGGGTGACCCGGGCATGAATCATTTTCAATGTCTTCTCGACCACATTGGAAATGCTTAAACCACTCAAAAACTCTTAAACATTCTTTGCCATACACTTCATTTAATAAAAAAAAACTTCAGTAGAGCTTTTTAAGTTTCATGTGAAATTTCACGATGATTCGTTGCTCAATTATGACACTTTTTCGGCTCCTATACGAACGAAGGACGGCAAATTAATTTGTTTGTCGAAAGAGAAGGCTTCAAGCTACACAGGTATCAATCTTTCGCGTTTGGCGCTTACCTACTTGTTCTGTTGAAGCACCAGTTTCATTATTTTATAACCACACCTCGTTATGTAGTCGAAATCTTTGCGAAATATCAAATCATATTATTTTCCTATAAACTTTAAATAGCCGTTACCAAGCTTAGAGAATAGTATTGATGCAAATCCAATGCCTGGAAATAATAATAGAGAAACTGTTTGCAGGACATAAACCGACTTTGTAAAAGAAAGTCTGAACTTCAAAAAAATATCGTCAGGTTTGCCAACTCCCTGAGCATTACTTACAATTGCGTTTTTTTATTTGAATTTTGCGCCTAAAAATATGCAATCCTTAGTGAGGTAGCCTTTTGGCCAACCAAGTACTTACAGCCAACGTTTAGGGGGAATTCGAACCTAAAGCCTAGTACTAAGGTCCGCGTTAAGCTAAATTTTAGGGGGTCTCCAATATCGGGCCGTTCTTTAGCAGCTAAAATATGACAGCGGAGACTCAGAGAAAAGATATATTAAAAACAAGAAGAAGAATTTTGAAATTTTTTTACGGAAATACAACGCCCGGTCATAATATTTCTAAAAACAGATAGTTAAAGTAATTAGAAATATTAAAAATATTAAAATAATATGCATAATGTATATACAATAAGAAAAAAAATTTAACAATGATATTGAAAATACGGCCGCGAGAAGAAATCCAATTCATCCGAACTTACAGCAAAGACGTACAAAACTACGTTAACTACAAAAATCCGGTCATTAAATTTATCAAATCTCAGAATTCTGACAAGAAATATTTTTAGTGCGCTAAAGAACGGCCTGGGCAGATAAATTCAAGCTAAATTTTTTGGAGACTTACTGGTGGTGCCATCTCTAATCAAAACCCAAAGGCAAATTTAGCGCGTTGACCTTAGTACCGCTCTCGCTAAAATTCAGGATAAATTTTCGCCAATATCTTTTAGCTTGCTAAATTTTCATACAAAATTTAGCTTTACGCGGACCTTAGTACTAGGCTTAAACGATGCAACGTTTCACATCACAGTAGACACAATCGCTGAAGAATTGACTGCCTAGCACAATTTTTTTTTTTAATAAAAATTATTTTCAAAAATTTTCTCAATATCTTTTCTGACATATGGCAAATTGTGCCTATATCACCAATACCTAAAAACTCGAAACCTTTATTGATCAAAATTGTTTGTTCAACTTAGGCAAACTACTTGAGAAATTAGTACTCCACTTGCTTCAACAACATCAATAAGGACACTATGTTCCAGAAATTTACTTTTCATGCTTTTAACTCCAACGTCCCAACTGCCTGAATAAAAAGTGGGACACAATAAACTGCTTTTTTGATATCGAAAAATTTATGGAGATATTATGGTTTCGAAAGAATTTCCTGAAGTCATACAATTCTGTTTTAAATGTCTCTTAAGCGTCCCATACACACTTCAAATATTTGACCAACCTCAACTTGGTATTAACTTAAAAATTCTTAGATTTTTCTAAAGAGGGGTATGATGGATTAAAGAAATATTGTGTATTATTCTGGAAGAAGCTGTAATTATCAGTTCTTCAATCGACACACACGCAGTGATAAGTTGACATAAACCACAAGTTTTTGTGCAAGACAATCAACTTACTCAACCGCCACCTACACGTCTCAATTTATCGCATCAACTTTAAATTGTAGGAAAGTTGATCAACTAATTGAAGATTGTGCCCACTTTAGGCGATGACTTCAAAGAACATCAACAAAATACCAACCTTGTAATGAAGGACAAATCTTGGTACATCGAAAGTGTTTCCAATAAATCGATAAAACTCATTGTGCTGCTCTTCACTGACTTGCTTTGGATCCATTAACCACAACGGCTGAATTTCATTGGCTCGCTTGCCATTAAGATAAATTGGACTACCCACAAAATTGCTGTACTTCTTAATAACATCTAGAAAATAATTATAATTTAAGAAATTGCATAAATAATCATACAAGATTCGCAGCATTACTTCGAATTCGATCCTCGTCAGAATACTCTCGACATTCTGGTTTTAAATGAATAACAATTTTTGTTCCATTAGATACACCCTCAGCTTCTTGAATTTCATAACTTCCAGAACCATCTGAAGACCATTTTAATCCTGGACTATCTGTTTTTGAGGATTTGGTGTATACTTCTACTTTGTCAGCTACCATAAAAGCTGAATAGAAACCAACTCCGAATTGACCAATTATGTTAGAAGAATTCTGAATGGAATCTCCTTTTTCACGAATTTGTTCTAAAAATTTTTTTGATCCAGAACTTGCAATTGTGCCTAAGTTATTTACAAGTTCTTCCTTAGTCATTCCAATTCCGGTGTCCTGGAGATAAATAAAAATACATACAAGGTTATTTAAGTAGGTATACTGGATTGATTAAGACATAATACAGAGTTTAGTGAACTTTGGCTACTACATGCCTTATTGTTCACAAGTATATTAAAATCACTCACCTGTATGGTTAATATTCTTCCTTGTTTTTCAGTCGCTATGTGAATCTCTAAAGGTCTGTCAGCATTTAAAAATTCATTTTCTTTTTCTCCTGCTGTTTGTACAGTATATCGGAATTTCTCTAATGCATCGCTAGCATTTGATATTAATTCACGGACAAACACTTCATTTTCAGAATAGAGCGATCGTGCAACTATGTCCAGGAGCATTCTTGTTTCCGCTTGAAAATCATGTTTGTTAGCTTCACCAATTGGTTTTTCGGTATCTCTAATAATTGTATGAAATTTCTCTTCAGGTTCAGCGCTGCTGCTGAGATATCTTCCGCAATAAGCTACTGGCAAATACAAATTATTTTAGTAAGTTTATACTTTATATACTTGTAAATTAGGTAGGCATGTATTCATACCACTGCGGCTAGTTTTCAATAGCTTATGTTGATTTCCGGCATAATAATTCACATTTATCAGGCCAACACGGGTTAAAGATTTTGTTTTATTTGCTATATTTAAAATTCTTGTAACGAATGACATTTTTTATTGAAGAAAAATGAATACTTTATGTTAGAGCAATCGTAACGAGAGTGGTTGAAAAATATGATAACCTAAAACATTTCCTTGCCTGTCAAAATCTTTTCTTCTTCTTATAATATAGTAGGCATTGCACTAGAGACTAATTTCATGATTAAATCGAATTTCGAACAAAAATAACATACACATTCACAATATATTTTAATACAAGGTATTCACATTACGGACCACCAATAATTATGTAAATCAGTTACGACGGCGAGGGAAGCCGACGCTCTATAAAATGGTCCTGGAGAAAATTTGTCTATTACTGCAATAGTCTGCCATTTGCCGTCGCAGTCGCAATTGTGCTTAATTAAACTTTATCGTCAAACAAAAATGGTCTTCTTAAAAAAAAAAAATCAAGGACCGTGGGACCAAGGAGGAAAAATGGAACAATTTTGGTTCAATTGGACCAAAGTGGCAAGTCTTCTTTATTCTAATAACTCACATTATTTTAATAAAATGCAAAAGAACCGATTCACGAGGTAACTCGTCAGCGGGTGTGATACAAACTCCCAGAGGAACCGGATTGTTGCCCATGATATTAAAGAAAGCTTTGTTTATTGCTTTCTCACGACGTTGAAAACTTCTACGTGAGAAAATCCGAAGAAGTTTTTATACAGTACAATTGAATCAAGAAAACTGTTGAGGTTAACGAAAGCATCATCATCATCATCAGGCAAACAAGACAAATTATTGAAATTCGCCCTATCATCGGGTGAAAAAAGTTTGTATTGGAAACATATGATCGTTGTCATCACATCTCATCACATCATCCTCCATACAAGAGAATATGGAGTAACCTTTACACCGTTTACCAGCAAGATCATACAATGGTGTCTTAAAAGATAATAGCAGTTTTTACGATCGATACTGATACGAAAGAGCAGTCAGCTATCAGCATCCCAGCAACATTCTTCTTAAAATTAAAATCAAGGTCCAATCGAGAACCAGAAATAAATTAATAGAAAGTACAACATAAGTTTGAAATAAAGTGTTAAGTGCATCCTACTTTTCTGTTTTCATCCCAAAACACTGATATGCAGTTGTTGCCGTCTTAAAATATTAACTTTAAGACTGCAAGAATAATTGTATGTTTGTACATGCAATTAAATTAGAGGAATTAATTAATATACATATGCTCAGTGTACATATGAAAAAGAAAAGGAAGAAGAAGGCACTGTATGTAGGTAAATATTCATATCGTGAGAGTGGCAAGTGTGCCTGATAATAAAATACAATTTATGCCCAAAGAGTCCCATGATACTCGAATTTTTTATGATCGTTAAATTTGTCAATTGCATCTTTTCAGATTTAAAAGTTTCAGAAACCAACGACTTCCAGCACCATCAGTCGCAGAGCTAAATAGCATACATATCTTACAGTATATTCTACATCCATTACAGCGGAATACGCCAACCAATTATACTTCTGTAACCAACGTGACTGAAACTTCAGATTTCGTTTTCGCGAATCTGGAAACGTAAAAGAAGCTGAAGGCGTCCATATCGATGTTAACGCTTTCAAGTGGTCATTTGGCTTTTTTTTATTATATTGTTAATGGCATTGTCCAATAATAATGAGCGTGGCCTTTGGTTGGTTATTTAAAACACAATATTAAGTATTTAATATACAAGTTCTTTATTTCCCTTTTAATCTTAAGGCTGAAACAGAGTGCGAGCATTCACGACTTCCACTCAGCCGGAGTTTGATAACTGCGGCTTAGTGAACTTTCGTGTAGGGAAAATACGCACCCGAGCGAATTTCACCCTACCTATAGGGGGGAAATTCGCACCGATGTAACTTTTTTTACAGAAATCACAAATTTATAAAATTTATAACATAGCGTAAAGGAATATACAAAATGCGATTTTAGAGATCCGACGGGAATTATATACCTTAAAGAATGTTCACATTAACAGAATGTTATCTTGTAAGCAACTATACCTTTAGTTCAAGCAGTTCCATTTATAATCGAGAAGATTAACATGTGTGCGCATTTTACAAGAGCAATTATTATGGTGTATTATGGTGGCTTTGCATTCAAAACAGGGTGCGAATATCACAGGTGCAATTATTAGAAGAACAAATACGAGCATTAAAAATTAAACAGGGTACGAATGTCACTGATGCAATTATGAAAATTCTATCGATAGCCTTTTAATTTAAACAGAGTGGGAATCTTATACATGCAATTTTTGGCAGTTCCAGTGATAGCCTTCTACTTTAAATACGGTGTGAATTTTACAGATACAATTTTTGGCAATTCGAGAGGTAGCCTTCTTTTCTTAAGCAGGGTGCAATGCATATGCAATTTTTGGCAGTCCAAGTAATAGCCTTCTGCTTCAAACAGGGTGCGAATGTTACAGGTGCAATTTTTGAAAATTTAAGCGATAGCCTTTTACTTTAAACAGAGTGCAAATTGTATACATACAAATTTTGGCAGTTCGAGTAATAGCCTTCTACTTTAAACAGGGTGCGAATATTGCAGGTACAATTTTTGGCAGTTTGAGTGATAGATAGCCTTCTATTTTAAATAGGGTGCGAATTTTACAGGTGCAATTTACGGTAGTTCGAATGACAGCCTTCTAACTTAAACAGGATGCGAATCTTACACATGCAATTTTTGACAGTTCAAGTAATAGCCTTCTGCTTTAAACAGGGCGCGAATGTTACAGGTGGGATTCTTGAAAATTAGAGCGATAGCCTTTTACTTTAAAAGGGTGCGAATCTTATACATGCAATTTTTGGCAGTTTGAATGATAGCTTTGTACTTTAAATAGGGTGCGAATTTTACAGGTGCAATTTTCGGTAGTTCGATTGACAGCATTCTACCTTAAACAGGGTGCGAATCTTATACATGCAATTATATACATATACAAGTCAGAAGTTGCCCCTGTAACATTCGCACCCTATTTATAGTAGAAGGCCATCATTCGAACTGCCAAAAATTGTACCTGCAATACTCGCCCCCGGTTTAAAGTAGAAGGCTATTACTCGAACTGCCAAAAATTGTATGTATAAAATTCGCACCCTGTTTAAAGTAAAAGGCTATCGCTTAAATTTTCAAAAAATGCACCTGTAAAATTCGCACCCTGTTTGGAGCAGAAGGCTATTGCTTGAACTGCCAAAAATTGCATGTGTAACATTCGCACCATATTTAAAGTAAAAGGCTATCGCTCGAATGTTCCAAAATTGCACCTGTAAAATTCGCACCCTATTTAAAATAGAAGGCTATCACTCAAACTGCCAAAAATTGCACCTATAAGATTCGCACCCTATTTAAAATACAAGGCTATCATTCAAACTGCCAGAAATTGCATGTATAAGATTCGCATCCTGTTTTAGGTAGAAGGCTGTCATTCGAACTACCGAAAATTGCACCTGTAAAACTCGCACTCTATTTAAAATACAAGGCTATCATTCAAACTACCAAAAATTGCATGTATAAGATTCGCACCCTGTTTAAAATAAAAGGCTCTCGCTCGAATTTTCAAAAGTCGCACCTGTAACATTCGCGCCCTGTTTAAAGCAGAAGGCTATTACTTGAACTGCCAAAAATTGCATGTGTAAGATTCGCATCCTGTTTAAGGTAGAAGGCTGTCTGTCATTCGATCTACCGAAAATTGCACCCTATTTAAAACAGAAGGCTATCACTCAAACTGCCAAAAATTGTACCTGCAATATTCGCGCCCTGTTTAAAGTAGAAGGCTATTACTCGAACTGCCAAAAATTGTATGTATAAAATTCGCACCCTGTTTAAAGTAAAAGGCTATCGCTTACATTTTCAAAAATTGCACCTGTAACATTCGCGCCCTGTTTAAAGCAGAAGGCTATTACTTGGACTGCCAAAAATTTCATGTGCAACATTCGCACCATGTTTAAAGTAAAAGAATATCGCTCTAATGTTCAAAAATTGCACCTGTAAAATTCGCACCTTATTTAAAATAGAAGGCTATCACTCAAATTGCCAAAAATTGCACCTGTAAGATTCGCGACCTATTTAAAATACAAGGCTATCATTTAAACTGCCAAAAATTGCATGTATAAGATTCGCACCCTGTGAAAAATAAAAGTCTATCGCTCGAATTTTCAAAAATCTCACCTGTAACATTCGCGCCCTGTTTAAAGCAGAAGGCTATTACTTGAACTGCCAAAAATTGCATGTGTAAAATTCGCATCCTTAGAATATAGAGACAACAGGAAGTGTTGTTACCTGTAAAATTCGTGTGCATGAGCGTGGATTTTTCAGAGTATTTTGAAGTAGCTCAGCATTATATTCAAGAAAGAGACAAATCTATGTTTGCATGTCAAACGAAGTTTGTTTAATTAGCGAAAGATTTGCAACAATTCAAATCTATTCAAATATAACTTAAAAGTTGTGAAAAGTGTGTTAAAAAATAGTGCTAAACAAAGCAAATAGTGTAAGTAATTATCTGTTCAAATTATAGTGATAAATTTCTAAGTGATTTCATGTAATTTCAGAATGAAGTGTTCGGTAAAAAATTGCCACAACAACACCAAAGAACGACGTGGGAAATCATTTTTTAGACAAGTATAGTTATAAAATATTATTTTGTGTACTTTACACACCTGTGTATGTCAAATTAAATTAAAAATACATAAGAAATGCGATGAAATATCGAAAAAATCCTTCCTCCACCGAGATTTGTTTACGTTTGTGACAGCTGCGAAATTCCCTGAGTATGATGGCGTAGTGACAGTGAATAAGAATATTTTCGATGGGAGCAAACGTAATATTTTCAACCATATATCTTGTTGCCCCGCTCTCTATATTGATTCTACTACACGGCTGTACTGAGCGTTCACTACAGGGGCAACAGATACTAACACAACCAGAATTTGACTACACCAAATTTGGCTTATCACACTTCCTGTACTCTCTATATTCTAAGTTCGCATCCTGTTTAAGTTAGAAGGCTGTCATTCAAACTACCGAAAATTGCACCTGTAAAATTCGCACGCTGTTTAAAATAGAAGGCTATCACTCAAACTGCCAAAAATTGTACCTGCAATATTCGCACCCTGTTTAAAGTAGAACGTTATTACTCGAACTGCTAAAAATTGTATGTATAAGATTCGCACCCTGTTTAAAGTAAAAGGCTATCGCACGAATATTTAAAAATTGCATCAGTAACTTTCCTACCCTAAATGGAAAGCCATAACCCACACCATAATAATTGCTCTGGTAAAGTTCGCACACAGGTTAATCTTCTCGATTATAAGCTGAACTGGTTGAACTTGAAGCTAAAGCTACTTACAAGATAACGTTCTGTTTTTGTGAACATTCTTTAATTCTTTAAGGTATAGAATTCCCTTCGGAGCTCTAAACTCATATTTTGTAATATTCCTTTACTCTATGCTATGAATTTTATAAATTTGTGATTTCTGTAAAAAAATTTACAGCGGGCGAATTTCCCCCTATACGGGGGAAATTCGCACGATCATTTTTTCGATTTTTTTTATACTGTATGTGCATTTTTAGTTAAATAAAATGACGATGCGAATTTCCCCCCTATAGGGTGAAATTCGCTCGGGTGCGAATTTCACTTTTACTAGGCGTGCAAGGGAAATTCGCACAATGGGGTGCGAATTTCCCCGCAGTCGCTTGATACTTTTATTTTCTGACTTTTATGTGTTGTCAATTTAAATAATTGGAAGAATTCATAAATTGTTTCTAGATTTCTATAATCCCGGTATTTTAAGATATAATTTAATTCCGCATCTCGCACCAAACTAATCAACTTTTCTTCCGACATTTTTATTTTATTTATTTATTAAATCAGTTCAACGTGTTGAAATTTCCCCAGTTTTTGAATTTAACTGCATTCAAATCAGCTGCTGGCTATAAACAACGAAAAACATGTTATCATATTGTTGCGTGGTTCGTTATTTAAAACACAATATTAAATATTTAATATACAAGTTCCTTATTTCACTCATAATCTTATACAATTCATAAACCTTCAATTAATCAACTCAAGTCTAATTATCGCTATTACTGTAATTTCAATTATCGCAATCTAATTACAACACTTTCGCCTGTTAACACTGCAACCTAAGATAAGACTCTTTTTTGGCGGTGACATCTGTTATATTTATACCCTAGAAACTCTCCAGATTATTCTGGAGTGTTCTATTCCAGAACCTTCTTGTCTATTCTATTCATTCTACTCCTGAACATTCTCGAAGATTCCATCACCGATTCTCCGAACCTGAAATTGTTCATTCTCCATTGCCAGTAGATGTCACCAGTTGTCTCTTTCTATTGCACGTAACACTGCCCCCTTCTCAAATTTGTTCGTCCCGTACAACAGGTGGTCCATGCTCTTGATGCTCGTAGTATTGACACAAACGGTCCAAATGAACAATTTTACGCTTGCCTCTTGTGCCAGCCCGAATCCTGTATACCACGTTATTAATTCTAGTTACTACTGAATACGGTCCCTCCCAGTGTTGTTGTAGTTTTGGAGAACGTCCCTTATGTCGTTTCAGGTTGTACAGCCAAACAAGATCACCTTCGTTAAATCCTGAGTAATTAGCACGTAAGTCATAGCGAGTCTTCATCCAATCACTATTTGCTGCTAATTTCGTTCTCGTGGCCTCGTGTATATCAGCTAATTGTTGCTGGAGCTCCGATACGTACTCTTCTGGTAACTTTTGTTCACCTCTGGGGGTACCAAATTTTCGGTCGCTATGTAAACGTATCTCCCTTCCGAATATGACCTTAGCTGAGGTTTGTCCGGTAGTGTTATGAATGGCTGATCTATAAGCCATTAGGAATAAAGGAATATGTCGATCCCAATCGCGTTGATGATAGTCAACTACTTTCTTCAGATGCTCTATCAATGTTCTGTTGAAGCACTCTACCATGCCATCAGATTTTGGGTGTAGAGGAGTTGTTCTGGTTTTCCTTATTTTACTTACGACAACAATTCCAAACAAATTGTGAACAAGCCTACCAGAGTTACGCGGAACTCCAAAACGTTGCTCGACTATGTGATAACGAATTCTAATCAGGTGGCAGCTGACATAAATACTGAACTAAAAATTTCTGACCACGAAACTATTGTACTGAATTAAATGTCAAGGTTAGCAGAAGATCTAAAGCAAGTATAAATGAAATATCTTATTTAAAGTACAAAAAAACATCTTTTATTAGAGATATTAGTAATAGTGGATTAATAAATGTATATGATCTGACTGATACTAACGACATTGCAAACATCATATCAAGCGAACTTTTAAAAATAATAAAAGGCTACGTGAGTAATAAAATAAGTAACTACAATTTATTAGAATGGTATAATAATCGATTAAGGCAACTAAAAAAAGATAAAATAATAAAACATCAAAGGGCGTTGGAAATCATAACGAGGGGAACGAAACAGATATAAAAGGGAATTAGATAGAGCTAAAAATGAATATATAAAAAATAAAATTAATTTAAGTACAAATCAGAAGTCTATGTGGAGAACTATCAAGAAGTGTATGTATTAACTGAAAATAGAAATGCTATAAAAAGGAGCATCAACTTTAATAATGTTTGTGTGACTGATGAAAGAGTTATTGCAAATGAATTTAATAAATATTTTGTTAATAGTATTAAGGAGATTAATTTGTCCATAGACGATGTTCCCTTTGTGAATTTAGTACAAGAAAAAAACTTTCAATTTGAATTTAAATCAGTGAATCAGTGTGAAATTAGAGAAGTTCTAAAAACAATTAATCAAAAAAGGGATTTTAATTTTATAAGTGCAAAAATGCTACTACGCATTTGAAGTAGTACTAGGTCCAATTTTCGAGCGTCTCGTAAATCGTTCATTAAGTACTGGATGTTTTCCTAATATGTGGAAGGAGTCTCGTGTCACGCCAATCGAAAAGGTTAGAGGGTCTGACAACTGTGAAGATTATAGACCAATAAATGCATTACCTACTTGCGAGAAAGTATTAGAAAAAATAGTGCATAAACAACTTGAAAGCTATTTCGATAAAAATGATCTTTTTTTGGAGAATCAGTCAGGGTTTAGAAATCGACACTCATGTGAAACTGCATTAAACCAAGTAATAGTGAACTGGAAAGAAGAGCTAGCTGAAAAAATAGGGTCATTGCAGTCTTCTTGGATCTAAAAAGAGCATTTGAAACCATAGATAGAAGGATATTAATACGGAAGATGAAAAATTACGGCATTCGAAATACAGAATTGAAGTGGTTTGAATCATAATTGGAAAATAGGACATAAAGGACTTCAGTGAATAATGTATTATCTGATTCTACAATGAAATCGTTTGGTGTGACACAAGGAACTATTCTTGGACCTCTTCTGTTTATTATATATATCAACGACATAGCCAAAGTATTAAGAAATTAAAAATTGTTCTTTTTGCGGATGATGCACTCATATATGTGACAGGGAAAAATACAGAACAATGTCGGTGCGAAATACAGGAAGATTTAAAGAGACTAGGATATTGGTTTAAATCAAACAAATTAAAAGTTAATGTGTGTAAAACTAAGTGTATGATATTTAAGTATAATTTTGACCTGGATTTAAGCATGGATAATGGACAATTTGAACAAGTTGATGAAATCAAGTATTTAGGCATTATTGTTGATAAGGAACTGAAATTTAAAAAACCTATAGATAACATATTAAAGAAAATTTCGAAGAAAATAGGGTACTTTAGAAGAATAAGAAATAGAATAGACTTACTAAGTTCAATTAATGTATATAACATACTAATTAAGCCCCACTTTGAATATTGTTCGACAGTCATGTTTATGTGCGATAATAACTCTTTTAAGACTACAGAGACTTCAAAATAGGGCAATGAGAGCCATCTTAAAGTGCAATAGATACACATCTATCATATTTATGTTAAATTCTTTGTGTTGGTTGAGTGTAAAGCAACAAATTATTATGAATTTATTAATTTTTATATTTAGAATTAAGTCAGGTGATATGCCGAGTTATTTAAGTAAATTAATGAATTATGTTGGAGACTTACAACCTTTCGGATTAAGAAAGGCTAATAATTTTAGGCTGCCACTGTATAGAGATAATTCATCGCAGAATAGTTTAGTATATAAGGGCTTTCAAATATTTAATAAGTTACCTTTAGATGTAAAACTTGAGAATAATTTTAGGATATTTAAGAGAAAAGTTCTTGAATTTGTTAAAATTACTTATTAAATTCGTAAACTAATGTAGAAAATACGGAAAAGGAGGAAAGAGAGCTAGACTTATAGGATAATTATATGGCTTTTGTAGTGAATAGAAAAAAATACTAAATAAATTCACTTACTTACTTGCTTACCTACATCTCCTGGAAAGTCCGCGATTTGAAGTTCCGTCCTTAGTCCGAATGAAGTTCGTGAGGTACACCAAACCTACTGACCCAATTCGTTATTATTTGTTCCGCAACTGTGGTTGCCTCTTGATTAGGGATTGCATAAGCTTCTGGTCATTTACTGAAATAGTCAATGGCAACTAATATATAACGGTTACCGCCATCCATTTCTGGAAAAGGTCCAGCGATGTCTACAGCTATCCTTTCAAAAGGGGCTCCGACATTATACTTATGCATTTCTCCTCTGCTCCTGTGTTGCGGACCTTTGCAAGTAGCACAGACAGTGCATCTGCGGCACCACTTCTCCACATCTTCTTGCATATGTAGCCAATAAAACCTTTCCCGTATTTTGGAAATGGTTTTGTTCACTCCCAAATGTCCTCCAGAGGTTCCACCGTGCATTTCTTCTACAACATCTTTGACGTTTGACGCTGGCACGACTATCTGCATTCGGAATGATTCGCCGTTAGGTGGTTCCCATTCGCGTTTTAATATACCACATTCAACAAGGAGAAGAGTTCCATTGAGCCCAGTAACTTTACAGCTTCTCGCTCCGTTCCGAAATATCCTTCCAGTCTGGTCTTTCCTTGTCTTCTTTCCAAGCAAGAATAGGTGAAATGTCCGGATCTTCTCGTTGTGTTGTTCTCGGGTCCTCGGTGTCCCAACCTGTAGATGGTTCCACGGTTACCAACTGTATAGTTGCTGTTGTTTCTTTTTCTTCCACCCGAGCGCAATGTTTGCATTCAAGTTTGCATGGACGACGTGAAAGGACGTCGTGAAAAGGCGTCGGCATTTCCACGGATACGACCACTTCGGTGTTGGATTTAAAAATCATAAGCCTGGAGTCGCTCTATCCAGCTCTCCACTTGTCCCTCAGGGTTCTTGAACTGCAGAAGCCATTTAAGCGCTGCATGATCGGTGCGAAGGATGAATTTCTGCCCGTAGAGATATTTATGAAAATGTTTTGTTGAACTTACAATGGCAAGTAGCTCTTTTCTTGTAGCACAATAATTTTTCTCTGACTTTGAAATTGCTTTGCTATAGTAAGCTACTGGAACTTCTTGACCATTCTCCTCCTGAGAAAGCACTGCACCAATACCTTCATTGCTAGCATCCGTGTCTAATATAAATGTTTTTCCCAGCTTTGGATAGTGTAGTACTGGAGCTTCACAGAGCTGTTGCTTCAAATATTTTAAAATTTTCGTTGCATTTATCCGACCATATGAACGGCTTTCCCTTTTCGGTAAGTTGATGTAGGCTCCTTGCTATATCTGCAAAAGCTTTCACGAATCGCCTGTAGTAGGTAGCCAAACCAAGAAAACTCCGTAATTGATGTGTGTCCTTTGGAACTTGCCAATTTTTGATGCCTTTTATCTTCTCTGGATTGGTTCTTACTCCTTGTAATGAAACTATGTGCTCTAAATATTTAACTTCATTTTTAATAGAACAGATTTACTCGCACTGAGCTTCAATTTCCATCCTTGAGTGTTTGAAGTACGTTCCGTAAGTTGTTTTTATGTACCTTGAATGTCCTTCCGATTACTATTATGTCATCCAAGTAGACAAGACATGTTTTCCAGGTTAAACCCCATAGCACACATTTCATTAGTCGTTCGAATGTGGCTAGAGCATTACATAACCCAAATGGCATTGCTTTGAATTGCTACAAGCCACTGCCAACTGAGAAAGCAGGTTCTCTCGGTCCTCGGGATGTATTTCCACTTGCCAGTAACCACTCTTCAATGTATCCAATGTGTCATCAATCCATGGTAATGGATAGCTATCCTTTCTCAGCACGTTATTTAGTTGGTGGTAGTACACAGAATCAGGTGCTGCCATCCTTTTTCCTAACCAGAACAACCGGAGATGTCCAAGGGCTGTTAGATTCCTCTATGATGCCTTGTTTCTTCATGGAGTTCATCATGTCTGCAACTTCGGGTTGTTTGGCTAACGGCAATCTTCGTGGTGTCTGTCGAATGGGTCTAGAATCTCCTGTATCGATCCTATGCTGGACAAGATTTGTTTTACCATAGTCATCATCATTCATTGCAAATAATTCCGACAATTCATCGATCACCTCTTTGGCACTGGACGAAAGGAGTTTCTGACCTGTTGGGTAGTAACTGGTATAGGTTTTGTCTCCTTAACATTACTACCATTATCCAAATTGGCGTTTTGATAAACGGATTCACAATTTCCAATTATAGCACCTTCTTTTAGTTGTACCTCATTTTCGGATGTGTTAAGCACTCTGACTGGTATTAATGTTGCACCTTCTGCCTTCACTAAAGTCTTCCCAATAATGATGCTAGATGTAAGTTTTGTGGGGTTAGGCTCCACCAGATAGGATCGGCAGGTCCCGATGTCATCAGTAAGCTTTGTCCATATTAGTGTCTCAGAGCATGGCGAAAGAGTAATATTTTCGCAGACCATCGTCCTAACTTTCGCAGGATAATCTGCTCCTTCTCCTAGTCTCATAGGAATTTCTACATTCCCATATTTGAGAATCCGCTCTCCGACATCCAGATTTATTTTGTATGTGGTCATGAAGTCTATTCCAAGAATGCATTCAACCATTATGTCTGAAACCAGGAAAGTGTGAGGAAATAGTAGTTCGCCTAGTTGAACATCTAAGGTTATTTCTCCAAACACCTGTGCTGCTGCTCCAGTTGCTGTTCTTAGTAGATATTTGGTGGTGTTGTGAAGCCATTTGTTCTTAACAAGATCTGCTCTAATAATTGATCTCGAAGCTCCAGTATCGATAATGACCATGCAGTTATTTTTTCCTACACTTCCATATATAACAAGACTGCTATTATTTCTCTGCAACTGGCCTACTTGAATGATGACTTCGGGGCTGTCGATTCCACCAACCAACTTCTGCCCCACAAAGTTGGTTTTTACTAGATTTCCGATTGCTCAACAGGAGAGATGATGCGACTAGTCGCTGCTTTATATCTAGTCTCTCCACGAATAGCTTGTTCCCTGGCTCGACATCTTTGGCATTCTTCTTTCCCTCCTTCTTCTGGTGATTCCACTCGTCGACGTTTTCTGCAGTCTCTTTGAAGGTGCAACTTGCAAGTACATTCTTCTACTAAAAGTTCTCTCACTCGCACTGCACCCCGTGAAGTTTGTCTGAGGGATTCATATGCTAATGCATAGGCTAGTGCTTCTGCTGTTGATTTCTTTCCTGCTAGCCTTAATGATTGTTGTAAATTTTAATCTGTAATAGCGTTCCAAATGCCTCCGTTGCCACTTCATTGAGAAAATTCGCATTCACGCTGGAGTATGAAAGATGCTCTAATCTTTCTACATCTGCCTGCAATTGTTGTAGTGATTCGCCATGTTTTTGAATCCTGTTGCTTAACTGTAGGCGATATACTTGCTGCATGTGTTCATCTCCATAACGTAATTCTATCTAATTCTATCTAATTCTATCGCCTGTACTAATGAAGTTTAATCACGTTGATTTTCAATCGGTACAGTTTGTAAGAGTTCTGACGCAGGACCTCGAAGTGCTAACACCAGAGCTATAGCTTTGTCTTCATCATTCCATCCATTTACCTCTGAAGCTGCCTCGAATTGTCTCTTGAAGATATGCCACGAATTTTGTCCATCAAATATGGGAGGTTTCATTCTACCTGCACCGGATATTTCAGCAGCTACGTTTATAGGCTGACGATACTTTATTCTTTCCAGATGTGTCAAGCTGCTCGGTGACTTTTTGTTGAGCTTCCGCCACTTCCTGCTCGATTCCTTCAATTTTCAAATTCTGTTCGTCTAACGAGTTTTTGAAGAAAGTCTTCTGTTCCTCTAAACGAGTTTCTAGACAATTCTTCAGAGAACTCTTTTTTTCGTCCAAGCGGGTTTCCATAGATTTCTTCTGCTCATCTAAACGGGATTCGAGAGAATTCTTTTGCTCGTCCAGACGGGTTTCCATAGATTTCTTTTGTTCCTCAAAAGCATTCTTTTGTTCGTCCAAACTGGTTTCCAGAAATCTCTTTTGTTTCTCAAGAGAATTTCTTGTTTCCTCAAAAGCAATCTTCATTTGCAGAGCTAATGAAAGCTCCAATTTACTCATTAAAGTACCCAAAACTTGTTCCATGTTCATCACAAACTTTTCTTCCGGTTCAGTTTCTTCCAAGTTATCTTCGAAAATAAATGTCTCAGGATTCTTTAATTCTTCTATCAAAGCTTGTCTCAGTCACTCGACGAGAGCATTCTTTGCACCTGTCATTTGTAATGACCGGTTCCCTAATTCCACTTTCAAATCCTGTATTCGAAGCTCCTCTAGTTTGCGCCCCATTACTTTAATAATTCTCTTACAGATGAATATAAATTATTTTCCAGGACTTTCACAATTTAACACAATTTCTCAAAATTAATCACACTTTGAATTTTTAAGTCAATTGCCACCACTTTATTTCACTTCTGACACCAGTTGTTGCGAGCGTGGCTTTTGGTTCGTTATTTGAAACACAATATCAAGTTTTTAATATACAAGCTCTTTATTTCACTTTCTAATCTTATAAAATTCACAAACCTTCAATTTATCAACTCAGCTTTAATTATCGCTAATACTGTACTTTCAATTATCTTAATCCAAACACTTTCGCTTCTTTCACTTGTTAACACTGCAATGTCTAAGACACGACTCTTTTCTTGGCCGTGACAATTTGTATATTTATACCCTAGAAACTCTCTTGAGTGTTCTATTCCAGAATCGTATTGACTATTCTATTCCTGAACCTTCCCGAAGGTTCCATCACCGATTCTCCGAACCTGAAGTTGTTTACTGTCTCCATTTCCAATAGATGTCACCAGTTGTCTCTTTCTGTTCCACGTAACGATATGTTACTGACTATTTCTTCTGATGGGAACTTAACTGATCTTGCCTTGCTTTCTTCTGGAAAAAGTTGTCAATGGTTTTATCAGTCTTCCGCTTTACACTTTCGCAAGCTTATCCTTTATTCTTCATTTTTATTTTTAAAGTTTTACCGTAAAAATTGTGAAGAAAAATTGTAGAATCATTTTTAGCGGCACTCGAATCAATCCAACTGATGGCTTTCAGCCACCAATAGTGTACAAAAATTCGAAAGAAAAATTTTCAAGTAAATTCCTAAGAACAAATTGTGTGATTGCCAACGCTTATAAATATCCTTAGCGACCAAGACTAGCCAAGGCACCTGAATCAATATAACTCTTTGGAACCATAGTCAGCCACTAGTAGTGTATGAAAAATCTAAAGAAAAAATGTCAAATCTTTCTAAGAACACTCAATGCTTGTGCCCTTGTCCGAAAGAATGAACCACCAGAATCAATCCACTAATTCATTTGGACCGCTGTCTTTGAATAGTTATTCCTTAAAATTCTTAACAACAATTTGCAAGTATATTTCTAAGAAAAATTTAATGCTTCGCTACGAACGTAAAATTTTTGAACAATTCAGGCTTGAATAAGTGTAGCTATGAAAAATCAACGGGTGGTTATATACGTTGATATTTGCATGGAACTAGGGTTCTACTGGAAGAAGCCTAAATCAAAATTCGTTTGTGTGCTTCTGTTGCAAGCTCCCCACCAAGTTGTCCTTTTTTTTTTTTTTTTTTTTTATTATTAAGCCAAGCTCAGGGGATACCCTATGATGCAAAGCACAGCGTGGCAGGAAGGAGATACGGAAAGGATTAAGGGATATGAGGAGAGCGGCGGAGGTGCCGATGTATGTCGCCCTTAAACTTTCGCAGGTTGTATGCCGGAGGAAAAACAGGATGGTAGACTGTTCCACATTCGCACAGTTCGGGATAAGAAAGCATCACGGAATTTTAGTGTACGGCCGAAGGTAATTTGAAGGGTAAAAGGATGAGCGCGGGATGCAGCGCGAGTATTGCGTGCAGGAACTATTCTACAAGGGATCAGACTAGATATTTCATCAGAACATTGACCATGCATATAGCGATAAAGGAGCGAAAGGCATCCAACATTGCGACAGTGCTTGAGCGAGTAGATATGACGAGTAATTGCCACATCGCCAATGAGCTTGCAGGCTCTCTTTTGGACAATATCCAATGAAGCTAAGGCTGTGCGACCAGCCCCGGCCCAGATATGGGAATTGTATTCCATTCTAGGTCTGATGTAGGACTTGTAGAGGAGCGCTATATTTGATGGCCTGAAATATTTCTTACACCTTTTCAAAAAACCAAGACATTTTGATGCTCCTTTGGCAACCGAGAAGATGTGATCTGTCCAGCTTAACTTACTGGAAATATTAATGCCAAGAATTCTTAGTGACGGTGAATCAGAAATTAATGCTCCATCAAACGAAACGGGAGTGATTAAGTGATGGTCTTGTTTTAATGAGATGAGACAGCTTTGGGTCTTAGATGCATTGAATTCGACGCGATTCACTTTGCCCCAAGCGAGAATATTGTCAAGATCGTTATTTAATGATCTAATCATGCAGTCTCGTTTAACACATGTGGCGTTCCCTCTGGAATCCGCAAGGGTGTCAAAGGAGTATGCGAAATCAAGGGTACTGTCATCAGCAAAGCTATGGATAGGATTAAAAGTAAGGGAAAGCAGATCATTAATGAAGATTAGAAATAGAGTCGGAGAAATAATATAGCCCTGGGGGACACCGGCATTAATAGGATGAGGTTCAGATATAACGCCATCTAATACAACACGTATTTGGCGACTAGATAAAAAACTTTCAATCCATAATAGAAGAGGAGGGGAAAGACCAAGTGCTTTGAGTTTGGCTAAAAGGGCTGGATGCCAGACTCTATCAAAGGCCTTTGAAATATCTAGAGCAACGATTTTGGACTCACCAAAATTGTGAAGACTACGATTCCAACGTTCCGTAAGAAAAGTCAGCATGTCTCCAGATGAGCGTCCGTGCCGGAAGCCGTATTGGCGATCGTTGATGAGCTGATTGGTTTCCAGATACTTCATTAATTTGGAGTTAATGATAGATTCAAAAACCTTTGAAAGAATCGAAGTGATTGCAATTGGTCGATAATTTGAGGGATCGCTACCCTCTCCTTTCTTGGGAATAGGCTGAACGTGAGCTAGTTTCCAACCAGTTGGAAATTTTCCTGTCGAATAGGACAGGTAGAATAGTTTGCGCAGAGGTTTATCCAAGGATGAGGCACAGCTTTTAATTAATAGGGGCGAGAAACCATCAGGTCCTGCGGCTTTAGAGACGTTGATACCATTAAGGACCTTGAACACATCTCTCGTACGGATGTGTATTGGCTCTTGTACACATCCGCACGGGGGATTCACGACAGGTGCCTGTGAAGTGGGTGGAAGAAAAGAATTTGATGCGAATCTAGCAGCCAAAATATTAGCTTTATCCTGGGAGTCAACAACCACTTCACCATTATTAAGTAGTGAAGGTATAGAGGAACTGCTGAAGTTGTTCCTGATGGTTTTGACCAGGGACCAGAAACCTTTACTACCTTTGCGGCTTGCCAAGATTCTTTGTCTAACATTCTGGTCAAAAAGAAATTTTTCTCTCTGGATAATGGACTTGCAGGTGTTCCGTGCAGTCTTGTAGATTTCTTTCAGTTCTGGACAAGGATGCACTTGAAAGGCGCGAAAAGCAGACTCTTTCGCTTTTATAGCTTGGTTGCACTTATCGTTAAACCAAGAGCGATTTTGCTGTTGTTGAGATCTGCTGTAAGAATACGGAATATATTCACGCATGCCTAGACTTAGTAAGTTACTAAGTTCTAATGTGCATTCATCAGCATCCCTCGAAGCAAAACAGACCGACCAATCTATATCTCTAAGATACTGATTGAGACTTTCCCAATCAGCGTTCTTATAGTGCCACAGAAGCTTACTTGTAGGTGGAGAAGTGCGGCGGCGCAGAGATGAGGTGATAAATTGAGCCGTGATTAGACAGTGGTCTGAATTACCAAGAGGGGAGCCGACTGAGATAGAATATTTGTCAGGGTGAGATGACAGAAACAAATCTAGTAAATTGGCCCTATCTCCAGCTGCATCAGGGATTCTCGTCGGTGCATCCACTAGCTGATGCAAATTGAAAGATTCACAAAATAGTTCAACGAATCGGCCCGCAGGACTTGTGGTAGAAGAATGTCTGAGCCACGGTATGTTATGGACATTAAAATCGCCTGCCAGGACGATTTCGGAAGAGGGGGAGACAGAAAGCAAATGATCAATATTGTTGGAGATATTGTCAAATGCGGATACCGTGTCGTCATCAGACATATTTGGGCTGCGATAAAGGAAGCAAAAGTAGATGATGTGCCTGTGAAGTTTGAACCTAATCCAGATGTAATTAAACTCAGGATTGGCAGAAGGTGGAGTCTTTTAGAATGGTAAAGGCCACATCATTCCGAATATATATTGCGATCCCCCTATGTGGAGAAAAAAGAGGCACTAAGCTATAACCAGGGACGTGATATTGATTAGAATCAGCATCAGAAACGACCTTGGTTTCACTTAGCGCAAGAATTGCCGGATTTTTTGATTGAAGGTGGCAGTACACCGAAAAACGATTTGCCCCCAATCCGCGAATGTTGCAAAATTCTAAAATAAAATTCTGCATATTCCAAAGCCAAACAAAAAAGCAGAAGAAAGAGCGACACACAACAACACAAATATTTATTTAGGGGCACCCAGCTGCAGTCAACGACAGTACCTCAGCCCGTGCAGTTCAATGACCACAGCTGGGGACACCCGTATTGCTGATCAGTGACAAGGGCTAATGACCTTGCACTGGTATTGTTTATTTTTTATGTAATAAAAAACGGCGCGGCGGATTTTAGTTATTATTATTATATTTAAAAAATTTCATCACACTGCACTACAGATTGATCGCTATTTATCACTTTGACACCAGTAACACGCACGATGGAACGTCTGCTCCAGCTGACTCCACGCACTCAACTCCTGCCATCGTATGTCGGAAAATCAGATAGGTAAAAAAAAATTTATGATTGCTGACCAATTCCTTAGAAACAATAACACTTCAAATCTCGAAATTGTGTGCTTTTTCATCTATAGGAGTAATCGGTGTAACAAAAATATAAAAGCATCTTCATAACCGGGCTGCTAAGCATTGCATGCCTTTTTCTAAACAATCAAACATTAAAATAAATATGCAGTATTCCAAAATTACTTACCATACTGTGATGTGATATGTATGATAGATGACTTTTCGATACTAAATAAAACACAAGAAAATTCGAAAAATCGTACACGTTTCAAATACAAAGAGCTACGAGCGAATGACTATTAATCCACTCCATACTCCACTCAAAAGGAGACAAACACACGCGTTATAGCACCAGCATTAATCGCCGGCGTCAGCTACACATTGTGTTCGTACCATACGAAACCCGTCCTGTTAAAATTTTAAAACCCACTCCAGAGTTCAGCGTCATATTCAATTTAAGTGAGGTGGCGCTGGTGGTGGAGGGGGTGATGACCCCCCCCCACCCTGTATACATGACTGAATGTAACACAGCTATTTTGATGCGCTGTTGCGTATCATGCTGTAGCCCTGCATAGCTGATGCTGACATTTTTGAACGTCATTTGAATCAATCGTTGAAAGTAATGGTCAACACCACAAAATATTACAAATAGATAAAATTTCTTTTAACATAATTAATTTTGCAATAAAAAATCTGGAATCTTGTGCCAGCAATTTAGTGAAATTAATTTTAGAAAGAAAAGGACTTGTCAAGCGAAGGAAACTAATTCTTCTGTCCACTAAAATCACAAATCACAATTAATTATTTCGCTATATATGCGCTTAGACATCGAAATGATAGGTCCATAACAACAAAAGTATCACCGCCTGCCATGATGTGTTAGTTTCTTGATTTTGACACATCAGATGCGTTCGTAATGCAAAAGTGAACTTTTGATTTAGTGATGGCTGATGATATTATGACGCATTTTTGAAATCATGATGATGCAGATGCGGCATGATACCAAAACCCTCGAGAATACTTCACAAGCTATGAAACAGACTCCTTCCCTACCACATGCGAGGCCCAACGTAGTCCTTACATTCTAAAATATTTGCAGTGTTCTTATGTAAAAGTGACAAAAGTTTGATTTGAATAGCTCCTCCACTCTAAACTACTATTCATACAGAAAAATGGCGTTCTGTTAATCTTAAGCTTGCTCTTTCTTATCTTCCGAACCGTAATAAAATTTTCGGCACAAACAAAGATTAGGGAAACCTCTCCGATTTTGTTCAAATTTTGTGTACTTATTCCAATTTCTCATAAATCACGAACAATGTTTGGCACTTGTCCATAAGTATCAATATAGAACATTTTAGAAAACGGAGTAAGCACGCACACATAGATTTCTGTTTCATAGCTTGGGAAGTATTCTCGAGGGTTTTTGGCTCAACGCTGCATTTTTGAATTTACATACTATTAAAAAGGGTGAGTTTTTTAAAACATATATGCAAATTAATTAATTGTTTTCTGTTTCACCCAGCTGCCAAATTTTTGACACTGACAAGCTCAACAAAATTTATTCGAGAAGTGTCTGGTAACTTTTGTTGAGTTATTCCCTGTTCTGCAGAAAAGTTTTTACTTAATTTTTGCTCTAAACATACCAGACATACCTATTATCTAATGTACGTTCGACTTCTCGGAGTGGGGTGGGAGAATTAACCCCTCTCCCCCCCCTCAAAATAAAACTCAGAAACTCTATACCTCCACCCCCGTATTTCTTGAGCTTTGTGGATTATATACAAATAAATTATACCTACAATACAAAACTGTACAGAAAAATAAAAACGAGAAAAAACATACCATACACACGCATGGATATACATGCATATATATATTAGGTACTAATACAAGATTCTTTTTAATACCTACATATTATATATTCATATAAGCAATAAATTTTCCATTAAAACGTTTTTATTTTCAAAATAAACCTTAATGACATAAATTAATGTACAATTATTACTTCTTACTACACACACGTTTTAACAATTTTTACTGTTAATATACATATGTGTGCATTTTATATTTATTTATATTATTTATAATATGTTTTTATAAAAATCGGTGGACATCCAAATAAAGTCATGAGAATTTAATTAAATTTAACATATTAATGCAATAATAGTTAAAATATACTTAAAAATAATAAAAAAAGGAGATAAATTTTAAGTTAATTCTAACATAATAATAGTGTAATTTATAGATAAAATTGAATATAAAAGAAAAATTATTTTATTTAAAGGGTCAAGAAATAAAATTAAATTGCCTATTTTATATCATCAAAATATTTCAATAATTATACGCGCTTCATTTGTTCTTCGTCTTGTTTGTTGTGGGTTTGTTGTTTTTTTTTTTTGTTTTTCTTATGTTTTCTTGTTTGGTTTTTATATTTATTTATAATTTATATCATAACTCTTCACGCATATTATACATTTTTATTATATTATAGATGTAGGTGTAGAAATTAAAATCTATTCGATTGCTGCTTAATTATGTACTTGTAAAAAATTCCTTATCCATTTATACGGTTTTATTTTTTCATTAAATTTCTTTTGTCGTTTTTTGTTTTGTTTTTTTTTTGTTTTTTTGCTTTTAATATTTTGTGTTTTTATGAAAAACATAAATTTACATTCATGAGGTAGTCTTTTTCAAAAATTTCAATTATTACAAAATAATAGAAATTTCCATTTTTATATTATTTTTTGAAATGTTCGATCGATAATATTTTCGAATACATATGTTGTACCTTATATGTATTTTATCTGTCTTTATTTTTATTATTCTTGCATTATTTTCGAATGTCCAGATGTAGGGATTTATACTTTGGTGGTGAGAGAAATGTAATAGAAAATAATAAAAATAAAAAATACAAAATGAAAACATTAATCCCTTGGCATCATATACTACAGTTTCGTACCTTACATATTTCGAATTAATTATTTATAATTATTATTACATATTATTATTATTATTGTGTGCGAACATTTCGAAAAAACTTTTATATAATTTGACCAAACGAATGCCATTAAAATAAAAAATATAGTTTTTTTTTGTTTTTTAACTAAAATTCATTTTAATTTTTTTTTCGAACACAAAACGATTAGCGAGTGTAGCTTGTAAACGAAAATATATATATATAATTTTTTAAAATTTCAATGACTTAAGTCAGTGGGCCTTATTTCGATAGTCACGTCCTCTACATACTTACATACATATATGTGATACTGTAAGTCATTTGACTTTTAGGGGACTGCACTAAAACGAAAATTTATCAAGAAATGAAAAATGAATTTTCGATTTAGTTTTTTATAAAAATCATACTCCCGAAATCCCGTGCAAATCAACTGACTATAATTAAGACCCATTGAATGAATGAATGAATGAATGAATTGCATGGGGGAATAATACATATCATAATATTAATACGTCTAAAAAATTTTTCTAATTTTTTTTTTTAGTTATACATATTTTGGGAGAGAAATCAGTCTGTAATCACAGAAATAAATTTTTTCTCGTTTTGAATTAATTACGAACAAATTTATGAAGTCTTTCGTTTTTTTTCTTTTGTTGGCTAAAATCATTTTTCGAAATAATCTTTTGTTGGCTGGAATTGAACCTATGGCAACATTTTAACTAAAAAATAAAAAAATTAAATAAAATAATAAAAAAAATATTGCAATGCACATATACATTGTACGCGTACATAAATTAAGTAAGTGTAAAATTTTTCTTAGGTTGAATGCATACATAACACAGCGCATAGTCTGTTTTAGATTTTAATGTAATTGCCATTTACATTCTACGTCCAAGTTGAAAATGGAATCTTTACTTATCTATCATAAATCTGTGTTACGCTTAGCATGATGACGAGTAATTTAAAAAAAAGAACGGAAATGATCACTCAAATACATCTTTAAGCAGTACATGTGTGCGGGTTATATATATTAGGTTGTTATAAATGAAAGGTCGGATTCCAGTTTGAAGTTAAGTTGAGTGTAACAACAACGAACTGCTAGCTGTAGTGGAGTCTGACCCTCGCCAAACTATAAGGGATATCGCTGAAAAATTGAATGTGCATTATTCGACAGTGGGAAAATCAAAAAGTTGAAAAAGTAGGTCTCTCATCTGAGCGAAACATGATAAATCGGCTAGAAAATTTGTATTTCTCTGCTCTCCCGAAACAAAACGGATCCGTTTCTACACCGAATAGTGACATGTGATGAAAAGTGGATTCTGTATGATAATCATCGTCGAACTGTACAATGGTTAGATGCTCATGAGGCAGCAGAACACATGCCCAAACCGAATCTTCATCCAAAGAAGATAATGATCACTGTTTGGTGGTCTGTTGTTGGAATTGTTCACTATTCCTTCTTAAACAGTAATGAAACTATCAACATAGCTTTTAAATTCTTCTGTCTTTTTCATTTTTCCTTTGACAATTTAAACTTCTAACAATTGTCGATTTCAAATTTTAATTTGTTTGTTGTAATGGATTTGGGCTAAAACTTTATTGAAGGAGAAGTGTGACGTCTACATATTTTTCCCAATTTTCTGAGTACGTGAAAAGAGTTTGGGCGCTTTTGGGTGAAAATGTTATAATGCATTCACACAGCTTATTTTATCTGAAAATCCAAAAACATATTAGCAATTTAGTTTAGTCAAAACCTTAGAGAAATACTTCCCAAAATATAAAACATGGAATGGCGTCATGGTTGGCCTGTCGTCTACTGCGATTTTTCTTTTAGTTTTGACCACTAGGGCCACCAATATTGTGAAAGTTTCTCGCAGGTGATAGTAAACTTGTCGTGACATTACAGATTCAAAGTATATGCTGTACACTTAATGGTTTGAAATAAAAAAAAAATACGGTCAGAAAGTGAGGAGAAAATATGCAATCGACAAGGTACGCATTGTGAATGTGTTGTGTGGTTCATGATTGAAAACAAACCAAGAGAAAAATGCAACAATGGCGTTTGTCGTCAATGTTGGCCACTTTGGGTAGCCAGAGTTAGCCAACTGTAATTGAGTGCCTCCAAGATGCTCAAAAAACGTCCAGCACTAAGCACAACGAAGTCCGCCAATAAAATCCCAGCTACAGGAAGATGCCCACTCAAAAAAGGGCAGAACATGCTCTCTACGGACAATGCAAGAGAGAAGTGCATTTTAAGTACGCAAATATAACTATAACATTTGCGGGAAATGTGATTCCGAATAATGTGTCCATCAAATGTTTCTAAATCGAGAAAAATACAACAAATTTGATTTCATTCAATTCATTTTTCCATGTCATTTTCAATCATTTTAGCACATATTTCGTCGATTGCCAACCTTGACAGCATTTCATTTTCACCCAATCAATATGTGGTGTTCAGTAGTTCCTTTTTCCCTGACCTTTTCAAAGATGTGCTTGGATTGACCAATTTCTTCCTTAAAAAGAAATTCCGGGAAAATTCAAAATGGTGGCCAACACTCACAACTTCCCCTACATATGTATGTAATGATGAACATCACATTTATTAGAACATTTGTAAGTTATAAAAGGACTTTACGACAAACAAAGATAAGACATCATACCAAACCAAAAACCTTGAGAATTATTTCGGAAACCATGAAATCTGTATGTGTACGTGTTGGTCCGATTCTCTAAAAATTTTCTATATTGATGCTGATGGAGTAGTGACTACGACATTGATTTTATATATGCTATAGAGCCTGAACTACTACTATCCATACAGGAAAATTGTTGTCCAATAATTTTAAACTTGGCTCCTTACATTTCCACAGGTTATACTTAATAAAATAATAAAATATGTAGTTTTAATTAAAAAGGAATCTTATCAGTTTACCCTCGATAACTGGCAGCTGAGTTTGGGAAGATAGATTAGGTGAGGTAAGAGGGGTGCAGATAACTAGCCTACTTCCTCTAGACCTTCAGTCGGTCCCCCAATGTGTCCTTTGACCGCATTGGATCTTCTCTTATGAATTTCAGGATACATCTGAGCTCTTAACTTTGCAGCTCTCCCAGATTTGAAAAGAAGTAGCTATCTAATAGCCTTCCTCTTTTATTCATCAGAACGGGGCACTCGTTACTTAGAGTTGGGATACGAGGTTGAACTTTTATCTACCGATTTTAATTTTTTTCTCCAGACCCCAGAACTTCTTGCAATGGAATGGATGCTTCCATTAAACCAAAACTCGGTAGTAAATTTTTGGATCATAAAAACCAGTAGACATAAAATATTCCTCTTTCACACATTATCATTAATGCTTTAAACAGACTCCATATACTATATGCATTGCATTTTTTATGCATTCAGCCATTATTTAATCGTTTACAAAAAAAAAAAAAGAACAAACTAAAAAAAAAAAAAAAAACTAAAAGCTAATATTAAATTGGTTCTAAACCAATGAACATGAACACTCTTTTTTTGTGTTTATTTTTCTTCTTCTTCTAAATACATACATATCATCGAAATCAATATTCTACTATCAGATAAAAGTAAGTAAAAGTGACTGGATTTCATTGATACAACACGCCCCTATCAGTTTATAATTAGATAGTTTCGTGTTTCTTTTTTTTTCTTATATAAAAAGACAGAATTGAATTCATAGAGAACTTATTACACTTAAAGCACGACACTTTTGTTTATGATTATATTTTAGAGAACTCTCTTCTACAAATTGTAACGGTTAGTCATAAAATTCTATTTTACAAATATCATTCGCGATTGTTTCTTTTTTTTTCTTTTAACTAGAGACTTTAAGAAAGTCAAATATAGAAAAACAGAAAAGGAAATTCATTTCAATAACGTGTGAACATCATTTCTCTACTTAATATTCTCTTGTTTAATAATTTAATAATAATAATGAAAAGGGAAAATTGTTTTATTTTGTTTTTCTTTTAAATCCTGCACGCTTTACAAAAAAAAGAAATATCTAAGTATGTGTGTATGTTGTATATGCATGGAAACATATATTGTTGAAGAGTATGCTATATAAAACGGCAGTGATATATATATGCATATGTATACGTGTGTGTATTTATATTTGCAAATAAATATTTTTCATTTTCTAAGATCAGGGGAGGGGGGAAAAAAGACGACTGACAGGACTGACAACAACAATGAGACTAAAATGTGTAAAGTCTATGATGAACTATATAAATATAAGAAAATTTACGATAGATTTCTATTTTTTGTGTGTATGTGTGTGTGTGTGGGTTTTTGTTAACACTAAATATTATTAACTTATTTCATATTTTCTTTTTAAATTTATATTTTACTACAATTTTATCTTAAACATCGTTTCTTAATTGTCAAAAGCAAATTTTCCTCGATCTTTTCAGTCATTATTTTGGCAGTGATATTTTTATATTTTGCTTTTCTTTTAATTTTATTTTTTTTTTAATGTGTAAAGAATTAAGAATAATTTGTTTTTACTTTTTTTTTGTTCCATTTAAACTTAACCTCTTCGTGTTTGGCAGTGTTGTTTATAATGAAATTAATCAATTAATTTTTTTTTTATTTTCTTGCAAAATTTATCAAAGTCAAATTGAGTCAAATTGGCAACGCCATTATTATGAAGTTGTTGAGCAGGAGAAGAAGACTAAGCGAATGTAATGTTGCAATCCGGTATTAACTAACAATTTGTACAATATTTAATCATTCTACTAATAGTAGTCTGTACGTTTTAAAAATCATAAGTGAAGGTTAAAACTGAGTACATATATGTACATATGTGCGTACAGTGAAAACTCTCTATAAAGTAAAGTCTAATTGAACTTGGTTGGTTTACGACGAACCGATATATTAAATCACCCTCTGTAACGAACCGACTCAACTCTTTATAGTGAAAAAATACGCAGAACAATGCTTATTATAGGTTTCCAGATGTTAAAAAAGATCGGGAGTAAGTGCCTAAGCTTCCAGGAATATTAATTTTGTGGATACGTGCGATTCCATTTTTTATTGTGATTATTGCATTTATTAACCACTCGTTGCGTAAAGGATGAGGAATATTACAAATCAGATTTTCAAATCCGCTTATCATTTTCAACCAAAACAGTTTGCTTTTTATTACCCTTTAACCAATAAAATTTATTTTGTACATATTTGGTTTATTCATTGCTTATAACAAAACTCTCTACAAAGGACGAAAGAATTTGCTCGGTGCCTTGAGTTTCGTTATAGAAAGTTTTTACTGTATGTACAGATTTCACATGGCATTACTGGGAAATGGAATATAAAAATGATTTCTACTACCGAAAAAGGCCAATGAAATATTTAAAAAAATTGCATTTATGAATTCATTATTTGTATATTATAAGGATGACAAGTATTTATAGCTTGCTATCTAGCTGTCCTAATTTTATGTGTGGTGTTCGAATTTTATTAAAATTCTTCACTAAAAGCCATCTAATATGATAAACAGATCACCCTCCCATTCCTTCATACTCCCATACAATAATATACATTCCTATCATTCGCATTCATTACTTCTCACAAGTAGACAAGTAAACAAGCCAGAATACACATTTTGTGTATAGTACAAACTAATAAATAATAAAGATTCCGCCAAAAGAAAAATTGCCACAAACATCTTCAGAGCCGATCACGTTAACAGGGTATGATAGAGAATTGAAAACGCAATACCATTACGCCTGTGCACTATATAGATGCGGATCGATGAAGCTAGTTGAGCAGTAATGGGAGAGTAGGAGAAATTCAATGCAGCCAAGTCAGTTGCCCACCACACCACTGCTGATCACATATATGAAATTGGGACCACTGCTACCAGAATTCAATCTTGATTTAGGGCTCCAGCACCAGTTCAGCTAAGACCAACTACCAGATAAGTTGAAGACCAGTCCAGCAGTAGCAAATTTGGAGTATCAGTCTTGATCCAGAGCTCGAGAAAAGCAGACCTCCAGTACCAGTCCAATTAAAGTAAAGTCTTGATCCGGAGCTCGAGTAGAGCAAATCTCCAGTCCCAGTCCAATTAAAGTAAAGTCTTGATCCGGAGCTCGAGTAGAGCAGACCTCCAGTACCTGAATAGCCAAGACCAAAAATCCGACCAATAGAAGACCAACAGAAATAGAAGTCCAATCCAGTATAATCAGTTCAGAAGCAATATAAATGGAGCTAGTGCCTCAGTCATTAGTCAATTACTTCATAGCAATCAGACTTTCAACATCACCCAGCTAGTTCCGGACGTGCGTACGTTGTCGTATTGATCTGGCTAGAATACCCGCACAGATAATAACGCTAAAGGCGCCCACATTCAATTAAATCACTCGTCTCTATACATAATAAATACGACACAAATACAAGTACATAATTGGATTATAAAGTAGAAATAGAATTGAATAAATAGAGATTATTAAGACCAAGAAATTGTTTGAAATATGAATATTAATAAAAGAATTACGTAAAAGACTCAAGCTTGTTTTTAATCAACGTCAAGGAATTTTATCCTGTAGTATTCACATGCTGATCACCACACTCGATGTTACCAAGTAGCGAAAAAAAACTGTTTTATTAACTCTCTTATTGCGATCTGTAACAGGTCTTGAAATATCACTTCTATTCGGACGTGTTGTTCTAAAAATAAAGCATCTTCCGAAGTCTTATATTTGATACTCGTAATTAATTTGCTTCTTTTTGAGTGTAATTCCATCTGATTTGAAGTAAATTCTCTACACCGGAGCGTTACCCTACCTAGAGTTTTTGTAATGTCCCACAAATAATATATATAAGAAACTCTTTAGAAATTCAATTAAAATTTCAAGCCTTGGTTTCTAAAGAACCAAACGATTCACAGACAAATAATAATAATAATATATTTCCAAATTTTACAAACATAGTCTAGTTAGCTATTCTAGTTGGAGAGGCCTATTCTTGGCTGTTGTAAGCCAGTTTGGTTAGGTGGTCGTTTATACGTTACAATTTGACCTACTTACTTAATTTAGATTACATAAATTCGGCGCTAACGTTGTTAACCAGGAAATTGTTATTTTGGAGGTTAAAACATAAAAAAAAAAACTGATTGAAAAAGAATGCTCTAGCAGATACCGTTTAAAAGATACAAATAGAAAATATTATGTCTTTCAGTAAAATGGAAACGGGTGCGCAGGTGGGTGCTTTTGTGGCTTTTGTTTTGTTTTCAATGTTTGATTTGATTGTTTTTAAAACGAAATGCTAAAGGCAATAGAAATACTTATCTCTTGTTTTAGTTATAAACTCTTACCATGTTGCTATGCTTTTTTTCTTAACTCAAAAGAGGCAGTTAAATAAATTTAAATAAAATAGAACAATCAGAAGTCTTTCAATCGTAAAACTAAGAAATCTAATAACATGTGAACTTCTCTGAAGAAACTTGGGTCGTGATGAACTTTTTGGTAGATTTTGGTAGTTCTAATAAGCTAAACAGTACACATGCGCGGCGCGATTGTGGGTAATAATATAGTGCACCATTTTAGTTGGATACTAATCGGAGTCAAAGATAATTGCCAATTGGATTGGATTTCAAAAACATCTACAAACATTTATTTGATCGTAAAAAAAATGTTCAAAAGTAGATCTTGAAACGTTTCACTTTTACTTGTTCAGTGTACATGTGGCAACATGAAATTTCAGGAAGTAAAATGTGACTTTGAATGACTTTATGTGTGTGTAAATTAATTTGGGGGAGCAGATAGACAGAAATGTGTCTTTAATTTTTTTGTTATCCCCTAGGGGACGGAGCCCAGAGCATAATGACGAACGGGGCGTAATCAGCTTTATTTTAAACTCGCGCTATGATACCCAGAATGCAGGGTTAAATATTGCCAACATAAGGTCAACATTTTTTCCACATTAATGTATGTTTATTGTACGAAAAGAGCAGACGAATTTTGCAATTAGAACACACTAAAGTTTTTGCTTTGCTAAAAATTGTGTTTGAGGAAATATTTTAGTCGTTTTGATTTGAATGATGAGTAAGTCTAGTATATTTATGGTGCTGCTCATTTGTCGGGATAATGATAGATTTGATATAAGTTTTCGATAAATTTTGCATAATATGTCGGAAAAAGACTAATGTGTGGTGGGGGACATAATAACGAGTTTTTTGCGGGGCATAATAATTACCTTTTTACGGGGCATAATGATTACCTTTTTAAGGGACATAGCGATTAGCTTTTTACGAGGCATAATGACGTGCTTTTTGTGGGCATAATCATTTTTCGATTTTTACATTCTGGTAGGGTCAACGAAGAGTGGATTCAGAAGACATAATTTTACATTAGAAGAAAATTCTTTGTCAAGGAGAATTACTGTGTTTATCATTTTACAAACTGTGAATTTTTCGGTTTTTCGGATGTTGGTTGCTCAAAAACCGAATAATCGGCTAATTGTAAAAACAATATTTTTTCGACCAATTTTTTATCGTAAAACTATATTAGATATTTTCAGTTTGCATTTTTCGAATTCGAATTCGTTCCTAATTTTCGAATGCATAATTTTATTGTAAAAACGACATTTGTGTAAGGTTCATTAATACTAATGTTTTGATAAAAAAAAGATGTTATTTGATGTATTACTTATAATTCGTTATTATACTCCAAGCCCTTCGTCATTATGACACGCACGTGGGCTATAGTGACGAACTGGTCTTCACTCCACTTAAGTCAACAGCGCACTTCAATAATTCAATAATTATCTATATCACATTTAGTCCGTAACTGACCCTACTTGGTATTGTTAAAGATGCAAGAAATCAAGATTCAGAGATTTAAGAATAAGCTAGAGAAAAATCGTTCATCATTATGCGCCCCGGGCTCCCATATTTATTCAATAAAAATTGTAAAAATTTATCGTTTTTCTTCAGTCCTCCACAATTTAGGACGTGTGAAGTAAATTTTATTTTTACATGAACTTTCGTAATATAGCATTGTTCAGTTTTCATTCATTTCTTTAGTCTTATCTTAAAAATTCGTAGAACTGGAAAAATTAGAATGTGTAACTTCTACAGAAGGGATCGGCTATAATAACATATATAAGTGGAAAAGTTTTGTCTAAAAGACTGAAATATATTGAAATTAATTTTTTTTTCAATTAATTTTCATATTGCATTTAAAATGCAGAAAAATTGAAGTTTTTGATCCAGCGTTCAGAGAGGTCTATGGTAGGCGATCAGAGATAACCATACTGATGAGATCTCTCTGATAGCTGGGTCAAAAACTTCAATTTTTCTAAGTATATCATATATGTATATATAGAAACCATGCAAGTAGATTACCAATTTAACTAACATCACCACTTCAATGTTGTTAGTTCTTTACAAATCGATGAGACAAAATATTATCATTCAAAAAGCAGCATACATTCTCTTCAATTTGTTTGATAGACTATGGCTATGGTGAGTATGCATGAATGTTCATGAAACTTCTAGAACTCATTTCATCTCAATACTTCAAATTCACTAGAGTTTATATTATGCATCATTTTAGACAAGCTCTATACATATAAGTTTAATTTAGAAACATATATAAAATTTATAAATAATTCTGACACCAATGAGATATTTCATGTGAGTAGAAGAATTAATTATCAAAAGACAAAATTTAATTACTTTACAAGCAATTTTGCCACATATTAATCTACAATTACACTATCCGCCACGCAAAACGAAGAGGTTAAAAGTTTATAAATTTAGAAATAATAATAATGATATAATTTCAATGTTTCATAATAAATGCTAGATGACAACAACAAAATATTAAGTAAAAGACCGATTTGTTATAAAAAAAAAACAGAGTAACGAACATTCCGCCTTAAGTATTCTTATTTTTTTGTTTGTTTGTTTGCTATTTTACCACATATAAAAAATTTGATCGAAATGTCTATTTTGGTTCCTTGTATTGATTCATTACAATTTAAATGTTTTTTTCTTTTTACTTTCATTTATAACTATTTTGTTTCCTATGTGTATAATATAGTTAGAACAAGTTTAATTTGTTTTTACATCTATTGTTTTTTGTCTTCGCTCCATTTTTCATATTTTATTTTTTTTTCACATTTTCTTTTTTGTTTTGTACAAATATAAACTTTCAAATTGCGCCATAAATTTCTTGTTATTTTTTATTTTAGTCTGTTTTCTTGTTAGTTTTGTAAATGTTTTCATTTTTTCTTATAATTTTCATATGAATACTTATAAGTAGATAGAAAATTTATTTTGTTGTTATCATGTTTTCGAGCTTTTATTTGCTTGTTTTTGTTTTTACAATACATTTAAAAAATCCGTTTGCATCTTTCTAAGTTTCTTCTGATTACAATTTACATTTAGGTATATAATATAATTAACAATTATTGTGTTTTGTGCTGTGGTAATTGCTAAATTTACTTTAAATTTATAATAATTTTTTTTTTGTATATTTCGAAGCAGTATTTTCTGATTTTGTCTTATATATACATAATGTATGTTTATATGTATAAATACAGCATGTAAAATTTAATTCTTATTTTATTAATTTTTTTTTTTCGATATTAATTTATAATTTCGTCAAATTGCTTTTATTTATTTATTTATTTTTTAAATATCTGTGTATACATATTTTTTATTTACTTTCTTCTTTTATTTTTTTATATTAAATTCTCTCAAGATTGAGAAGAAATCAATGAGATCAATATGAAAAAGAAACAACAAAAAATCAAAAATTAGACTTAAATTAAAAAAAAATTATATAGGTTATGTATATATTTCAGTTAACTTATCACAAATAAATTTGAATGTTCTAAAGAAAAACAAAAATTAAATTAAAAATACGGCGAAATGTAGACAAAATAATTTATTTGCATTTAATGTTGTGGGTAGTACTGACTACCGACCGACCGACCGACCGTTCCGAATGAGCGTATTGTTTCAGTGAAATTTATTATTGCGAAAGATTCTTAAGAGCCATTTAATTGCATTTTATCTTACAATCTATAATTACTAGTGATTTTTTTTTAATTTTATTAGTTTCCTTTTTAAAAAGCTTTTGTTTTTGAAGCCGATAAGAACTGAAGAGTTTTTAAGGGGTGTTTTTTTTTTGCTTCTACTAATTTTAAATAAAGAGTACAAAATTTGTAAACGTAAAAATATTTTCATGTTTTGTTTATAGTTGTTATTTAATCCAATAGTTATGTTTTTTATAAAAGCAGTGTCACATAGTCGTTTATTAAGGAATGATAGATTTTTCTTAATACACATTATAGAGCACATTTCAAATATCAGGTTAGGCTAGAGTCTATTGATATATCCTAGTATAATGAGCCACAACACTTAGACCAGCGGTCGCCAAAGTAGTTAATATTAACCCCCAGGGGTCGATATAATATATTTAGGGGTCGCTTGGGGGGGGGGGGGCAATAGATATCAATGAATGAATGAATGCTTTTGAAATTTTGTATATTGAATCAAAGCTAAAATTTCAGTTAGTAAATTTAAAAAAATGTTGACTGAGAACCGCGATCATGACATGACCCACTGTAGACCAATATTTTGAAGATGACGAATATTGCGAGGACAACACAAAAGAAAAATGTATGCCGACTATTCCTACAGATTTTTCTGATCAACCTTTAGAGTTTGTACCTGAAGCTGAGCATTTACTTAGTTGTATTTGGTTTCAACTAGTAACATCTAATTCTACATTTAGGCCGAGGAAAGCTATTTTATTTAAACGACGTTGTATACTTGGTGAAAGGTTCATAAATTCACAAACTCCATTGGAAGTGTTTTTTATAAAATATTTCCAAAAAGAAGTCCAATCATTTATATTACACAATGTACAAATGAGAGGCTGGAAATACTATATCGCAAGTCTTCCAAATTGCAATAAGTTATCTTAGATACAGATGAAGGAGAGGAGGTTGTCTGTTAGTTGTTGGCTTATAATCGTGTTCCTGCTATGCGTCAACTATTGGTTGAATCACACCTCTCTTGGATATCACGCAATAAAGAAAGCAATAGCCAGAGACCGTTTTATGTTTTTATCATCAAAAATTTATTTTGCTCCACCAGAAAAAAGTGATGGATCTTGTCAAATGTATTATATTGATGATATGGTAGAGTGGTTGCGAAAGACTTTCATGCAGAGTCGCCAGGATAGTCTATACAAAAGCATAGATGAGTCTATGACTAAATTTAAGGATTGATCCTCACTGAAGTATGCCTCTCAAAACTACAAAACGTGGAATAAAAATGTGGCTGCGCTGCGATGCTGAATCAGGTTATACTTATGACTTGTAAGTATACAAAGGAAGGTAGACAGAGGAACTGCAAGGAACTTTGGGGGAACGCGTCGTAACTAGTTTGGCTAGGACAATTAAAACTTCTGATGTTACTTTGTGCTTCGACCGATTTTTTACCAGCGTCCGCTTACTGGAAATTCATGATTTTGTGACATTAGGTACATGTATGGTCAACAGGAAAAATCTTCTAAAATTTTCAAATAAATTGAAACGTGGAGAATATGAGTTCCGTGCTAACAGTGATCTGTACAAAATGGCATGACATTAAAGAAGTAATGGTATTAAGTAATTGTCATTCAAGTACTGTTTCCTCTGTCGTAAAAACTTCACCTGATGGAACAAAAATGACTATTCCTTGCCCAGAAATCATTAAATTTTATCGGGAGATTATGGGTGGAGTAGACAACTTACCTGACCAAATGTCGGGTTTATACGAGGTTGATAGAAAATCAGCGAAGTGGTGGAAGAAAGTTAGTTTTCTATCGTTTACTAATGATGGCTGTGGTAAGTTCTTGGGTTCTGTACAAGGAGATTCGAAAAAAAAGGCTCAACCATTTCTCGATTTTTTGGTGTCATTGGCGGAGAATTTGATAGAAGACGAAGAAAAGACAGAAAACTCATTTTCAAAAATTGAGCGATGATTTTAAATTATGTTTTGAATATGGACATCCCATAATGGATTATCGCACCATTTACTGCTCAAGTTTAAGAAATTGACAGTTGTTTGCAAGATGAAGTTATTGAATTATTAGTTGATCTTGAAGCAAACGCGTTTTTAATAATTTAGCTGTAAGCTAAATTTTGGACTTATATAAATATTATTCAAAACTGTGTAATGCATCATTTTCCTTTTTAATTGCATTCATTGCAAAGAAATATATTAAATTTGGAATTCTGAGGCGATTTATGGTTGAAACTAACAAATTTCGAACCAAATATTGACAATCTTGCCAAGAATCATCAAGCACCTTCTTCTAATTCTACTAATAAAATCATTTAAGAGAATTACATAAGTTTTTTTCCCCTTTTTTTAACAATTTTTATAGAGCTGGTCGATAAGAGATTAGTAAATTTTATGGGGTCGATGGTCAAAAATGTTTGGTGGTCCCTGATCTAGATAGACCACAGAGGGTCCGTCGTGATAAGCCTTTACTAAAAAGAAACGATTACAAAAAGGTTTTCAATTACCAAAAGTGAGCATGTCATGTTGTCACGTAGACTTTGCATTTTTGCATTGTAATCGCCATTTTATAATTTTTCATATTAGGTCTGTGTTTAATGAACTACTCTAGTCGAGCAGAAATCGTGTTTCATGAACACAGCGCACTGCTCTAAAGTACTCCAAACTTTGGACCTGCACGAGCAATTAAAAATGTAATCGATTAATAGTCGGCGGGGAAATTTTAGATCATGTTTACTTTCAAAGATGTCAGATGCTGAAACTTTGCACTGGATGTTTTTACCACCAAATTACTGCTGTGTAGTTGTTACCATTGATTAGTCACTTTATAGTGAAACGAGTCAAGGACGTTTCGACTAGTTTATACTTTCAAAAATCAGAACGAACAGTAGTTGTAGTTAAAAGTTGTCATTATATGTTCTGTAACTAACTTATAGCCAACAAATAGTTATATAGCTATATCGTTGGCACTATGTCGTCGTTAAAAGAAGAAATAAGGTAGAACTAAGCACTTGATTAAGAAAAAATGCAGCAATTTTTATTTTGTTGTTTTTCTATAATCCAGAGTTGTTAAGTAAATATCTCATTTTAATTCCAACTCCAATTTATTTTAAATCTAGCCCTTTACCATTTCTATCTCAATTAATGCGTCTACACTTATCATTTTTAATGACAGTGGAAAATGTGCTTGCTTTTATGAGATAGAGTAGCTTCAGCGTTTTTATTTTTTATTTTGAACACTCTTCACTTAAACTCTAATTTCTATGCTCAACATCTGACACGTGACAATAACTATACATTTTTAAAGAAACCCTTTTCTCATTTGAAATGCTCTCTAAAATGATTCAATTTATATGACAATAAAAATCGTATTAAACGCAAGCACCAATTAAGAAAAAAAATATTGCTTTCGAAATTTTAACGACTAGGAATACATTATATGGATGGAAATAGGTCTAACTACTATGGATTATTTTTTAAATTAAAACATGACTAATATTGCAAGTGTGCTGCTTAAAAAATTCGTAATAGACTGATGTTTTTTTTTGGCTCAGTTCATTATAGTTGACATACTTCACGTCGGGTCGGGCCAATTTGTTAAATAATGTAAAATAAATAACAATATAATATTCAATATGAAAAATATAAATTTTCTTTTTTGTTTTGGTTTTTGTTTTTATGAATTTATAACGTCAATTTAGATTACATTGTTCACAGCCTTGTTTTCGAAAAGTATGTAACTAACTTAAAAATTTTTTGCATTGTTTTTTTTTACACTTAAAGCTTTATTTTGGTTTGTTTATTTTTTATTGTTTTTTTTATAGTTTATAAGTAAGATTTACTGTGTTCTAATTTTTCATGTTTCTAAATATTTTATTATGCATCGTACGTTTAGAAGTGTAAACGAAAAATTTGCTTTTCCAAACTACGTTTTATGTTTTATGAAAATGTCCTCTAAAATATATGTATGTGTGTGTATATATGTATATATATATATATATTTATTTATTTATTTATAATATATAATATAGGTATGATATATCCATTATTTACGTTACTGTTGGTTACATTAAGCAGGGACCGAAAATAATTGCTATTATTTTTTTTTGTAAGCGAAAAAACTCTTTTCATAAAATTTGACAGAAAGCGCAGCGTAGTACAAAACGACTAGCTGCGTACGTTCAAATCAAGAAAGTTTCGATTCTAATACATATATAAATCCAATCAAAACTGTTATTTTACTTTTTATATTTCAATTTTAACTGCAAAATAAATACTAATAGTATTTTGCAGTGATGTAAAAGTCTTTACCAGAGTTTTATATAAGAATTAAAAATGAGTTTTATGTTTATTCTCAAAAAATAAAGCTCATAACACAGGGTGCTTATTTCAATGACTATTTTCTAATTTTTTATATCGGAAAATATCTAAAACTATCGTTTATTTTTGAAAAACTTTGTTTTTGTACCTTTTACAATGATCAATAAATAGTTAAATTGTTGTGTATGAAAAACGTGTTTTATTACGTGGATGTTTGCATACTCGACGACAGAATAGGTGTCGTGCCCCTAAAATTGCTATATTTCTATATTGCAGTGCCGATACCATTGACGTCATGTATGTAATCGGCTGATTTGTGTCTACATATTTTATACGCACGATGGCACCGTAACGGCGAATGGTAACAGCTCTGCCATCGTGTGAGCAAACAGCGTCATCTTCAAATATGTTATTTGTATTAGACACGTTTTATTATAGCTCCGTATTTTCCGTAATGGAAAATGGATCGGATAGTTTTTATATTTCCAATGAGCCTTGAATTCAGGGTAAGCAAGAATGGTAATAAGGTGAATCGGTCTTGTCGGGATATTCACAGAGAATAAAACATATATTTTGAAAAATTCTCGTATTTTCTTTTAGACAATTTAATATTAATTCCTTTTATGTGGTTCATACTCAATGGGCACATGCACATTGCAGCGATCTAACGCATTTTGTGCGACAGTAGGCTCAAAAATGGCATCAAGAAGTTGTAAACCCGATGTAGAATCATTCTTCTATATTTTCGGAGTTTAAAGTAGAAGGAGACCAATGATAGGGGATTTTAAGATGATTCGCTTTCTTATGGGAATGCAAGGTGGATATACTAAATATCCTTGCAACCTTTGCTTATGGGACAATAGAGCAGATAAAGAGCATTAAGCTTAAACGGACCGAGTTCAAGATAGGAAAACATAGTGTTAAATCTGATCCAATTGTGGGGGCTAAAGACGTATTGATGCATCTATTGTATATAAAATTATAACTTATGAAGCAATTCGTTAAAGCTGTTCGGCGACATTCTGAAGCTTTTCAATATTTAAAGAATTTTGACCCAGAGTTATCCGAAGACAAAGTAAAAGCCGATATTTTAATAGGACCATAAAAAAAGAAAATATTGGCCAGTAAGGAATTTTCACAGCTACTCAACACACACGAAAGGCAAGCTCTGGACGGTCTTAAAACAGTGATTCATTGTTTTCTTGGTAACAACAGAGCTGATATTACCTTATTGACCTTATTTTAACTATGCTTGATGGATTTATACTCATGGGTTGCAGAATGCATGCGTAGGTTACATCCTCACTTGAACCAATTCAACCAATTCATGTTCGGAAGAACAAGGTGTGAACAATTTCATGAAGATATGATGGCCATTGAATTCTTAGCAAAAGTTTGTTGTATTTTTTACAATAAAGGGAAATAAGGAAAATAAAGGAAATGTTCTTAAAATACGTAATTTTATTCTGATAGCTACTATAAAAGCAAACTTTTTCGGGTAAAACTATTATTTCTTTAATTATTAATAGAGCGAGCTAGAGATATTGAAAAATTTCCCGGTAGGTATTTTTATTTACACATGTCCGTAAGAAGAATAAACCGATTCTAGATATGCCTACAAGGCGGAACTCCATTTATTAAATGCTCGAGAAGCTCTTGCAACCAAAGTAATTTTGCGAAGAGTATATTGAAGACAGGCATAAACTAAGGCGCTCACAGTGGCCGTCAATTGAGAACTCCTTTTTTAATGCTAAACTGAGAGAGAAATATAAAACTTAAGGTAAGACTTTTATTTATTTAGAAGAAAAACTCATCCCTTTTTAACTATTTCAGTAGAAGAAGAATGTTAATATCAAACAAACTTTTAAATTATTCTTACAACTCTTTCGGTCCCTGACATTAAGCACACATATTTTGTACTCTATTGCCGCCTATTCAAATCCAATTTTAAAATCCGAATAGCAATTGAGTTTCGGTCAAAGAATGAATCACAGATTTTAAGAGTAATTTTTTTTTGTTTTTGTTTGTTTTTTTTTCGTTCAATGTGGTGTTGTTGTTTTATTTATCTCGAAATATCAGTTATCTCTATTAACAATCTCGATATCAACAAATTTAATGATTAAATTATTGCGTTTCTTCTTTCTAAACACACAAATATGAGATATGAGTGCGTTTTTACGTTTGAAAACTCTGAGACTTTTTTTTTTTAATATTGTTTGTCTGTAAAATTTGTTATTTTAAAATTTCAAATGCATGTATGTATCACTTCCTAAATAATTATTCAATTTTTTGTACACTCACATAATTTGTATATAGAAACGTATTCAAATTTTTCCAATGCAAAAGTTAATTCATGTTAAGTAATACAAGAAAGAGAGAGAGACTTATTAGTTATCCGCTATAGCTGAATATCAAATTCCGCTATTAATAATGATTGATGACAGTCATCTGTCCCCCTTTACATGAACAACTTCGGGTAAACATTTTTGTGGAGAAATATAGAACAAATTTGATGTTGATTGTTTCAGTTTTTAAGCCTTATACAAGTTTGTGACCCTCTTATCGTGCAAATAAATACATAAATGCAGATGATTTAATTTATTTTAGCATGCACAACTATGTCGATTATTTAAGGGAAATTTGACACAAAAAGAGAGCTTCATGAACTTTATAAATTAGTCAAAACTTCGACTGTTGCTTTATCGCTTATTAAGTTCAAAAATGTCTGTCGATTTTTTGTATATATTCAGAGATTTGAATAATTTCAAAGCCAATTTTTTCAAGGAAACTATTAGCAATCGTATACATACTATATATATATATATATAATTCCAGTAAAAACTGAAAAGGAATTGTTATAATCATGTTTTATGATTCTCAGTATAATCGAAAATTTACCAAGAATTCGAAAATTTGCAGTAATATATTAAATATATTATGCGACTGGGTAATAACTGTATGAAGTAAGAGTTGAAAGTGTGGGTGCGAGCATATCCAAAAATTTAACAGATAAAAACCGTGTATTTATTGATAAATCAATTTGTGAGAAAACATTTTATCTCATACTCTCATAGAAAAAAGAAATATTTCAAGTTTGAATAAGATATTGAAATATTTTTTGTTACACAGAACTTGTGGCTTCGAATGACAGCGCTTATAACAAAAATTGTTGGTTCAGTAAAGCTAATACCTACAATCCTCAATTTGAGAAGACTTTTCAATGAAAGATATTTCGAAGTGCTCATTACTAAAAAATTAGAAAACGTAATGATGATTTTTGCAAAGTTGTGCAACAGTGCAATCCAAAAACAAAAGAACTGTTATACAAAAATATATAAATATACTAGTTGCCCTTGAAACACGCAAAATTTTATATTTTGAAGAAATATAACGTGATATATCCAGTCAAAGAAGTGAAAAGCATAATATCAAAGGAAAAAATTATCACCTTTCTGATATCTTCCAAAGAATATCTTCTTTTTACAGACATGCCATTATAAAAGAAAGTTTAAGAATCATTTTGTTTTCTATCAGATAAGTTATAACCGAGGTTGTAACGATCTAATTATGCATAATTGGAATTATAATTGTTTGACGCTGTTATATACACACATACATAAATATTAGGGTGATCCAAATATTTGAGGGCAATATTTTTATTCTGACTTATTTTTTGTGCACAATTTTCACGTTGTTCGATTATCCAAGAGTGTTTAGATTAGATTCGTTGGGTAGTGTGCAGGCATTAGCCTCGCATTCACTGCAATCTGAAAAATATATTGTGATTTAAGGCTATTAATAAAGTCTAGAACAATTTTGGGATTGAGGTTCCTCACGTAGCTAATTCTTCGCAGTTACAGAGAAAGTGCTCTGAAGTTTCATGAGCATGTTGGCAGAAGCGGGACGATGCAATCTGAGCCAAGAACATCTTGTTTATATGATACCGCAAGCAGCAGTGACGTGAGAAGAGGTCTGTGATTGTTTTAAGCTTTGTTCTCCTCCAGAGGTGTCGATAAAGTTTTTTGTCTGACAAAGTCCTTGTAACCATTCTCAATAAAGAAATTTTTGTTTTTTCTCCCAGTTATTTAAGTAGCTCTGGGATAACATTTAGAAATGCCAGAAGGTCGATGTGGACAAAAGGAAGTTTCCGGTCCTCTTTTGGCTAGGAAATTTCATTGCCTTTAAGGCCTTTATATCCTGGTACTCACATAAGGATAACTTAGTTTGTCCTCGATACATTTTTAAGGGTTTACAAACACTCCCAGACTATCCTTGACTTAATAGTGAAGGATTTTAAAGCCTTGAAAGCTTGACTAAGCTATTTTTAAGAGTTCGGTATGACTTCGGAGTCTTTTATGATTTCTATTATAAAAGCTTTCAGTAGTTACCTACATATTTTAAATTTTTTTTTTTACAATCACTAGTGCCAAGAAGTCTATAAGAAGTGCAGCTGAAATCTGCTTAATTGGTAAACCAACAGAAACACTTACAACGGTAAGACTCCATAATTTTTATTACCAAAAAAATAAATAAAAACAGTCATCATCTGGAGGAAAAAGTAAAGTAAAGTAAAAATATCAGAGGCAGAGTATGTAAAAGATATTTTAAAGATTTGGGAAAGATTAGGGAATTCATCTATAAAGAATTTTCACTGCGAAAGGAAACTCCATAAACTTGTGAAAAAACAACATTTTATAGGGGAAAAGAAAAAAAAGGAAAAAAAGTCTTGATAGCAGGCTACCGAATGAAAAAGGTTCATATTTAACGGAGATCTAGAAGACATTTTTAAATATATTTAGCAAGCTAAAATAATGCATTGAAATTGATGAAAAATTAAGAGGTGGTATTAAATAGTTCGTAGCCTTGTTCCGAAGGCCACAAGAGGCACGTGTTTTGTGACTGTGGAGGGTAAGGCCATAGGCACTTGGAATGAATTTTTATATTACATCATCCAACACTGGGTTGAAGATGGAAGGCACATGTTCCTTAATTTTGTCTGGATATTCTGCAGACATTATATTTTTGAAATTATTTTCTCCAGTGAGTTTTTTTTTGCGGGAGGGGGAGAAATTAAATTATTTTGACAACAATGGTGATCAATAGACAAAAACAACTACATAACAAAAAACGAAACTATTTTCGATTGTGGCGATATAGCTAAAGTTTCCTTTTATGTACATGGTTGCGTTCACCAAGCCCGCCGGATGATAAAGGTGATATATTACCTAAAAATCTAAATATTTCAAGAACAGTTAGCTCTCACTTTTATTGAGAACAAAGAAATCACTGGATATTATATGTTTGTTTGTTTGCTTCATATACATATGTATGACCGAAGCCTACTCGAAAAAAGAGCACTTATAAATGATGCTAATCTTCTTATTACACAGATTCAAGACTATCTAAATAGCAAAACTTAGTAACTCTGTAGCAAAAGCATTCAATCGTCACCTCTGGTATTTTTCACTTAACTTAATTGGAATATCCTTCATTCAATTCAAGAGCCAGTATTGCAAAAAAAAGCTGTGGGGATGATAACAATCTCAAACAAACTTCAAAAAGGAACCCTTTGAAGACGTCAAATTGATCAACTTTGATTTGTTCTACACATAAATGTAGAGAAAATCGCAAATTTTTTTCCTCTTAGCTAGCGACGGATGAAAAAAAGGTATGATCGAATGATCCTATCACCGATTTATAGATTTAACTAACATTGAAATTCAACACAAAATACGGCAAATAAAGGTTGTTAATGACGCTAGCCTGTAGTTCTAATAATAATATCTTTCTCGGTCTTGTGAATTTCCATAGAAAACAGTTTCCTGTTGCTTCGCCAACAAATATTACCGACATGGACTTGTGCACAATGTTTATCACATCTGAAAAAATGTTATTTTTTTTAAAATAATGAAAATTATAGTCACATTCAAATATTTACCAATTTCGGGCACCAACTTTACTGATAATTGTAAGAAATAAGGGCAACCTCGTGGACAACAAAATTTGGACCATCCTAATATACATTATGTATGAATGCATGTATGTATGTATTTCAATGGTGTTAAGGAGAATAATAATACATTTATTTGGATTTTGTTATTAATTTGGCACATATACGTACGCTTTTTGTTTTTCATGTTAATTAGTAATAAAACTATTTAAAAAAAAATAATAAAAAAAGATACTAATAGAAATCGAAGAAATATTGATAAATAAATTAGATATCAAAATTTAAGAAAGTAAACTAACGAACTTTAAACGACGTTTAAATATAATATAATATTAAAAATCATCCAAAACCTTACCGTCATTTTGGAGGAAAATTTTAAATTAAATATATTTAGCTAATTACAAGTTATCGATAAATTTTAAGAAAAAAACATTAATGGCAATGAAGTGCTTTTTTTGCATTGTTTTTGTTTTTTTTTATCTTATTCGCTTTCTTCTATGTACTGCGTTTAAAAAAAGTAAAATACAACACTTTTTTTTTAATACGCGAGTACGCACGCACGCACGCACAACTTTCGCTTAACTATTTTACATACAATAAAAAATTTTTAGTCCATCAATTTCACACAACACAAGAAATGTAAAAAAAAAGGTAAAAGAAAGGAGAGAAGAAACAAAATGCTAAAAATTATTATACAATATTAATAACGATAACTATAGCTTTATGGTTGCTGTTTGCTCCTAATCAACTACATATGCGTAAGAATTTTGCTGCTTTACTTAGATAGATTCTCTTTCTTCTTTTTAATAATATATTTATTAATTAATGTGACGACGGCACATGACAGACGATGCACTTTAACGGCTCTAACTCTACACAATATTCTTAATTACTAATATTAATATCCTCTGTGGGTCATGAAGGCTGTATCCTCTTGGGCGGCTTACGAGACTGCTTTCGATTACTTGTTCGTAGTAGTGTATTGATTGATGGTGTTGGAGGTGGTGATGATGATAATGATGTAGATGATGAATATGAAGATGATGATGATGTTGATCTTGATGTTGACGACGACGATGACGACGACGACGATGTCGACGTCGTAATAATACTACTGGTTTGATTGAACATTGTACTTATATCACTAAAAAGATTTGCAGTTCCTAAACGCTTTTGAAGGGCAAGTCTTTCGTGACTTTGTAGATTATGGATTGCTATAGTTTTTGTTAATGTGGCTACTTCTGATTCGGGAATCCATTCATCTGGGATACTGTAAATTAAATAAGAGTAATATTGAATGTTTTTTTGTTTATTTTTATTGATAAATTTTTTTAAATTAATACTAACAGTATAGGTACTCAAAAAAAAACTAAACAGAAAAAAAAATATCAAAGGTGTTGACTTTTTCAAGAGAATGTGTTAGTAGAAAATATTCTATAAATAACAAAGATAACAAAAATATCCCTTTCTGTAATAAAAAAAGAAAATTTCAAAATCAATATAAATACTATAATAAATAGGAAGTGTACTTACACTTAATATCCTCTTTGAAAATACTTTGAAAGCTATCTGTGAACTTTATTTTTTTTTGTAGCACAGGTTATATTCCCAAACTATCGTAATTTACAATATTTCCTTCTACGCATTTGATGGAATGTAAAGTACACTAAACCCCCGATATACATGATCCCAAGTCGATCATACGTGGTTGCGTCTTTACCACCAATCCCACAATATTTTTTTTTCCCCAATTTTCTTTCAATTAAAAACCTTGATCACTTGGCAAGAACTATTAATGATAGTGAAAAATTTTGCCGAATCGATTGAAATTAATCCAATAAGAAGTTCTGCGTTCAAAAAAGGTTTGAATAACTTGTTTTTTCCATATAAATTAATTTTAGATGAAACAAGTAAGACTAATTCTTTCACAATGGACCGCAAAAGGTCTGAATGTGACTGATCACGAAGATTCGCGCAATGGCCGCTACTCTAACCTAACCTAAGACCAATTTTGTGATACTTCAAATGAATGTCCGTATGTAATTTCGTATGATCACCCATCTGTGCAAGTTTGATTTTTGAAGTGGTATTTCGCATATATTTCTAGAAAAGTTCGTCGGACAGAAAAAATGATTATAACCAATTTAATAGGATTTCATCTTCTGCAGAACTTCTCAATACAATAAAAACTTCTAGGACTGATCGTTTTAACACAATACGTCAGTATACCTAAAATTTTGTATGGAAACACCATGAAAGGATTGCCCGATTTAGTCCATTTTTGAACTTGTATTTACCAATTTTTATGGAAACGCCGTGTGCAAAATTTGAGCTCTTCACGTCGACACTCAGGCAGTGTCCAAATATATAGCGAAAACCCAAAGTTTTGTGTGGCAAAACCAAGAACGGTTTGCCCGATTTAGTCCAGTTTTGAAATTTTATTTATTATTATTATTATGAAAGCACCATGTAGCAAATTTCAGCTCTCTACGGCACCGCGCTCTTGGGCAGTGCCTTAATATATAGTGAAAAACGAAATTTTTGTATAGCTACCCTACGAAGGAGTGGGTGTCCAATTCATTTTGCTCTAGCAGCATTATTTCTATGCATTACGAACGGAATGACAAACTTATCATTTTTGATTTCATCTAGGGTATAAAAATGACTTGCGAATAGAAAATTCTGTCTGTTTTATTCTATTTGTGCTCACTTTAGTGAAAATGGATCAATTTGAGCCATAAAAAACTCTCTTGCTCTGCTTGTATACTTCGAAAATCAGCCTAATAATTTGAGTTGTTTTCTTTAGAAAAAAAAAATTATTTTTGAGGACCCAATAGGGTTGGTTTGGGTCATTTACCCAGGACGCTCGAAAACCCAGTACAGCCCTGTATATATGATCAACATATCTCCGAATAGGGCTCACTATATAAGTACAATCACAGTCTCAGACAGTAACAGGTTCAACAAGTTAAGGATCAATACAAGCTGAGTGAAAGCCACCGGTAATTAGTATGTCCACAAAGGCAAGAAGAGGCTACCTATAGCTAATATCAATAGCCCATAGTGATAAAAACTCTCTAGAGAATGCTATGTATATCCGGAATTACATATTATACATTTTTAAGTATATATATTTTGTTTCTATGGTTTTTTCATGTTTTTTACATCTTTTAGCATGGTTAAATAACATTTTTTCTTGTAAGTTTGGAAATAGAAGGCGATAAAGAGCTCATCACGATTATTGAATTGCAAACGACTGGAGAGCACTGAATCGTTTTAAGGAGTTGAATATGTATTTGCACCGTCGTCATCCGGCCACCTCCGTTACTCTGTAGAAAAATATGAACAAGGTTCAAGCGCAATTCACAGAGGTCGATGTGAAAAATTGCAAAGGAACTCGGAATCAGCTAGAGATGCAATCATCTGGTCGTTCACAAAAAGCTAAGGAAGCTTAGTTACTATGATGAAATAAAATTGTTGATACATAAAAGCACGTTGAATAATTCGATTGGTCGGCGGAAGTCGCCTGCAAAAAGTTTTCTTCAAGAATCAGAAGACTTTCACTGTTGATAGTGCGCGCAATCGCCAAAATGACCGCCAATTATTAAAGGGTGCTCAGATGTATGCAGCAGAATAAATTATTACTTGCAGTCATGTTCCAGTATCGGTGATGGTCTGTGGGCCGGTATTTGTGTGAATTGAAGGACGCGGCTGGTGTTTGTTGAAAGAAACATCAAAATCGATGCGGGCCTATACTAATAGATAATTCTACGTGATATTTTACGGCTATGGGCAACGAAGCAATTCGACAAAAATGAATTAATCCTTCAGGAAAATTGGACTCCGGCGTATTCAGCAAGAACAACGATCAGCATCTGTGAAGAATGGTTTCCGGGCATTTAGCCGCCGAATTCGCCGAATTTAAATGCAGTGGACAACTGGTTTTGGTTAGTTCTTTGCGTGTAGTTGCTTAATTTACTTAAAAAAATAAAAACTACAATTCTTCATTTTCAACTCAGCTTTTTCGTGTCCCCAAGGATAATATTCCTCCCATTAATTTTACCGCACAAGCATTTCCCATAAATTCTCTAATTTATGTCTACAAAACCGGTACGTAATAATTTGCAATTACAAAAGCCCTCAACATCTTTGTTAAATATTAGGCGATATTCTCTTTTTCTATTTACATTATATATAATTTTTTTCTACTTGTCTACCCAGAGAGAGCTTGCTACATTTAATTACATTTTCAAATATTTTGTTCTGCTAATTTTCTTGGAGACAGAGGGAGGGTACATTTTATATTCCCCATCAACAAGAAAATTTTCATCATAACTCACGATACGCGTCCATTAGAAAAAAAGTTATCAATGGCTGAAACAACATTAAATCCATTTTCGCTTCCAATACCAGCGATTTACCAGCGAAAACAAGTCAAAATAAGTCTGCAAAACAGAAATATCACCGCTACCAGTTTGATCGTGTAACCCATCTCTTGCTTCACTTATCTTGCCTGAAAAAAAATCTGTTTTCATAAGTGATGGAGTAAAAATTGTCTCATGTAATTTTCTAATTTTTCTCGAGAATTTTTCCCATTTTTTCAACGTCTGAGAAAAAAGTCTATGGGGAAACTCTTTCTTACATACATATGTACATCTCTAGCAGACATGTAAAAAGTATATTTAGAGCGTATTGCAATCCTCCATGAGGCTCACAGATAACAGAGTGTTGTTAGACTCTGCCTGCCATACACATATTTGACGACTCCTTAATTTCTCTCTTGTCCTCTAATCCCTTTTATACCACTGACACATTATGAACAAAATATAAAATTTCAAAACATTTCGTTCCCAATTTTAAACTCAATTTCAAAATGCCGTTCTTTCAAATTTAAAGCAAAGTTGAGAAATTGAGTTAGTTATTGTTAAAGCTCTTAGAAAATTTCCAATTTTTTGTTAATAATTTGTCCATTTTAATTTTGCATAAATTATTTAATTTCAACATTAACGCTTAAAAGGTATCTCTTGATTTTTGGTTTATTAAATTTAAAATCAAGCTTAAGCTCGCCCCATATTCGTTTTTTGTTTTTTTTTTACATTTAAAATTAAGAAAGCAAAAATTGAGATCGAAAATCTAAATTTTGTACATAGTGTGTGTCAAAGGTATTACACTAATTACACTACTATTCTATTTATTGTGCTTTGCATCCTATGGAGTTGGATTTCAAAATAATAAATTATAAAGAAAAATATGGAGCCCTGGGCGCAATACTTACATTTCACTCGGATTCCATCGCATGAAAATTTCCAAAATTCCTTCAGGTGTAGTTCGCCGTGCCATTACTTTTCCACGGAATGTAACTGATCCTTTCGGTCCATTCGCTAAGGAACCTGTCACCATAAGACGATGCTGTAATCCTTCCATAACACCAGAATCGAAAAAATCAAACATGCGAGCTAGAAAAAAATTTGCATCTCTTAGAAATTTAAGTCAAAGGTATTTTAGTATTCGTATTATTTTCTAATATATTTTTACTTTTTTTGTTATCTTTTTACTTTTTTGTTTTTGTTTTTTTTTTCTTGGAAAATTGAAATTTAAACCTGAAAGGAATTTTCCTCACTGCATATCTTCAAACGGCTGCTTTTTAGTTAAAATGATCTTTTTGTGTTTGTACTTTTTATTTATTTTTTCTGTTATTATTATTATCTTATTGTCTTTGTTTATAATAGTTCGGGATATAACAATTTTATATAAATTTTATTATTTATTTTCCACCGAGATAGTTATTTGTTATGCAGTAAAATTTATTTTTATCGAAGAAAATATTTTGTAGTATAAAATAAGTAATATGTATAAAGAAAAGTGTGGGAATGTATAATAAAGAGCAAAATTGCACAAAAATTGTAAATTTATGTAAAAAAAAACACACGGATTTATATCGATTAAAAATAATATTTATAATTATAATAATATATAGAGGGGCAAAGATTTCGTATAAAATGGAATTCCGGAGGAATCTATTCTTGGACCTTTACTATTCGTCATCCACAGGATAGGTAAGTGGTAGCTGAAAGTTGTTAACATTCAAGCAGCAACTGTTAAAAAATTAATGAATAATATTCAAGTTTTACGAGGATTGAATAATGAAATATGGCTAAAATTGTCAAAATAATAAACACTATGAGCATCCTTTTATTAAGGTGCGAGTTTCGTTTATGGGATACTACCAATATTCAAATATTTAAAAGATTTAGAAATTCATTAAAATCTGTAAATAATTTTTTAATAGTTCCTAAACATTAACAAAATGACTTTACGATGGTAGCATGATTAAAGAAAATCTGCTGTAAAATACACGTGAAAAATAGGACACCTATCTCTCTCTTTTTACTAAAACATTTATCTGATTGATAATAGTTAATTTTCAAAAGTAGTAGTCATAGAATTATTAATTTTAATTCAACCCAGTTTAGAGGATTGTATAGCCATTTTACAATTCGATCCCCTTCAAAATTCCAATTTTGCCCTGAAAAATTAAAATTAAAATTGCCATTTACGCTCATAAAAACAAATAATAAAACTGATTTCTTGCAATTATATTTAATTAACTATTTTTAATGTAAGATTATATTGAAGGAAGCAGGGGGATAGACTTATTTCGTGATTTAAGACCCACTAAATTTAACATGATTCATCCTGTAAAAGTATCAGTGTTTGTACAGTATATGAAAAGTTAATTTAATTTCGCTGTTCTTAACTGAAGGCAAAACTGAAGAGAAATGTCCAGAATACTGGGTTTGGTTAACATTCGAATATTTTCATCCTGTAAAGTATGAGAATCTTTCGACATAATCAATGCCATCTGCTCAATCGCTTAGGCGTAAGGGGTTACACCATTGAATGAATAACAAATAATACCCGGCTTTATCATGCGAATACAGTGTACGTGTGTAAGAAATTCAATGTAAGACAGACCCTATGATAGGGGGGGGGGGGATGAAAAGTGGGCGTTATTTGACAATTCTGCTTAATTTCTGACATTTAAGATTTTATCAAAAGAAGAAAGTTCGGGTTTGATTTAGTGATTTTGTGGTAAATAACTTGTGAATGGGATTTTATATAATCGAGACTCCCAAAGTCTTGAATTATGGTGTTGAAGTGCGCTGTGCTGTGCTGCAGAAACAACCGAAGTTTGTATCGAGCGAAAGGATTTTTCAAGCACATTTAATAGTTTACTAATATACTATAGTGTTTTAAGTAAAATAAATGTGAAATATTTATAATTTTAAACAGCCATGGCAAAAAATTCCAATGTTGATTGATTTGGAAAAAGCTTTTAACAGTTTTAAATTGGGTAACTTAACATAGGAAAGACATTAAAAGACAAAAAATATCACTACCGTCATTAAGTAGTCCTACTTCAGTAGTGTAATGTAATGAAACTAGTATATAGTACAGAAGTGATCAATGGGTTAGACAAGTATGAATTGTAATATCTAGTTATCTATAAGATGTTTATGTTATTCTGAAGCATTCTCAACGATTTTCATATGAAATAATTAAATTAAAGCTATTTGAACAATCCACCGATCTACATTTATAGGTCCAATGGATATCCAAGAAATCGATAGCTCAGAATGTACAAGATCGAAAATGCAATCGATCAAAACTACTAAAACCATACTCATGATATTTGACTGCAAAGGACACATGAACAAATTAATATAGAAAATAACGAGATAAAATATATAGCTGTCATGACTTAGAACCACTTTTGAATAAATTTACGTATCTCAAAGCCTTAGGTTAGGTTAGGTTAGATTAGAGTGGCAGCCATCATAAAAGCATGTATGACCAGTCACACTTAAACTATCTATGGTCCATTGTGATGACAGCTTATTGGGACCCTACCTGAAAAAAATACCTCAGATTTAGGGGGTGCGCTGGAGGTAGCCATAAGAGTCTGATAATGCCCCCAGTTCACAGAAAAAGTAGCTACCAAGCGTATTCCTTCTACGCATAGCAAGATTAGGGCATTACACAGCAGGTGCTGAACGCTGCCAACATCTTCCAAGTCCATGCAAATTCTGCAGAAGTCATTGTATGGAGCTTGCATGCGCTCTGCATGTTTTCGAAAGAGGCAGTATACCATGATAACTGCAGTAAGATTAGGCACATTATTCTGGTACCTCCTCAGCAGAGATTCAGTCTTAACAGGACAAATCTTGGACAAGAAACGGTCTTGAAATAGCGCAAGATGTTAGCTCTCCCCATCTACAATTCGTCATGTTGCATGCCTGTACATCTAGAATCCTCTACGCTAATTCTAGGAGCCGCCCTATGGATTTCTTCGCTAGACATATACATATATTCATAGCTGAACATTTTCTGATTACAGTGTCAGCGGCCTCGTTTCCAGGTATGTTACTGTGACCCGGCACCCAATAGAGAATAACTTTGTGGTTAGCACACAATTATCGTAAAGCCTTAAAATCTGAATAGTTACCGAACGGACAGCTTTATAAATCTGGGGAAACTTAGCTAAGCTACATTACCGGAACGAACGGTTAGACAGTTCATAAAGCGTCTGAAGAAATGTGAGAATCCTCAAATTAGTACATTATTACTATGTAATGTAAAAGAGACCAACAGAAATTGTCAATTGACGAGGAAATTTTACCAATAATTACGACTCATTTTTCTTAATGTTGTGGTTAGAGGTATTATTTTCCTGATTAATGAGAATGCCTTGATAGATCCAACACCTGCTAGAAAATCTCTCAATTTAAATAAAAAGTACAAGGTACAAAAGGATACGAATGTTTTCATATAAGTTTCTGTATATTTTCCCTTTCGGTTCTGCCTTGTACCATTATTTTCTATAGGAAAGTGCTTCAGACTCAATCCTCTGTCAATGGTCTTAGCGAATTAAAATTTCGTATTCATTCAACTTCACGTCAAATCAGAAATGAAATAACTGCGATCATATTACATTTTAGTTATACAACTTCTTGTACATGTGTGAATGAAGCTTTAAACTAGAATTAGTAAAACATATGCATGTATGGACTTAAACATAATATGTATATGTGAAATTGTAACAATGTTAAAAACGTAAATTTCACTTTAAAAATTCCATAAAACTATGATGAAACTGTCACTAATAATTAAAATTTGGTTAAAAAGGCTAAAAATAAATTTCACTGCTTTGTTTTATAATAGTAATCTTTGATTTTTCCTCACATTACCTAGTTTACAGATGACGCTGAAATAGAAATATACATGTATGTACGTGACCTTTTTCTTTTCTGTTTTAAGTTAGACTTTTAAGTCTTCAATTCGACCAATTGGTTTTCCTACAATATTTTAGCATAATGATGTGATTGGTAATGTGCAGAAATTACACACCACAAAATGATGACTGACTCTTTAAGTAAATTTTTTAAATTTTGTTGCATATTGTTAAAAAGATTAATTTTAACTTTTAAAGGCTTTTCAAGAATCATGTTGAAATATTTGTAATATAATTGATTTTTTTATAACAAGATTTTTGAAATAGTCAATTTTTTTTTTTAACAAATTGTTTAATTCTAATTATTAGCCAAAATATAATATACATAAGACACTGAAGGCCTATACAAGCTTAATTAATCCATCTGCAGTTATTAACTGGACGCACTTTTCTAATTTGTATACCCAAGCGGCAGTATTTAATAATTTTGACAAGACAGGTGAGTATGATTTTTAAGCTTATTATTAAAAAAATCTTTAATATAATTATTCAAAACCAATATTATAATGGACTTTTTTAAAACCAAATATAAAACTGAGTACAAACAAAATTCGCTAACTTTCGCTAAATTATTTATATTTTTTTTTGTACGATTTTGGTGGATGAACCAAAATTACATAAACATCAAATGTACAAAGCAACTAAATTTTTGAAAATGTATTAAATGTAAAAATTTGTGTATATGTGAATTTGTTTTTTTTTTTTTTTTGTTCATGCGTAATTTTCCAAATTTTATTATTGTTAGAGCATTGATTTTAAGCATTTACATTCTACATTTACATAATTAGTTCAATTTTTAGGAGATCTTAGCGAAATGCGATGCTGTTAAGTTAAAGTCAATTAAATATATATAAAGGATTCCTTACAACTTTTCTCAAGTTTGCAATAAATAGTAACGGCTTTTGTTAAAACGAGTTCTGTTATATACCCGCGGATTACACGAGCAAGTACAGCTTGCATGTACTGGCTGTACAGCCATACCATTTGCTCATATAATCAAAACTGTCATATAGGCTCATTGCTTAACTTTCAGCGAACTTGCATATCAAAAAGTAATTCCAGCTCAGGTGATAGTAATTTGAAATTATACAGTTTTCAAGATGGCGAAAAAAAAACAAATACTCGAGAAGGGAGGTTTTTAAATGTATTAACTTTTACCACGAGAATGAGTGTTTGTGAGACACTTCTTCTTCAAACCACTCCGAGAAACTTTGCAAAAATTTCTAATGGCCAGTTTCACAGACCAGGCTTAAATTTTTCAACTGTTTCATAATCAAGGCTTAAGTTACATAACTGTCTTAAGCCAAGCTTAACTTAAGCCCTGCATCTTGGGGACTTAAGCTTCAGTTACTTACTTGAAAAAAAATGCTATCATTTGAAAAACTAATGCCTACTTATTTTAATAATAATAAATGAGAATAAAACGATGAAAAAAAAAATCGAAAAAATCAAGTTTCTTGTATGGGGAGCCCTTTAATTTTTAATATAATTTTATTTTTATTATTTGTTGTCATAGCGGCAGTAGAAATACACACTGTAAAAATTTCAAGTGTCTACCTATTATGGTTCATGAAACACAACCCGATGATTGCAAGACAGGCGGACATAGGAGGCTTAGTAATAGGGCTCTCGTTTTTACCCTTCGAGTACGGAAACCTAAAAAGGCGCCCACAACATTTCGATGCACGGGAAGACGCCGATTTTTATACTCGATTTAAGTTGTCGAAACATTCTGCAACAATGATTTTGAATTTAATATGCTCCCAGAAAAAAAATCATTTTTGCGGTTTAACTAAGACTCAGCAGTCAGCTTACAAAGTAATGTGAAACGGAGTAGGCTTAAGCTCGGCGCTTAAATCACACCCGTTGGCTTAAGCCTGGAGTGTAAAGCCGGCCATAACATACTTTGCATCGCATTCATAAAGAAGATCATCCCGTTTTGCTAGAAAATCATTTACCCGTACCTTTGTCTTCCTTTATTTTCTCTTGTTTTTCCGATTCTTCTATTATTTCCTTTATTGGTGTAATTGCCAAAATACACAAAATTTTACGTTTCAATGACATTTTTCTAATGTCGTTTTCGTTTGAAAATGAGGTTCGCTCTGGAGGCAACCTAAGTGATGAAGGTGCTAAAGTTCGCTCTGAAAACTTTCTCGGGTCACTGTAAGTGAACTACATATACAAAAAGTATTACTAATTTTGTATCACTCTAAATTTGTTCGATTGAACGGGGTTGCCTCCAGAACGAACCTGATTGTTCAAACGAACACAACATAAATGAACTTGCATGTGCAAGGTGACAAGACATCAAGCCAACTGTCTTCTACTGTCAAATTTAAAAATGCCTTGGAAGGTTGGCTTACATGCAAGCTGAGCTGGCTCGTGTAATCTTCGTGATAGTTAACTAGAATATTTGAACATCTGGGATGAGAGGAGATTTTGGTGCACTGTCATTTGGTTGACTCGAATAATACTCTGCGTTCGTCGAACAGTGTTGTCTGAACGACGATAAAAATTTGCCATGTGTATGGTAACGTTATCGTGTTTTTCACCAAAAAGAAAAATCAAACCGGTTTTGACTTTTCTCCGTACGCTGTTCGATTTACGCTATACGATAATAGTATGGATGAAAAGTGTGTCATTGTTCGTCGTTAAACAGTGGAGTAGCAGTTGCGTAAGTAAATTGAAAGTAAAACGTTCTATGCAATAACCACTTTTTACAGCAAGAGCTGTTGCCACTGCCAATAATCTTCATTCATTGCATTCATTGTACTATTTGAACAACTAAACAAATAATGTGTATATTACAGCGACGTATGTAGTTCGGACAACGCTGTTCTACGAACGCAATGTAACGACGATAGTGTGTAGCGAGCATTACGAACGAACTAAAATATTAAATTCACGTGTCAATTTTTGAAGTTGCTACTGGAATTTTTGAGATTGTATTACAAGAAAAAATAAAGTAAAAATTTACAGAGTGCCCAAGCTACAGAAGATTTGACAACATTTTGGATGCAATTATTTTTATGGATGCGGACAACGTAATGAATAAATAACTAGCAAGGAAGCGACATATCAAGTGAAAGCTTAAGTCACTTGGTGACAGAAATTTTAAATACATTAGTGCAGTATAATTTTACAAAACACTAAAATTGAATGAAAATATACATTTCAGGCTTTAGAAACAACGCCATATCAAATTTCTAATGTTTATTAATGATAATAAAATTCAAAAAGTCGTTAAACTCCTAGAACTCTGAAATGTTTACTTTCAGAAATGTCAAAGCAAATCCAACCAAGTTCAATCTGACTGTCAGTGAGTGGTGGTAGTGCACTAAAATTCCGTGCCAGATATAGTCTTATATAAATTATAATGAGCATTGACCAAGGAATTATATTCTATCTTTGTTCGATAATTCTAAATTATATGACCGCCTATTTTTCATATCGAATCAAAGGAAGCACAATTTAAAATGACCCATCACACTCTGTATCAAAAATTCAATACTTTTTCTATTTTTTGTAACTTTTATTCGTTTAAAGAAATGCCTAAGGTTATAGACAATTTTCTTCTGTGGGAGCTTTTAACCATTTTTCGTTAAATATACTTAAGGAAAGGTGAAAAAAAAACCCCAAAAGTGCTTGCATATTTTGGCTACAGACTATGTTTGGTCATTTCAATTAATTCAAAATAAAAAAAAGCTGTTGTTGATGACGGGTTTTTTTTTCAAATACATAATATATAAAAGAAAACCTAAGTTATAGTAATTTTGAAAGTTTGACTTTGTTCAGGCATATTTCAAAACGAAGGAGCGCTACTTCTCTATGAGACATTGGACAGCTCCAACGATCCGGAAATTATCTATTTAACAAATTTTAAATCATCATCATAGGGTGATTTATAGAATATGAAGGTAAAATCTAGGATGCATGCATCTCTCAAACGGTGGATTGCACAAGACGGGGTGAGAGGAAGGAGTATGATTTTGAAATCATTTCTTCCACACATATGGAAAATGTTTTTGGCATGAAATTCGATTAAATTAAAAGATACTGATGAAAGTGACTTAAGAGAATAATGTACGTACGTACATAATGTGTGAATGACACCAGTTTCATGACTTTAGCCATTTTCTAGTGATACTCTGAAGTTTCGTGACTCCGTCTTAGTATCGACTGTCGTATAATTATTGTTTATCACCAACTGTGTCTATTTTCACTTCACATTTGAACAGTATCAGTTGCAAATAATAATCAACAATCGATTATTGAGAGATTGAGCTTTTTTTTTTAATTCGAAACAAGCATCTATTCACAAGTATTTGCAAACTGTGTGGGATTTATATTAAGACGACTTTCCACTTTATAAAACTAAAAGACAATATTAATTACACAATTACAAAAATATTATAATAAGTCCTTAATTTTTATTGGGATTTTTCGATACTTCCATAGGAAAACTAAATACTTTTAATTTTGAACAGATGAACTTTCCTGTATCATTATTCATTTTCAAAAATCTACATGCTGTAGGTATCGTTGGACGATTATTTGGGATTTGTTCTTTTCCTTCAATTCGTATTTCTTTGTATTTTGCTAGATTAAGACCAGCCAAACTAATCTTCTAAGTTTTAAAAGTTTTAGTCTAACTCTTAGTAATACATAGAAGTAGAATAAATTGATTTTATCTATCAGAAGCATATAGGTTCTTTCAGTCGTTTTGTACATAAGTAGTCTACAAAATTAAGTAATATATTAAAATCGATCAGTACCTTGTCTATTTTAGAAGATTTATTATGTCAGCGATCGGAAATTTATAGCTTTTAATTCTGTTCTGAATTGAAGTGCAAGTGAATTCATTTTGCTCAATACTTTCGTTTATTAAATATTTTATATATACTCAGGCTAGTCTTGCAGCATTGAAGACTGTAGTGGTAGCAAGTTTTCCAACTATTGAATGTACTTTTCGAGAAACTTTTAATTTCTTAATCCAACTAATTTTTCAGGGTGATATTTAAAAGAAAAAGTTAAAGCATACGGAGGAGATCTGAATTGAAGTTGCCTGAATTTTTTAATTTTTTTAGTTAGTAGCCTAAAAGTAATAAATCATTTTTCGACTGGTTACATGTACTACTTATATAATACACTTAGAAATTCCAGTTATATAATTTATCTGAAAATTGGGGAATGAAAAAAATCCAAATTGCATTTACTTGTAATTCTTAATGTATAACAACTGCGTGTAAACTTACAACAATTCACTGTATTTAGACCAATCGCTTTACATTATTGGTCTATTGTGCTAAATTAGTACCTAAACATGGGCATATTGATACATGTTGCAATTAATATTTATATTGTCGATAGACTTTTATCAAATTATTTTCTAAATCTATATACGAAATGTTGAAGAAAATATACTATCAAAACTCAGTTCGGGAATCCCAGCGATTAAAGAATATTAAATTAGCCTTATGAGAAATCAAAGTTTAGTAATTAGTTACTATGTAGTTAGTTTCTTAAGCAGTCACCAATTGTAGTAAGCACTAGTTTAGGCTATTTACCAGCATAATGACTGGCCACTGCCACTTAAGTAAGTACATAGGTAAGTTAAAGCCTGAAACACAATTGAAGCTTTTCAGTCAGGTTTCTTCTAAAGCCGACTGAAAAAGCCGTATTGAACAAAATTGCTGTTTTTAACATTTGCAAGTTTAACTTGTTTATGATGAAAACATTTGCTGGGATTTGCCCCCGCTCTGGCACAGATAGATAGCGCTATAATTTTTTTTTCAGGCAATAAGAAATTGAATTCATTTCTTTGTAATACAGTGGATTATAACTATATCACGAAAAATAATTTTATTAAAAAAGAACGTGTGGAAAAAGTACCATAACTATAACCAAGAATCCTATATCATGAAAAATCACCGTCAACGCATTACATTCACTTTAGCAATTTAGCATCATCAAAACTTTTTTCCGCCTTGGGGCGGCATGATTAAAGCGATCACTGGACTGATTAATTTTCTATTTCAAGAGGGCCCCCTTTTGTAAAAGTTGTAGGGATGTGGAAACTTTTTGAATTTGAAATTTAATTTTCATTCATGGAAATTTTGGTAACTTAAAATTAATATAAAATTTTTACTTTTATTGAAAACCAATATTCCACTTGTGTCTTTTTCAAACTTTTTTCTGTTTCTGTTTTATATTTCATGTTCCGATAGGAAGCGAAAACATTAATATGTTTGGATACACAAAATGCTGTCTGTTTGGTTTAAACAGAGTTTTGGATTTGTTTAAGTAATTTAAAAACAAGACAACAAATTCCGCTAGTACAGTTTGGTGTAAGTCCGGCTTTAGATCATAATATATTCATTATGAAAACAAAGCGATTTTCGTTTGATTTTCATTGAAAATGCTTTTCGGAAAAACCTCCAAATTTTGTTTTTGATAAGCTAATTCGTGCGTGCTTAAACCAGAAACATATTGCAATGTAGTGTCGAAGCAGTGTATGTATTATAAATCACATTGAAGCAGTGCAGTACAACTTTAGTGTAGTAATCGGTCAATGTTTATAATGTCACTGAAAGTTCCATGTTACGAGAAGATGAAGCAGATTTGTAGTAGAAATCTAATTCTCAATATAGCTGTCGAATTATAAGTGATCGATGTTTAATATTTGCATTGCAGGCATCAAAATGTAAGTAATTTTCTTGTTCAAATCCATATTCAATAATTTATATAATATGCATATAAGTAAAAAAAACCTTCTTCTTCACTATTGATTTTAGAGTCAGAGCTGTTGGCTCCAGTAATTGGAAGCTAGAGGTACTTTTCTTCTGACTTGACCTAACACAATTAACGCTAAAATGTGTGTCATGGACAACAAATTTTTTTTTTTCAAATTTAATTGAGAATTATGAAATTGACAGCGAAATTGGAATATTTTTGGAAATACTGGAACATTTGATTGGAATCTGTGAAAATCATTTAATGGCCCCTTGAAATACTCACTGCTTTTGCCAATGATTGCGCTCATTCTGGACTATGACTCTAACTCGTCCTTCATACACTCATTCTCTCTGAACTGAATCAGCTGAATGTAAATGCAGTCTAGTCTTCAACTCAAAGGCAAATTGTAAAACCAACAAATTCATATAACCTTCAAGCAGTGCACGACGGGCACACGCCGTGGACGCCCTATTCGCGATCAATTAAAAATTTATATACATTACAATAAAACGTACTATAATATTATAGGGAGAATAACACACTGCCCAGGGCCCCACTGTGTTGTTATTAAGACTATTTTTCCTATTGTAAGTACACAAGTGGGGGCTAACATTACACTTTTAACGAGTGATTCATAACTGAGCGCATTTCTGCTGATGTCTGATTGGAATGCAGAGATTAAGAGTATATCTTTGAAGTTCCAAAATGCAAAAACGCTTATGATAAAATAATGCAAAGCGAATCGTATGAAAATAGCAGGATTTTATACGCAGGTCAGCAGTTTTTATGATAGAACCGTAGCTAAAACGACATCTCTTGTTGAATATGGCTATTAATAAGAAAATTACTTATATTTTGATGGAGACAATGTAAACAATGAAATGCTTACAATTTCACATTTTTGTTGTTGCCAGTTTAGACAATTAGCTTTCTAGCGTAGCAAATTTGCCTTATCGTTCTTAAACAAGAAAAGTTTTTCCGGCTGTCTTTCATTTAAGTGGTAAAAGCCAGAAAGGAAAAGGAAGAAGGAAAAAAATTAAAACTCCCTTTGAAAAATATACGAATAAAGACAGAAAATGTGAAAGCAAAGTTGGCGATTGAATCATTTAATTTCTTCTCGTAAATAAATGAGTAGGGGCAGACATGTTAGGTATTTTACTCTCATATAATGTTCCCAAAGTTTTTTACGACAGCACCTATTTACTGAAATATCGAGAGATGATACCCATAGTGCTGCTTTTATCCTATAATTAATTATTTGAATTGGCCCTTGCTCGGTTTACCATTTTTACTATCTAAAGAATTAAATGGATTTCTATATTTATTTTTTATTTTTTTAGTTTTTATTCAAAACAGAGGAACGAGAGATCCCAAGGGCGGAGGCCAAGGTGACCCATTGTGCTAACCTGTTAGAAACCCTCTCACCAAAACATTCCTGTCCTCTTAATGAAGCGGCGGTATTAGGTCTAGGTTAGGTAAGTTTTTAGCTCATCCACAGATAGGAGGGTAGACCTAAGTGTATCCAACCTGCTCCGGACAAAAGCCGAACAAGCACCCAGCAAATGTTCGGTTGTTTCATACTCTCCTTCTAAGCAGGACAGACATTTAGCGCTGTCAACAACTCCAATCCTTGTTAGCTGAGCGTGAAACGAGCTGTGACCGGTGATGCTGTCAACCATAGCTCTGCACTGTTTTCTTCCGAGCCCCAAGAGAAAGTCGGAGAAATTCGTATTAAAAAATAGTGTTTTACACCTGCTAGTACCTAGGTTCGCCCACCTTTGCTTATTCTTCATGTGAATATCCGGTTTGATGAGAAACCCGATAACTGATGTGGCAGTGCCTACAGCGGGTTCTGGTTCAAAGAAAGGAGAACCAGACCTGGCTAGAAGCTCAGACCTTTCAATCCCCATGATCCCTATGTGCCCATCAAAGGGACACTTTGTTTTGGATACACAGGTTATCCATAGAAAACCTGCAGTCGCCGAGTAATTTAGATGTTATCCGAGGGCCACTCAAAGGCGTCAAGGTTGCCTGACTATCTGAGAGGATAGCAATGTCCTTTCCCTTGGATATTACTCATGCTGGATTAGTATATTCTCTGATCGTTTTTGGAAGAAATGGAAATTTTTTGTTTTTACAGATATTTTTGAAAGGATTTTGAAAAAGATTTTGAAGATAATCAAGAAGATCTTATCATTCGCCGAATTCTAACGTTTTCTCACGTTGCCTTAGTCGTGCACAACGTTAGACAATGCATAGTTAAGATCTTTTCTGTTTCTTAATTTCATCGTATGTTAACTTTGGTTTTGTGATGTGGGTGGAGGGCTTCAGTCGCTTTGAAACGAGAATAGGTTTTGATGATGCCAAGTTTCATCTTATTTTAATAGTCTTAAAATTTAATTCTGTTAGTAATATCTAGGTTCAATTTATATTTGTTGTTATTAAATTTTAGTTGCTTGTAAATTTCGAAAAAAAAATAGTTTTTTTTTACAAAAATTTTGAAATTCATAAAACTTAGATTCTTTAAAAGTTTTTTTCCTAATTCATTCGTTCATTTTTAGATCCAATCACCTGTTTATTTTTAAATTTTAAATTAACAACAATCATTTTCAATACAATTTAAATTGAATTAGCTTAATTTTAGGAATTAATCCTAGATATTTAAATTTTCATTTTTAAGATTACGTAAATAAGATCAACAAAGATCTCTAGGCATTAAACTTAGGAATAAACTTAAACTATGTATATAAAACCAACAAGAATAATTTGTGTAAATATGTAGGCACCGATGGATGTGATACTTAAATGAATTTTAAAATCCTGATCCTCTTCTTGATAGTTCTGTTGACTGCAGAAAAGATGTGATGAAATGTGGGGGGATTGAAGAAATGGAATGATGCTTAATTTTAATTTTAGCAGAAAAAAAAACAATTCCCCACTACCCAAAATAAAAATTATAAAATTCTGTGAACAGATTTTTCTTCAATTTATGTAAATTCTGTATGATTAGTATTTCTCCCTTCTATCGACATATTTAACATTGCGACAAATATAAATTACAGTTTTTTGACTCTCTAGTGATGAGGTGATATATGTATTTCTAGAGCATTTCATTTTTTTTGTTTACTATATAAAAAAAAAACAAACAATCATTAAAATACTCGATTGTCATCCTTTAGGAGGTTATACGTCGTCATATAACAATTTTACTTTTGTTGTATACAACAAAAGACAGAAAAATCTCCACGTCAAATAAATAGTATTCAATTAAAACAAACGAAAAGAACTTCAATTAAACATCTCCACATATTTCTGGACTTCTTCGGATCAAGTATTCCAAGTTCATGTTCTCCAAAAACCTTTTATAATTGGTAGGTAATACATATAGCAATATTCATTTGATATATAAAATTTTTCTAACGGTATTTCTCTATACTTACTTAATTCATCCCTTAACTTATATATAAAAGGCATAAAAATTTTACCTGAAAACGGTTGACGACGATAACGCAGTTTTTTCCCATTTTTCCTAAGCAATTTTGGAACTGGTGGATCAGAAGTTCTCTTGCTTGGATTGTCCTTATTTTCTGTTGCATTGAAATGTCCGTTCACATGTTTTTGCAAGGCCAACTAAAAAATATCAATAAAATAAAAATTGTGTAAATATTGTTTGTAAAAAAAAGTATAACCTGTGATCCGAATCGTAATCCACATCCATCAACAATGCATTTGAATGGTTTTGTTCCACCATGAGATAGAACATGTCGCTCCAGCCATCGTCTAGAACATGATTCTCTACCGTGAACTTTACATCCAGACCATAGGCATGCAAATGGTCCTGACTGTGTGTTTACATGATGCGTTTGTAAATGATCCAGCAATTTTGAGCTTGTATCATGTTTCTCATTGCAATTATCCCAATAGCAAACGCCATCATGCCGTTTAGTTCCTTTCGGACCAAATCTGCAGCTAGTCTCACCGGGTAGAGCGGGAAAGCGAATAGTCTTTGGTTGTGATAAAATCGGGCTTATTGCGCTTTTCGGATATGCGGCATCCTCGATTTCTGTATCGATGCTAGTCGATTTGAGATCATCTGATAATGGAGAATTTTCTATTGTTGTATCAACGCTTATGCTTGATGAACTTTCCGTTTTGATTCCATCTTCGGTGAACACATCTGGTGGCGTTTTTTGTTGTATTTGTTCCAGTACAATACTTTTGGGTGATGGAAGACAAATTTTGAATTCCTCTTTGAGTATAGTGGGTTTGAGTTCTTCTTTTATGGAAGGTTTTATCTCTTCCTTAAGTTTTTCTATTGGAAGAAAAGGAGGCTCATTTTTTAATTTATCAAAGAGTGAGTCTATGTCTATTGGTTTTAATGGTGGCTGAGATTTTTCTTCTTTGATATCTGAATCTGACCATAATTTTTGATCACACATAGAAATCTCACTCGCTGAACATTCCCCAATTCCTTCATCCTCGCATAGAATATTGCTGAGTTGCAGTTGTTGTTGTTGCTGCTGCTGATAGTGGTTGTGGTGGTGGTGGTATTGATGGTGATGATGGTGGTGTTGTTGTTGTTGCTTCTGTTGCTGCTGCTGTAGCTGTTTATTCCGTAGAAATAAATTAGTTACTCCTGTTGAAATAGTTTCTTGTGTACTTGCTATAGTTACAAGAGGAGGAACTGTTGATATCATGCTAGTAGCTATCGATGTAGCAGCAAGTAATCCATTACTATGACTACTAACTTTCGCTGCAATATTCGACAATGTTGTTTGAGGAATGTTTGAAAGAATCGTTTCAGCTTGACTCACAATATATTGCATCGGTTGTTGTATACTTGGTGACGTTGTTACCGTCTGATGGTGTGCTTGGTGTAAAATTGTACTTAAACTAGATAGAATGTTTGAGCTTTGTGTGGCAGCTGATTGAATAGGCTGAAGAGCTGGCATTACTTGTGGTGTTAGTCCAGGTGGCTTTGATGTTGTAGCAATCACAGTTGGTAAAGAGGCATTCAACAATAAACCTGTTGTTGTCGTCATGAACACTGGCTGGGCTGTAAGTCTTTGATTTGTGGAAAATGTTTGTCCCGGATTACCAGCAGTCGAACATCCATTGCCATTAATTACATTTTGATTATTAACAATTGGTGTTTGTTGTGATATTGGAAGCGTTGTTTTTGTTGTTGATGTTGTTGTTGTTAAAGGCACTGCTTGTGCGATGGAAGGCGGTTTGACTAATATATTGCCAGATAATCCTGATTCCATTGTTAGTACACTATTATTGCTATTACCATTTCCATTGTGTCCATTACCTGTGGAAAATTGTTGCAATTTTATAACCGTTCCGTTTAAAAAATATTGAGCACCATTTCCAACACGAGTTATCTGCCCATTATTTACAACTAAATTGGCCCCATTCGCAGTTGCCAAAATATTTGGAATTTGAACTAGATTTGGCATCACAGGAATTTGGAACACTGATCCGACTTTTGTTTGAGTTGATGTTAATTTTGATGATTGATGTGTTTGCTGCTGCTGCTGTTGCTGTTGTTGTTGTGCTGATGTGACTACTTGCTGTTGCTGATGACCATTCGATTGTGGTATTCTAATTGCAGTCAATAAAACAGTCGGTTGAGATATTTTCGACTGATCATGTTGCTGTATATTGGTTGTTACTGCTGCTGTTGCTGCAGCTGCTACTACAGAACAACCCTTACGTAATGCATTTGTAGCTGATATAGTCGATTTTTTTATATCATTCGTTCTTGGTGCTATAGCTACATGCTTCTTTGGTGATTTTGTTTGTTGTGCTTGTGCTGTTGCAGCATTCTTACGTGATGATGATATTGGTGTAGCTTGTGCAACTTTAGTCGTTTTACGTTCGATTTTCTTCAATGACGGTGGCATTGTTGTTAATGTTCTTATATCAACATCTAAATTTTTTACAACACCAATCATTTTTGATTCTTTATCATCCTTAACCTTATTTGTTAGGATATTAAAGTACTTATCTAGTCCAGTCGTGGTTTGTTGAACATCGGTGGTGGTGTTGGAACGAGTAACTAAATTAGAAAATTCTTTTTTTAGCGCATTTAAAGGTTTCATTTGTGATTTAAAATAACCCGTGATTTTAGTCTGTGACTCATCTTCAATAGTTGTTGAAGCACTTGTAGTAGAAATAGTAGTATTAGTAGTAGTAGTAGTATTAGCCGCTTTCAGTCTTTTGACGGCAGAAGGTACGCCAGATTGATTCTTTTCCCCACAATTATTTGTAGTACGTACCTTCTTGGCAGTTCCGTTTATATCACTTAAGTTTGTTGATAATCTTTTGTGCTTATTACTACTTGGAACACTTTTAACACTATTCTTATTATTCGCATTAAAATTATTATTGTTGTTGTTGTTGTTGTTATTGTTGTTGATGTTGTTTTTATTATTATTCAACGGGTTACTGATTGTATTCCATGGCCACTGATGTTGAGCTGATTTATTATGTTGCTGTGAAGGCAGTTGCTGTTGCAGCTGTTGCTGCTGATGTTGCTGTTGCTGTTGCTGATGATGATGATGATGATGATGGTGATGATGATGATGTTGTGTTGCCAGGACAGTCTGTGGGGGCATATTTGCTTTTGATAATTGATGAACATCATCTCCTAATGAAACTGGACTATATGGTGAACCAGGATCGGATGCATCACTTGAATGAGTACTGGAATCAGTGCAACTCAATGTAGCAACACCACTGTAAAATACAAAAAGAAATTAAATAAGTATAGCTGCTCAGTGCTTACTATGTACATATATAAAGATAAATATTTTTCTAAACTAGAATTTCTTATATCCACCTTCATAAATTACTAGAATAATTAAATCAGAATAATTTAACACACAAAATTTACAAGAGCACCACCGAGATCGACAAATGAAAATGGCGACTATACCTAAGCAAATAGAAATTTTCCCATGTAAAGTATATGTGAAAACACAGAACTTACTGCGAGTGAATTCAAAGTTGTAGAAAAGCAGCAAGGACAGCTGTCTATATACCCACAATCGTTATCCGTTTTTGACAGATAAAACTAACTAAATATGAGTGTCCTATATAACTAGTTTAACTTTATACGAGTCCTTTTCTTGCCTATACTGCCGCATCTACAAATACAGAAAAATCACTGAAAATGTTCACAGCTAAAAGAAAACTCGAATACAGCTCTTGCTTGCATGATCCCTTCACGGAGTTTACATATTACATGTACAGAGCTCAGGCAGGGAAGACTAGTTGAATTTGATAAAAAAAAAAAAACGCAGTTTTTTTTAATTTTCCCTTCCCTCAACAACAGCAATCCAACTAGAATCCAACCAGACCGGATTCATTTACTATAGGCGAGGAGAGATTCCTATTGGATTCAAAGAGGATCAGAATTATAGGAAAAAAGGACGATCTCCTCGTGTATATTTATATTGATTTCAGTGGATTTATGTTTGCACACTTGTGTGCTAATCACTTTTATAGTTGTATTGTTACAGGGTGAAATCGCTTTGTTACATTTCTAGCTTGTATAGTTCGGGATTTTGAAGGGCACAATAAGATTCGTTGTTCCCTTTATGAAATTCAGAGACTAAATGAATTTTCAAAGGGAAAATTCAATATAAAAAAAACCCCACAGCAATGAAATATGTGTATTGGTTAATGCCGCTTTATCGCTCATTTATCAAGTGAATTGATCTATGTGTGTAGGTACATATATAGGATTAGTACTTGGTTAGGAATAACTCAAATCCGAGTTTGAAATGTTCAATTGAATATGCTGGACGATTGTGCGTAGAGAGAAAAGTATGTATGGTAAAAATACGCGGATGTTTATCAAATTGTATGCTAGATAGCAGTACAGGTAATATGTTGTAATTTGTTACATTTCATTTTCAAAATAATAATAAATAAATGTATAATAAATTTTCTTTATTAATTTCCACAATTGAGACATATGACTCATTAATATGTGCATACTCTAAAATATAACGGCTGATTGAAAAGAATTATGCTCTGAGTTTTATTAGGGTTCAATGATAACTTGTTTCTGAGTGACCAATTATGTATAAGAGAAAGATCCTGATTAAAGTGAGAGATATCGGTAGCGGTATTAGTTTTAGATGATGAAAGGAATAATTGTTCATCATCAGCAAACAGTATGATGGAAGAGTACGATATCATTAATATAAAACTTAAATAAGAACGGACCCAGTATTAACCCTTGTGGGACACCCGATTGAAGAGGTAAAATTTTTGCCGGGAACGCATTCAAGACAGTAGCCTGTTTATGGTGAATTAAATAGGACCATAAAAAGTTCGCTGCAGACTGATTAAAATTGAAATGAGTCACCAATTTTTGACAAAGAATATGAAAACTTACAAGGGTAGCATTGTGGCTTTTCGCAGTTCAATTTTTCGTTTAACAGATTCATTAAGATGTAATAAAGCAGTAGCAGTATATCTAAAGCCAGACTGCTGTTCTGTGATCAGATAATGAACCTCCATATAAGTCCTAATCTGCTCATAGAGTAACCTCTCTAGAACTTTAGATAGTACTGGAACAATAGGTTCTTATAGGTTTGAAGTCCAGTGGCGCAGATGGTTTACTTATTTTCTTCATCGGATAAACCCTTGCAATCTTCCACTATGTCGGAAATGATGATGTTATAATGGCAGTGTAAAAATAAAAATAAAACTTTTAAAATTGAATAATACGGACAAGGTATATTTTCGTATTTTTCTAGACTCAAATCTAATTTATGTTTGTACATTACTTGTGTAGATTTCTTTCAAGTCTTTCGTTTAATTTCTTTGAGATAATTATTAAAAGTCTCGATTTCTTTTAGGATTGAACCACTGCAGAAGTTCGTTAATTTTGTTTTAAATTTTGAAAGACTATGGATGAATAGATTGAAAAAAGGATTGAAACTAAGTTGGATTTGTAACTTAGACATTACGCTTAGAACATTGTTCTTAAAACATTTAAAGTATATTTTACCGTAGCAGTTCTTTCATTATTCTGCTCATAGGGTCAACGAAAGTCGAATATACTATAGCAGTTGATGAATCAAGCCACCATAACGATAAAAGTTAAGTATATTATATGGCGATCTCAATTGCATAGGTGTTGTCTCTCTTATGCTTTCAAGTCATATGAATTCTTCCTAAGTGACCCAGAATTCCATCAGATGTAAATCTATCATCACCATATCCCAACGAATGTGCTGGTCCAACCAGCACATACTCAGAGCTACCCTAAATAGCTGGGAGAATTATCAAAAATGCCTTTATTGGGAAAGGCTACAGGGACTTCGACAGGCAAAAAAATTTATCGACACCACTGGCGGAAAAAACAAAAGAACTCCAACTTCTTAGGAGAACAGAGCTCAAAATAATTACAGAGCTCTTCTCAGGCCATTGCCCATTGAGGTATTACCTATACAAGATGAGCTTGGCTCAGACTTGATCCTGCCGCTTCTGTCAGGATGTTCACGAAACCTCGGAGCACCTGCTCTGAATCTGCGAATAATTGGCAAGGTGGAGAATACTACACTTCGAACATGCTATTCCTGCAACAAACTACGTGTGGAGCCAGAATGGGTCTAGACTTTGTAACAGTTTACACTTAGAACGGGAGTAAATTGAACGGGGGGGGGGGGATTCACAATGGATCTTTCAGGTCTCACTGAATGAGAGGCCAATGTCTGAACACCCCTCCTTAAATCAAAATCTAGCCCGCACACATATATAACAAATTTGTCTCACTCATTTCATATAACAATTTTCACAATTTCGGGATTTTGACATTTATGTAGTATTTTGTCACTTCTGAATTTTCTCATTTCCAGATTTTTTTAATTTTTCTACATTTAATCCCTTCTAGATTTTATACTTCAGGATTTTGTCATGTTCCCAACGAAGGACCCACTCGTGGTCTCAGTGAAGCAGGCTAGGCACTTCTAGCGGCACTCGCCCTACCTAACCTAACAGAAAAAAGGGTAAGGGAGCCGGATTTTCTGTATACCTTGTATTTTGTGGGTTGGGTACGAAATCCAGAAAGGCAAAATCCAGAGTGACGAAATCCAGAGAGACATAATCCAGAAGAGAAATATCTAGAAAAGACAAAATCCAGAAGTGACAAAATCAAGAAGCGACAAAATTTAGAGAAAATTCAGAAAGGCAATTCGCGCGCGTAATACCTTTTCTGGATTGTTTTCTAGATTTCCTCTTCATTTGAAATCTTCATGATGGTAGATAAGTGCGTTTTTGGTGATGGTAGATTTACGTCTGATGGAAATCTCAGTCATCCAGTTTATATGCTGAAAGGTGTGGCTCAAGGACTCTTTTAAATATATCCGTGACTGACAATTGTTAAGTTGTAAAAAATGATTTTTCAGCTACGCCTTTCTTCATATGCAAATAAACTAGACAAAATTAGGTTGCATCAGAGCTTCATCCTGGATAACACAGGTTTTCACCAAGTGTAAATCAATATATCAACCCAGTACATATATTTAACAAATTTGTGTCATTCATGTGAATTTTAAATGATTTATATATTTTTAGAATATAATTATAACAATTGTTACAATTTCCGGATTTTTACATTTATGCATTTTGTCACTTCTGAATTTTGTCACTTCTGGATTTTGTCACTTCTGGATTTTGTCACTTCTGAATTTTTTCACTCCTGGATTTTGCCCCTTCTTCTTCAGAATTTTGACATATTCCCGTATTTTATTTGTTATTGTAAAACCAAAAACACAAAAGCATTTTACTTGGGAAAATCAGTATTTTTATAGCGCTACAAGTAGAAGTATCGAAAATATTAGAGAAATTGTGAGTGGTCCTAATTCGATGAATAGCGACTGTATTTGGAACGAGAATATAATATATAGCAAAATCGAAAGGCTGCCATAGTGTTGGTCATGGACTGGACAGACCGTGTACAAGGTTAGACCGCTCATTAAAGGAAGTACTATAAAAATAAAATTAAGTGTCTGCCCCCATGGCATATGCACTATATCCCACAAGAGACTACATGATCTGATGGATGGATATTATAGACATCTATGAATATTTGAAATTTTCGTTCTTCTCAACTGATCAATCGCAGAAAGATTCCTTTAAATATTTTTTTGTTTTGAAGTTTTGCATGCCTATCCACTACATGGTGGAGGTATCGAAATTCATTCGAGGAAGTCAAATGCAAACAAACGCATTTATAAAGTAATACAAACTGCCTCTACGCAACTACACAAGTCCTGTTTTTATCATGACCGCAATAAATGCAAAATTTATTCGTAATTAGTCTGTCCAGTCCAGGCAGGCCTCCTTATCTCCTCCCGTTTTTTTTTTGCACCTCGTTATTCTAAACAAAACAATATGTAGCAACAAAAGCGACGATCAATGGCATGGAGAAAAAACTCGCTTTTGACTGATCGATAAGTGACAGAGTGCACGAGACAAAGAGAGTAAAAGCGACAGAATGAATCATGTGAACGCCTGCCTCTGAACTGAACAGTGGCCGCGGTGATATAACATAAACAAGGCACGTCGTATCTGTGAAGTAATAAAACATTTTCATACATAATTTATGCCTTTCGTGCGTTGCACATATGCATCATCATCATCATCATATGCACTGGAGGGCTGGGGGGTGGGGGGCAGGAGTATAATATGCACTTCACATGACCATCCATCCCGCCGATCAGGTGCACCACCTCCGAGCCCCACTTTTGCTGCTGCTGCTGCTACCCATCCATATATGTATATACATACTATCCTGTCTTGTTCTACTGGTTTAGTAAGTCCAAGTCTCAGCTCAATACAATATAAAATATGTACGTACAATTGTATGTAGTACATACATATGTACTCCACCTGTCCCCTTACCAGAGCGCTTCCATCAAAATCCAGTCAGCCCAACATGTGGAGCCACATGGGGCCCCATTACACTATATGTACTCGTCTTCGTGCATGAAATACCCGGCAGCACCATATTGGTCTGACTGCCTGCCCCGTGTGTTATATTGTAGGTAGGTATAGGTAGGTTCTGCAGCTTTGTGCACTAGCTAACAGTGATACTGGAGTTCACTCCACTCCTACATATTTATGCATGATTCGACGAATGCTTTTATGAATATTGATGAGGAAAAGAGACAAACGCAACCGGAAATGCGTGGGGGTCTGTACCTGCGTGCCAACTAGACTCGAACTCGACTCCTATCCCAGTCTCCCAGCCTATATAGTAGATATAGAGGCCCAATGCTGCATTGATAAGAGATGATCCGAAGAAAGGGTAAAGAACCCGTAAATGAATTATCATTACCTGTTTCTTGGTCACGCTCCGCGTAGCATTAACTCACCCTCGTTTTTGTGCTTAATTGGCAGTGACTGCGACAGTTTTTGTTGGTGTTGTTCTTGTTTTTATTTTTGGTTTTGTTTTTGTTTTTGTTATTATTACTGTTGACTCCTTTTGACAAGAGTTGCGTAATTTTGTGACCGGCTCTCCTCGATTGACACAATTTTCTGATTGTTGTTAAGTGATAAGAAACGACAGAGCATCGTAAGACTTTTTCATTTTCTTTTCTATCTCTCACAGTTGTGTATGAATGGAGGAGCAAAAAGGATGAATTGATGAAACGACGAACGATTGACGGATTTTCATTCAATAAACTATCAACCACCTATAACATGGCCGGATATCTAGTTTTCCGAGACTACTAGACCTCATGTAAAGGAAGTCGACGGGTAATTCCGGAAATTGTTATGCATTTTAAATTATCGTGCTAGTTAAATGCATGCGAAGTGCAGCAGAATATTGAATGTCAGAAGGTAATTCTCTCACGGTTTTGCATAAATATTGTGGAAGTTGCCTATATACATATTAAGTGTAGTGTAGATGCGGGCATAGATCGTAGTGAAAGATTGGCTTTTGGAAAATATTTTAGATTAGGGAAAACATACCTACCTACGCATATTTTTGAATAAAATTGTAAAGGTCTTTCAGAATTTATGTTGGAGACAATAATGATCACACCGAATTAATTCTGATTGTTTTTTTTTTACCTTTTATATGCTAAAGAAGTCTATCTAGATGAAATCATTGGGTAAATTAAAAGTGTCCATCTGTGTGCGGAGAAAAGACCCATTTTCACAATAAATCGAGAACTCGTCCACGCTAGAAGCAACTGATTTTTTTTTCACAGCCTATATAGTGTTGCCAGAGACAAATTTGATTTTTTTTTAGTAGATAGGAAATAACTGGTACGGTAGACACCTCAACAACTAATATAACACACGGACCATTTAGAAGTGGTAGTCTTATTGTTGTTATAACGAATTACGTTTGTAACGCACAGAAATAATATAATGCTAGAAGAGCAAAATGGGTTGGACACTCACGCATAATATTAAATGTTATCTTGTTTTTGCATGTCTGTCTGTCTGTCCGTCTTCACGATTACCTTTAGAACGCGTTAGAGTTGACATTTTGCTCATGGCTTATAAAAAAAAAAGGTAAATTTAAGTTCGAAATTGGGACCAATCAGGCAACTCCATTTTAGGGTTGCATACAAAAATTTCGTTTTTCACAATACATTTTAGCACAAACACTTTAGTTGCCCACCTGAAAGTCCTGCAGGATTTCATAGAGGACCCGATGACCAACCCAATTTTATTCATTTGGAACTGTCTTACGGTCTTGAAGCAACTGGCCGAAAAAAACAGGCTGACGCTGATATGAGTACCAGGACATGAAGGCATTAAGGGCAACGAGATTGCGGACCGCCTTGCAAAGGAAGGAGCCAAATATCTGTTTATTGGCCCTGAGCCTGTCTTTGGATAACCGAAAAGTCACCTTTCAGCTCAGATCAGGCTTTGGGAGGACACAATTAAGAAGGCATACTGGGAAATACCCCGGGGCTGAGACAAGCGAAGAAGTTTATAAAGTATTCGCAACAGAGGGCAAAAGCATTCCTCATATTCAGCAGAAAGGAACTAAGGCTCATAACAGGTCTATTTACTAGGCACTGCCCACTGAGATACCATCTTAAAGAGATGGGTAAGGTCGAAATATGGAAGACGATGAAACCGCTCAAGCATGTTCTGTGTGGCTGTGAAGCTTTGTGCAGCATAAGGCTAAGACATATAGGAAAGGTATTCACACTGCCAGAGGATGTAGAATAAATGGCCCCCAAGAGCATTATAGGCTTCATTAGTGACCTCAAGGTCGAATGGGCGACCTAGGGCATTTAGGGGTAATGTCACAAAAGATCTTATAGGTCACGGTGACTAGATGAGAGGCGGGAGTACTGTCTGCATCCGCCTATAAATAATAATAGGCACTGCCAGAGCACGAAAAGAGAGCTGAAATTTTGTGCATGGTATTTTCACAGCAATAATAAATAGAATTTCAAAAGTGGGCTGAATCGGGCAACCCGTTCTTAGTGTTGCCATATACAAATTTAGGTTTTTTACGTATACTGTTAAAACGATGAGTTCTAGACGTTTTTATTGTATTAAAAAGTTTTTCAGAATATTAAATCCTATGAAATTGGTCATACTCATTTTTACTGTCCCATGAACCATTCTAGAAATATATGCGAAAATTCACTTCAACTATCAAACTTTCACAGGGGCGTGACCATACGAATTACACACGGGCATTCATCTAGGATTTGTTAATCTTTGTACCATGTGTAAGCCTAAGTTCACAAAAGTGTAATTGCTTTTGATAGGGTTGCCGTGTATAATTCTGACATTTTTACAAAATAGTTTGAGAATTTGGATCAAATTATACAGTACATTTATAGAACTAACAGTTCTTGATTCGAAAATTTTGAATTTTCATGTATTCAGAACTTCAATCGGAATTGTTGACTAAAGGCCCATTCAGTTCAGACTCGCACAATTACGTTGCCGATGCTTATGAGAAAATTGATGTTCACAGATTCATCAAGTGCCTTAGCCGACCTTTGTCTGAAGTGATACTAATGCGGAACTTAAATCGAGTAGACCAGCTTGCAGTTGCCATTTAAAAGACATACACATGTGTTATGTTCTGTTTACGTCCTAAATTAGACAAAATCTCCAAAATCAGACGTTGTTTATTTATTTTGATTAGTTGCTTTTCTTTGTATAAATTAAATCTTTTTGTATATTTTCGTTCTATATAAATCATGGATATAAAATTGAATCACAAATCAGTCAGCTCTGCATAAAAATACAGGGCCAGGAGTCACCACCTTCAGATTCGCAAAATAGCTTTGAATTGCTTTAAAAAGTGGTTCACATTTTATCACAAATAAGGATCATGGTACATCAGGGATAATGTGGACCATATATGTCCACTTGCTTAAGTTTAACATGTCTAGTCTGAATGGGTCTTTACAATCAACCGCGACTTAAGACCGAGATTTCTTGTTTATTTCTTGTTGCTTCTTAGGCGGCTGAGCCTTGTATAGTTTAAGTATCAAGGAGGGTTATCTATATCCATTGATAATAATATGGCAGTTAACAATGCACACCGCTTTAAAAGGCAACATTTGCTGTCCATTAGATTGATATTCGTTGGACCATTCCAATGGTCTGTTGATTTTCACCTCTTCTTACCCGTTTTAACGTTATGGCTCATAAAATTTAAAATTTCGGCATCTTAACTCGGTTTTTTTTAAGTCTATGCCTAACCTATCTATCCATAGCCTTCGGGTGCAAGACCACATACGGGACACCATGTATTTACGGAAACTACATATGTCAACTGAGGGCATCGAAGTATAGACACATGCTTTATGGACTTGCGCATCTATCTCAAACCCATTCTTGGCTTGATGGCCATTTACACATATACCTAATCCGAAAACAGCATATAACGGTTCAATCGATAAACGATGTTAAGCTACTCAGCACAATCTCCAAAAAGGCAATAGAATCCTTTAAATATATTAAGTATGACCCTCTTCATCGTATATAAAAATTACAAGGAATCTTTTGTAAAAACAACAATACGGTGAAGAGTGAACCTTGTGGAACTCCATATCTAGTGCCAGAAATTTTGTCCGTCTATTAAAAAAGAAGGCATCTGCATTTGTATGTTTCTCTTCGCTAACATTTTAAATATTTCCTTATCAAGGCTTTAAATGTATCAATTGAGTATTGAGTAATGTATTCGTGGTGTGATAAGAAGGAGAAAGTGTGTCAGTAGAAGCAATTCTACTTTAATGGAGAAATTCTGATATGTTTCAGTCTATTGTTGAAAAACATTTTTGCATTTAATATAGCTTTAATCTTAAACTTTAGATAAATTAGCCGTAAAATTTCAATTCTCTTCACCTGCTTAGTCATCAGAATGAGAAGTTAAGATTTATAATTTTTGCCGAACAAGAAATCTTAGCTTATATCATGAAGTTTCGCAGGGTTCAAGTTTGGATCCTTCATTGCTTGTATGCATATTATTGATTTTTCGACATAACGTCTTTCTCTGGATGTAGTAAAGATTCTGATTCGTAAAGTAAAGCTTCAAATTACCGGATAAAGAGAATAAGGAGATATTTTTTTTTGTATATGGAAATATATTATTATGTAGTTACAGCAAATCTGAAGCCATTGAATTCAAATCTTGTAGTTTGTTTATTATTAAGGATCTTAGACAAGCTTCTCTCAGTCAATGTGTATATTATCATTGATGCTATAAGTTGAATTGCAAATCAGCTAGTCAGTCAGACTGGAATCGGAAAAGAGGATATCGTACGGGTAGACCCAGAATTAGTTTCAGAAATTACATACAATTGTAAGATCAACAAAAAAGGCCCTACTTCCAAACCAATTAAATTAAAAGAAGGAAACATTCTCAATCCTTAAAAATAAACTTCCACACAAAAAAAAAACAAAAAGCGCTGTCAGCTCCAAAAGCAATTTCACTATCGAGTTTTCTTTGCTTCTCCTCAGAACAAACCTAAGTGGAAATGCCCGCTACTTACATTCGACCATCCTGACTTCAACTCGCCTCGAGTTTGTTAATGTATACATCTTCACCAGGAAAAAACAGAACTCAATCATCACTACTTGCGCTGGCTGTTGCCGTCTGATACTCCGCCAGGCTCACAACATGGTCTCGTTTGATCACTAAACACTAACGCTAACGTTGCCAGAAAACTCCGACGTAACTCATACCAACATGCATTAAAACCGTTACCGGAAAACCCTGACGTAACTCATACCAACATGCATTAAAACCGTTACCGGAAAACCCTGACGTAACTCATACAAACATGCATTCAAACCGTTACCGGAAAACCCTGACGTAACTAATGCATCATATGTAAAATCTTTGGTATAAAATGATACTTTTCGCCACATACCGCTTGGGAATCAGAACTTATGACATAACTCTGTAATTAACAGTATATCATACAAGGTTCGGATCTTTTTCTTTCCGGCACCATCGCCACGACCAGGAAGGAGGAAGAAAATTCATTGCAGCTGTCACATACTTAAATAAAACTCATTATTCTTCGAATAATTCTCGTGCTTCTGGTAAACATTGAAAATTTCTCACCAAATTCCAATCTATATGTACCTACTCCATTGATTATTGGAACTATCAAAAATGAATTCTCCTCGTTGCGATAATCACAAGCGAAGAGAGACTTCCAAACTCTTAAAATATCTCAAAATAGCATAACATAAAATTTTCTGATCAATATAAGTCCTTCCTTCGTTGACAATTTTATGATCGGTTTATGGGCAATTTAAGCTTTGATTTTTTCATAGGTAATAAAAACTGGCATCCCTGTAAGTTTCGGTAATGGTTTAGTTGTTGCCGTAGCATACTGAGATGGAGTTGTCAATAAATCAACCACATGACGATTAGTGTCATTTAAAAATGTTGCCTCAGGTTGAGGGATTGCTGACGAGCTGTAGGGGATATTCAATATTAGAACTCTTCCCAATGTTTGAAGTATAAACATCATTAACAATAAAATGTGTCAATACTGAAAAGAGATGATTATTAAGTTAAGAAACAACTGTTTACGTAAATGCTGCAGATATTTTGTCCAATTCGAACAATTAATGAGTTCGCCACATATATCCTCTTTGAAAGTAACGTCACTCTCCAAAAGACGAATCAGAACCACAGCCATGGCCTCTGTTGCGACAAGAACTTCGGTTGCAATTTGGGCTTCGGCTCCGACCACGGATTCGACGGGACCGCTTCCTTTTACCCATTTTAAATATGTTTAAAGACGTTAGTTCTGAGGACGCTATATTGAATATTAATCCCACTTCTGATATTGTAAGATCAACAAAAAAGGCCCTACTTCCAAACCAATTAAATTAAAAGAAGGAAACATTCTCAATCCTTAAAAATAAACTTCCACACACAAAAAAAAAAACAAACAAAAAGCGCTGGCAGTTCCAAAAGCAATTCCACTATCGAGTTTGCTTTGCTTCTCCTCAGAACAAGCCTAAGTGGAAATGCCCGCTACTTACACAATTGTAATCGAAATGTTATGATAAAAATAAACAGGAAAGTTTTTTGATAATCTCTCGTCTCCTACAACTTGACTTATAGGATTCGTGGAATGACATTTAAGTCATAGTAAATATGATGAATTCAATGACGAACTGCTTAAGTTTATATTTTTTTTTTCGATTCTATTCATTCACCATTAGGTCGTCAAGTCTTCGGTTCGCCAGTTTCCGGTTCGGCAGACCACTTTAAATTATTACAAGCTTTTTTTCTCAATTACAAGATACTACATACGTACATACAAACATATTCATCAAAAATATCTAAGAATAGGAATTACCTACATAAATCGAACATTTTCATCTCGCTTAATCCCAAAAACTCAATTCACATAGAATTTCTGAAAATTTTGCATTTACATATTTTCCATAATCCTCTCTTGATTAATGAGCATAGAAGGCAGCAACATTTATTAATTAAGCAAGCGCATCGCACAGACTTGGCAGAAGTGATGAGATGATTGCATGCATTGCATGTGCAACAGGACAACGAACCCGGTAAGACCTTTCGCGGTCGATGCATATATTCACATTCATTCCTCGACGAATCCGGCCCAAAAGCAATATGATGCCGCAGCACAAGTGCACGATAACAGCAAACCCAAAATGTAAACAAAATGCTAAAACTAGATGTACAGATGTAGTTAGAAGCTAGAAATAATAAGAAAACCGTCTGTGTCGCGTTGTGTAGGCAGAGCATGTTATTATTGTTATTATAGTTGCAAACATCCAAACAAGCATATACATATGTACATATTACTTACTTACATGTAAGTACATATATATAGACAATGGAATGGGGCGGTGTAATTTCGTTACTCGACCAAGAAGAGTATGGATGCGGGCAACTATATATATACACATATACTCACTGCTGGCAGGGCAGGATGACTGCTGGTTTATGTGTAGGTAATTGAGTTGCGCAAGACAAACACTGGGGTCAGTCTGACTTTGAGCTCTAATCATGATTGTCGTCTGCGACGACGCGGGTCAACGGAGATGACGTGTAACGTTAGCTGAACGACGTATATTAAACGTACGTTAACCATAGTCCCATAGACTGTAGTAGCCAACCGTGCATGATGGACTTAGTTTGTGGAGATTTATTTATATTTTTTTTTAATAAAAGAAAAACAATAACAAAAGCCTCATTAAAATGAAATCGAGCACTTACATGTTCAAAGTGTCCAGTTTAAGTCCACCGCGAGCCGGTTAGGTTTATTGAATTCAACCTTGAAACTAACCTAAAGGACAAAGCTTCGGTATAGTCTAAGTTAATGGATGACATATTAAGGCGTTCTGCAAGTTAAATCTTATCGGCATGGTTGAAGCATGTAGGAAAGATAAATTTATTCATCCTCACCATGGGGTTAATGATGAGGATAACTATCTTCTTATGGAAGGGAAATGAATAATCTTATATCGCTGAAGCTATCTCCGAGATATTTGGCGATATTAAGTAGACGCTGCTGCTTTCAAAGTCAATCTGAGATATGCATTTTTTGCATGTAATAACATTGATTTTGTCAGGAGATGCACAACAACAATGACAGTAAAATAAATCTGTTGTTAATAAGACATGCGACAGACAAATTGCTTTCCCAGGACCAGATAAAAAAAAAAACATAATTAAAATCCGATCCACTTTGTAGACCTTAACGAACTGATTGTTAGTAGCACTTATAGTTTCTACTAAGCAGTTCTTTAATTTGGACACAAAATTTAGATAGCTAAATATGATGTAAGAATGATGGACGTGGAACATATTGCAAACATCTATGCAACAGATCGTGATTTTGTTATTGTCATCCGCACATTTAAACAAGATGTTCAATTATGCTCCACCGATATATTTATAATGAGGTGTATAATAGTTTTTCAACATCGCATGCAGTGAATATACATGCGCAATACCGGAGACAGATTTGCAATTTCAATATTGCAATTTGCGTGAAACCGCAACTGTGTCTCTACTTACTGAAAAACACCGAGCTCGGTGTACACCCAATATATAGTAGGGGACCGGGGGCTAGTAGTAACAATTTTTAGTTTTTTCAATGGGGAAGTCAAAATATTGAGTATTTACATGATAAAGCACTTTTAAATGAGAGGACGTCTATTCAGTTCAGGTGTCAATTAGAATGATAATTGGGCTTAAATTATTAACAAATGCTTGTAACTATAAATGACTTTTTGTGAAAGTAGTAGCATGTTACAACTGACCCCGTTCTCGGGGCAAGTTGTAACTGGCGTGGGGCAAGTAGTAACAACATAATAAAACAAAATATTTGTATAATTTTTAGGCATTTATTGTAAATCAATGTGAAAAATATTACTTATGACGTATTTATAATAAGGTTAACTTTTAGAGATCTTTCTTGTCATTTAGTCTTTTAAAAACAAAAAAAAATTTCTTTAAAAAAAAAAAAAAAAAATTCAAAGATTAACATAAATTTTGGTCATTGAACTTGTATAGTTTGAAAATATACCTAAATCAAATGGCTTCTATAAATTCAGTCTTCATCAGAATCACAGTTCACACAAACGTATGAAATAGGATCGCCTTTTACACATTTAACGTGTGACCGCAATTTGGAAATCAAACATTCGAGCCAATCTTCTCCGTCAGATCTGCTGAATTCTTCTCCGCAAATCAAACAGAACCACTCTTCTGTTTTTGAATCTGATTCGTCATTCAAAACCCATTTCTTCACTTTATAAATCTTTTGTTTTTCGGTCGATTTTCCTGTTCCATTCCTTTACCATTTCCCTTACCTTTTCCTTTGTTTTTTTCTTTATCTTCTTGCTTCTGTTTCATTTTCTCTCCGAATTATTTTTCTAACGCTTCTTTTTCTGGAGTATCAGTCAATATAGCGGATTTTCGCTCGCGTCCATACATTTGTTAGATTCTTTCCTAAGCGGAGCTATAAGTAGTGGTCTGATTTTTGAGGGTGAAAAATTTATTGATCTATTTTGGATCCCTGACGGTCCTGGAACTGGTTCATTAGATTTTTCACCTATCAGCTGGTTAATAACATCAGTGACGCGTATGTCCAACTGCGGAGCAGATTGTAGCAATTCGGGGTCTTCGAGATCAAATGTCAAGTCTCCTTCACTTTGCATCGAAGTAGCTTTTTGTGCGACGGTTTCTGTAGCAGGCATTTGGTAAGGCATTTGGCCAGCAGTGGAATATTATAATACTATTAAAAAAATCTATTGCGCACCTACCTATATATTAGATCTGTTTAATGAGCTCGAAGAAAGTTCAGAGCAGAGCAGAGCAGGGCAGCTCAACTTAGGTTAACTGTCAAATTAACAAGAGAAAAAGCTATAATTGGTCTAAGACCAATTCTTATGATACCCTAGATGAATGCCCGTATGAAATTTCGTGTGGTCATTTTTGCATTGGTTTCTCGCATATATTTCTAGAACGGCTCGTCGGACAGAAAAAATGATTATAACCAATTTTATAGGATTTCTTATTCTGAAGAAGTCTTTAGTATAATAAAAATGTGTAGGACTGATCGTTTTCACAGTATATGTTAAAAATCAAAATTTTTATATGGCAACACCAAGAAGGGGTTGCCCGATTTAGTCCATTTTTGAAATTTTCGTTGCTATTACTATGAAAACATAATGTATTAAATTTCAGCTTTCTATGTCGACGTGTTCTCACGTAGTGTCCAAATATATCGTGGAAAACGAAATTTTTGTATGGAAACCCCACGAAGGAGTTGCCCGATTTGTCTCATTTTCGAATTTAATTTTGCTTTTTTTTTTTAATGTCCATGTACAAAATTTCAGCTTTTTAGGTGAACGCGTTCTCGAGTTATCGTGCGCACGGACAGACGGACGGACGGACGGACGGACAGACGGACATGCAAAAATCAAAATAACTTTTAATTTTATGCGGGGGTGTCCAATCCATTTTGCTCTACCATCATTATTTCTGTGCGTTACAAACGGAATGGCAAACTTAGTATACCCAATAGATTTCATCTAGGGTATAAAAATAGAGCGAAAAAGAGCAGAAAGGTGCAGGCAGCTCACAAATTTTCTGATATCTGTCACCAAAAAGAGCAATTGTTTGAATTAATGCATGATTAATGCAATGAAACCATATTTTCACTTATAAAAACACAATTATTATTTAAATTATTCCACTAGATTAGTCCAAATTTTATTTTATCCACAAAAAATGCAATTATTTAATTTGTAATCAGAACAACTAACACAACTTGCAGTTATTAAATGCCTGCTCTAAGTTACTCCTTCGAAAAAGGTAGAGCAGAAAATCTTGCTCTAGCTTACTCCAATTCACTTTAGAACAGACTCACTGAGCACAGTTCAGTTCACTTTGGAGTACTTTATAGCAGTGCTCTGAATTCATTAAACACGGTTTTCTGCTATTTTCTGCTCATTAAACAGACCTAATGACAAACATAGGCACTCACATAAAAATATGAAGGGGCAAGTTGTAACATGTTACAATGTTCCCCGGAGTTTCCTTACAACTAGCCTCATGAGAAAATTTTGAACATTTTTGTTTATTGAAAAAAAAGTTTATGTTATTGTCAAATGATAGCTTAGTATATGTATTGTCTACACAAATTAATAGTTACTCATTTCAAAAAGATATTGCAGTAACTTAGAATCAAACTTTACGAACTTAATTTTGGCAAAAATAGCGTGCCTGCTCACAACCACTCACATCGCACTACCGCGCCACACTGGCTGTGCTTACGTCATAGGCCCTGTTATAAGGAGCAGATTAAGTGTAAATTGAAAACAAAATATTCGAAACCTGCTGAGTAATTAAGCTGTTACTACTTACCCCTGTTACTACTAGCCCCCCGCTCCCCTACATTGGAACTCAATATTGAAATTGCGAAAAATATACGCGGTATACGAGTTTAATGCAATATGACCCTAGTTATAAACCATAATAATTTAATACACGAACTTTTTAGAATCGAATTTTATACTGCAATGTTGGCTACAACTTTTTCTGACATTTGTCAAATTGAAGTGTCTATTACGTTGTTATTCTCCATATAGACAAGTAAGGAATTTTCTTAAGTCAAATGAGAGTTGTCTAATTAATTTCTCAGTATCGTAAACCGCAAATATGTCTTTGAAATTTTATATTGCAATTGACATAATTGCAATATCAATATTGAAATTGCAAGTCTGTCTCCGGTATAAGTCGTCAGTCTAATTAATTTCGAGGAATTTCTGGCAAATGGATTTCCTTCCTTTGTACAAACTGATACTGTGCGCATAGAAATCGGTCGGAATATATCGTCGTGTTTCCTAGTTTTTATTGCACAAAAAAATCTACTATTAGGTTGCGGTAGGTAGGTACATGAAAAAATGTTTGAATATCACAATCAATCCCAGACCGAAACCAAATAATGCAAGAATTCTTCAGCATTATCTCGACATTCGTGAATTTTAAAGCAGATGTACAATTGATGGATGTTGTCTTATGAGAAATTATGAATCATTTCAGAAAAGGATTTATATTCATAGTAAAAAATTTCAATATTTTGGGAACGCTTTGTATTAGTTGTGAGCTTAGACTACCTTGGATGACATCCAATTTGCACCATTAGACGGGCATGCTACTCACTAAAAAAAATACTGTAAAATTGTATACCGATGTGAGTCATCTCATAGGCAATGCACGATTTTTTCTCCTATCTTCAAAATGAAAATGTTTTTCAATCATTTATGTATTTGCCGTCGTTCTCTACAATTTTTTAATTTTTTTAAATACCTTCCTTGTTAGAAGTTAGAAGTCCTTTAGCTTTGAGGTGAAATATTCTACAAGTACCTTCTGGCATCATCCTATTTTTTAACTCTTTTTTTAAATCTAAGCCTGTAGACTTCGGAATAACCGAGTAAACTGGGCCGTTTCTCCAGTAGCGCTGACTTTAATCATTCCAATTGCTCACAGTAGTTGCTAGCAATACAGGCAACATACAAGTAGATAAGAAAATCTCCATATAAACCAGGATCACGTTTTCAAAGCTCTTTAACTTTATATTCAACTAAAGAAAGCTATCAGTAGTAAATGTTGCGGAAGAATTTATGTGACATCATAATACAGCAGAGAGAGAGAGAGAGAGAGAGAGAGAGAGAGAGAGAGAGAGAGAGAGAGAGAGAGAGAGAGAGAATAGAGAGAGAGAGAATAGAGAATAGAGAGAGAGAGAGAGAGAGAGAGAGAGAGAAAGAGAAATAGAGAGAGAGAGAGTGTATGGAGCTTCCTATTAAGGGGCCATTAGGCGGTTTTAACCCGGACAGCTCTTTTTGAGGATTTCATATCTAAATGAAAGTTGCATCAGCCTACAGTAAGCAAAATCTTCTGCCGATGAAAGTCCTGATTAGCCTGTGATATACTGTATGCGTCGCGGTTGAACCAAGCACTTTTACGTTTGGTCATCTTGTAACAGATCCATGTTTCGCCACTGGTAACAATCCTTCCGAGAAACGACTCATGTTCCAAACTGACGAAAAGATTGTATTAAATGTCCTTCCTTATCTCCCATTGATATTCCCTCAAGTCATATGATATCTACTTTCCAAGTTTTTAGACCTTCCCAATCTTCTGAAAATGTTAATGAATTGTCGAATGGGTAGAATTGAGTTTAGTGGGCGGCAGTTCTTTAACATTTTTTTTTCCATGGCAGGGTTACGAAAAACTTTCCAAACACGAAGGTGAATGTGCTATTCAACCAAGTAGGAGAAGTTATAAAGCTATATACAAATTAAAAGGAAAGTGGGTAGTAGGAAAAAGCGTAGGACCCTGTCGATGTGGAGTTCAAACAAACCACCCCTGGGATGATAGTCAGCACGCTTACCATCTGAGTTACCAAGGCCAGTGTTACTACAGGACTTGCTTCGACCACGATCTTTAGTAAGTGGTCATCGAACTCATCTGGTAGACCGGACTTTTTGCATTACTTATGTGACAATTCGGATCCCTAAGTACTATGAATCGATATGGATGCAATGTCAGCTTAAATTAAACCTATGAATTCGTTAATTTGCTTCACTTTATATTGCTGTGACCCAAACAAAAGTAACGATGTGTCTTAACTTTCTTTACACTATTGCGAAAACGTCAGGTCGTTGTCTCACCAGCATAGATGATATCCGAATCGAATGATCTGATGGTAGACCCTGAGTATCGATTAAGTGTAAAAAACACTTTTATAACAGTCTGGAAGACAGTAGGTACAGAGTTACGTAGCAGTAGAATTTTTATGTGTTCAGAGAAAATTCCAGTGCCTTTGACGCATTCCATTATTATCTTTTGGTATAGGAATTTTAAGTAATCTGAGAATATTGCTCAGCCTATAAATCATCCAAACTCTTTGATTCTATCTACATAGGCAATTATTTGAATCCACTAAATTTGAATTGGTCTAAACCCTTACTTACCAGCTGATGGCTACTACGATACCGTCCGTAGGCAAACATTGGATGAATCAAGACTTTATAAATCCAAGTAACACCCTTAAGTCAAAGACACAATTTTTTGCCGATGGTTATATTGTATATTCTGACTCTTTTCATCGCTACATAATATTTTATTTGCAACTCATTTTGTCCTTGTACAATTTTTTCTACACAATTGTTCACCAATATAATTGAGCATATACATGAAATATATGTGTGGAGTCAAAGAAATGTGTAGAAATATTTGCACGGGAACATTTATGCGTGAACATTTATGCGTGAATAATTGCGCAAGTAGAATTGTGCGTCAAAAACACAATAAATAATTATGCCGGATGAAATTTTCCAAATGAATTGTGCAGTAATTCAAAAGGTTCATCAACAACCAAAAATTATGACATTTAACGCTTTCTTTACCTGCACATGCCGTGGATGTGTAGTCTGAGATTTAAAAGGGGGCTCGGCAAGAGATGAAATTTGAATTCTATTGGAGGAGATTTCGTGGAAAGCAAGAAATGATAAAAACATCGACTAAAATGAATGGATGTATGCCTAAAGAAGTCAATGTATTAACTATATGAAAACTAAATACCTCTCTACATCTCGCATGAAATGATTATCGATTTTTTTCCCAATAGATGTCACTACTGATTTCTTTTTTACTTTATAAAAAGTGACGGAAAGCCATTGGGCAGGCCGAATATATCACAAGGTTAGGTTAGGTTATTAAAGAATATTAGACAGTACAAAATACGATATTCTAGCTGTATGTGAGTGTTTTGCATGCGGGCCAGAAGGGACCGCTCAATCAAAAGGAACGAGTTCATGAGACCTTTAGGCAATTGATGAAGTAAACTCACTTTTCTAACCTAACTTTCTATATCAAGTTCTAATAAGCTTCATATTCTCTAGTATCATTAAAACACTTGGATAAGCGGGCCTAGGTGACTTCGACATAAAGAGCAAAATTTCAGTTCAGCAAATCTAACCAAGATATACAAAAGTAAATATTTACTCCGAAAATGGTACTAGAATCTAGTTAATTCCCAAATTTAACGCCTCGCCAAACCTACAGAAGATGTGGTATAGGCTGAGATTTTTCATTGAAATCGCGCGGTTATGTAAATTTTTTTATTTTTTATTTTGTCATGGACTCATGACCAAGGCTATTCAAGACGCAGTTTGACCATTTGATTTTCACAGAGATTTCGCATATCCCCGTTGAAAGAAGGAAGGAAGCAAGGAAGGAAGGTAGGCCAGGTAGTTAGGTAGGTTGGTAGGTGGATAAGTATATGCACTGAAGCAGTCGCAATAGGTGTAAGAGGTTGAGTTTTCATAGTTTGTGTAGTGTCGTTTCTTTTTATCCGAGAGACTTCTGGTTCAAGTTTAAGCTTATATAGACGTTGATGTTTAAAGTCAAAACGTATTTCATTTCGACCGCCTTCGTCGTGGTTGTTTTCTTCAATCTTTATATACCCTCTTCCGACCGTTTGACTTTCTTTGTGAAGTTTGCATGCATGCATGCAATCAACATGCAATCTGAGTAAGAATATGACCTTGGAGCTAGGTCCATTGACCAGGCGCAACGGCGGCGGCGGTTGTTGTGCCGATGCTGCGCGTTCACTTTAACTGAAACAGCCGCGGGGGCTTTCTCGGTCTTTTGTTGTGATTCTTGATTTATTTTTTATTTTGAATTGTATTAGTTCTTTTTTTTAGCAATGGTGAGTTGCCAATTGAATGATGGATTGATAGGTTGCGTTTTTCGTTTTATAACAAAATTCATGGTACAGGAAAAATGAGAGCAATAAATCGGGTTATGGTACATATATAGGAGGGTAGGTAGGTAGGTAGGTAGGTAGGTAGGTAGGTAGGTAGGTAGATAAGCAAGTTATCAATTTTAAAATCGTTTTAGTTTTGTGCAAATGTGAGTGGGTGTGGTAGGAATTCCATTGCATTTTATGATTAAATTTTAAAAGCATTCAGATTTATATTGATTATAGGGTTCTCGATTATTTTTTTTTTCTCAAATTAATTTCCTTAACTTCCTAATTTTTTTTTTTTTTAATAATTATACTCTAAGCAACCGTTAGCTTCTTAAACGGATGCGATTGCCTTTGCTGACTGAACCTTTTCCTTAACACTTAACAGTTTACGTTAGTCTGGGCAAAATCACCTTCTTGGCACCCTATTTTGGCTAGTAGATCTCTCAGGAATATTTTATATAGAGCAATTTAAAATTATCTCTTTGAGTGAGTCTAACAAATATGCTTACTACTACAAGAGAAAGAAAAAGGCAAGGTCTGTAATAATATGTCATATGATAACTGTCAAAAGATGAAAAAAGATAGATAGCACTTTTGTTTTTGAAGAAGGTCTGTCACTTATTCTGACAATAAATATTGGAAAAAGATGAAGTGCTTTTTTGACAATTATAAATTACATCCCCATGCAATCGTCCTGTACTGAATAGTATTTCCAGGAACTTTAGCTTCATTAAAAAAAATACTGTTTGGCTTCTATTATGGCTAGATGTTGTTTCTCTACGAAAGCAGTAAGGGCTTAATGGGAATGAAAAATTCGATCAGCTTTCCCAGTTTAGAGGGAATCGGATAGTGCTGTTTTGTTTTATACAAAGAAACTGATTTAACTGATTTAGTAAAATAAAAGTAAGTAAAAAAAAATGCTACCAAATAGTAGGACTATGAGAAATGTGAACACACCTTTAATGTTTATCTGTCAACTGTCATAGCTGTTTTGCTTGTCAATGCTACCATATAATCACCATTAAGTACACAAACGTTTACAAATTTCCCCCACTTTACATACAACTTTAGCCCCGACACCTCCAGCCATGAGAAATGTATTAAGCGATGCATTATGATACTTTGAACATATTCTATTAACAATATTTATTTCTATCTAGTGGGAAAAAGCTTTGGCGATCGAATGTAGCTTGAGTGACTTTCTTGGGTGAAAAGGTGGACTTTTCTACTTCTCGTGATTGTGCGGAATTGGTGCTTCTTGGAAAATGACTTCCTATGAGACAAATGTTCACAGCAAGAGCTGCAAAAATATATGCGAAATGTAGGCTGGGATGAATGTGTGTGACATGAATTTTCCGGCGGCAAAAACGTTCCGACAAAGTTTTCTGAATCGGGGAAAATATACACCATCCGGTAGTACTCGGCGAGACCTAGGCAATATGTGGTATTGGAATCACCCCACCTCGTCGGGGTTCCTACCCCCTACCCTAAAAATAAAAAATTTCTGCTACGAATTGTAGCTGATAATGAGCTGAGGCGAACATTGAAACCCGTTTTCCGATCGGACATATAACCCTACCGAGCTAGAGCCGATTTAACGTGCGAAAAATCTAGTACCTCAGTTCGAATAAAAAAGAGGGAAATACTAAAAAAGTGAGTATCGTGATGGCTATAAATAGCTATTTAAACGTCCGAGTATAGGACGACCTAAGGAATTCGGTTCTGTACTAGACTTTCCAAAATGTACTAAATAAAAAATGCAATTAACTTTTGAAACTTAATTAAATGTTAATAATGTTATACAGTAATTATGTAGCTATTTAAGCAAAATATAAAAGGAGGCTGGGCTAATATATTTTTCATTTCCATTTCTCCGATATCATTTAGATTTTATATTTTGTCCTAACAATTTATTTTCATTTAAAGATCGAAAAACGTAAATAATTATAAAATCGAATTTTAAATAAATATTTTCGAACTCTGTTTTTGTTTTTCTTCTTAATTCGAAATTAGAAATCCAAATCGGATTATAAAATAAGAATTGCATATATCAATTCTCTAAATACAAAGTAGTATTCACAAATGGTACTTTTCAGTATGCCGTACACTTAAGGAAATCATACGACAAATGATAGTTTGTGGTCGCTATTATGTTTAGCATAGAAAAATCCAGATGGCGGTAAGTGATGTTTAATGATTTCTTGTAGATGAAAGCCCCTCTAGTGACAAGTAGCTGAAAAATCCTACACTCTTTAGAAGTAGCGATTTGAAGTCAATTCCATAAAATGACGTATTTTCAAATGCTGATATTTCTAATGTTCGTATATGTATCTGCTACCCCTAAAGTAAGCAACAGAATCGTTGAGTTCAGAGTTCAATTTATTAGAAGTCGGTATGTAAATAATGCGCAAATGCAATAAAACTTTTTTTTTTAATGTATAGTGGTATGAGTTTAAAAGGTAAGGGACTGCTTTTTTTTGTTTCATGAGAAAGCTTTTTAGTAGCTATATTTCAAATAAATGTAAATGTTAGTGGCCGCGAATTGGATCAAAGATTACTATCATGGTGGCCTCAAATTAGAGCTGAATTTTTTACCGTGCCCCAAATTGTGGCCTACACGCAGCACTTTATTAATTCATCTGTTATAATGCATTGCATATAATTAAATATGGAAGTATAAACTGCTATAACACTAAATGAAGCATTGTCGGGCATTCGACAAGCAAAGTTTTCTATTAGAGCAGCTAGCATCAAATAAAATAATCCAAAAACATATTGTTGCAGAATAAATTATCTGAATGATATCCTGATGAAAGCTGGACCAGAAAGTATTACAACGGAAATCGAAGAAAAAACTAGTTAAGTGGTGTGAGTCGTTAGCCAAATGTGGGTTTTCATTAAGTCCTTAGAGCCTTTTAAACACAGTTAAAAAAAATGCCACGACAACATCCTCCAAAAATGATATAACTTTTTCCGGAAATCCAGAACTTGCAGATTGAATTCGCGAAGGCCTAAAAAATATTTTATTAGCTGCAAAATTATATAATGGATGAATGCAGGAAACATATTTGGAGATCTAGCAATAGCTATCCCAGAAGACTAATATTAAGTTCGTTCGTAGTCAGACTGAGCAAGAGTATATCTGGGGTAAATACAGGGGCGGATTTCCCTATAGGCCGAGTAGGCCCGGGCCTAGGGCGGCAGATTTAGGGGGCGGCAAAACTTGGTGGGAATATTTTTTTTTTTAGTAGACGCGCCCTCTGTGAACCCACACGTCAACGTTTTTTCTTGTAGTTGTGGGTATTTCATTACATTTTTATACTTTTTCGTTTTTTTAAATAAAATAATTCGTTGGAAAGTGTTATTTTTAATTCTACTCCATTTTTTTCAAATCTACTCCGATTTATGAGGCAGCCTACTCCGCTAATTCTAGCCTGGGGTCCCTTCACTGGATACAGATCATTCAATTTTTCGTGTTTTACAGGGAGTAGGGGGGCGGCAATCTTCCATAGGCCTAGGGCGGCCAAGTGATCAAATCCGCCCCTGGGTAAATACATGGTTAATTTATGAAAAAGTTCAATAACATGTGAACATTGTCCGGCCAAAAGTGCCATTTAATATTGGAGCTAAGCGTGTTTTTGAACGCAAACGAGATACATTTATACGGACTTCTTCCGAGTACAGCATACATGCTACAACCAGCAGATATTAATGTTTTCAACTAATGCTCCAACAAAATAAACAGGAGTGGTTAAGTGATATCTTGTTTTACAGAGATGAAACACCTTTGGATCTTGGGCGCATTGAATTCGACACGATTCAATTTGTCCCAGGCGCAGATATTGTCAAGATCATTATTCAATAATCTACTCATGCATACTCATTTGAGACATACGGAATTACCTTCGAAATCCGTAAGAGTGTTAAAGGAGCAAACAAAATCAAGGATACTGTTATCGGCAAAACTATATGGATGGGATTGAAAGTAAAAGGAAAGAAGATCATTAATGAAAATTATGATGAAAGATGGAGATATAACAGAGCCCTGGGGCACCTCGGCATTTATAGGTTGAGGTTCAGGTGTAACGCCATCTAATACCACCTATATTAGGCGATCAGATAGAAAACTTTCAATCCATAGTAGACAAGGAGGGAAGGGATCAAGAGCTTTAAGTTAGGCTAAAAAGGATGTTGAGCTAAATATAGCTTTAAGGCAAAAGTTTGATTTATTATTTTAATTTATAAAACGCTGAATATCATTAATAATTAATTAATAAAATTTAAAAGATGTTTTTATCTAAAACAACACAATTTGAATTGAATTAGTTTTTATGTTATTGTGTATTTTATCATAATTTTTTATTTTTTAATGGCTTTTCAAATCAGGAATAACGAAAAATCAATATAAATCATATCTTTCGACAATTATTTAACATCCCCTACTAAAAGCAGTTTTTGTAACTTTTTTTTTTACCCTGGACACAAAATGGTCCCTGGGTGTACGCGAACTGGATTAGACTGAACGGAAACTGGTAATTTCCAAATGTATTGATATTTTTAATTATTACTCAAACAAGATAAATGTTTTGAGTTTTTATGTAAACTAAAAGATAAATTTACAGCTCATTATTGTTCACCAACAGTTTAAACACTGACATTAAGTAAAATCTACTAAAAACCCTTCTTGTAAGGATGAAATTTCCTTAAATCGACGCAAATTGTTGCGCTTACCCTAGTTTATGACCGCTAAGTCGTTTAGAATAAATAAACCCAGATGGCAGTAAGTGATTCAATTCAATTCATTTATTTGCGGGGAACTGATACTATAAGATTTACAATCTTTTTTTTCAAGCATCGAAACAAAATGGCTCTCTGCTTTAAATATATATCAAGCGAGCAGCCCAGCAGGGTAAAATTAACGTGAGATACATGATCGAACCTCCTCATTATATAGATAAATTTAGTCACAATCATTGAAAGCGACATTCAATTTCCTTGAACAGTGCGAATCGAGCTTGGAAAAGACAAGAGAGACATGAGTGAAATGTTACAGAATGAGAGACCTAACAAGGTGATAATGGAGCTTAGGCGCGATAATAAACTAGCAGACAGCCAAAGACGGCGGAGAGTGCCATATAATTTTTGTTATGTTAGAATTTAAAATCATGCCAAGATTTTGAATTCGATCCTAGTAGAGCAAGTGACAACTGTCCAATGAAATGGTAGGAAGCATTCTAGGGGCGAACAGATCCACAATGAAAAGCAATGCACTGCGACTTACTCGGATTCAACTTGAGCTTGTTATCCAAGGACCTGATTAAAATATTTTGCAAGTAACTATTCACGCGAACAGCACAATCCTCGATCAAACCTATAGGGATGACTTAAATAAATTTGCACGCCATCAGCGTATATGTGAATGTTGACGTCGCACACTCGGACAAATCATTGATGTAAATGCTGAACAGTAAAGGACCCAGAATGGAACTCTGTGGGACCCCACAAGATAGGGGAAGTAGAATTATTTTGCCCCAAGATAACCCTCTACGAACGAGCGTGAAGAACTGCATTTATAAAGAGGGTGGCTTGGTTCGAAAAATCTAAATTACAGGACATTTTTTGTAACAGGTTATTATGACTGACACTATCAAAAGCCTTGGAAAAGTCGAGAAGCGTCATTATAGCCACTTCTCGTCTATCAAGAGCTGAGCGGATGTCCGTTGTAACTTTCACGAGAGCACATTCGCAACTATGTTTAGATCGAGATTCAGACTGCCATAGACTAATTGTAAGATCATCATTTTGGAACATGTACTGTTGAACCTGCCAATACAACAGCTTCTCGAGCACTTTAGAAAAAAAAACAAAGTAAACTGAAATCGGCAGGGGAGTATCTGCTGTCGCTTTCTTTGGGATAGCGAGTGATGTTTAGTGACTTTTCGTAGACAAGTAGCTCAAAACTCCTACACGCTACTACACAAAACTACTATACACTAATGCTCAAGCAGCGATTTGAAGTCAATATATACTTCAAAGAGAATAAATAAAAATCGAAAAATACGAATAACATATCGTCACAAAACTCTCACACTCTATTATCTTTATGCGTCTAGATTGCATGCTTTAACAAAAATCATAATCAAATGAATAATTGGGGGGAAAAAGTCCATGGGGTTATCAGTAAATACAGTAAAACAAAAACTGAACAAAGCAACACTTGGGCAGTACGATTTCTCACATGATTTTGTAAAAAAAAACAAAAAAAAACATGCATAATAAATATGCAAAGTGACCTCCACAGGTTTTTACGCTAAAGGTTGAGTTATCAAGAAAAAATGACGGTGAAAAAAATAAAAATAAAATAAAAATCAACGCGCATGCATTTAGTATGTGCTTACCAAAAACAAAAGTGTTTTTTTTTTCTTACACACGAACGAACGATGATATGCAAATATGTGAGCTGCAATTTTTCACTACACTTTTTCAAGTATGTATAGACAAAGAGCAAGAAAGCTGCACACCCTCGTCATCGATAAGCTTCCTCCACACCTAACTACCTCACATCACAAACAGAATGGACTGGACTGGACGAGCGAATTGCAAACAGACAGCACAATAACGTTTACGCTTGAGAGCACTGCGCAAATCGCGGAAACTGACCTAACACAACGCGTTTCTCAGATGTCATGCGCGCATGCGTGATGGTGGTACTCTGCTCTGGTGCTGATCGTCAAAATCAAATAACTATAGAATTTGCGATTGCGCGCAGCCGGAAAACACTCCGCCTCCTAGACACAGGTTTTTTTTTTTTTTGTAGCTTGTATTCTGGCTGTTTGTAAATAAATAGTAAAATTGTATTCTCAAATAAACCGCGAGCTTTAAAAGCATAAAACTGTTAACTAACTTGCTTACCGCCGCCGATCTTTTCGGACCTAATCACAATAATTTCGCACAGTAAATTTACACGATCCATTTCGACGCTGTTGATTGGTTGGTTTCCACGTGAAAATCGTTTTGAACGTGTGCGCTGAGTGTGATACGCGAAATTTATCAATATTCGCCGCTGTGATCCGCGGACCGCATAACGAATATGAAAAGCTTTTTTACTCGCGCGATGATGGCAATGGTTTAAATTTAGAGTAAGCTTTGCGAAGAGACCCTCTCGACTCGATTGTTCTGATGGAGGAGGATGAGGAATATTTTTGGAGGAGTATGCTCAATAAAATCAATCTAGCCAAAAAGTACAGAACAAATTCGGTAGAAGTATAGGAAAGGAAGAGCTCTGAGAGAGCGATCTGCAAATGCAAAATTTCTGATATCTCCGTAGTCCGTAGATAGAGGTCTGTTGGTTGGTGGCGTCGTCAGAATCCCAAGTGGTCTTTGAATGGAAATTAGATTGGATTGGCGCTATTTTTACTACATAAACTGACATGAAATCGAAAGTTGATTATTCCGCGTGAGAGCTGATTTCGCGAGTTTGTTTGTAGAAGCCAAAAGTAAACGATCGCGATCGTTTCTTCAAAATTTACGGTATTGTGCCGAGACATTATATATGAGACACACCACACAGAATGGAAATTGTTTTTTTTTCTTTCTTCTTCTTCTTCTCTATTGTAGGTAGGCATATTATGCATTGATTTTGTAAGAGCTACCTTTTCCAAGGAACTATGTAGTGATTTATAGTCTTTTTGTGTGTGTGCGTGTTTTTTTTTTATTGATGATGAAGAATTTTTTATATATAATATTTCAGCATGATGCTTGTTTTGTGACTCAGCATAATTTGAACTTTGACTTTGTGATCGTTTTGATTCATTGAACTTTTGCGTGTAGGTTGTGTTGCGGTTTAGGTATGACTTATACTTTACATAAGGCATTGAAAATGACAATCATGAAAGGAATTTCATTCAGGAAATATTTAAAAACTAGATTTTCATATATTTATAAGATTCCATTTAATCTTAGAAGGTAGGTTAGAGTGGCGGACATCGTAAAAAACAAGTATGATCACCCACACTTAGATCATATTCTATGGTCCATTTTGATGGTACTTTATTGGAACCCTGCCTGGAAAAGATATTTAAAAGCTAGGGGGTGTGATGAAACCAGCCACAAAAGTTAATGAACCTGACCAGGTCCCCCAATCAGTTCGCAGAAAAAGTAGTTACCAAGCGTATTCCTCCTACGCTTAGCAAGGTTAGGGCATTTGTACAGCAGGTGCCGAGCGCTCTCAACCTCTTCATCATCCTTACAGCTTCTGCAGAAATCATTGTATGGAGTTTGCATGCGCTCTGCATGTTTGCCAAAGAGTTTATGTCCCGTGATGACTGCAGTAAGATTACTCATATCATTCCGGTTCCTCCTCACAGGTTGAATCTTTACAGAACAAGTTTCGGGCCAAAGTTGTTTTGAAATCACGCATGGTCAGTTCTCCCCATCTGCGATTTTCCAGCTTGCAGGGCTGTACATCTAGAATGTTCTTCACTGATTCTAGGGGTTGAATTATGGGCTACTCTGCTAGACATATATTTATAGCAGAATCCTTTATGGTCAGGGAACTCGCTGCCTAGTTTCCAGGTATTTCACTGTGACCAGGTACCCAGCAGAGAATAATTCTATGGTCAATATCCAGTTTCCCGAGTTCACAGCGTTACCGTTGCACTAGGCGCGATCTAATGGTGTTCGAGTCTAAAGATTTGATTGCAGCTTGACTGTCAATACAAATCCTGATGACTCGATCGGTAGGTTAGGTACGTCATAAGTTGTACCGGCGGGCTTGCTGCTTTGCAAATGGGCAGGACCTCCGCCTAGAAGACACTATAGTGGTCCGATAGGCGGTGCGATTCCTTTATTTGAGAGAGAGCTGAGCACAGCACGACTTCCACTCCCACATCAATGTTCAAACCGTCCGTAAAGACACATATATCAGAGTCGATTGCCACAAGATCACCGTCTCACTCCTCTCTCTGCTAGGAATGCTAGTTGAGAACGCTTTCTCAAAATATAGTCTTGGAACAATGTAATCCGTTGCTCTCCGTATATATGTATGTCTCCAGGACAGATCTTCAATATTCTGCTATTAGCAAGGTCTGCTGTTATCCAGCAACCTCACTCTTTGCAGATATACATTTCCCATGGATGTCGAGGGGTAAGAGTCGGAGCATAGTCTCCATTGCTGCCGTTGATGTTGTTCGAAGAGCACATGTAATGCCTAAACAGGCAGCTATCTGTATTTTAGTAAGATTTTTTATGTGCGTCGCTTTCTCAACAGCATTCCATCACACCAAGGTTCCAGATGTGAAGATATGTCTTACGATAGCGGCGTACATCCAGTGCACGATGAGAGGGTGTATTGCCCATTTTTTGCCAAAAGTTTTCTTGCAGCCATAGAATGCAATGGCCACCTTCTTGACGCACTCATTCACATTTGTTCTCCAATTTAATTTAGAGTCTAGGATCACTTCTAGATATTTGGCTTAAGTTTTAAATTCAACAGTAATGTTAGCCAGCTTTGGGGTTGCGCGAAAGTCGGACTAGTTCGTTCTATGCGGGGTTAAGCTCTAGACTGCTACTTATAGCCCAGTTATGAAGCTTTTGTAATTCTCTTTGAGTTAGCTTATTGATCGTCCCGCATGATTTTCCCTGAGACCAGGAAAAGCATATGCTACCGCTTTTATATGCTCGTTTTGTAAAAAGATGAGAATACCATTAACCACCAAAAACCACAGTCGGGGTGAAAGTACTCTTCCTCCTAGACACCCTCCTCCTAACCTTATTGTTACCAAGTTCTGCGTTTATTAGGCGGTTATTGTGTTAATCCATCTGCATGTATAGGATTCAACTCCTAGACCAATCAGGGCATCCGGAATGGCCTCTAATCTAACATTATTAAAGTGTGTATAAGGCGTTTCGTATCAGCAGGACCCAAAACTCTTCAGTATGGATAGCTCTTGCCTGCCGCAGACGCCAGAAGAAAATGCTAAGCAGACCTCATATATAGTCTCAGTATAAATTCTGAGTATGAATCATATGAGGCGAAATACTACTTTAGCGCTTAGCCAATACAGCCCTATAGGCGGGACTAGCCAATTTAGAGAAAAGAAAAGTCATGAAGACTTTTACAAAATGCAATTTAATAAAAAAATAAAAAAAATTGATAACTAACACTGAAGATGTCTGAAGAGCTGAAACCTGTCTAAACTCCGCGGTAAATTAATTTTTATCAAGTAAATGTGGGAGACAACATTTTAATTTCTATTATTTATACTTACTTAGTTTAGTGTATCGAGACCCGGTAATAATTACTCCTATTTTGAATGCATTAAACACTTTTAGCGGTTATTTTTGAAAGATTTTCGTTGAGTAGCTTCAGCTATGATTTGTTCTAAAACAAGATCCCCATTGAGTTAAAATGTTGTTTGATCCTGTCTTCATGATAAAAAACTGTTCCTTGCCATATAAACCTTATATAATTTAATATCGTGTTAAGGATTGTGCAGTGGATATCTAAAATTATTAGTTTCCACTAAAAGTTCGATGAGTAATGTTTGAAGGAGGAATGTCTGAGGAGGTAAAAATCCTTATCTCACTAGAATTCAGTATTTTCGAATATCTTCTAGGAGTGCGATGTTTGGATCAATTTGAAAAAAAAAAAAAATTTAATTGATGGTGCCCGGAATCTTAGCACTTGTTAGGTTCCTCAATTCTTTTCATACGAATAAAAAAAAAATCCTGTTCATAAATTCTAGTTCAGCCAGTTCAAGCTTGTTATATAGTTTTCAGTGAGAGCATCTCTCTGAAACTTATTGTCGTAAAATTCTCAAAGATGGCGATCTTTCAAATGCTATTATTTATAATCTTTGAATTGAATGTTTCATTTCCATAATGGCTACAGCCGATATGAACATGGTTAGTACATCGGGAGGACAATACACCGAAAGACTCTTATCTAATACAAGAAAAAGGCAGAATAGAAAATCTGTAGCAGATTTTTCAAAAAAATTGTTCGATCATTTTTTTATAAATTATCCCATGCCGGGTATTTGTTAGACGACCTGAAGTTATTTGCATTTTGAGGTTTATGACCTCTGGCTACAAGATGCATGGGTGCATGTATATATTATGCGACCTTTGATAATCCACCGGGAATTATCTCATCACATTGTGTCCATTGAGATGGGGAGACCTGCATATGTCATGGCAAGGCGATTCATACTTCGGAGAAATTTATTGTGAACAAAACTCAAGCATACAGAGAATGCCTTTGTTCACTGGAGAAGCTACATATAAACATATAAACATATATATATATATATATGTAATCCCAGGACAGGTGAGACTCATCGAGTGATTTGTTTGTTGTAGCCGCCTCTAAGCAGCTTTCTGATCGATTCATATGCAAATCGTTCCCTCAAACTGAATATGTTTTACTGGCGTGTGGTGCTTCTTGTTCTCCTCACTGAACTGCAATATGTACATATGTATGAATGTATGTAATAACAATGTTTACCCCCATCTATCCTGTGCGTTCTCATCTTCAACAATAACAACAACAACAACGCAACGTAAACGAAATTGCGTTAATAATTCTGCGGATAGAACATGAATTATGGAGACCTTAATGAAATTTATTTGCTTATTATAAAGAGCTCCTCATAAATTAAGCGATAATTGTTTTGGCGGTAGGCGACGACGACGGCGTCCTTATTGTTATTGTTCTTTGCAAATATTTATCTAACTTCGGAGATGGCATCGATTTCATGTAATCTGTTCTTCCGTACATAGCATTGCGAGTACAATTGAATGGACGAAATTAGAAAGAGGTTAGCTGATTCATTTGATTCATTACTGACTGATTCGTTCTTCATTCATGTCACGTAGATAGATCATGAGATTGTTATTTACCTTCACTTTAGGCTTTAGTGGAAGGTTTTTTTTTTACCACAATGACAAATTTTATGTAAAAAAAAAAACAAGTTCAATAAACTTTTCGCGATTATTTGAGGTTGATTCACCTTTCTGTGCTGGCTATTGGAACTCTGTTGCAAAATTATAAATCCACCCAGAAATTTGAAGTTTTTCCTATTTTTGAATGGAAATTTGAAAAACTTTCTTCTACGAAAGATTATCGGCAACGAACAAAGTACTTAAATTATGGCAAGCCTGTATTAACGATCAAGGTTTTTAGATTCTCTAAGAATTCCGAAATTTCTGCTGTTGCATAATTATAAATCCATCACTGCGGGTAAAATGTTTGAAGTGTTAGCACACGTTTTGCTAGGTGTGGGCGAGGTACATTTAGCGAGGCCCTCTGGTGGCGCAAGAAGCAATTTTATAAATTAAAAGACAGTCGAAAAATAGCTTTTCACTTTTTTTATTATAATAAAGACTGTGCAATACAAACTATTTTCTTAGAATAACTTTAAAGAAACAGATGCTTTTTGTCTTACTAAAATCCTTAATGATTGTACCGTAATTAAGCTTAGATGCTATGTCTGCTTCAATAAATAAAACTGCCAAAGCTGAAAGTCTTTTCTGACCCATTGTACGTCTCAAATAATTTTTTATAAGTTTTAATTTTGAAAAGCTACTCTCAGCGGACGCTGTACATACCGGTATCGTTAGCAAAATGCGATACACAATGTAAATATTTGAGTAAATTTCTTTCAAGTTAAGTATGGCGAAATAGTCGGCATGGAAAGCAGAAAACTTTATTTTTACTTTTGGAGTATATCAGCCAGCGAAGATGTTGAGTCTCGCCATTATTTATTTTCTTGCAAAATGAAAATTGGAAAATTGCCTTTGATTTGCATCTTTCGGATAACCTTCATTACAGTTATTGAGCTGCAGTGACGGGCCCATTTGCACTAATATGTCATGTCGCTGAGAGTCCGTTATTTGAAACGCCCACATTCCCGGATCCGAAACTACCAATGCTTGCTTAACTTCATCACTGACGTCGTTGCTAACTGAGCGAGGACCTAACTCAAATTTGCTCTTCATGATCAGGAATATCAGCGTTTGATTCCGATTGTAGAGTTTGATCCCTGCTCCGACTGTCGTTCTTTATCGATATCATCATTCAGTGAAGTACTTCCCAGCATCTTAGAAGTCGAAGCAACGGATTCAGTTTGGTTAAGAATCTTCATCAAATCTGAACTTAAGGCCTGGTTTGATACGGCTCTTTCAGCTTTTATTTTTGCTGGTTTATGATTCCGAATTCCTCCCGATATCTCTATCTCGCTTGCCTGACATGTCGTAGATTGTAATTGCAATATAAATGTTTTTCGAGAAAAAGTGAGTAATTCATCATTAGGGCATTCCCTAGTCAACTTAGTGTTGCGCTGTGTATTGCCTACAATAAGTGGACACAATAATGGACACATTCTTCAATGTTGTTTTCTTTTATTCAGAATATTTACAGGATTGGTCATGAAAAGTATGGTCATGAAAACGTCGGTAAAAGAGCTAAAACATTGTTTAGGGTCTAAGGGCCATATTCACCTAGCAAAATTAAAAAAAAAATTCAATTAAAGCTATTCACCAACCACACTTACCGGGTCGATTTAATGAAAATTTAATTTTAATTTAATTTTAAGTGAGGCCTTACCCTCTCTTAAATAAATTTAATTTCGATATCAGCTGATTGAAGTGTAATGCAGTCAAATGTCATATTTTTAATAGCGCAGTTAAAAGTTTGAAGAAGCAATTCCTTAATATGGGCTATTTTTAATTAAAACGAATTGTACATATATTATAAAATATTTTTAATAATACATAAAAACTTCTCTATTTAAATAAAAATAAAACTTCCTTTAATTTTTTAAATAATATTTAAATTACATGAACTCTCACAAGAACTGTCACTTGCCAAATTCGGAAATCTTGCAGCTGATGGTCCGAAATGTCCGAAATTATTTATTTTATTAAGGTTGGTGAATAGCTACAAAAATTTAATTGCGGTCCCTCAATAAAAATTAAATTAAAATTAAATTTGTATTAAATGGCTTGGTGAATACGGCCCTAAATCTTAAAAATAAGTCGCTAATAAAAACCTCAAAAATCCCGCTAGATCTAGCGACAAAGTCGCTAAAACGGAAACACTGTTTCTAGCCCTTGAGGAGCGACTGGAGTTTGAAAGTACCTTACATAGACAAACTCCAAACAGAAAGGGAAATCCCAAGTCTGACCACAAGGGGTTCCCCGTGATAGCAACGAATTGCCAACAAACATTGCTAGACTAAATAAAAACAAAATTTATCAGAGGGGCTTTCCCGTTCGTTTCTTGCGACAGCAACTCAACGCCAACAAATGTTGCTAGCTTAAAAAAAACGCATAAATTTTTACATTGCGTCCGAGTTATGCATATTGGAGGCACGAGGCCCCCCGGACCGCGAGGCCGTAGCCCACATCGCCCACGCCTAACGCCGCCTCTGATTAGATCGAGTATAACCCCCCGATTCTACATAAAGAGACTTTTAAAAGATCTCTTAACTTCTTAAATTTAGCAAGTAAGAGATTTTAGTAGAATTAGTATTCTACATAAATTTTTGTGGAGAAATATTAACTTTAAGAGGTTAAGAGGGTTTGGAGAATTTTTCAGTGAGCTGGGCTCACTTACTTTTCAAGAAGGAAGAAGAAGTAATTTTTTGGCGAGGCGATGATGGTAATATGACCAACCCACACGTAGTTATAATTGTGTGCATCTTTAATCAAGTTACAATTATCACTATGAATAATATTTGTATGATAAATTCACAGCACGTATAATGATAATTGAATTATTATTTTAATACTTAAATCGTAGGTAAAGAGTTCCACAGCCGCCGTTACATCCAACAGGATTTTCGTATAAACCTGTAGCACAAAAATTAATTGTTACCAAAACTTTAAAGTGACGATAATATTGTCGAGTAATGGAGATTATCGTAAGGCTATGTAATTTCTATCACGTCTGACATCTCTTAAGTCTTTACGTAGAATACCAATGTCTGCTAATGGACTTTGACAGCCCAGTTAAGAGTATAAGAGCTCTTATCTTATTATGTAGAGCCGCGGGGTAAATCAGCCGAATACATCGAGGATTTACTAAAAAAAATTTCATATAAACTTTGATTAGCATCCGTATCAATATTCAACTGGTGAGCAACCACAATTCACGAAATTAGACCAGTCGCCTTACATTATTCGTCTAATCTAATAAATTTTGGAATTGGTTGAACCTGTTGCAATAGGATGAATAGGAGAATATAAAGTTATGGAAGTAATTGATGGTAATAAATAAATTAGCTGATTAGACCAGTTGCTTTACATGTTTGGTCTAATCTATTCAATTGATGAAATAGATTAGGTCTACCCTTAAGGTATTGCTTGTGTAAGTTTTTTCGATACAGTTATATGCTTATAAATTATACAGACCACTTGGATTCGGAATACATTCACAGAGCGCAAACAGAAGGGCAAAGGTGCAGTTATGTTTGTTATTTGAAATTCTCACCTAAAATTTTTGGTCTATTCTAAACTAAGTATGCGAATTAGATGACTCCATATCTGGGTATTTCCATTTCTTTTCTTCATTTCTGTCTAGAAGACTATGAAATAGTTTTAAAACGTTTGTATATTTTCTAGCCGTTCCAGTATTTTTCTGTCATCGATTTGCAACCATCAATGTAAAAAAATAATATATATAATGGTACAAAATGGCTGTCCATAAAATACGTTAGTCACTCTATTTTTGTATAATTTTGACTCTGGTCTCATCTGGTTACACTTAGTTGCAATTATGTAGACCCCGATCTTAAATATAATGGCACGATAACAGAATCTCCTCCCCTTATGACACATAGAATAGGTATTCGTGTTAGAAATGAAAACATAAACTTTTGGCAAATTTGTTATTTATTTTTCAACGTAGTCGCCTTTTAATGTGATACAGTTTTCCCAATGTTTCGGCCATTTCTTTAAATCTTCTAAGAAATACGATTTTTGAAACGCATCAAAATAGGCTTCTGTTTCACCGATGATCTCCTGATTTAAACTGAATTTTTTCCTGCAAACCACATTTTCATGTTAAGAAATAAGAAAAAATCACAGGAAGCCAAGTCTGGTGTCGCAGTTCATGCAGTTTGGCCGCAACAATTCCGTCTGAGTAAGCTGATCCGTTGTCGTGGTGAAGCAACACTTTTTTCTTAGCCAAATGGGGCCTAGTTTCTTTAAATGTTTGATCGAATCGGTTCAATAGCTGACTGTAGTACTCCCCCCCCCCCCCTGTTATCGTTCTTCCTCTTCTCCAGAAAGTCGATGTGGATTATTCCTTTGCAATCCCAGAAAATCGTTGCCATTACCCGCCCGGTCGATGGAACCACTTTTGCCTCTTTCGAAGCATATTCGCCTGGAAATGTCAATTTTTTTACTGCTGCTTGGTTTCTGGCGTATAATATTGAACCCAGGTTTCATCAAGGTTGCGACCCGATGCGAAAACTCCTGCGAATCTGGCTTGAAGAGATTCAAACATTGCTGCGAAGTTGACAGTCGTATTCGCATGTTGTTCAACGTTAGCAATCGTGGCATCCATCAACTTTTCATGCTAAATATTAATTGTCGATCCGTAAGAAACGCCTACGGCTTCCGCTACTTCACGCACTTTTAATCGGCGATCATCAAGAATTATATCATGAACTGTTCCCACCATTTCTTCAGTCACCACGTCTGATAGACGGCTTGCGCGCTCCTCATCAAAAACAGGCGTGCGGCCATGTTTAAATTCATTAAGCCGATATCTACTGCTGTCAGAGATGGCAAAAGGTTCTCATAAACTACATCTAAATTCGCTTTTATTTCTTGGTAACTTTTCCCGTCCAAAAATAAGAATCGAATCATCGATCGATACTGTTCTTTTTTCATTGTAGTATAAAATACCAAACACATTCAACACAAATGAATATCAATTCAAAACTAAACTATGAACTTATTCAAAACTCTTTCTTGTATGCATTCTCATTTGACAGCTGACAGTATACAATGGCAACATGAACATTCCCCAGTAGCGCCATCTACCTTCAAACACGGGTACTTATTGATCCACATCCGTATGTTGTTCCATACAGCACTCGAGCTGACAATTCTTAAAATCGGTCATATAAGGAATAGAAGAATTTTAGAGAAGTTTAGAACGTTTTTCGGGGCAACTGCAAAAGTTAACAATTTTTTTTGTGCTCTTTGATCGTTATTGGCTAATGCCAGCTGAAAGCAAATGTGGCTTAATAGGCTAGACAAATTAATAAATACCAGAGGCAAAAACATCTGTCTCGTTAGTTCAGGGGTAAGAGTAGTCGGCCGGAAGGCGGAAGGGTTTCGGTTTGAAATCCCAGACGAGGTTGTTGTTTTCTCTCTTGTATTTATTAATTTGATTTAGAATCGTTAAAAATAAAAATTTCTCTAAAATTCTTCTTTCCATGTTTGATTTAGTTCACTACAAGTATAGATAGCACAGGAACTCGATATCGCATGAGCATACCATACATATTGTCATATGGGTGGTGTATCCGAAATGGATCACAGAGCGCGCCGAGAGCTAGTGTTGTTTTAATAGCAGTTTTGTATACATTTGACCGACCCGCACAACGCGGCAAATGCGAGAAAATACGAACCACGGGTATCCATCATTTCCAGTGTTGTGGTCCATTCCGGAATGTCGTACCAGCCATTCCGGAATGTCGTACCAGCCATACAAAATTTGTATACTCTGCTCCCCCTACTTGTCACACATTGCCACACTAGAGACTATATCCTCTCTCCCTATATTGCGTACGTATTTTATGGACATATCAATCATGGAAGCAAAGACGATAGATTCCAAAATTGCTCTAAATAGTATCTTTGTCTTGAAGTTGGTGCGTAACATTGTCTCAAAAAGGAAAAGGAGGCACATCCCCTATATCATTGTGAAAAGGCAGAGATCAGTGTCTAAAAGATTGATGTATAGGCCGAAATCAAGTCCAGTTGGTAACCAGTTGGCTCCCGTTTTGGCCTTTTTCGGCAATGTGTTTAATTTTTGAAAAGATGTTACAAGCCTACACAGCTCCTCTTCTCTTTGCAATTATAAAAAAATAGTGAATTTTTACTGAGCGTTTGTGGTGGGCTTTAAGATGTTCTGCACAAGTGATATGAAACTGAAGGTGCTACACCGGATGTACATTTTGAAAGTTAGTCCCACATGCATTTTACATTTATTGGCGGAAGGAGTAAGCTTAGATTTCGAAATAAAAACTGGTTGCAAAAAGACTATAGCTGACTTGCTAAGACTAACTTGCATATAAGTCAAGTGTCGAAGTTTGGAGAGAGAATAGAAGGGGCTTAACTACAGTATCTGTTCTATAAATTGGGATGCTTGCTTCACGCCCATATTTGTATATGAAATTTTATTGGTATTCCGCAAAGTTAGCCCTTTCTGAAAAGAGTGGTTGAGACGGTTCAATACTTAGTAGAGAGTTTTGCTATGAAAATTCATAGCGAAATAAGTCAATCTGAAATTGCAGCTCGAGAATTGAGTGGAAAAAAAACTCTTTATGCAAACAAAAAATCTTTGAAAAAAGAAATTTCATTGCAAAAAGCGGGCGTTTCATATAACCATATAACCATATAATCGTCAGTACGGCTTGGTGCCTGCCGTATACGCCAAAGCAAACAGCCAAGCTGACCCCATATATAATAGACTTAAAATAAATTTTAAGTGTGAATTATATGATTTTTCCACTCAATTCTCGAGCTGCAGACTTAGCAGCAAACTGACTCAATTTCAGGTTGACTTATTTCGCTATGAATTTTCATAGCAAAACTCTGTATGAAATGCTAGTCCCACATAGGGCTAAATCTTGATAGGCATTCAAGTAAATACGTAGTATTTCGCCTCATATAATTCACACTTAAAATTTATTTTAAGTGGTCAGCTTGGCTGTGCACTCTGGCGTATATGGCAGGTAGGAACCAAACCGTACTGATGAGTAATACGGTTTCTGCTGATATGAAACGCCCCCTTTTTGCAATGAAAATTTCAGAGATTTTTCGTTTGCATAAAGAGTTTTTTCCACTCAATACTTAGTGTTTGCTTTTTCAGTCTTAGGTACAATATGAATATTTTTTGATCTGCACTTTATCAGAAACAACTGCGCTTTAAATAGAGGATATTAGCAATAGAAAGTCACTAGTGAGTGCACAAAGCAAAATAGTACATTACAACCCGTTTAAAAATCGAGCTTGACACTCTGTTTCCGCCCGATAAAAAGAAACAATCTCTAAAATTGCTTTACCAATTTCAGATTTTATAAGCCCTCAAAATATTATTAATGCATAAATCATTAATAAAAATTTATTCAAAAAGAAAACAAAAATATATCTCAAAATATGTGCATCGTCATCACTGCAATCCACTCCATCACCAAACAAGCAAGCAAGCAAACAGCAAAAGCAATATACAAAAAAAAAATATCAAACGAAAAAATTAAATTTTTTAAGTTCAAGTTCAAAGACCTCGCACCGAAAATAAATGCATTGTAACCGTGGCAGATTGCATTGTATAATGTTCCCCGATTTGGAGATTATTCGACAGTCGACAGCTCCTCTGAGACATAGACAACCTTCGATAAGGTCAAAGCCGCACAATTTTTTACGGGGACTCGCAAAGGTTTTATAAAAGCCCATTCAACTTTTCGTGTTGCAGAGGAGAATGCCCGTTGCTGCGGTTGCAATACAAAACAAAAAACAGAAAAAAAAAATTAATTATATTGAATCCAAAGCTTTTGGTTGGCTATGATAACTCTGGACCAAATGTCGAACCTTTCTTTGACAAACAAGTAATAAAAAAATAAATAAAAGTGAAAAGCCAAAAAAATGTGGCAAAAGGGTGGGTGACTAAGACGTTACGGAATTTATGCTGGCCCGAGTAGTAACAGGTTATTTACAACGTGAGGCGTTCCATTACCCGACAACGTTTTTTGCATGCAAAAAAATTAGCAATAGCAGCAGCAACAACAACAGCACAGACACAGTGAATAGCAAATTTAGTTGTTTTGCAAGTTCGTGGGTCATGCCATCCAGTTCCAACAGTCCTCAACAGTGCCGGTGCTGTCTTCTTACCATCTTATATCCATATCTTAAGATATTTCCAAGGAAAGTGAAGCAATGAACGCTTCATGGCCGAAGAAAGATGTGCTCTGTTATACAATGTATGTGTATACATAATATCATCAGAACAATAGGAATAGGTAAGCTGGTCGCATGCGCAAGTGACTGGACTTTTGCTATTCCCACACTACTCTATCATGAGGTAATAAAAAGTCGCTTTGAGATTTTGTTATGCGAGGCACTTCCGATCCGATCTGATGATGGAATGTCCAATTCGTCATTGTTAATCGACTCTTTTGATGTGGGAATATACTACAATCATTCACCTGAGACTACTTGATTCAACTTCCTCTAGGGCTTTTTTGTGTGTTAAACAAATTGCCGGCGCATAATATCAGTATATAGGTAGGTTGGTCGGTACACTATGCTCTGCGCTTGAATAGTTTTGTCCGTCGTCGATATAATTAAACGCATGATTGGTGAAGGAATTTTTGGAGCAAATTGGACGGTATACAAGGAATCTCTTATCAATATTACTTTAGACGTTCGCTATATAACCTAAATAGCTATCATGGAAGAAGTAAAGTGGAATGATTATTAATAAATTTCATTATACGGACGACTTTACTTTTGCTAATGAATTGGAAAATACCTTTCAAAATTTTCGAAAATCTTTTAAAAGTTGGTGCAGATCTATTTAGTTTTTTGTTCTTTGGATAAATTACGTCTAGGAGTGGCAATGACCTCCACATATCCACGATAGTTTTACGTCATGCTAGTTAGCTGGAGGCAATTTGAATAGCTAATGGTCGCCTTTCTTTTGATCTATATAAAATTAAGGTGTAAATGTCAGAGGTCTTATATCTGTGTGACAGTGGGTGTACATATAAAATACTATTGTAAAACTCAATCTCAATAGAGACCCCCGGACGCTCTCACTATATGTATAAATGCCACTCTATCGAAGTAGACTGTATTTTTCACCATACCTACTCATAGAATTAATAAATTTACGAAAATACAGTTAAAAAAGAAGTGTATCAATAGAAAAGTAAATTTTGAGCAGGTTTATTTCTTTGTGAAACATAGATTTGACCTTTGTTTGGGCACCATTTTGGATTTCAATGATGCACAGTTTCAGTTACAGATTTGATACCTCTAACGCCACAGAGGATAAGGTCGGAACTGGTAGAACTGCAATTTAAGCCTGTGCAGAGCTGGGCAAGTACCAAAGACAAAGTACTTAAGTACAAGTACCGAAGGCTTGAGAACATCAGCATAAGTACAAGCATCGCATGAAAAGTACTTGTAACTAAGTACTTAGTCTATAAAAAGTACTGAATACTTTATGAAGTACTTTTTAAAGTACTTTTTAAGAATGTTTGTACATTGGCAGTAATTTAATGAAGTTTATAGAGTTCAAATTCAAATAAAAAAGTTTATTTCAACGCTACACAAGTAAGACAAATCTTACAATTATGTGTAGGTAGGATAATGAAAAAAAAAAATTTAAACATAAACATTACTGAACTAAACTAAACGTACAAAATAAGATATCTGATATCTAAATTAATAATGATAAATACAGTTTGCTTTATTACTACAAAACCAGATCAAATGTACCGTTATGCAGATCTTAAATATTCTATTAAATTGTTCCGAAAACTATGATTGTCCCTGCTCCTTCTAAGGTGCAGAGGAAGAGAATACCAGAGTCGTGTGGATTGAATAAAAAATTGACGACCACTTGAAAGACAGGTGGACAGAGGAGTGTTTAGAGAAAAAGTTCTTACGGATTGAGAAAAATCCAGTCTAATATACAGGTAGTCAGGTTGCTCGGGAATCATCAAATTACGAAGGAATAGTTACGCATCCCAAGATTGAATTAAAGTATCCCGAGACATGGTCGTATCGCCTCAAGCCAAACACATACCGCACGGTAGAATTAAAAGCCACATTTAGCTTACGCAATGAAATTGAATTAGAACCACGAAAAACTTCACATCCATAAGTCATGAGGGGAACAATTAACGATTTAACTAACATAATCCGCGTGTCAACAACAGGAGTAAAGGACGCAGTGATTGAAAGTTTACGCAGCGTTCCATAAACTTTGCAGACAAGCGCATTAATGTGATTGGACCAATTTAACGTACGATCCAAAATTATTCCGAGATTCTTTACGGTACTACTGTAAGGAATAATTAAATTGTTTAGGATAACATTCGGAAAGCAGGAAGTGTCTAATTCACTTTTATAGATCACGATAGCTTTGCATTTTGATGCATTTAAGCTCCTCAAACTATTACTAACAGCCCAATCAAGCACATTAGCGAGCTCTTCGTTCATACGGCATATGGCATCCTCCAGCAATCCCAACGGCCTAGAAATGTAAAGCTGTATATCATCAGCATAGATGTGGTAATCACAATTTCTCAGAACCATTGGAAGATCATTAATAAATATAGTAAATAATAAGGGACCCAGAATGGAGCCTTGAGGGACTCCACTCCGCAAAGGTAGGAAGCCAGAAGCAGAATTAGAACAGATCACACTCTGATGACACCCGCAAAGTTAAGACCAAACCAACGAGCATGCAGAATTAGAAAAATTGAAATTAAAAGTCAGCTTACGTAATAATAATATGTGGTCAACTGTGTCAAAGGCCTTGGAAAAGTCAAGGAGGACGAGTGCCGTAAATTTATCACTATCAAATGATTTCCTAATATCATCTGTTATATTTAGCAACGCTGAAGTGCAGCTACGCTTGGTTCTAAAAAACCCGATTGAAGATTAGACAGGAGGTTCTCCTCATCTAAATAACTAGTGATTTGGGTGTGCAGGATTTTTTCAAAGGCTTTAGAGAGAAAAGGCAGTATGGAAATAGGACGATACTCCCTTGAACTACGAGACTTCCTGGGAATGGGAATAATTATATATATTAATAAATAAATACCTTTTGAAAACTATAATACGTATACTAACCAGTGGCTACTATTTCTAGTTTTTTATACTTTTCGGCGCTGCACGCAGAGTAAAATATTCACCTCTCTTGGTACACTCATAAAAACTATTAGAGGTCCGTTCAAGCACCCATTGTCGTCTCCAATAATGCATAAAAATTCTAAGGAAAAAGTTTCTAGTAAATTTCTATGAAAAAATTGAGGTCTTCCCTACATCAAGTCGAGGCATCGTCGATTTTATATTCGAGCGAGACGTTACTGATTTTGTTCTACTTGCCTAGTCTTGTTTGTTTAGTTTGTCTAAGGTTCTGCCTTGACACGTGAGTGCTGCACATGCTTTGACAGTTCTTTGCGTGCTTTAAAACTCAACAAAAAAGGAGTTGCACTAGAGAGATTGTGTTTCTTTTCTACCAAGAGTTAGATATTTATAGGTAATTAATAGAATCAGAAATACTTAAGTAAAAATCTTGGTACTTAAGTACAAAACTAAGTCTTAAGTACAAGTAAATAGAGGCAAATACTTATGTTCAAGTACTAAGTAGGGGCATTTCAAAAGTATTGAGTAATAAGTTTTAAGTAACGAAAATGTACTTTAAGTAGTACTTTTTTTTAGTCTTTTTTACTTAAGTATTGCCCAGCTCTGTGGACAATGCAAACAAAATCAGAACCACCGAGATAAAGTCGTTCTGCTTAACTAGAGATAAGAAGAAGAAACGAAAAAAGAACAAACAAGGCAGGACGAACTGATAAAACAAGTATTGTCTAAATGTAATCCAAATTGATTGACCATGATAACCGTGCACCTGCATAATAAGCTGATGATAATTTATAGGCTTATAGGTAATATAATATACGGGTGATTAGAAAAACAGTAATTTGCCGAAGAAAATATTATAAATTAGTTAGTAAATATATCATAGGGGTGTCGGTGGATAAAAGAAAATTGTTACCTCGTGTTTTAACTGAAGTTTAAGCTTTATAAAGTTCGACGTGAAAAGCATCTTTACCTGCAACAAAAAAAAAGAGAAAAAAGAAAATTAGTAAAAATATATTAACAAAAGTAATTTGCTTTTAAATTTATTTGTTTGTTATGAAACTGAAACATTTTAAACTTATAACCGCATATGAGTTACTAATATCAAATATATAAATCTAGAAAATTAAGCCCTAGTCTGGTACACCGACTACGGGGCTAAAGCTGAGGAAGGAGTATAGGAGCAGGTATGTATGGTGTAAAACGAAGAGCTTATATTTATCAAAGCCTAGCAAAATAGGCCTAAATATTTCAGGCAAAAGTATATATGCTAACACTTGATGTCCATACGAAAACTTCAGTCGATCCTATACCAACAAAAATATATCTATACAGATAGCCAAGTGGGATTGAAAGTCATCTCTTCAACAAAAGTCCAAATGCATTTAATGTGGGAGTGCATTCAAACATAAACAAACCTTGGCACACAGTATTTTGAAAGAACCACCTAATAATTCAATGAGTGCCAGGATACCAGGGAAATTGATAGGAATTGATAAGACAGACTTACTGGCCAAAAAAGGAGCGTCCTAGCCTCTCATAGGACCGGAACGATTTTGAGGTATTTCTTACAACACCGTGAAGCCTACTTTTCAAAATTGGATCCAAAACCAAATGGACTAACAATGGACTTCAATGACTAGCTTCAGACAAGCCAAAAGATTGATCAAAGGACCTTCACCAAACAAGAGCCAGGATCTTTTAAGGCTGTCTAGGGATCAACTCACAGGAGTCCTAACTGGACACTGTAAACAAAACAAACACATTCATCAGATAGGTATATCACCTACTGATGTATGTAGGTTGTGTCTCGAAGAGGATGAAACATCGGAGCACATTCTATGATAATGCGAGGCCATTACACAATCTACCGACTTTGAGGAAATCTCATTCAAAAAAATACTGCTCTTCCTGGGAAGTGTGGGATTGTTGAATGAACTATAAAGAAAGCAGTACACAATAAGCCAATAAATGGCTGCAGTATAAAGGACACTCACCCCGCTCAATTACAAATCTAATCTAATCTCTCTAATACTATAGGGTCTTTCAAATTGAGTTTTCAAAAGTACGCGCCTGTGGAACACACTTCAAACATCGAACGCACCCATATTATATGTCATTTTGACAACTGAAGGTTTGCCATTTATAAAAATGGAGTCGTGTACATTACAACAACGTATTGAGATTATTGAATTATTTTATGAAAATGGTCGTTCTGTAAGAAATGTATTTCGCAAATTACACGATATTTATGGTCGACACAATCGTCCAACTGAGCAACAAATTGGTAATATTGTGCGGAAATTTCAAGAAACTGGTGCAATACAAGATCGAGAAAGACGTCAGAAGAAAATATTGGTGCTGTGAGTGATTATGTTGCAGCTGACTCAAACACGTCAATTTCCCGACACGTTCACGACAATTGGGACTTTCTGAGTCAACTGTATGGCGTATTATGTACAAAGATTTAGCGTTGAAGGCCTACAAAGTTCAATTGATACAAGAATTGCTGCCACAAGATCATTCCATTTGTCGGGACTTTTCCAATTGGATACTGGAACAAAACGACGATTTAACAAAAAAATCATCTTTTCGGACGAAGCACATTTCGAGATCGGTGGCTAGGTTAATAAACAAAACTATTTGGAGAGAGGAAAACCCTCGCGCGATCCAAGAGAGGCCAATCCATCCACAAAAAGTCACTGTTTTGTATGCATTGTGGTTTGGTAGTGTGATTGGTCCGTACTTTTTCGAAAATGATGCTGGAAGAGCCATAACCGTTAACGGTACCAGATATCGCGACATGATCACAACTTTTTTATGGCCAAAACTGAAAAATATTGATACTAAAGACATGTGGTTTCAACAAGATGGGGCTACGTGTCATACAGCCAGAGAAACTTTCCAATTACTGCAGATTCGGTGACGTCATTTGGCTTTCAAGATCCTGTGATTTGACACCGTTAGACTTCTTTCTCTGGGGCCATGTGAAAACACAGATAATCCTCGAAACGTGGAAGCATTGAAAGCTGAAATTATTCGAGTTATTGATGAGATAGAGCCGCAACTATGCCAGAATGTGATTGAAAATTTTGATAAAAGTATCAGGTACTGTAGAGACGCAAGAGGTGGTCACATGGGAGATATCATTTTTAGATTATAAATGGCAAACATTGTATTTCAAAAATGAATAAAAACTTTTTCAGTTTCAATTCAAATTCAATGTCTTTTAATTATTTACTTTTGAAAACTCAATTTGAAAGACCCAGTATAATATAAAAGTTGCCCCCAATCAATTCAAACTCCACAAATCCGTATTCAACAGCACACGAATAAAAGTTAAAAAGCCTTTTGAACAAACGGAGAACGTCTTAAGCGCTAAACGTGCATATAAGTAGGAGCCAGTAACTTCGCAGCAATCCTATCCTCAGAATTAAATAAGTTCTATCAAAATATGCAAACTACGCTCACAACAAGTGTCTTAAAAGGTGGAGCACCCTCCTTGTCCAAAGTTATGTTCATATGATGGTCAGACATGATTTCAGACATGTTCATCCATCTGCCAGCCAGCGAGCTTCAACAGAGAATATAAAATCCAAACAACACCCTTCATCCCCATCCTCTCGAAGCTGTACTATTCAAGATTCAATTGCGACTTTTCCAGTCGAAAACGACACATCGGTGGTCAGTATATGCCGGCATAAAATAAATGGGAATCCAAGACTACAAAATTACCCGGGGCGACATTAAATACCATTTTTATGGTCGAATCCGGTGTGCCAACCGTACCACTTCCTTGGGGTAGATGAAAATGTACATCATCAGCTCCTTGATAGTGGCATAGGTACTTAAAGTAGCGAGGTATGTACTGCTGTCAGGCTAGGCGTCAGTTTTTATGCTTAGTATACCTTTTTTTCTATTTTAAGAAAGCTTTACATAAGTAAACTCTGTGAAGCCTTGAAGATTTGTCATCCAAGTTAAAATCATTCCATAGGAAATTCGAACCTAGGACCCCTTGCTTAATAAATTTGATGATGATCTGTTAGAGTTGAATGTTTCCAATTGATAGGATTGTTTTTAGCGTAGATGAGACCTTAAAGCGATCTGATAAGCATGTGAAAATTTAGAGAAATTTTTCTACTGCAGAAAAAGTAAAAAAGGAGGCCAGCAGACAATGCAAAATGTATTCCCTTCTAGGGTATCAAAATAGAAACTTTTTCGTTTTGTTTCTTTATACATTTTCATATATAACAAAAAGTAGGGAGTTAGGAAGGGAAGCACTACATATACTCATATACATACATATATATGTATGCATGTACATTCCGTGACTAGACACTACAATTCCATTGATGTCATTATTTTCTGCGTTTTCCCCTGAGTGACCATTACATGCTTTAATAAATGCCCAGAGTTCGAGCATAAATTTTTGAATGCGTGCGTTCGCTATGGACAATTAACTTTTATTTTATGTTTCCGGTAGGCGTAGTGACACGAAGGCACATTAAGCGTTATTAACGCTTATCGAACTTAATCACAATCATCTTTTCCGTGTAAATTTTTTTTAATTAATTCATTTTCGTTTAAGTTGTAAGTTGTGTCAAAAAGTAACAAAAACAAAAAAGAATGGCTCGAATCGAAACTTTCAATTATTTTTTAAAAAACGAACTTTTATCGAGTTATTTTCTTCTTCTTCTTCTTTATTATATACACACACACAAAAAAAAACAAATTTCTGAAAGGGAAATATTTATGAACTTATTTAGGTTAATGGAAACTGGCCACTTTAAATAAGTGAATTGTTTCTCTATCTACACATAGGTATAGAAAAGGCGGATGGATATGACGAAAATAAAACTGCAGCTATCATGACCAGTTTTATGATTTTTATCATAGTTAAAATTGATGGAATCATCTTCATTAAATTAAACAGGTATGCATAGATATAAAGTGTGACCGCAATAAAATTAGACATTTTCATTAAAATTCTATGAAATCTAACTTGGTATCTCCCCTCTGTTATTGGTAGATAAAGCTTTCAGAATGTACGGACCGTGTAAATAGTTTATATTATCATTTTTCGTTTACCCCCATACCTTGTATGAGATGGTTAAGAGATTTCGTAGTATCTAAATGGGCTGGAAGTCGTTTATAGAAGTAAACAAAGAATTTCTAAATTCTCTACACTTTTGAAAATGTTCACTAAAATTGTAGATTGTCAGATCGAAGATCGGTTTTGGATTTGAATGTCTAAGTAGTTAGACTAACCTATTACAGTCAGAACTAAGGTGTTATCAAGACCTCTAATTCATAATGGTTCGTTTGAGCGTGATGTGCAAAATCAAGTCCATGATTTAAGCATAAGATCCAAATAGATCATACACAGATTTTGAGGGTAAAAAAAAAAAAACTCCATCTATGCATATCCCATTTTAATGGTGTCCCACAAGGGTCCATTCTTGACCTGAACTTATTCAGTTTCGTATTCCATGAAGGATTGCATCTCTAAGGATTTTCAAAAGTTGCAGAATCGACATTTTCCCAACAAAAATGAACTTAAGCAGAGAATCTAATAAAGCACTGGTGGATCATTTGGTGGGGATACAGAATAAGGTACATAAGGTAAGTATGCATTTTTTTCTGATTCCCAAATATAGCTAAATATTAATGAATAAATTGTTTTTAGACCCGAATAAGTTAACTTATCCGCAGTTATTTATCGACACTTTATTTAAAAATCCGAACTGCCTTGTTGTTATAGAATAGATTTTTTGAAAAATGTTCATCTCAACTCCAAAATTAGTTTTTTTAAACAAATTTTACTGCAGATTATGATAGCTGTGGATCCTACTTAACAAGGGATAGAAGAGCTACTGCCAAATCTCATTAAGACCTTTAGAAGAAGTCATAATCTAGCGTTTAAACCAAGGCGTGGAAGGATGTTAACATAGCATTTATATATAAGGGGGGTGAGCGGTCACCTGCACTACCCAAGTCCTACCATCCTATCACTCTAACTTCATTTCTGTTTAAAACAATGGAGAAAGTGTTAGACAACCATATTAGAAGCGATGTACTCAATTGGTCACCGCTACACCCACATCAACATGCTTATCAAGCAGGAAAGTTTACCACAGCTGCCCTATATATATAGTCTTATCTTAAGACTCGAGAAGGCGGTGGAGGATAAAGAGACAGCCCTATGCGCATTCCTAGACATCGAAAGAACATTTGACAATACTTCCTTTGAAGCCATTGAGAATTCAGCTACCAAAAAATGAAATCGAGCCTTCCTTGATAAAATGGATAAAAGCTATGTTTAAAAGACAGAGAATAACAGCTAATCTGGAAGATGACTCGATTACAGTAGTGGCTCCCAAGGGATGTCCCCAAAGAGGAGTTCTGTCCCCTCTAACTATGATCGCTAGTTGTGGATGATCTCCGACAGAAGCTGACCAAATTCGGATAATCAGGGCTATGCAGATGACCTAGTCATCACAATCAGGAGCAAACATGATCGGATAATCTCTGATCTAATGCAAAAAGCCCTAAACATAGTTCGCGACTGGTGCCAAATAATGGGACGTCGACCCAATCCTGCTAAGACAATAATTGTTCCTTTGGCGAGAAAAGGGAAGCTTTATTTACAAGAACCATTTCTTGAGGTAGCAGTAGTGGAAATCTCAAAGGAGGTTAGTATCTAGTCATTACCCTAGATAGCTGACTAGCCTGCAACTCCCACTTAAAAGAGTACAGGAAAAAGCCATAGTGGCAACATGGATATACCGCAGGCTTTTTGGCAGAACTTGGGATCTTAAACCAAAAATTACTCTATGGTCATATATGTCTATTATAAGACCCATAGTCACATACGCTTCACTCGTTTGGTGGCCAAAACAAAGCAAAAGACAGTTTAAACTAGTTTGCAAAAATTACAACGGTTTGCATGTCTAGAAATAGCCGGTGCCATGCATACCATGCAGCCTTAGAGGCTATGCTGGACATACTCCTTTTACATTTGCATGTTAGCAAGGAGGCGACCTTCACTGCAATTAGACTGTAGAGGGCAAATCTCCTGAGCGCAAACAATTTGGTTGGACACTTTAAAGTTCTTCAAGAAGTCCTACAGGACCCGATGGCAACCCAACTTCAGACGTTATGCCGAATTGGTTTTGAAACACCATTTAAGGTGATCGTGGGGAACTGTTAACAGTGGCACACTGGGGACCTACCCTTTGAAAAAGGATCTCTTAAATGGTACACGGATGGGTCAAAAATAGAAGGTAGGGCAGGCGAGGGCATGTACGCGCCGAAATGCCATCTCACAAATGCATTGGAGCCCTCATCAACTATTTTTCAGGCAGAAATACAAGCCATAAAATTCTGCGCTCGCGAAATAATTCAGAAGAATATGCGTGGAGCAAAAATTTACAGCCAAGCAGCACTTAAAGCGTTGAACTCGTTTACCTTTGAGTCTAAGCTAGTTTAGGACTTTCTGTCTTTAAGCAACTGGCCGAAGCTGATTTGGGTACCAGGACATGAAGGCAATAAGGGCAACGAGATTGCGGATATCAGGGAAAAAGGAATGACTCCAAGAACGTCATAGGTTTTATAAAAGAACTTAAGTTCGAATGGGCGCTATAGGGCATTTAGGAATAATGTTACAAAAAAAAAACTTACAGGTCATGGTGATTAGATGAGAGGCCAGAACTCTGTCTTGAAATACTTATAATAATAAATATGGCGCTTTAAATTACAATTAAAATCTGAGTACAAATTAAACATATAAAAGGCTAACAAAAACAAGTTATAAAGAACTACAGAATTGATACTAGAACAAGTTACTAATGCAATAGAAAAAAGAGAAGAAAAAAGAGAGTTACAATAATTCGCGATAGTACTCCGTTGTGAGAAGTGACCCTGACAAGACAGTCAAGTAAATTACGGGCGTCTAATTAAGAAATGGGCATCAAGTAGGCCCTTAAAGAAATTGACAGTACGGCATGCTGGATACTAGATTTGAGAGCATTCCAAAAGCGCGCAATCTGGACAACATAAGAGTCTTCCATGAATAGCCTAGTAAAACGAAGAAAGATAACGTTACTGTTACGATGTGAGTAGTTAAATTAAACATTTCTCTAAGGTAATATGGTTCAATCTTTTTTTGTAGGTAGGAAGAACACTAACGCTTTTTTCTTGAGGTATGTATATGACACTCTACCAACTGTTCGTGGTCAGGCAAAACAAATTCATATCTGCAAAGTCCGTAAATTAACGCTAAGCAATCGTTGAACGCGACCTCCATTTTACGGGTACAGACGCTATCAAGTCGAGGGAAAATTAAGCTTCCGCAAGTGAAGTGCGACAGGATTAGTGTCTTGACCAAATTTAAGCGAGTTGCTGGTGGCAAAATACTGGCTGAGATCCAGAGCCTACGGAGTCCGGAGTAAATTTTACTAGTTTTAGATTTTGTATAGTCACAGCAGTTCATATATTTGTTCAACATGATACCAACATTTTTCAATTTACTTTACTAGCAAGAAATAATGTTTTATCGTCAGGAATTACGGATGGGATATCAAACAAATGTAGTGGAATGTTGTGAAAAATGATATATTGAGACTTATAGGGATTCAGTCTCAATGGATTAATCTTGGACCATGTATTGATTCTGCTCAAATCGTCATTAATACGTGCGATGCCATATTCAATCAGGCCAATAAGTCGGTTCAGATATAGGTGTACATCATCTGCGTATAAGTGAATCCTGTAATCACGTCCAGCTAGAGGAAGGTCATTATTAAATAAACTAAATAGAAACGGCCCCAAGATTGAACCCTGAGGTACACCAGTCAAGAGAGGAAATGAAGCCGACAACTTATCATCCACTTTCACCCGTTGATGTTGTTCTGACAAGAAACTTCCAATTAGAGCAGAAGCAGAAGTAGTAAAGCCAAAAAAATTAGATAGCTTATGTAGTAACAGTTAGTTCAATATCTTCGAGAAACTCTATTCTCATTCAGATGTAAGCTCAATCCTGGCTCCTATCTCGCATGTGATGAACGTTAATGTATGTCCATTTATGTTTACATATGCGTGAAAATGGGAAGACAACAAATGAAACGCAGTTGTTCTAGTCGCTTGTGTATTTTTTTTTTCGAACAACACGAATGTATTGCTTTGTCAAAGGTAAAATCAAGATCGTATCGCTGATACTCCATTCGAAACACACAACAATTTATACACGATTGAAGTGTTTCTGGTGTGTATATCAGAAGCAAGAGCCATATGACTCTTGAGAAATTCACACTCACTCTCTCTAAAAGTAAAGTTATAAGTTATTCATCGTATTTGACGCTGCTATTAACATTCTCTGTTAGTACTCGGAAAACTCATCGGAAGTTTCCAGATAGAATCATATCGTTCACAACAACATGAGCTAGCGGATTTTACACGAATAAGATTTCATTAACTTGAAGGCAATAACCCTGGTTTTGAATTGGAAGGTGCTTTTATATTGAACAGACCATTTATGTATATACATATCTTTTTCAAGCTATTTCGGATATGACCCTTCAGTAAGGTCTCAGTTAAAACTAACATATGACTAATCGATTTCAATGTGAAAGCAGTTAGTTCGCTACTGTTCCTAAACGCCAAATGTAAACCTTTATAAATATTTATCTACGCTGAAGTCTAAGAATTCACTGACAAGTTTCTAAAGTAAAGAACTTCGGACGCTCAGACTAAGACAGAATCAACGTAGAAATATAAAACAAAAAACATGGAATTGGATTAGCCACATATTTTACAGCTTGATAGTCACAAAACAATATACGACCTTAACTGAACTCCCCGTCTCATATAAGAATACTTCAAAAACCCATGGAGAAAAATCATTACTGAATCAATTTAGAGTTCGTGGATTAAATTAAATGATGTCATACGAAATAGGGTCTAATGAAGCGGAAATAATACCTTTTATTTCTGCTGTATTTCTTTCGGATGGGATTAAAGAGCACAATAAATATTTTTGCCCCCTGAAATAATTACATATGTATAAGCAAACTCACTTGAAGAGTAATAAAAATAAAAATTTTCTTTCCTTAACATATCGCGGTACACTGACCTCCGTTGTTTTGCCCAACCATGACGAAGTGTTCAAAACATGAACTGAACATACAAAAGTTAATATTTAAAAAAAAAAAATGTTAATTAAATTGTACTAACATAAATCGAACTGAAAATTTACTCGTACTCATTTCCATAAGTAGGACTATACAACACCGCGATAATAGCCACAAGAGTGGAGTGTTTATTGCCTCTGCTAAATAAGTGACGAATGCAGTGCAACATGAAAATGTCACCGCACAACATCGAATGTCATGGCGTGGAATATTTTTCCAAATCAACCTTAACATGACAAAGGTTGCACATAAATAGCGTGACCGAAAGTCATTAACTGCTTTAAATGGAAGGCATTTAAAAATCGTCGTTTCTTATTTCCGAAAAAATTTATATCGCATCCTGTGCAAAAGGGCTCAAAGCAGTCCGTCATCAAATAAAGTTCAGATAGACGATCATACCAATTTAAATGCAATAATTTAGTGAAAGAGTGAGTGGGAAAGAAAGACAGAAGAAAAAAAAATGTAATATCGCGGGATCGCGGGTATAATACAGGAAATGTCATATGGCAAAGTGTGGTTCATTTGGTTTTTATATACGATGCACTAACTATAAGCGACCAAGTAAGAGGCCCCCCGAGTGGCCCACACGTCAATGCGTCATTAATTAAACATAGCCTCCAGCACTAATTGCATAATCGCGCCACCATATGAGCCCGTGGCATGAGCACTTTCCATTAATCCTGAATTTTCAATTATTTTTGTTTTTTGTTTGTTTTTTTTTTTTGTAACTTTTTTTCAATTATTCCAAAACAAGCATAGAATATGATCAAGTGTGGTAAGTTAACTACGAGGAGAAATAAATCAAACAAATGTCACTCTCCCACGGTTGCGGCTCTGTTGGCTGTTCTGCTTTTCGCCTGACCAACCAACCAACCGGCTTGTAGCAACTTTACTTGAAAAAGCCAATAATTCTCGTTCTCTATTCGTACAGAACGACGAAATGAAGCCCCCTTCAAGGAAGGAGGAAGTTGTCGAGTGCATTGCTTACATTTTATTCTATGTATGTTGCGTTCGCATATATGTAGTATGTATGCACGTATGACTATAGTCACAATGTAGCCGGTAATGCATAGCGACTGTACAAAATGTTACCAATCATGTGATTGTTAAGTACTTAGTTGTTGGCAACACGATTTCATCCGTGTAAAATGTAGAAATCTAATAATGTCGGTTCAATAGTCATCCGAACCCTGCATCATCGCATTGTGGACCAAATGAAACCATATATAAATATATACATACCTAATTATGCAATATTCATATACATACAAATATGCCTACATACATGAAAAGTTGTTTTGGGTTGGGGGTGAGAAGAATTAAGCCCTAGATTTGAGAGAAGGGCAGAAACATTTTGTATAGCAGATGGAATGATTGGATATGGTTCCACCACTCTCGACTTCCCATTTCATCGTCAATTTACTTGCTTGACTATAGTTCAAACACCCCCCACATACTTAATATACGACAGTCAATCGTTGAATATTGAAAAAAAAAGGTTTTTGTCATATTTCACAAACAGTGGCGTACAAAATGTTTGACATACTTTGAGGTTTTTTTTAGAAGGGAATAGTACTCCATAATGTAATAGTTGTTGTTGTATGCATATACAATCCCACAGGAAAGGTGGAATAGAGATGACGAAGATTAATAATATGTGAGTGACAAAAGATGGTAAATTATTCCACATTCGTATAGTTTGGGATAAATAGTAATTTCTGGATTAAAATAAAAAATCTCAACATAACTCCAGCCGTGGTTTTCTAGCGCGAATAGATGCTGGATGTAAGCATTTCATCAACTAGGTTATAGTAAGAGGCACATTCATACTTAAGTAAGATAAATCTTAAACGTGGATTATACCACAGATGCGATTACTAACATTTTATTAGTATTTTAAGAGCTGGGCAATACTTAACTACTACTTAAAGTACATTTTCGTTACTTAAGACTTATTACTCAATACTTTTGAAATGCCCTACTTAGTACTTGAACATAAGTACTTGCTTCTATTTACTTGTACTTAAGACTTAGTTTTGTACTTAAGTACCAAGTTTTTTTCTGATTTTATTAAGTACCTACAAATATCTAACTCTTCGTAGAAAAGCAACTCCTTTTTTGTTGAGTTTTAAACTGTCAAAGCATATGTCGCCCTCACGTGTCCAGGCAGATCCTTAGGCAAACTAATAACACAAGACTGGGCAAGTAGAACAAAAACCAGTAACGTCTCGCTCGAATATCAAATCGACGATGCCTCGACCTGATGTAGAGAAGGCCTCAATTTCGTCTTAGAAATTTATTGGAATTAGAATTAGAATTTTTATCCATTATTGGAGGCGACAATATAATATCTTTTATGAATGTACCAATGAGAGGTGAAAGTTTTACTCTACGAGCAGCGCCGAAAGCTATAAAAAGCTATAAATAGTAGCCACTGGTTAGTATACATATTATAGTTTTCAAAAGGTTTTTATTTATTAATATCCATTCACTGAACTCTATAAACTTCATTATATTACTGCCAACGTACAAAGATTCTAACAAAGTACTTCAAAAAATACTCAGTACTTTTTATAGACTTAGTAGTTAGTTACAAGTACTTTTCATATATGCGGTACGCTGAAGTACTCAGGCCTTCGATACTTGTACTTGTACTTAAGGACTTTTTCTTTGGTACTTGCCCAGCTCTGAGTATTTTGAAATGTAAAAGTATTTATTTCACTCAGCTTATGATTTTATTCAACTTAAAGATCGAACACTAGGAATACACTGCACTTCAACTCTTGAATAAACTCTTCGAAACCCATAAACATCGGCAAGCGACTTTATGGCATATAACGGGTTTTCCTTTAAGAGCACTCGAACTTTGAACTGAAATAAAACAACAGTTGTATAGAATTTGAATGAGTTTTTCAATTCAATGTAAAATATGCTTGTTACAATTAAGTGTGGAATATAACATCATTCAGATGACCGCCACGGCTCTGTTTCGTTGCATGGATTCTTTGGACCCAATTTTTGATGACTCTCTCATATAAATCAAGCTGTATTTCAGCGATAACAAGTTCAATATTGTCTTGCAAAGCATAAGTGTTTATCGTTTGTTGACATAACACATTGACTCTATATAACCACATCAGAAAAAGTCCAGAGGTGACTCGTCCTTTTTTCGAAATAATGAATTCACCAAACTTTTCCATTAGAAAGTTGATTGTTTCATTAGCTATTGTGTGACATGTGGCACGCTTTTGTTGAAACCACTTGTCGTCTGCATCGATATCATCAATTTTTGGAAACAAAAATTCCTGTAACGAGTTCTATTGACAGTAACTGTCGCCCCCGAATAATTTTTGAAGAAAAATGGACCAATGATGCCCCCAGACCATAAATCACACCAAACAGTCAATTTTTCTGGTTGCATTGTCAATTGTTGAATTTGTTGTGGATTGCTTTCATCCCAAATTCTACAATTCTGATTGTTAACAAAGCAATTCAATCAGAAATGTGCTTCGTAACTGAAGATGATCTTTTTGCCAAAATGAGAATCAATTTCAAATTGCTCTAAAGCCCAATTAGGGAATCTGCGACGCCAATGCATAATCGCAAGGCTTTAGTTCTTGAGCCAACTGAATCTTATTTGGATGTAATTCCAAATCCTTACGCAAAATACGCCATTTTGATGTTTAAGAAATGCCTAATTCCTGAGAGGGGAGAGGAATTGACAAATTTGAGTTCAGATGTACACTTTCACTAACAGCAGCAATATTGTCATCACTACGTAAATTTGTTTTCCTCGCTGGCACTTTGTTATCAGTGATTTAAATTTATTCACTGGACGACGAATCGTGCTTTCTGCAGGAGGATTATTTCGACCATAAAATGCACGATTCATTATTTTGATAATAATTTTTAATAAGTTACATGCGTTGTTCAATTGTGTATCTATCCATGATGAAATGGTACAATGCACTGACTGACAATAAATATCACAAAAATGTTGATGATAGATTTTTTATTATTGCCACAACAGAATGTCAAAAATTGAGAGTCCCTATTAGAAAACCCTTTATAACCAAACTCTAATATAGTTGTCTTCATAATTTTGGACAACTCGTATTAAAGCTGTCTTTCAGGTAGATTAAAAGGCTTTCAAAAGAGATTGATATAAGTCTCTTTCGAATATTTTTAAAAGTTTAAGCGCATTCGCTAATCGAAATTTTAATCCAATTTCGAATTTTATGAATTCAAATAATAGACAATATGATAACAATCCAAAATGTGTTACAGATTTTTGGAGGGGAAATAAAGGGGAAAATTTAAATATACTTGTTTTCGTTTTCACTACATAACTGTTTCACCCTCAGCAGTAGCAAGATGAAATTTGGTGTGCTTATGCATTTTCGAAATGCAAAAATTCTCGTGTTCGAAAATTCTAAAAATTCGAAATTTTCGAAAATCTAAATTTTTTTTTACCGTATTTTTTTTTTTTAAATAACAACCAGTAGATATCATACACTATTATTTTGTTATTCAATATCAACATTTGGATACTGTATACTGAGCCTTAGACGAGATTTAAAGTGCAATTTGAAGCGTGTTAAGGTTTTGTTGAAATCTTTAAGATTTCTTCAGGACATTTTGTTCTGGTGTTGATCTCTTTTCTCAAAAGCATTATTTGGTGCTCAATTTCATTGTGTTCTGAGCTTCTCATAACACCAACAAATTCTTTTCGCGTTATGAATATTGTATTGGTAGGTACTCATCCCTGAAAGTAATGATGGAAAATTATATGTTTATTAAAATTGACAATTTTTGAAAAAGCTCGAATACCGAGGTAAGGGGCAAATAAGAACAGGCAGCAAAATCGTTTATGAAATATACAATCAATGTTCATTAGAAAAACGAAAAAAACACCGGATCGGAGGACACACAAATAATAATCTACGTGTTTCTGAGAATAATTTAAAACAACTAATCCCTTGATTATTAGTTGTTTTAAATTATTCTCAGAAACACGTATAATCAAGGGGTATTTTATATTGCAGAAATGATTTAAAACTACATACAATTTTTGGCAAGTAATGGTTACTAAAATGATATGACATACTTGAACTTGAATTTTCCATAACCAAAGAGTGAAATATTTCAGAAATTAAACTAAATGCACAAAAACAGGCAAAAACAAATGAAAATATCACACGTGTAGTCTCCGCAAACAGATGGCTTCCACTGAGTCATCCTGGAGGAGAGGAAGGGAACTGAGTTGACGACCGTACGCTTTCGGTTTACTGTGCGCAGGAGAGTAAGGTATATGAAAATAATAAAAACGATCACGCATGTGCTATTTCATTTTTTTGATTTATGGCCAACTTTATAGGTAATTGCCCCACTGAGTGTCGACGCGTACTCAGGCAGTATGGCGACACCAAGATAGGGTTACCCGATTTAGTCCATTTCTGAGCTCATATTTGCAATTTTCATGTAAACGCCGTGTACAAAATTTGAGCTCTCCTCGTTAACGCGGTCTCAGGCAGTGTGCCAATATATAGTGAAAAACCAAATTTATGTATGGCAACACCAAAAAAGGGTTTACACGATTTAGTCAATTTTTTAAATGCTATTTACTATTATTATGCAAATACCATGTACCAAACTTCAGCTCTCTACATCCACGAGTTCTTGGGCATTGCAGTATGGTGAAAAACTTTTATTTTTGAAAGCTCGTGTACAAAATTTCAGCCCTTTAAGTGACATCGTTTTTGAGTTATTGTGCGGACAGACAGACAAACAGATGGACTTGCAAAAATCAAAATAACTTTTAATATTATGTTTGGGTGTCCATTCTGCTCTACCATAATTATTTGTTTGTTTGAGTTACAAACGGAATGATAAAGTTAATATACTCTTTAGATTTCATCTATGGTATTAAAAGGATAGATGAAAATGAAAAATAGTAAAATCAAAACTGCAAAGCTTGTAACCAGACCTATCGTCCATCGTCCAGTATTACCTCTGTCCCAGAATAATGTAATGATAGTACAACTATTAGGGGCGGCACTGTTGTAACATTTCATTTATATTACCATAGATGGCACAAGAACTATGTATGGTATACCGGAGCAGAGTTACAGATTGTGAAATGGGTAGTGCATTCTGGAATAGACCAAAACGTGTTTTAGAGCATGTCGAGAGCAAATTTTGCTTTAACAGCAGTTTCGTATACATTTGATTAACCTCATCAACACGACAGATGCGAGAAAATAAGAATCACTCGACGTAATGCTGTGGTCAATTCCAGAATGGACCACCCAGCCAAATGGAATTGCATGCGATATCTAGTTCTTGTGCCATCTATGATATTACCACCTAATTACTATTTTTGCTAAGTTTATTTGTTTAAATTTATCATGAAACAATCTGGCAGCATAATTAAATGATCATGAAAACATATTAAAGATCGATTAGCGTCTGAGAAGAACGCTTGAACAATCAAAAGGATAAATGGGAATAAATTTCTCGATTTCAGTTTTTGATTTATTTTGTTTATTTTGTGACTTAAAAAATAGCCAAACAGCCAAACAGTGTTACCGCAGCATGATGCCAATTCCTTGGATGCAGATAATAAGATTATTGATAAATTAAAAGCTTGATTAAATTAAATTTTTGAGAATTGTTTCTGCTCTCCCCTCCCTTATATTTGCTCAATGTTATGTACATTAACAGAAAAATATACAGAACGCTAGCACTGGGACAATGAGAATAATCTTTGCAAACTTGCTTAAAAATTTGGTAACAAAGCCAAAAACAGTCAAAATTAATGTGAAAGTTAAAGAGTTCCTTAAGACCCGTATACTACAATGTTTTTTTGAAACAGAGTATACGTACATATAGGAGGTATTATGTTGAATTTATAAAGCAAGAAATGACATTAAATATTAACAAGAATGTATAGATAAAGCTTAATATCAACAATATCGAATTTAGTTCCACTATAGTAAAATAACTGTGGTTGTGAATCGAACTGCTAAAAAAATCTTGTTCGTCTTACAAAAAACCAAACAAGTGATTTTCGAACCCACTGTTAAGCTCCATAATATCTATATACCTACATTCATAGATATTCTCGTATGCAGGCGCATATATAGTAAAATAAACCTCACATATAGGGGGTGCAGTTCAGCTAACAACAATCCATTCTCATAAATTTACTGTGTAATTAGAGCACAGAAAAGAGCCCTCTCCCTCACTTCTTCAAATGTACTTTCCTGAAGGGATGTTGTTATTCTGCCGGCAGATCTTCCATTATATGGACAGCAAGTATAGAGTGAGAGTCCTTCCCCCTTTTTCCATCTTTTATGATAGGGAAGAATTAATATTGGAAATTTTTTTCTTGGTCAGCAAAAAAAAAAAAAAAACAGAAAATCCTCACACATCATGTGCTCGTATGAGTGTTTCTTTTGAAGAAAAACTTCTATGGGTTGAGTGGAACGGAATGATTTATACTATATTTGGTAAGGATGAGGATTTGCATGACGGAAAACGCCAAATTCAGGTGCAGTGGCTTATGGAAATTTGAAGATTCTCTGGGGGTTGGTTTTAAACAGGACGGGTGGGGGTGGGGGGTGTAAGAAAATAAGGTGAGTAGATGGGGGAGATATAGGTTTATGGTAGATGGGATTATTTCTGAAATCTGGAGATTGGTGGAAATTTTATAAAAACTATAATTATGTACTTACGAAGCATTTATGATAAAATTGCATAGCACGGGCTAATTCTAGTTAGTTGTGTTGTTGAAACGGCCTCAACCGATTTTACTATCTCTCATCAGGTTTTATCACTGGAAAATCTCTCCCACATATTTATGGTACTTGAACTCCGACTTTACCTATGTACATATTTTGTTGAAAGCCCTTTACCGCGTAGTGACATACCAGCTTCTAAGTAGTAAGGGTACCACCCCCATATACTTTTTACATTACGTCCGATAGAGGCAACTGCCGCGATAATGCCACTTGCTATCATATCTAGCTCCAGGGTTTTCTGCTGGATTCTATTTTCGTGGGGTTGATTGCACCGAAGTATATAAGTCCGTTTATTCTATTAAATCGGAGGCTGTTGGCTCAGATGGTACCTATGTCACCAAAATTTATCAAATTCATTGCTCCGTGGATTATCAGCCCACTACTACATCTTTTTAATACTTGTATTACTAAGTCCGTATTTCCCAGTGTATGGAAAATTGCTAACGTGGTCCCTATACCTAAAAAACCTACCGCTGTATCCCCCTCCGACTTCAGACCTATTAGCTTGCTGTGTTTTCTTTCGAATGTATTTGAAAAACTTTTATGTTATCAAATCCAGAAGCACTTACGAGAAAATGAATTTTTGAGCAACCTCCAGTCAGGCTTTCGACCTGGATATAGCTGTGAAACGGCTCTCCTAAAAGTGTCTTCCGATATTCGCTCTTCACTCGACAAGGGAGAGGTTGCTATGATGTTGCTTCTTGAATTTTCTAAAGCATTCGATAGTGTCTGTCATAGCAAGCTCCTAAATAAACTATTCAGCCGTTATAATTTCTCGAATAGCGCTGTCAACCTAATGAAAAGTTTTTTTACCCGGCGAGCTCAAAAAGTAACTCATTCTGATTTTCTTTATCTCACCTGTGGAGTTCCACAGGGATCTATCCTAGGTCCGCTGTGTTTCAGTCTGTACATTAATGACTTACGTTCCGTGATCCGTGATACTAATATATACATGTATGCCGATGATCTCAAAATTTATCTTTCTCATCCTATCGGACTCATCGAAGACTGTGTTAATGACTTGAGTGAAATATGTAAATGGGTTTTAAACAATAATCTCAGTCTAAATCTTGCCAAGTTTTAGTGCATTGCCTTCTCTCAGGATCCACTTGATACTTCGTCCTTACCATCTTCCAAAATAAATGGCCTAACTATCCCATTTGAATCAAAAATCCGTAATTTGGGTGTTATTTTAAACTCTACATGAAATGCTGCGACCATGTCGATTTAACTCTTTCTAAAATCTATTCTACTTTGCATCGTCTTTGGCTATCAGCTAGAAATCTTTCTCCCAAGATACGTTGCCATCTAGAGTCAAATCACTGATCTTGCCATATTTTACTCAAGGTTGTCTTGTATTTTCTAAGTTTGATTCTCGATGCATCTTAGTTTTCAGGAAGAAAATGAATTTAACGACAGTACGAACAGCCCATATACAGACAGAATATTGTATTTGGTCGCAAATTTAAGACAAGGATTTCACTCTAACATAATTCAAAAACAGAGAACAGGAAACTTATTCCAAACATCCAAAGTAGCACCCAAAAATTGGTCGGCACACCTCAACAAGATTCTTAAGCCAGCCCACACAATGTGAGCATTTGTCAATTATTTGGCAATGCGTCTCATTTGACGAGTTGTGTGTGAGCTACATACAGAGAGGAATATTTTTAATTCGTACGCTTTGGCCAAAGATTGTAATACGTCCTTTTTGTGCCTCATTTGTGTGTACGTTTATTTCACAAATATTTTCGGTGTGTCTCTATTTGGCGAGGTATGTGGAAGCTAAATACAGGAAATATTTGTTATGTGTTCGCTTCTCACTGAAAATGGGAAATATACGAATAGTCGTGTACGCACTCTGTAGCTTATAATGGCAGAATAATTAATATTGCGCGCAAAAAAATGGAATAGTCAAATGAATTGAGTCTTGAGTTTATAGGGTTTTATGAGCTAGGGTCTATTATATGGGATGCAAAAAATTCCCAACACAAAAATAGAAATGCTGTAGCTGATACGTGGAGGAGAATTTCAAATTCTATGAACAAAGAATATGCTATACCAGAACTTAAATAACAACTTAAAAAGAAGAAAGATTCACTAATGACAATTTTTCGATCCATTTGTCTGAAGGAGAAGGCGAGTTTAAAAGCAGGACAGGCACAGACGATGTTTATAAACTTAACTGGCTTAAACAAAGTTGTGACAGCCGACGACTATTGCAGTAATAGGAACAATTTTCTCTCCAAACGTTTTATGGAGTGTTAAATTCCATACGAATCTGCAGTGACCATCGGACGCTCTATTCGTCGCAATTGTGTACAAACCACCGGTGAATCGGGCAATATTTGTTTCGTAGTTCCTCGCTAGTCATACTCGCTGGTCTTAGAAAGTATTAAATAAGAAGGCTAAAATTAGTACCAAATAAAAAAAGAAAATGGCAATTGATTCTCACGTCAAATTTGTACGAGAATAGTTTACTTGATTAAACCAAGATTTTTTTTTTATTAGAAGGTTTTGTTAATTTTGCTTGGCTGACTATAAATAGAAGAAAATAACTATTGGATACCAAGGATTTAAATACCCAACTATTCATTGATTTTGGGAATACGCAGACAGCGGTCCATTTCCTACTCATTGTTTTCTTTTTAGTTACACCACCTGGTTGGTGGTACATTAAGAAGAATTGCTGAGCGCTAAGTACTGCTCAACGTGCCGATGAGTTAAAACAGACTGAAAGGAGCCGATGAGACATTAACCTCAATGTACTCACTTACACTCTAGTCAATTATGATCTACTTGCCGAGAGAACGTCTCCAGTTCACTCGTCGAGATTCGTTAGCTATAACAAGCTCGTCTCTGTCATAAACCATTATTCGGCTCTGAAGGACGATATTGTACTATCTATGTCGTCATACTACTTCCAAGAACAGACCGACAAATCGTAACAAGACGGACCGTCATATATGTATGGGTCAGCTTGACATTGGATCAATTGGTCAGTTTTCCTTCTTTCTACAGGTGCCCCTCATCCTGAAGATATCTTCTCCTGAAAATCGACGTAAACGCGTCATAAACGATATTACATATCTTTGAAGAGACTTCTGGAATATAAAAGATTTCAACCAGGTATACATCAACGTTCCAGGACCTTCTTGTATACGAACTACACTTCGCTCAACAATCCAAGTCAAATAGTGGGTGTGACACTACATTCCTCAAATTGGTGACCCCGACACAAGAATCAAGCCTTCATCTCTGAAGAAGTCCAAGGTGGAAAAGGTTAAATAGAATAGGAATATAATAATTCTGTTAATTATTTGACACCTTTAAACATTTTACTCGTAGCATAACAATACTTACCTTTTATTATTATATTGCTGTGGACTAATCAACCCATTATTGTTTCATGTAAAGACCTGGTTATCAAAATGACGAAGCCGACCCTGCGAAGTTTTGTTAAGGACTTAATAGAATATAGAAGAGACTCGTCCAGTAGGCAATTGTAGTTTGGCGCTTAACGCTCTTTGGTCTTGCTGACTGATATGGTACGACGGTATTATAACAGTTATTCTCTGTAAGAAGTCCAATTCAAGTTTTTTTTTATGAAGGAGTACAATGGTTCGTAGATCTCAGCTAAACATGCTCAAAGAGTATAAAGAAATGTCACAATGAGTTCACACGGTTTTTGAGACACTCATCGCTCATTAGTCCATAATCTATTAAACACAAACCCAGCCACCAGGTAAAGAGCAGCGCATTCGAAACTATCACAACACAATGGACAAGCTAAGTATACATCGGTCCACTACCACCCAAGTGCTGAGGCGCATATTAAGAAAATTTCTCAACTGAAGTAGAACTATCGATCTCTTGTTGTGGCGCTCCTTTGGATGATTTATATTCTATGATTTGATTACCCAGAAGCACCCACGTGACGGTAATCAACATTGGAATACTTCAGTGTGAAACGTATCCTGTGAATGCTTCCTTCTCCACTGAAACTGCCCCTGACTCTTACTCATATTTATCTCAACTATTTTATTTCATAAATAACCTCACTTGGCATTACTTACAGGGTCTAGTCTAGAAGGTTCAGTGGTTGGCAATGAAGTCTACCAAGAGGTCGGCAATTAAAATTTCACTGGAAGTGAATTATGGTATTTAGGCCAAATATCAGGGGTCTCAATAAAGAGGTTCAGTGTTCGAGTCCCCGTGGAGATAACTTAGACAAGTCGGATTAAGGATATTTTTATATGAAAGCGAGTTAGTTAATTCACATCAACCGGCACCGATAATCATATTGATAAACTAGCGACATAATTCCTTTCACACCAGCGCGATAGATCACATGCATATGTATGCCTGAAACAAATAACGACATTTCCCAATTCTATTTGCTATGTGTCAATTCAGCTTTAACTGTGGTGTTGTTGGCCAAGTAGTTAACGCCATTAATGCTGTCAAGTCTGAGGCAGTGGGATCCGATCAAATATCGCCCCGTCTTATAAAAATTATTTTGCGCTGGCTCGTGTATCCTATCCTCCACATTTTCAATACGAGCTTGACATCCTCGCAATTTCCTAGAATTTGGAAAAATGCGATTGTGCTACCCCTTTCTAAAGTTGCATCTCCAAATGGCCCAAGCGATTTTCGTCGAATTAGTAAGTTGCGTTTTTTGTCTAAGGCGCTGGAGAAGCTTATGCATGAGCAGATCTTACTTTGCTTGGAATCAAATCAATTGCTCACCCCGTGGCAGTCAGGGCTTAGAGCTGGGCACAGCTGTGATGCTGCCTTATTAAAAGTAACGTCCGACCTTCGTAGAGCTCTTGATAAGAATCACCTGACTGTCCTGGCACTCCTGGATTTTTCAATAGCCTTCGACAGCGTCAACCATTCCAAGCTCCTTACCGTCTTATTAAACAAATTTGGATTTTCTTCATCTGCGGCATCACTTATCGGTAGCTTTCTTATTGGACGATCTCAGCAAGTCAAAGTCCATAATTTACTTTCGAGAAACTTGCCTCTCACGTGTGGGGTACCTCAGGGTTCAACCTTAGGCCCTTTATTGTTCAGTATGTACATAAACGATCTGCCCAACGTAATAAGAGACTCCAAAATACAATTGTATGCGGAAGACGTCCAGATATACCTGGATAGGCCGGTTGGCCTGATAGAGGATTGTGTCGAGAGAATTAACACAGATCTGAACAGAATTTCTGAGTGGTTCAAGAGGCACGATTTACTTTTATTACATGATTTTGAATCGTGACAGGCTTGATGTATCACAATTTCCAACTGTAACTCTGAATGGCAAAGCTTTACCTTACGTTTACGTCTGTTCGAAATCTGGGAATTATCCTCAACTCTTCTATGAATTCCTGCGCCCACATTAAAATTACATAGGGTAAAATTTATGGCATACTTCGAAGGTTGTAGTTGTCTGCAAGGATTCTATCTCCTGCTCTTCGCTCTAGGCTGGTGAAGACACTTCCTTTGCCATATTTTACAAGTGGATGCATTGTCTTCCCTCACTTGGATTCGATATGTAGGAGAAAGCTCGATGTCGCTTTCAATGACTTCATTCGTTTTATTCATGGATTGAGAAGATATGATCACATTTCCCTGTTTCGTAACTCTCTATTGAGTATGTCATTAGATGTTTATCTGACATTGATAAATTTGATTTTTCTTCATAAGGTCATCTACACCAGGCGTCCTGTATATCTATTTCAACATAGAATTTTAGAACGCTCTCACCTTGTTCATGTTGCTCGCCTTTGGAACAGCCTACCGGCGCCATTGCAGCTTACTAGCTCGGCCAGTTCATTCAGGGTACTGCTAACTCATCATCTGGTTTCAGATGAGAGTCATGCGGGCTAACATTGCCCTCACACTCCGAAATAACTATGTGCTTTTATTCTTGTTTTTATTATTATTTCCAGGTCATTTTTATTTCTATTTTCAGTTTTCTTCTCCATTACCTATGGTTTCCTGTTAGAAATATCAGTACAATTTTTACACAGCCGTATAAGTAGATAATTGAAAACGCGTTTGGAATTTCGGCCCAAAATGGAGAATTTTTGTCAATCCTATACAGCAACACAGCCTGACACAACTATTAACAAAGCTCCATACGCTGTTCATATTTTTTTACAAACCGCAAATGAGAACGATAATTATTACACTCAACATTTAGAGCCCTCTTAATTAAAAATGAGGGGGGGGGGGGGTTTATACCTTTTCAAGTTAATGGAAAAAGACCAACGGAAGAAATTTTCCAAATCCAACTACGTTTTTGTACGTGCACTATATCTGGCGTACGTAAAGGTAGCACCGCAACTACTTCGCCTGATTTAACTCGGAACTATTTCATAATATGTCGTGAAAAACATAAATATCACATCTTGAAATTTGTCGTTAATTTGTCGTGAAAAACATAAATTTGTCGTGTCCTTTTTTCTAAAGGAAACTGGATGTGGTGCAAACTTGATGTCAACTTAGCACTACATACAGTTTCCTTAAAAAAAAAAAAGGATACGACAAATTGATGTTTTTCGCGACAAATTAACGACAAATTTCAATATGTAAAATTTTCCGATTGGATAAGATTTGGCCCAGTTCTAGTGAGTTGCGTTGTTAACTTGACGTCAACTTAGCACCACATCCAGTTTTCTTTAGAAAAAAAGGACATGACAAATTTATGGAATCGCTGATCAAACGCTGCAGAAATTCTTTGTATCGCTGTGATGTATCGCGTTGGCGTGAGCGTTTACATTGAAAACTATGTGTAGCGATCTATCGCTTCGTTATCGCTATCGCTACGTTATTGCAGTCACTATCGCGGCGGTGTGAATCGGCCTTTGCATTGAAATCTATGTATAGCGATCAATCGATGTCGCTTCATTATCGCTTTCGCTTCATTATCGCTTTCGCTTCGTTATCGCGGAGGTATCCTTTCGGAACTTTTTTGAAAACCTCAACCTTTCCTGACACATCGTCAAATTTTCATATAGAAATCGCTTATTTGTCATGTATAATGAGTAATTGTACGCCCTTATCCTTTCTTTTATATCTTATCTCGTAATTAAACTAGTTTGAATGTTTTACGCTGTTTTTCTTTTTTATCAACCACCCTATATTCTCAATACTAAGTAAATTCCAAATATTCTAAATACGTTGTGAAATCTCGATCACTACTGTAATCATTTCAATGATAATCACAAGGTAATGGTGATGACTTTTTTCTTATCATCTCTATAAGCAGTAAGTATACTGAAGGTAGATCTAGATATCATTGCAGGGGCCGGAGCAAGCAAAGCAGACGTTTTTAATCTAATCATAAAAAGGCTATGAAGCATAAGGTCAGAAGTTCAAACTTCACCACTGGAGTGAATTTTCAGTCAGTTCACCTGAACGTAATGCTAACAACATTTCCTCAATCTGCTGTTTAATTGCCCAAGAAAAAAAAGAAAAAAAAAGAAAACAGTTGATGCATGTCTTCATCTGTCCCCCAGGTTACATAAGTCCCTTTAAGGTAGATAGGTAATTGGGAAAGTTTGCTTTGACTATGGTGCATTTATAACAGGATACTCATGTTGTTGTTTTTTTTGTGTGTTTTTATTACACCTTATTTTAGCCCTAATTAACGTTCTGTGTAATGAGTTTTATAACACCAATAAAATGCAGAACCAACCTAATTGGCCAATTGTCTTTCTTTTTTTTTCTCTTCCTGTGCATCGTAGTCAGTTTCTTTTTTTTTGGGAGAGATCAACTATGCTTGTAGACGCATTCCCTTAACTGTTTTTCTGTTTCTTAAATATTTTCACTTTGTTTGTTGAAACTAAATAAAAAAAATGTTATCCAAGAAACTGGTTTCCATTATCTCTAGCATTATTACTATCTATGAGCTGGGGGCCAGGATACGTTGACACAGCAGCCATGTCATGGACCATTCATTTTAATCCTGTACACAATCTGTTTTCCTTTAATTCCTAGAACTGCAAATACACACTTTAAAGGAAATCTCTTTGAAGTTAGCCGACCCCGCCTGCTGCACCGTCTCGTCGTTTCTTAGTTACTTTTTCTCTTCGCGAGATGATATCAAATACACAGATAAAAAATGACGTTGTGATATGAGTCATACATAACGGACATTTTATGTTTGTTATTATATGCAAATAATGCACTGGTGTGGTGTGGTGGTACTGCATCTATTGCGAAGCTGTAGCAGCATCATCATGACACCTACGCCGAATTTAGTTTAGTCTGGTCCTTTAGATGTTTTTTTTTTCGGTTTTTGCCCGCTACTGTACTATTACTACCAACAAATGTATATCGTAGGTAGGTATGTAAGTAGAAAAAAAAACACATGTCGCTTGCTGACAAAAACTGCTGTGTGACACGTGCAAGACGTGGTCATTAATCCCGAAATTGAGATGAGCTGCACTCCAGATTATAATATTCTTTTTGGCCAAGGGGGATTTGCTTTTATCATCAGTGGGCGCCTGCATTACTGCAGTTGTTGTTTTTGCATGGCTGTTTTTGTTATTATTATTTTGGTACATGAACACGAGTTGGCTATTACCTCTTCCCTTTTATGTTCACCCTTTTAAATATTGCGGTCCGGTTCCCAACTCTCTCTCTCTCTCTCTCTCTCTCTCTCTCAGTTCATCCGCGCGCGTTCGATCCCAATCTTCATTTAATCTACCCTCCATTTCATCTCTTCCCTCATCTTGCTACCATCGACCGCCTTGGCCGGCCAGTCTTAAAGTCAAAGGGTGCTAGAAGCTTTGTTCAAATTCAAATTTAGTCAGCGGCGTTAAAAAAAAAAACACCACCTCAGATAGCATCCATCCCCTACCGTACATAACCCTTTTTTCTTGCGATTGTGCGCTTGCTAAGTGCCAAGCATAAAATCCGGTTTTAGATAAATGAGGGTCACTTGGTATTTATGCAAATTATGTGAGCGCGTACGTATATGGGTGTGTTAGTGTGTCTGTGTGTGCGCCAGCATAATATGTATGTTGGTACCTATAATATATGAGATACGCGGATGATGCATGACACGCTTTTCAATTTTTTCATTTAAAACGAGAGAAAAAAGCGAGAATTTATTCAAATCGTTCGTCGTCGTTTTCTTGTTTCCCTGTCCTTGTTCACTCGCGTGTAATAAGGAGGTGTCTGTGCCTGCACTTTACAGCTTGTTGGAATTATCACGCAACATTACCTATGTATATGTATGAATGTACTATACATACATATATTTAAGAAGCATAGAATTTAATAATATAAATGGACATTTCAAGACTTACTAAGAAAAAAAAAACCTTTTTTTTTATCACATTTTCATTTATCTGCTGACAAGTAATTAACAAAAAAAAAAAAATCCTTTTTTGTATTAAATATGAGCGTGATAAATTTTAATTAAGACCTCTTCAAACCTTTTAATTGAAGGGTTGGTTAATTAAAATCTGTAACAATCTACTAACCTAAAAAATGCTATAGATAGGCACCCTTTAAAAGCTGTCGTAATGGTGATTGAAATGTTATTTGTTTACAGTTTGGAATAGTGAGAGTTTCTTTTGTTTGACAGTTTCTAAAGCCGGTCCTACACAATGTGTGCATTTGTCAATGCGTCTCAGGTGTGTGTATAAACGAGACGCATTACCAAATATTTGACAAATGCACACATTATGTGGGGCCGGCTTAAGAAGATAACGCGACAGCTGATAAGTTATGCATTTAAGGTATTGCATCTGATACAAGTTTTTAACAAGAGGATAGTACCCACTGAGATAACAAACATTTGGGTAAAGGGATTGACGAAGCTTCTATAAAAGTTCGAACGTGCCAAATGTACGCACCGAAATTTGGCAATAGTGCACCGCGAAAGAACGTAATGGATAGCAAATTCTTGTGATTTGTGAAAAATGAATGCTTTATATAAATTTCAAAACTAAGAAAACCTAAGCTTATATCTAAGCTCATACAGGAGAAACATCATCATGGCTAATAAAACCAAAACTTCGGCAAAATTTCACAGACCGCAAAGGAATGTGATATAGGACTAGGTTTGATGATTAGATATTAGTATACTTCCGGCAATTGGGTTAGAACATTCTGGGGTCATCAGATTTATCATTGATTTTGGATTTAAACGAGGTTAGGATCAGAAATGGGTCCTTGGAACGTAGGCCACAACAACGCCTATTGTTCACCATGGGTTTTAATAGAAATAACGTCTGTTGTCTATAGGTAGAACTATTCATAAACTTATTTCCTTTAAAAAGGATATTAGATTAGATTAGTGGAGGGATGTGTAGGCGTTGGCCTCGCAATCACTACGACCTGAAAGATCTATTGTGAGTGAGTCCGCACGTTCAATTTCCTCCCTTTCTAGGTTTGGATTGTTAAAAAAAAAGTCTACGAGCCATTCTGAGATTGACGTTCCACACTAGTTTGATGGAGGAAAAGCATGTTCGAGGTGAAGTCATCTCTGCATGGCAAATGCTTCGCAGTTGTACAGCAGGTGCTCCGAGGTATCATGAGCATTCCGACAAATTTGTCAAACGATAACCAAATGTAAGCTATGTGGATCCAAAGAGGAATACAAAGAAGGGGAAACTTACAAATTATAGCAACTGAAGAGAAATCTGTTTACTTTCTCCTGTGAAATCTTAAACAAGAATAAGCTGGATATAGAAAAGGGATATTTCTATATTGATCACATCAAATCAACACTACAGATCATCCAGGAGGAAAAAATAGCATAGTCCCCCACGGTTGGTATCTTTCGTTGCCCTAGCTGAAAAAAAACACAACATACAGGATATAAAACGCTTCCTCTGCAGCACAGAATTCTCCCCAAACAATATTTTTTCTTCTTTTTCAATCTCCCTGCCTTTTTGTGTGAGAATACAGTCTTCACATAGCCTCTTCAATTTAAAGCTCTCTTCAGTTTCTTGAATCTTACATTTCCACACTATGTTACATGATTAGCCTACAACAATCTGTATCGCTTAGGAAAAGCGCACCATGTTAGAGAATCTGTTATATGTTATCCTAGATGTTTCAGGTTGATGTCTTTGCTATAATACTGAAAGCTTTCGAGTGTGGTTATAAACCTTACAAATAAGGTTTCTGCCTCCCATAGAGTTATAAAGGGGGAAGATTATAGGTGTGGGTATAGGGCGTAATGTGAGACTCTTTAAAATCCGATAGAAGGTTAAATAAAAAAAAAAGCGAGATGTTATTCGAGACCACAACCCCTGGTAATTATGGTAGACGAACTACATACTACTTGACCACCACCGAGTCCACCTACAAAACAACACTGTTACTAAAGAATGTCCACATCAATTCGAAGAGTCGAATTTTTTGCAATGATAGACTGTTTCTCAGCATCGAGAGTTCGTCAAAGTTTGAATATTTGCATTGCTTTTAAGTTTGTCATTATTACAGAGTGGACAATGGGGATTGATTGATCGTCTCCAATGACTTTAAATATGCTCATAAGCTTGTTTGATTGAGTCTCATCCAGGTAAAAAAAAGAAAATCTCAAATCTAATTGGAGTAAATGAAATCTTCTGTTACGCCGTCTGGATAATTACTATGTAAGGAATGCCTTTTTTTTACATAGTTAATACAAAGCAGCGACTTTTCAATTGCAATGATATAGGAGAGAGAGAGACATCTGATACCTTACGGTCTATATATAAAAATTTGAATGATAGTAAAGATGATCTATATAATGACGCGGAATTTAGTTTACCTACTTAATGCTGTTGATGATTTCTGCAAAGATCATATTCAATGATGTCGATCCAATCACTGAATCTTTCAACTTCCTTAAAACCCCCACGTAATATAGAATAGATAAAGAAAATGAATCTGTTTTTTGAAAAATGGAGTAATTACAGATACAACTGCTCATTAAAGGATTCCAAATGATTTTCTGTCATAGACAGCAGAATATTTTGATTACTGGTGTGCCTTGTGGTAGGACTAGAACGCAGATCCATTATATGACCGACGAATTTGGACAGGGATTATTTTTTATAGAGCCAAGTCTGACTATTAGAGAACACCCTTTACCTTTCTAATAATTCTAATAATACCTGAACACCAAGACATCTCAGTGTGAAATTGTTATCTATCCTATCCAATGGCTCTTTGAAGTTTTACAGCAACTTACCGTTTATTCGAGATCCACTTAGATCTGTTAGAGAGTTTTAAGCTTAGAATGGCTTATGTACAGAAAGTATACCGATATGCTTCACTTTCATACGCATATTAAAAGATAACTACGCAGCAATAGTAATAGCAAAGACTTAATTTTGGAAAACAATGATGTGCTTTTCAATCTATTAACCATCCATGAAAATTTGAATACCTCATAAGAGGTTTCGGCTTCTCAATTAGTTTACTAATTCTCATCAGGAATGCTCACAGCAGAATATGCATATTGGATATTTATTTTTAGTCAACTTCAAAAGGAGACATAAGTACGTACGATATGTCATAGTAAGACTATATAAACTATCTACTTTAATCTATGTCACCTATATAACATCCTAGCAATGTGCAAAATGGTTCAATCAATAACATCGCCAATCTCATCCTCCCCTCCTTCATTATATTTCTGCTTTACCAAACAAGCATATAATTTGCCTTAGGGACCCCTTCATTTCTACTCCCATTTAAATATCCTCATTTCCTCGTTTTACTAAAACGCATGCGGAAAGCGTTTAAAACAGAGCAGTAGCAGTAGCAGCAGCAGCAGCAGAAGCAGAAGAGATGTCGTGATAAGTTATGCAAATTTTCATATTTTTAGTACGTTTGTCGTAAATATGTTGCTTTACGTAGAAGAATTAAAAATCCAGAAATATTTTAAAGTCTTTTGTAGTAATTTTCTAAATTATATAGCGCAGTTGATGGATGGATGTAGACCGCTAACCGCACATACTTTAAACGACCGACCGACCGGTCAACAGAAAGTTACATTTTTTTTTGTATTTGGTAGAAAGTTTTTTGTTTTATTGGTTTTTATTTTGGTTGTTTTTTTTATAAAAAACGGTCACTTGTATACATAGATATGTGTGTAAAATCAGAAAGAAAATATATTGGTCACCCAGTAAGACTCGAAGCTTCATATTTGCATTTC